>JAAGEH010000043.1:610108-649817 GCA_011751065.1 Lasiurus cinereus | reverse complement strand
GCTGGGGCCCCGCGGCGGGGCGGACGCGGGGCCGGCGGGGGAGCGGGGCGCCGGCGGGGGCGGGGCGCTGGCCCGCGAGCGCTTCAAGGTGGTCTTCGCGCCCGTGATCTGCAAGCGGACCTGCCTCAAGGGCCAGTGCCGCGACAGCTGCCAGCAGGGCTCCAACATGACGCTCATCGGCGAGAACGGCCACAGCACCGACACGCTCACGGGCTCCGGCTTCCGCGTGGGTGAGCGCCCGGCCCGGGCGGGGGAGCGGGCGAGGCGGCCCCGGGACACGCGCGGGAGACGTGGCAGAGGCGGCCCGGGGCGCTGGGGCCGAGGGGGGCCCGGAGCGGCTCTCCCCCGCCTCCCGGGGGACCTGGGCCCCAGGGGGTCAGCAGGGGGCTCGGGAGGCGGGGCCGGGCCGGGGGGCACGGCTGGGGGGCTGCTGGGCGGCGGGGGCTGAGGCCGGAGCCAGGTGTGGGGGTGGGGGTGGGGGGGGGGGGGGGACGCTGGGGTCCGGATGGCACAGACTCCAGGAAGGTAGGTGCTGGGGTCAGAGAGAGCCCGGTCAGCACCCAGGGCTTTGCGGGATGTGAGCGGGGTGTGGGGGGGCAGCAGACCTCGGGGAAGGGTAAATATCCCCCCAAGAAGCAGCTTTGCTGGAGGGAATAGGAAAAGTTATTACAAACGCCTCAAGCCAGGCCGCAGGGGTCGGCACCTGCATTCGTGGGGGGAGGAGCTAAGGTCAGGGCTGGGCCAGAGGCTTCGCTCGGCCAAGTCTGGGAGGGGGAGGGGTGTGGAGGCCCCACAAGTGGGCTGCGGGCTGGAGCAGCGGCCACCGCGGTCCTCCTCCCTCCTTTTCCGGGCGTCCCCTCTGGGCCACCATGGAGGACCCAAGCTGGAACAGTCTGCCTCCGAGGCCCCGGTCTCCCTGCCAGCCAGCCCTCATGATTCCCCCGTTGGGCCCGCAGCCCACTGTGGCCCCAGCACCTCTCTTCAAAGGCCAGGCCTGGGGCTCAGCCTCCTCCCCCCGGCCTGCGGGCCTGCGGGCCAGGCGAGGGAGGCGTCCCGCGGTAATTACCTCCTGGCCAGGGTAATTAGGCCGGGCCCAGGATGGCACTAGCAAAACAGCCCCTCCGACACAGGCCTGTGCTCAGGCCCACTCCCGATGGGGCTCCCAGTTCTCCGGGGTGGGGGGGTGCGTGTGGGTGTGTGTGCACCTGGCAGACAGGCGCGCCCTCGGGCCTTGGGGTGGCGCCCGGTGACTAAGGACACTTCTCTGTGCCGTCCTCCGGGGTGCATGTCTCCAGTCCGCCCGTGGGAGTGTTGGTGGGAACCTGTGCTGGGGTCAGAACGAGTGACTGTGCCTGCGTGTACGCGGGCCAGACCTCCCAGACGCCCCTGCCCCAGCTGCTGTCTCCGTCCCTGCTGCCCACATCCCCCAGGCTTGGTGCCCAGGCCACAGTGGGCGGGTGTCACGGGGAGGTCACCCTCACCGCTACGGGTGACTCACTGGGAGGCAGGAAGGAGAGGATCCTGCCTCCCCCGGCCCCGGACACACCCCTTCTGTCCCGAAAGCCCTGGCCCCCGGAGACCAGGCAGGATGGGCTGGGCTGGATGCTCCTGGCCCGGGATGTGAGCTGACCCTCTGAGGCCAGGTGTCCAGCAAAGCAGCACCCCACTTCCCATCCTATCTGTAAAGTGAGGGCATTGGGGGGCAGGCAGGAGAGGGGCGGGGTACGGGGTGGGAGCTCAGGGCCCCCAGGCTGGATGTCGGCTGGGAGGTGAGTGTGTGAGAGAGAGACCGAGGTCCATCCGCTCACTCGGTCACTCAGTCACTCGGTCCATTCCCTCTGCACCTCGTCTGGAGCCAGACCGCACCCCCCAATCCCCCCACCCTCGCTTCAAAGCACCGTTACTGTGTGGGAGACAGACACTGGAATAGCGAGGTCAAAGGCCAGGCAGGGTGGAGCGGCGGGCGCTAAGGCGGAGAGGGCGCGGGTGGCGGGATGTGAGGAGGAGAGGGCCCTGGCAGGGTGGGGTGGGAATGCAGAGATGGGGGCCGGGCTCTGAAGAGAGGGAACGGCAGGAACAGTCCCCAGAGGCAGAGGATGTGGCTTCTTTGTAGTGGGAGTGAGCCCTGGGAATGGGGTGGGTGCGCACGGAAAACGCCGAGGGGATGGGCCGAGGGAGAGTTCGTTCCGGGTCATGGAGAGTCTTCCGTGTCCCAGCAAGGCAGCCGGCCTTGGGCAGGGGGTGACGATGCCCGGGCTTTGCTGGAGGCGGGGGAGGGGAGGGGAGGGGTGCTGGGGTGTGCACAGGCAGGGGAGAAGCCGGGAGCCAAGGAGTCTGTGGCCAGGCTCGAAGCAAGGGGGAGGCCGAGGGCAGGGGAGGAGGGCAGAGGGACTCAGGAGGCTGTGCAGGGGCCAGAACTTCGAGGGGTGGGAGCAGGGGAGCGGGGCCTCCGGGCTCGGCTGTGTGTGACCAGGGCGGGCAGGGGGTCCCGGTGTCTGAGGTCAGAAGAGGTGGGCTGTCAGGAGGACGATTTCGGATGGGGTCCCCTGGGGGGTGGAGGTGCCCAAGAGAAGTCCCAGGGGGCTGTAGTACAGATGTGGGCATTGTTGGCAGCGGGGATGGCAAGGCAGAGGGAGGGCAAGGGCCGGGCAGAGCCCAGAGAGGGCTGAGGCCTGAGTCAGAGGAGACGGGAGCAGAGGACGTGCCAGGTAGAGATCGCATTCCAGGAAAGGCAGAGGAAAGCGAGAGGAAAAGGCTGTTCCATCACCCGTTGCTGTACTTACTAAGTGGCCCGTGTCAGCACTGTGCTCAGCATTACAAAGGATAATAGTTCTTTTATTGGTTTCAGAGAGGAAGGGAGAGGGAGAGAGAGACAGAAACATCCATGATGAGAGAGAATCATCAAATGGCTGCCTCCTGCATGGCCCACAACCTGAGCATATGCCCTTGAAGGAATCGAGCCCGGGACCCTTCAGTCCAAAAGCTGACGCTCTAGCCACTGAGCCAGACCGGCTATGGCTGTGCTAAGCATGTGTACAGGCAGCCCCTAACTTAACAGACACACATGTCTGCAGAGAGGACGGGAGGTCTTAGGGCCACACAGCGGGCACACGGCCTCCTAGCGAGGATCTAAGTCCAAGACTTCAGGCTCAGAGGCCAGCGTGGGGTGAAGGATGTTGGGGAGCCTAGAGAGCAGTGTCTGTGTGTTTGTGATGTGTTACGAAAACCAGGGATGTGGTTCTCAAGGCGCACGGAGCCAGTGGGTGGCGAGGAAGTAGGAATGAGGTGGGAGACAGGATGTGGGTGAGGGCCGGGCCGGGGTGCTGGGGGCCGGGGTGGGCTGACTGAGCCCTGACCGTCTCCCTCCCCAGTGGTGTGCCCGCTGCCCTGCATGAACGGCGGCCAGTGCTCCTCCCGAAACCAGTGCCTGTGCCCTCCGGACTTCACGGGGCGCTTCTGCCAGGTGCCCGCCGGGGGGGGCTGGCGGAGGCGCCGGGGGCTCTGGGCCTGGCCTGGGCCGGGCCGGAGCCCTGTCCACGGGCGCGCTGCCGCCCCTGGCCCCGGAGAGCGAGTCTGGGGCCAGCAAGCACGCCATCTACGCAGTCCAGGTGATCGCCGACCCGCCCGGGCCCGGGGAGGGGCCCCCCGCCCAGCATGCGGCCTTCCTGGTGCCCCTGGGGCCGGGGCAGATCTCTGCAGAAGGTACCGACGACATGACCGGCAGACCCGGGAGGGGAAGCCTGAGGGGCGGGCTCTGGGGTGGCGGACCCCGCAGAGGCTCCCCTGGAGGGGCCGTCCTGAGGCCACGGTGCCCCGCCCCCAGTGCAGGCCCCGCCCCCCGTGGTGAATGTGCGCGTCCACCACCCGCCTGAGGCCTCGGTCCAAGTTCACCGCATCGAGGGGCTGAATGCCGAGGGCCCAGGCCCCTCCCAGCACCTGCTGCCGCACCCCAAGCCCCAGCACCCCCGGCCACACACCCAGAAGCCCCTGGGCCGCTGCTTCCAGGACACTCTGCCCAAGCAGCTGGTGAGTCTCCCGTCTCTCAGGCTGCCTGACCCACCACCCCAAGGGGATTGCTCAAAACTGGGGGGTCTGCGGGGTGAGGAGGGAGGGAAAAAGCCTCAGGAGGAAGGTGGGTGGGGCTAGGCGCCCTGTGACCCGGTCCATCCTCCCCCTCCCCCCAGTGTGGCAGCAACCCCCTGCCAGGCCTCACCAAGCAGGAGGACTGCTGCGGGAGCATCGGCACCGCCTGGGGCCAGAACAAGTGCCACAAGTGCCCCCAGCTGCAGTGTGAGTGCGGGGCTCGGCCCGGGGGGCCCCACACACTCCTCCTGGGGTCCCCCCACTCCAGCTTTTGTCACACCACCCATCAATTCCTCCCAGCAGGCCTCAGGGCCTCCCCTGCCACTCTCTCCTCTCTCCGCAGACACAGGGGTGCAGAAGCCAGGGCCTGTGCGTGGGGAAGTGGGCGCTGACTGCCCCCAGGGCTACAAGAGACTCAACAGCACCCACTGCCAGGGTAGGGCGGGCCAGCAGATGCCGTGGGCTGGGCGGAGGGGCGGGCCAGCGGTCCCTGGGGGCGGTCCCAAGGTGTTGGGGGGGGAGGCGGGGCGGGGCAGGACCTTGAGGTTCTTGGAGCAGCTTGCTGTCACCCTGTGGCCCCAGACGAGCGGGACCAAACTCCCACTTACCACAGACATCAATGAGTGCGCGATGCCGGGCATGTGTCGCCACGGGGACTGCCTCAACAACCCGGGCTCCTACCGCTGCGTCTGCCCGCCGGGCCACAGCCTGGGCCCCTCCCGCACACAGTGCATCGGTGAGCCCGGGGCCTGGGGCCCTGCCTGGGAGGTCACAGGCAGGGGCTGGAGGGTTCAGGCGACAGCAGCAGGGTCAGAGGTCAGGATGGAATGAAAAGTTGAACTGGAGAAACAAGACACAGAAAAGTGGCCGAGAATCACCCGAGACCTGGGGGTGGAGGTCGCCTGGGGTCAGGGACTCTGTGGATCAGGGTCATACGGGATCATGGATTGAGTAGGAGGGATCAAGTCTGGAGCAGCTAGAACTGGGTCAGTGGGTTCAGCAGTGGACACAGAGGTCTCAGGAGTCACGTGAGGTCAGAGGAACAGGTCCAGGGGTCCTGTATGTTCAGGGTCACATGGGGTCAGAGGCCACATGAGGATCCAGCTGGCCAGAGAGGCAAGGTCTGGGAGGAGGGGCGTGGGCAGCGTTCGGCCCAGATGCCCATGCCCGTCACTCGCCCCTGCAGCAGACAAGCCGGAGGAGAAGAGCCTGTGTTTCCGCCTGGTGAGCCCGGAGCACCAGTGCCAGCACCCGCTGACCACGCGCCTCACCCGCCAGCTCTGCTGCTGCAGCGTCGGCAAGGCCTGGGGGGCGAGGTGCCAGCGCTGCCCAGCAGATGGCACCGGTGAGCCTGGGGCAGCTGGGGCGAGGGGCCGCCCAGCTGCGTGCCTGGCCAGGAAATGCTCACTCCGCTGCCCCTCGCTCTGGCACAGCTGCCTTCAAGGAGATCTGTCCGGCTGGAAAGGGCTACCACATCCTGACCTCCCACCAGACGCTCACCATTCAGGGCGAAAGCGACTTCTCCCTCTTCCTGCACCCCGACGGGCCCCCCAAGCCCCAGCAGCTGCCTGAGAGCCCCAGCCGGGGGCCACCACCTGAGAACGCAGAGGAAGAGAGAGGTTTGGCCTGACCCTGTCTATGCTCTGACAGACACTGAACCCCTAGACCTGACTCGTGGACTCCTGATCCATGGACATGACCTCACAGTGTAACTTCCAACACTGGATCCCTGTCCTAACCTCTGACCCCGGAGCTGACCCTCTCACCCTCAGCAAGCCTGTCATCCCAGGACTGAATCCCCGACCGACAGAACTGACCACCCGTTGCCTCCAGATCTAACCCTCTGGCCCCAGAACCCCTTTGATTTCCAAGCCAGGCCATCGATTCAGCCCTAAGGCTGACCCTAGACCTGACCTTTGACCCCTGACCTAGGGACCTGACCCTAGCTATCACCTCCTAAACCTTACTCTAGAACCCAAGGACTCATCACTCTCCCTCTCTGTTCCCCTGACCTGTGCTGCAAGCCCTCCATGACCCCAGGCTCTAACCCTTGACACTTGACCCAGAGACACGATTGTTGAACTGTTAGAGCCGTAACTACAAATACCCCAGACCCGACTCCCTTCTCCCAGCCCAGCGCTAATGGCCCCTCCTCTTCCCTTTCAGGGGTGAGCACAGACTCAGTGAGTATGAGAACCTGGGGAGGGGGGCGACCCGGGGACAAAGAAGACACGCGGGCTCATGCTGCTGTCACCTGCAGCCGGGGGTCGAGGAGCAGTCCGCACAGCAGAGCCACCCGACCGCCACCACGTCCCCTGCCAGGCCCTACCCTGGTGAGCTGGGCCCCGCGGGGCTGTCACTGCCGGGGGGGTGGGGGGGTCACAGCTGGGCGCCAGGGGGTGGTGAAGCTGGGAGTGGGGAGCGGGGCCTCTCTCCCCCTCCTCCCGCTGATGGCTGTGCGTGGCTGCCCCCAGAGCTCATCTCCCGGCCCTCGCCCTCCACCGTGCGCTGGTTCCTGCCCGACCTGCCCCCCTTAGAGATCGCCCCTACTCAGGTCACAGGTAAGACCCGTCCGCTGGTCCATGCCCGGGGTAACCCCTGCCCCCAGCTCAGTTCACCTCCGTGCCCCCCTCCCTCGGGTCAGTGTGGAACTATACTGCTTTTTCTGGGGGTTACTGTGCACCAGGCCGTGGGGACCCCTCTGTGTGCAGCAGAGACCCCACTCCGCCATCAGATGATCTGGGTATCGTGGCGAGACCAGCCCAGTCTGAAAGCATTTATTCCTTCATTCAACAGATATTTATTACGCACCTACTATATGCCAGGCACTGTTTAAGTGCTGGGATACAGTAATAACCCAAACAGACCAAATCCCCTGTCCTTGCAGAGTAGGCAGACAACAGACAGATTACTGGGTAACAGTCTAGTCTGTCTCATAAACGCTATGGAAAAATAAACAAGCCAGAGAAGAAGAAAGGAAATCTGGGGCTGGCGATAATATGTGGAGTGGCGGTGAGAGAAGACTTTCTGAGCAGGGCTTTAAGACTGTCAGCCATTAAAGAGGAGAAGGCTGGGGAAAACATTCCAAGTGAAGTTTGGGCAGAGCCAATGGCAACATGAAACTGGAAGAGGGGGAAACCACACACAGATCAGACTCTGACCCGGAGCAGGGCCGGTACGGGAGCCTCGCTAAGAGGCTTGGGTTTGGTCCCACAGGCTGTGGGCAGTGCCTGCAGGGCTTGGGGCATCATAATTGCTAGCTATGGCTGAGCCATGGCCCCGGGCCTACATGCCTCTCAGACTCTGTGAAGTGGGCACTGTTGGCCTCATTTTCCAGGGAGAAAGCTGAGGCTCAGAGAGGTTCCCGAACTTGCTGCAGGTCACACAGCGGAGCTAGATTCAAGCCCATGTTTTTGTGGATGCAAAGCCACAAGGGAGGCCAGATTTGCTCCTGGGTGAGGGCTTGTGTGGATGGTGGATGCCATGGAGGCGGGCACTGCTAGGACAACCCTGTGCCAGCCCCGGGACTGGGGGACTGGGGGGAAGGGGCAGCTGGGAGAGTTCTCAGAGGAGGGATGTTAAGAACGCACGGGAGAGGCACAGCCTGCTAGCGCCCACTGGCCAGGCGTGTGTGGGGGGAGGGCAGGGCTCAGCATCCAGCCTGGGCTGAGTGGAGAGGAGAGGGGAAGAGTCAGGGTAGGACCAGGAGGAGGAGGGGGTAGGAGGGGGGCAGTCTTGGGACTGGTGACAAAGCGGGGTTCCTGGATCTACACTTATGCACAATCCTGAGGCAAGCCACAATTCCCAGGCCCCCCCCTCCCCCGAAGCCTGCCTACTTTAGGAGGGGGAGGAAATCACAGCGGGGGGTGAGGGGGCAGGTCCCTGAGGCAGTGGGGGGTGAGGCCACTGGGCTGGAGGATATCGGTGTGCCTAGCTGGCGGGTTTAAAATATGGGGGTCACGGGGGTCAGGGTGCAGTGAGCGGGGACAGAATATCAAAGGTTCTGGGTTGAGGAGACAGGGATGACAGGGGGCTGGGGTGGTGGTTTGGGGTGATCTGGGAAGGAGGTGTAGGAAGTCCCAAGACTTGGAGCGCGGGTGTGCAGGGACCCAAGGTCACGGTGTGACCAGGCTCAGGTTCCCCCATCATTAGGAATACGGGGGGGGGGGGCGGTGGGGGGTATCGAGGTCCCCCGAGGACGCGGCAGAAAGTGAGAGTCCCCCCACCCCCCGCCCGCCCGCAGAGACCGACGAGTGCCGGCTGAACCAGAACATCTGCGGCCACGGGGAGTGCGTGCAGGGCCCCTCCGGCTACTCCTGCCATTGCAACCCGGGCTACCGGGCGCACCCGCAGCACCACTACTGCGTGGGTGAGCGGGGCGGCCGGGCGGGCGGGCGGCCGCGGGGGCCCTGGCTCCCGGCGCGGCTCTGACGTCCCCCCGCCCGCCCTTCCCAGACGTGAACGAGTGCGAGTCGGAGCCCTGCGGCACCGGCCGGGGCATCTGCATGAACACCGGCGGCTCCTACAACTGCCACTGCAACCGCGGCTACCGCCTGCACGTGGGCGCCGGGGGGCGCTCGTGCGTGGGTGAGCGGGCCGGGCGGGGCGGGGGGCACGGGGCCTCCTCCTCCTCCTCCTCCTCCTCCTCCTCCTCCCGCCGCCGCCCGGTGCTCCCGGCTCGCGCCCCCTTCCTTCCGCGCAGACCTCAACGAGTGCGCCAAGCCCCAGCTGTGCGGCGACGGCGGCTTCTGCATCAACTTCCCGGGCCACTACAAGTGCAGCTGCTACCCCGGCTACCGCCTCAAGGCCGCGCGGCCGCCTGTGTGCGAAGGTGGGCGGCCGCGGGGGCCCACCCACCGGGGTCCTCAGCCCCGCGCCCTGGGGTGGGAGCGGGGGTGGCCAGCCGGGCCACCAAAGCCAGGGGGCGGGGCCTGCCGCGGTGGGGGCGGGGCCGGGACCGCCTGTTAGGGAAGGGGGCGGGGCCGCCTGTTAGGGAAGGGGCGGGGCTTCGAAGGCAATTTGCTCCCATGAGGGCCCGCATTGGCTCCAGGTGGGGCGGGGGCGGGGCCTCCCCGGAATTAGCCGGTCCCACCCCCCCCCCTGCGGCGGGGGGGCCTCCCGCCGCCCCCCCCCCCCACCCCTCACCTCCGGCACGACCCTGAGGCCGGGGTCCGGGAGCCCCGACGGCCCCGTTCGCCTTGTCTGCCTGGGCGGACGGAGGAGGCCCCGCTGCAGCCCCGGGCGCCCCGCCGGCCAGGCGGTCCCCACACGGCCCCCTCCTCGCTTCCGCGCAGACGTCGACGAGTGCCGAGACCCCAGCTCCTGCCCCGACGGCAGATGCGAGAACAAGCCCGGCAGCTTCAAGTGCACCGCCTGCCAGCCGGGCTACCGCAGCCAGGGGGGCGGGGCCTGCCGCGGTGAGGGCGGGGCCGGGGCCGCCTGTCAGGGCAGGGGGCGGGGCTTCGGAGGCCATTTGCTCCCATGAGGGTCCGCATTGGCTCCAGGTGGGGCGGGGGCGGGGCCTCCCGGGATTAGACGGTCCCACCCCCTCCACCCCCCGCGGAGGGGACTCCGCGCCCCCCCTCCCCCCCATCCCGCACGAAGCACCGCGCCGGGGCGGCATCCGGGACCGGCCTTCTTTGCCGCAGACGTGAACGAGTGCGCCGAGGGCAGCCCCTGCTCGCCCGGCTGGTGCGAGAACCTCCCGGGCTCCTTCCGCTGCACGTGCGCCCAGGGCTACGCGCCCGCCCCCGACGGCCGCAGCTGCCTGGGTGAGCTGCCCCCCGCCCCCCGCCCCCCGCCGGCCACCCACCCACCCAGGCGGGACCTGGGCCATGGGTCTCAGATGGGGGTGGGGGCCGGGCAGGAGGTAACGAACTCACCCCTCCCTTCACCGGTCTGTTCACTCGTTTCCCCGGAGAACCTGGCCGCCGGGGAAGGGCCCCCCGGAGTGTCCACGTAGGGCGGGTCTGAGGAGCTGCATTTGCAAAACACGTTCCTTACGTTAGAGAAGAGGAAAGATGGAAGGATGGAGGGGTCATCAATAGCCCCGCCGCACTCACGTTTCTTAGGCCCCAAGAAGCGTGTGAGGACAGGACAGCAGAGCACGGACGGGGCTGGGGGCCTGGCAGGGGCTGGGCGCGCTGGGGAGGCGGCAGCGGCTGGAGGGGGGCAGGCCGCCTGGTCTTAAAGGGTCAACAGGAATTCGCCACTAAAGAGGGTGAGAGGGAGAGCACGCCAGGCAGAGGGCCTCGGAGGGCAGAGTGTGCGGGAGCTGTAAGGTACAAGCAGGGGCAGGGGCTGAGGCTGGCTGGGGAGGGGCCGGTCCCCATCCCTGGCACCCCATTCCCCTGAGGCTGAGTCTCGTCCTGAGGGTGAGAGGCACCAGGAGCATTTAGGGGAGAATGGCGAGACTCACTAGTTGCTCCAGAAAGCTCCCCGCCGCCAAGTGTGGCGAGCGGCCGGGCGGCTGGCAGACTCGGGAGGGAGACGCTGGTGGTGTGAGGAGAGGGGCCTTGGGATAGGTGTGAGATGGGGTGATATTAGGGAAAGGTTAACCGGATGTCCAGGGGAGGGAGAGGTTAGAGGGAGAGAAGGGAAGAGGGGCCCTCCAGATTTCTGGTTGGGGGGCTCAGTGGGCGGTGTTCCCCACAGGGAGAGGGTCCCCGGAGTGGGGCATGTTTGAAAGGAAGACACCCAGTTTCATGTTGGACAAGTTGAGTGGGTGGTCGCTGTGGGCCTCTCAGCAGAGGGTGGGCCATACAGCTTGACAGCCTTGGCCAGACACACCCACCTGGAACCGGGGGCTGGGGGACTTTAGGCTGTGCATGCTCAGCCAAGGAGGGTGGGTCCCGTGAGGGGAGCTGGCTGGCAGGCAGGGGAACAGGAGCGGGAAGTGGGGAGAAAGGGTGGTGGGAGGGCCCAGGAGAAGCTGGGTCAGGAGGCTTCCAGGGAGAGGAGGAGGAGCTAAATGCTAGAGAGGTTCTTGTAAACTTACTGACTGGTGACGTAATAAGGTCCTTGGTGGCCTTGGCAGAAGGCCCCTGTGGCATGCTGGGAGTCAGGAGATGCAGGCGGCACCACGGAAGACAGGAGCTGGGGTCGCTGGGTGGGGGGTGGGGCTGTCGGCTGAAGAGCAGGTGCCAGGAAGGTGGGCCACGGACAACAGGGCAGCTGGGAGCGGAGCCATGGGCAGGAGGACCATCTCTTGCTCTAATGGGAACCAGAAGGAATGGATGGAGACCGTGATTTTCAGGTTCAAAATCACCCTGATTCCCCAAATAAGCATGAAGGGCCGGAGCTGAGGAGGGGAATGGGAACAGGCAGGTTTGGAACGGCCCCGAGCTTTCCAGAAGTCAAGGCTGGAGAGGCTGGAAGAGGGTGGCCACAAGGACCCGGCCAGAGGGCGGGGCTATGGCCAATGTGCTCAGCGTGGTGGCTGGTCCACTCGGCACTCAGATCCGGAGGTGGAGGGAGGGCAAGCCGTGGCTCTGTCTTTGCCAGACCAGGGGCGAGAGGAGAGTGGGCATGGCCCCAGGAGAGAGTGTGGAGACCTGGAAGGGCCGAGGCTGGGGAAGGACAGATGCCGCCGCTGAGACAGATGCCCGAGGTCGGGCCCATCCCAGCCCCTTGTCCCAAGAGTGAGCGGCTGCCTTTGAGGTGGTTACACACTGAGGGGTCAAGGTCAGAGGCTGGGCCTGGCGGTCCACCTGGATGCTGGAAGCCTCTAGGATGAGGAGGAAGCCAGAGGGGAGGGACTAGGATGGTGGGTGCTGACGCCCTAGGATAGAGAATGCAGGCTGGCATGGGGCTGGGGGCACCTCCATGGTTGGAAGGAGTCTGGGGTGTGGGCACCACCATCTTCTGCCAGAGAGGACTGAGGAGAAGCATGTTCCCAGGGGGCCAGGTCCTTCACTTACTGTGAGGAGGACAGACATACAGGAAGCTTTACTGACGTGCAGGTGGAGGGAGGATAAGAGAGGAGTGAGAGGGGGCCCGGGGCAGTATGGGAAGGGGATGCAGAAGGTGCCTCTTGTTTGGTGGGGATGAGCGAAGGACAGGCAGCCCACGCTTTTGGGAATCAGACAGGGCCAGGGTTCCTGGCAGCACCCGGCCTGGGCCCAGGGCACGGTGTCCCACTTGGGAGTGGGGTGATGGTCCCTGCTTCTCCTGAGCTCTGCTGGCCTCAGCTCTGACCTCCAGGCCCAGGGCAGGGGTGGGGAAGGGGAGCAGAGGCCTGTGACACCGCCTCCATCCTGGCCCTCCCCCGCCCCACACCCTGCAGATGTGGATGAGTGTGAGGCCGGGGACGTGTGTGACAATGGCCTCTGTACCAACACGCCGGGCTCCTTCCAGTGCCAGTGTCTCTCTGGCTACCACCTGTCACGGGACCGGAGCCGCTGTGAGGGTAAGGGGCACCTACCGCTGGGGGGCTGGCCTGTCCCTCCCTTCCCCAGAAGCTCCGCTGCCCTGGCCCCTTCCTCATCCAAGATGGGCGGGAGTGGGGGCCTCACCTGGGGTCCACCTCGGGCTGGTGAGGAGGCGGTCCCTGCGATTCTCCACTCTTCCATCCTCTCCAGACATCGATGAGTGTGACTTCCCTGCAGCCTGCATTGGGGGCGACTGCATCAACACCAATGGCTCCTACCGATGTCTCTGTCCCCAGGGGCACCGGCTGGTAGGCGGCAGGAAGTGTCAAGGTATGGGGGGATGGGGTGTGAGCTGAGGCGGAATGGCGGGGAGCAGTAATCCCCTAGACACGCTGTGGATCTGTCTGTCTTTTCGTCTGTCCATCCGCTCAGGCATCCTTCCACTCTTTTACTCAGAATAACAGTAACAAGGACAGTAATTACGTGGTGCCTACCGTGTGTCAAATCACCTTGACGTGGTATTCATCCAACAAGAGTTTAGTGAGAACCTACTGCTTATTGAGCAATGGCCCAGGCTCCCAGCTCGGGGAGGCGGACATGTAAACTGGTTCTTACAGCTCAGGGTGCTGGGTGCCCAAAGTGGTCTGAACCGGTGATTAATTGCAACGGAGCGCTGACAGATGAGTCAGAACCTGAAGCATAAACAGGACCCCCTAAAGCGTAACTCTGTTCCCTCTCTCTCCTCAGCAGAGAGAGAAGCAGGGGGTGGTGTTCCAGACCCAAAGACCAGGATGTGCCAAGCACAGAGATCTGGAAGGAGCTAGTTGTGTGTTTTCAGGAGAGACTACACCCCTGTACCCCAAACACAGAATAGAGGAGGTGGTGGTTTAAAGGGCAATGGGACTTAAAGACATTGGGGAGACCAAAACGAAAGGTTCTCAGATGCTGACCTGAGAGTTAGGGCTTCATTCTGTCGGTAGTGGGACTGAGCACCAGCTCACAATAGTGGCAAATTCACTTTAGGATTCATAAAGTCTGCCCGTGTCCACACAGCTACCCATGCGCAGGCAGACAGGAGAGCACTTCCTGTTGAGTGTGCTTTGAAATCAAAGTGGAAATTCGGGTTCTGAACTTGTGGGAGCCCTTGAGGCACACCCTCGGGGAAGGGGGGAAGGGGGGAAGGGGCTCGTTCCCCCCTGAGCAGCTCTTCCTGTCCCCCCCTGCCCCCCAAGACATAGATGAGTGCAGCCAGGACCCCGGCCTGTGCCTTCCCCACGGGGCCTGTGAGAACCTGCAGGGCTCCTATGTCTGCGTCTGTGACGAGGGCTTCACGCCCACCCAGGACCAGCACGGCTGTGAGGGTGAGTGTCTTCCCTCCCCCCCACCCAGCGAACCCCCGCTGGGGTTCAGAGAGGCATCCCGGTCCCAGCCTCTGGCATTTGGGCAACGGGGAGAAATTTCCTTGGCCTGGAAGAATCCAGGGGGGCCAGCTCTGGCTGGAGGACGGAGGGTGGCCATCACTGGGTGGCTCTGGGGAGGCAGGGCGTGTGGGGGAGCAGAGGGATGAGGCTGGTGGGCCGTGCGGACAGGAAAATACGGTAGCAGCGCGCTGAGCTGCCCTTTCCTCCCCTCAGAGGTGGAGCAGCCCCACCACAAGAAGGAGTGCTACCTTAACTTCGATGACACGGTGTTCTGCGACAGTGTGCTGGCCACCAATGTCACCCAGCAGGAGTGCTGCTGCTCGCTGGGGGCCGGCTGGGGAGACCACTGTGAGATCTATCCCTGCCCCGTCTACAGCTCAGGTCAGGAGCCACAGGCCCTTGCCCTTCCTCCACCCTGTTTCCCCGGTAGGAAATGGGCTGGGAGGGAACGCGGCTGAGAGCTCGGGGTGAACCGGCAGCCGGCACGCAGGCAAGGCCCGCCGGTGCCGCTCAGCCCCGCCGCCTTCCTCCCCTCTCCTTCCGCAGCCGAGTTCCACAGCCTCTGCCCGGACGGGAAGGGCTACACCCAGGACAACAACATGGTCAACTACGGCATCCCCGCCCACCGCGGTAAGCCCCGCCCACGCCGCCCAGCAGGCCCCGCCCCCACCACCCCGCCGGCCCCGCCCCCACCCCCCGGCCCCCCCCCTCCGCCAAGCCCCGCCCCCGCCGCTCACTGAGCCTCCGGAACAGCCTCTCGCGAGCGCGCTCCGCTCCGGGGATCAGCCTGGCTCCTGCGTCCGGGCTCGCCAGGCCCCGCGGGGAGAGGCCGCCGTGCGCTCACGGCGTGTCCCCCACGCAGACATCGACGAGTGCATATTGTTCGGGGCGGAGATCTGCAAGGAGGGCAAGTGCGTGAACACACAGCCCGGCTACGAGTGCTATTGCAAGCAAGGCTTCTACTACGACGGGAACCTGCTGGAGTGCGTGGGTGAGCGCAGCCCGCCCGGCGGCCCGGGGGCGGCGGCCAGGGGACACGCGGGGGCCCGGGGCCGGCTGCCACCCCCTGTGCTGTCCTCCCCTGCAGACGTGGACGAGTGCTTGGACGAGTCCAACTGCCGCAACGGAGTGTGTGAGAACACGCGGGGCGGCTACCGCTGCGCCTGCACGCCGCCGGCCGAGTACAGCCCCGCCCAGCGACAGTGTCTGAGCCCCGAGGAGATGGGTGAGGCCCGGCCTGCCCTGCGGCTGGGGACACAGGAGGAAGGCGGTGGCGGCCCGGGATGAGCTGTGACACCTCCCCCCACCCGTGCCCCACTGTCCGTAGACGTGGACGAGTGTCAGGACCCCGCAGCCTGCCACCCTGGCCGCTGTGTCAACCTCCCGGGTTCCTACCGCTGCGAGTGTCGCCCGCCCTGGGTGCCCGGGCCCTTTGGCCGAGACTGCCAGCTCCCCGAGAGCCCGGCTGGTGAGGGCGAGGGCCACGGGGCACGGACTCCAGGGCCCCTCGGCTGTGTGAGGCCTGGGGGCGCAGGTGGGTGGTCCTTGCCGGGGGCTTCTCCCTGACACGCCCGCTTCCGCAGAGCGTGGCCCCGAGCAGCGGGACGTGTGCTGGGCCCAGCGCGGAGAGGACGGCATGTGTGCGGGCCCCCTGGCTGGGCCCACCCTCACCTTTGAGGACTGTTGCTGTCGCCAGGGCCGCGGTTGGGGTGCGCAATGCCGCCCGTGCCCGACCCGCGGAGCCGGTGAGCCGCCCAGGGAAGGGGTGGCTCAGGGGGGTGGTCTGGGGGCAGGAGCTGCGGTGCGCTGACCACGCTGACCACTGACCGCCCCTCCCAGGACCCCAGTGCCCGACATCGCAGAGTGAGAGCAATTCCTTCTGGGATGCGAGCCCCCTGCTGCTGGGGAAGCCGCCGCGCGGTGAGTGCGGGGCGGGGGCGCGGCGGGAGGCCCGGCCTTGCGGGGCGGTGCTGACGGCCGTGTCCTGTGGCTGGCGCAGAGGAGGACAGCTCGGAGGAGGATTCGGACGAATGTCGCTGCGTGAGCGGCCGCTGCGTGCTGCGGCCGGGCGGCGCCGTGTGCGAGTGTCCGGGTGGCTTCCAGCTTGACGCCTCCAGAGCGCGCTGCGTGGGTGAGCCGGGCGGCGGGGCGGGGCCGGGGGCGGGGCGGGGCCAGCCTGCAGACAGAAGCTCAGGGGCTGTGCAGCTCCGGTCCCCTGCAAAGTCCACACCTGTCACCCCACCTCCAGACATCGACGAGTGCCGAGAGTTGAACCAGCGCGGTCTGCTGTGCAAGAGCGAGCGCTGCGTGAACACGAGCGGCTCCTTCCGCTGTGTCTGCAAACCTGGCTACGCGCGCATCCGCCCGCACGGGGCCTGCGTGTCCCAGCGTCCCCAGCGTCGCCGCCGCTGACGCCAGTTCAACCGGGACCTCAGCGATCACCAAGCGGTTTCTGCCCGACACTGGGGCGAGCTCAGCCGCTAGCTTCTGCCCGGACTCGGGGTCGGACCCAGGGACCCGCCAGGCCTATAGACCCCTTCCAGAGCCCAGGGTCCCAAGGGTGCCCATCTGTCTCCACCTGGTTTACAGGCGGATGTTGGGTCTCGGGGCGCTGTCGGCCTTCCTTGCAGAGGGTGTTTTCTAGAAACTGATAAATCGGATCCTGCCTCTTTATTCTTGGCTTTTGAAGCAAATTGTATATTCACCTCCGTGGTAGGCATGGACTCTGCAGGGCAGTGCCAGACCCAGCCTCCTCGGAGGGGCCAGACGGAGCCCAGCACAGGGGTGTGAAATAGAATTTATTGTGGCTCTGATTATGTACATTGAGATGTGCCTGGCCGGGCTGGCCGGGCTGGCATGGTTTGTACAATAAATACATCCACGGGGCTGTTCCCCGTGGCCAGGAAGCACCCACACCAGCAGTTCAGTCCAGCTTCCGGGTCCCCAGCTTCATGGGGCCCTTGGCGGCCTTCTTCTCGGCACGTTTGGCTTCCATCTCCCGCCGTCGTTCTTCCCGCTTCTTCCGGGCCAGCTCAGCCTTCACCTGCCCTGCAACAGGAAGGGGAGGCCGGCTGAGGGCCTGGGGACAGGCTGCGAGATTCCCAGCCAGGCCTGCTAGACGGGGAACCGAGGACCCCCCTGGGGTGTCAGCCCTCCGAGGGGAACACTCACGGCTCTCAGTCTCCAGGCCATCCCAGTTGTCATCACCCCACGAATCAGGTCTTGGCTGGAAAAGGAAGCATGGACTGAACTGGACACCAGCTCCCGTGGAGGTCCTTCCCGGCCTGCACCCTCCCACTGGACCGGAGTGAGTACCTGGGTGCCAGCCTCCCGACGCGCCAGCAGGTCAGCAAAGGGGTCGCCTTTGTCACTGGGCTCTGGCCCACCCCAGTTATACTCGCTGGTCAGCTGTGTGCCCTCAGGGGGTGGCTCCTGGGGACTTGGCTCCTGCCAACCCTGCTCCCACGAGCCCTCAGCTTCCCAGCTGCTCCAGTCCGACTCGGGGGATTTGTGGTCGGGGTTGCTGGTCTGCGGGAGAGAAGGGGGTGTAGCACCAGGCAGGGAGGGGCCGGGCCCAGCTCTCCACGCAGACACACACCCGGCCCAGGCGGCTCACCTGCCCAGCGCGGCCGGTGTGGCCCGCGGCACTCCAGTTGTCCTGCTGGGCTAGTACAGACTCGGCCTCCTGCTGCAATGTGGGGAGGAGAGAAAGAACTTAGGGCCACCCCACCTCCAACCCAAAAGGGCCCTCAGCCCCTCCCTAGCCATGGGTCCACCCTTCTTTCTGTTGCCTTTCCCTCCTTTGCTCCCCAACCCCTGCTTCACACCTATGAGGTGCACACACTGAACCTGGCCTCATCCCTCTTCTAGGCTGGAATGAGGTCCAGAGTCCCGCCCCCTCCCCAAGACTGCGGTCAGGCAGATGGGGACACTGGGCCCCCAGCTCTCGCCCCTTTCCTTCAGCAAAGCCCACTCCATCCTCAGCCTGTCCTCATCCCTGTGCCCCAGGGAGGACTGGTCTGGACCGAAGCCTGGGAGTGGCCTCTCCTTGCTGGGCACGGGGTAGCTGGGCACTGAAGCGGGTGGAGGGACAGGCGAGAGGGAGGTTCAGTGGTCTGCTCCCGCACGTGCCCTCCGGCCTCTCACTGCCCGGCCTGCTCCCTGGAGGTGAGAGGGGCCTCATCGGCCAGCTCTGGCCACAGTGGCCGTTCCGTGATGTCCACTCACTGGGGATGCTGCGCAGGTGCGGACAGGCCTGAGACAAGCCACGCCCACAGGAGACCCTTGAATGGCAGCCTGTGGCCTTTAAGCTGGGGTCCCTCTGGGCGGCCCTTCAGTCCACTCACCTCCAAGCTGCCCCAGTCTTCGTCACCCCATCTGTCAGCAGCGCTGCTGTCCTCGGCTGCGTCCTTGCCCTCCTCTTGTGCCTCCCAGTGTCCTGAGGTAACGGGGGTGGGCGGGGCGGGGGTGGGAGCCGGGGCAGGAAGTCCTGGGAAACAGAGACTCACTGAGTTCCCACACACTGGGGCCCAGAAAGTCTCCGAACAGCACCGAGGTTTCTGGGGGTGGCGGCAGAATGTGGGAGGGGACACTCACCAGGGGACGAGATCCAACCCTGTCCCCTGTGTCACCACCCCAGCGGGAGTCATATTAGATTAGCTCCTGGGCACCCGCACCTCCGAGCCCTCTGCCACTGAGGCAGCGGCCGGGGATACTCACCCTCAGGCGTGGGTCTCTGGGAGACGTTGGGCTCCCCCGGGGCGACCGTGGGGTGTGCACGGATCAGCTTGGAGGTGAGCGAGGAGACCCCTGTCACGGCCCAGCCTGCCCAGCTGGCAGCGGCTCCTCCCATCCCGGGGCTGGAGGCGGCGTGGACATCCTTCTCTGGGGTGACAGGAGAGACAGGTGTGGGCACCTCCGGGGTGCACGGGGCCCAAACACGTGGCAGTAAGGGAAACAGGGCTCCAGAGTGGGCACCCTCCCCCAGCCTGCCTTCACTCATCAGCAAGATGGGCATGGGGATGGTATCCAGTCTGCTCTCTAGGGTTCGTCCAGCTTCCAGGTACTCCGTGAGGTGGGAGGGGCCCAAACACGTGGCAGTCAGGATGCAGCAGGGGGGAACACGAG
The DNA here is from genome assembly GCA_011751065.1 of Lasiurus cinereus. Lineage (NCBI taxonomy): Eukaryota > Metazoa > Chordata > Mammalia > Chiroptera > Vespertilionidae > Lasiurus > Lasiurus cinereus. The sequence goes on along the minus strand of JAAGEH010000043.1, from coordinate 630,817 downwards.
CGTGGGCCACTCACCCGCTTCGGCCAGCTGGGCGGGGTCCTCTGACACAGACTCCAGTTTGGAGAGGAAGCTTCGAATGGCCTTGAAGGCCTGTGGGGGGCAAGGGGCAGAGCTGGGGCTTCCAGGGCTCCTGTGAGCCCAGGAGGCCAGCGAGGGCCCGCAGATCCCCCAGCTCCAGCTCCAGGGCCAGGCCCCGTGGGTGCCTCACCTGGTCCCGCACAGATTTCTCGGGATCCACAGTGAGGCCACAGAGCACGGGTAGGATTTTGTGGGCGCAGTCATTCATGGAGTAGAGGTTGTGGGTGGCGGCGAAGCCCAGCACACCAGCAACTCGAGACGGGGCAAACGGGTCCTTAGTGGCCCGGCTGAAGGCGGAGGTGAGGACCCTGTGTCTGGTCTGGGGTGGAGCAGGAGAGGGAGCCGCTGAGTGTGGGTCAGTCCTGGGCCCAGAACCGCCAGGCCTCGCTTCCCAGAGCAGAGGCCGTGCATCCACAGGGCTCCCAGAGGCTAAAACACGGTTAGTCACTCACAAGGGGGGTGAGTTTACTTAAAACTCGATCTTGGCTTCTCCCAGGTCACTGGACTAACGGCCTCCAGGTGCCAGGGGCCGGAGCAGCAGCTGCCCCGGAGCGGGGGTTGTGCCTCCTTCCCACCTGCCCCCCGACCCAATTCCTCCATTGCTGTTAACACTGGGCACGCAGGTGTCTGCATGGACAGACCCGGCTGAGAGGGTGCACAGACTGGGGGGCCCTGCAGCCTGGGTTCAGTGCCCAGATCCACCACCTATTGGCGGTGTGACCTGTACAACTCACGCCCCCTCACACATCAGGGCCGGGAGGACCTAGGACCTAGACTCTGGGAGGAAGATGGTTCCCAAACACGGAGGCCTGCCCGGCGGAGGCGGCGGTCCTGTGACAGGGACAGAGCCCCTGGCCGCGGGCGGGCACTCACACTGGCGCTGAGGTAGGAGCCGATTTTCCCCAGGCAGACGGTGGTGTTGCAGCGGATGGGGCCCTGCTCGTCCTTGGCCTGCAGCCGGGCGAAGTGCTTCATCAGCTCCACATTGAGGTTGGCCTCGTTCAGCTTCGGGGCCAGGAGCAGCATGGACTGCGGGGCAGGGACAGTGGACATGGGGGGCCTGGTAGGCCAAGGACCCCCTGAAGAAGGGCCTCCCGGGCGGGTACAGAGGCCACCAGTGGCCCTGGGCAGTGACCCGCCAAAGCCCTTCCAAACCTACCTCCCCTCCTGGTCCTGCACCTTCCCTACAGTGCTGAGGAGGGGACCCCACTTCCCTTTCCCCTTTACAGCCAAACCTCCTGTTTGTCTGCACTCCTGCCTCCCAGCCTCATCTGCTCTCTCTGGCATGCATGCAACTTTACTCCAACTTTCACCCCACACTCTGTACCAGTCGGCTCAGGTGGAGGCCACCAGTGGCCCCCATACTGCAAAATCCTGTGGCCAACCTCCATCCTCACCCAACTCGACCCTCAGCAGCTGACACCCCTGAGCTCCCCCTCTCTTTGAAACTTTGATCTCTGGTCTTCCAGAACACTCCTTTCCTGGTTCCCCTCTGCCCCGCCAGCTGCTCCCTCTGCTGAGCTCTTACTGTTCAGACCCCTTCTTTTCCACACCTCACCCTCCCGGGGCTCTGAATGCCCATCAGCTGACAATGCCCAGATGCGCACCTCTAGCCCAGACTCATTCCCTGAACTGCACACAGGCATAGCCGGCGGGCATCTCCACTGGCTGTCTAACGGACATGACCAAGGTTCGGCCAACTCCTCCGCACACCTGTCGCTCCTGGTCTTCTCAGTAAATGGCAACGCCACCTTCCCGCTGCTGCGGGCAGAGGCCAAGGAGCCTCCCTGACTCCATACCCACCCATCAGCGAAGGCCACAGATCCCACCTTCGGAATGTGGCCCCTTCCCTCTCCTGCTGCTTCCACTCACATCTCAGCCTCTGTCATCTCTCACCTGGGCCACTGCCGCAGGCCCTAACAGTACCAGCTTCTACCCTTGCTCTGAGAGTCAACTCCACACAACAGCACAGCGGTTCTTTTCAAACAAGTCGGACCAGGTCAGTGCTTGGCTCCTGTTCCATCGAATAAATCAGCTCCCTGCCACTCCCTATGAGGCCCCCCAACCCCACCAATCTCTCAGGGCCCACGCCCACACCCAGGCCCCTTCAGCCACACGAAACCTCTTGCGGCTATTCCTATACTCCAGGCACTTGCCAGCCTCAGGACCTTTGCACATGCTGTTCCTTCTGCAGTAGGCACATTTCCTTCAGATCTCCATGTACCTCAATCCTTCACCTTTCCTTAAATGACACCTCCTTTGCAAGGTCTACCCTGACTACTGTTTGTAAAACCCTTCTCTTCACATTCTATTACTTCCTAATGTAATACATATTTTTATTTATTTACTTTTAAATATATTTTATTGATTTTTTACAGCGAGGAAGGGAAAGGGATAGAGAGTTAGAAACATTGAGAGAGTAGCATCAATCAGCTGCCTCCTGCACACCCCTTACTGGGGATGTGCCTGCAACCAAGGTACATGCCCTTGACTGGAATCGAATCTGGGACCCTTCAGTCCCCAGGCTGACGCTCTATCCAGCGAGCCAAACCAGCTAGGGCTAATACCTATTTCTACATTCTGTTTATTGTCTGCCAAGCCCACACCCCGTCCCCTGAAAGAAGCTCCATGAGAGCAGGGAGTCTGGTTGGCAGCGCTACCGTATCCCAGTGAGGGCTCAGCCAGCCAGTGGCTACTGAGCAGAGGACTATGGGCCATGCCCACCACTCCTGCCACAGCTGCGCAGCTGCACGCATGGCCCGGATCCACATGCAGGATGGATCTGCCCATCCCATCACCTTCTCAGACTCACAGGCCAAAACCAGACCTGTGTGTCCCGGGGTAAGCCCCCTCCAACCCATGGGAAACCAGGGTGGCCCCTCTGGGCCTGGCCACACCCACCTTGACGGTCTGCTCCCGGATGGCGGGGTTGGTGTCCAGGAAGCCGTGCACGACGTGGGGAAAGATCTGGGTATTGACTGTTGGCTCGTCGAGGTACTGGATGAAATGTTCCATCTGGCCACGGGGAAAGCGGGAAAACTCAGTCAGTCCCTCCATCCCCCCGACAGCCACGCGGCCACTCCCGGCCTGGCCTCTCCACCTGGCAGGCACTGGCCAGCCGCACTCTCCTGAGCCGCCACCTGGAATCTGGCCTCAGGTGAATGTGGAGAGTGAGACTGGGCCAGGAGGATGCTGGGAAAAGCCAGGGACTGGGAGTTGGATGCTTGGACTCTGGTCCTCCTAGCCAGCTGACTGTGTCACACCCCCCTCAAACGTCCCACTACCTCTTTGGTAAAAGGGGTTATCCCCAACCAGACAAGGGTGCGAGGTAAGCTGGTACCTTTTCTTTTACTGTTTTTATTGACTTTTAGAGACAGAGGAAGGGAGAGAGAGAAACACTGATGAGAGAGCCCGCAACCCAAGCATGTGTCCTGACTGGGAATCAAACCAGCAACCTCTTGGTTCATGGGTTGACGCTCAACCTCTGAGCCGCACTGGCTGGCTGAGGGCTGGTCATTTGTCCGCTGGAGAGGGAATGACACCTGAGAGCCACCAGGTATTTCCTAGTTCACAGGGCCCCATCCTCGATCTCATCAGTCCTGTCTGGTGCTCCCAGCTCCCTGGGGGCGGAGGAGACGTGACCCCCACTCTAGAGGGCTACAGTGCATACACAGCGCAGTGAGGGGCTCAGCCGGCGTCCACTAAACCGAGCTGGAGGTGGGGAGTTTGAGCCCTGCGGCCAGGGGCGGGGGCATTCCCAGCTGCCAATGAGCCCTGTGATGGTCCCCAACTGCATGTATGTTTGGGGAGGGGTTCCTAGGGGGCCAGGGCTGGCCGGGCTACCTGCTGTAGGAGGCGGATGCGCATGGCCCGGTCAGTGGATGAGAACATCTTGACCACGACAGGGATGATCTTCTGCTGGTACTCCTCCGCACTGAGGAACTTGCCCACCTGAGGGAAGGAGCAGAAAGGGCCGGCTGCAGCCACAGAGCGGAAGCTGCCACTCGGCTTATGTAACCCCTGCGCTCTCCAGGGTGGGAGTGGAGTGATGGGGGGGTGGGGTACAGTCACTTCCTCAGCAGCCTCTCTGCCCCTATTCCATTTCAGTCAGCCCTGCCCTTGACCTGTCTGGGTCAGCCTCTCAGGAGGCTGATGGAAGTGCTGCGCCCTCCTATCCTCAGGTACCTACAAGCCAAATGCACACACAACTTCTGGGGGTTCCCAGCGATACAGGACTTGCTTGCTGTCTTCCCTACTTCCTGCACGCCAAGCCCCATCAGGAGAAAGGGTTCTGGGCAGAACAGAGAAAGGCAGGTGCCCAGGTAAGGGCAGACTGGGGTCTGAGGAAGGGGATGAGGACCCAGCCCACTGAAGGAGATCACGTGGTCACGAGGGAGGATGGAGTGAGGTGGTGAGCAGGTGATCCCTGAGCCCTGGAACCAGGATGGGGTCACAGGTCAGACAGAAGAAGTGTCTCGGTGACATGGAGGAAGGACTGAGGGCTCTGAAGCAAGGGGTCGTTGGAGAAAGAATTTGGAGGCACGGGGTTCCCCGCCCCAAAGACCAATAGTCCCCTCGGCCTCCCTGACATTGGCCAGCAGGGCCGGCCCGCACATGGGTCCTCCTCTTGTGTGGCTCCGACACCCCAGCAGGCAGCCTCTGGCCCCCAGTTCCTGAGCTTTTAGCCTGGCCGTCCCCCTCCCCGAGGCCCTGGCCGCTCACCTTGAAGAGGGGGGTGAGGACCACAGCCCCCGCGTTCCCAAACTCGAAGGCAGTCAGCAGCTGGGGCAGCACCTTGTGCCGGCAGAAGTCCTCGGGGAACGAGTCCAGGCTCTTGCTCAGCTCCTGGAAGAACTTCTGCTTCTCAGCCGGCTCTTTGATCTGCAGGAGTGAGGGCGGGGCAGGATGCAGGGGGAAGAAAGCGGCCTGGTCACGGCCCTCCCCAGGCACAGGCAAGGACAGGGGTCACCCCTGTCTGACGAACTTAAACTTGGGAGTCCAACTGCCTGGGTTCAAACCCCAGGTCTCCCATCTGTCAGCCATGTGACCTTGGGCAAGGTTCCTGCATCTGTAAAATGGGGAAATAACTGCACCCCCTCCCAGGATTGTTCGGAGGAATCAGCCAGAAAATGACACAGCTGCCAGCAGAGTGCCTGGCACATCCTAGAATCAGTCGTTCTCTCTCTTTTTTTAAAATATATTTTTATTGATTTTTTTACAGAGAGGAAAGGATAGTGACAGAGAGTTAGAAACATCAATGAGAGAGAAAAATCGATCAGCTGCCTCCTGCACATCCCCTACTGGGGATGTGCCCGCAACCAAGGTACATGCCCTTGACCGGAATCGAACCTGGGACCTTTCAGTCTGCAGGCTGACGCTCTATCCACTGAGCCACACCAGTCAGGGCGGAATCAGTCCTTCTCATCACTGCCACCTGACCTGTTGCTAGAAAAGCAGCCGCTGTGGGATCAGGCCTCTATCAGCATTGCCTCTACTCACAACAACCCAAAATGTGCCACCAACCCCATCACACGGATGAGGACACTGAGGCTCAGAGAGGTGAAGAGGCTTACCCCATGCCCTGACCCTGGCCGGGTTGGGCACAGCTGCCCCCCACGCTGGGTGGAGTTCCCGGGAAGCCAGGGCTTAGTTTACCCCCAGGCCTGGTCCTCCCCCTCTGAGCCCAAGGAGCCAGGCGGTCAACCGAGTTTCCTTTCGTCCTAACCCCTCAGAGTCATAGATCCACAACTTGTGTTTCTTGAGGACAGACTACATGCCAGGCAGGGCTACATACCAAAACCTGTGCACAGATTAAACAGTCCTCCTCACGACTTTATAGAGGTACCAACATAATCCACATTTACTCCAACAAGGAAGCCCCCTGTCCAGAAGGTCAAGGTTCAATTCCGGATCAGAGCATATACCCAGCCACAGGTTCGATTCCTGGTCAAGGTGCATATGGGAGGCAAATGATCAATGTCTCTCTCAAATCAATAAAAATATTTTTAAGTCAAAATTTTATTTTTTCATTTATTTACTTTTGTTAATCTTCACCTGAGGGTATTTTTTTTTCACTGAATTTTGGAGTGAAAAGGAAGGTAGGGGGCAGGGGGAGAAACATCAATGTGAGAGAGACACATCGATTGGTTACCTCCTGCATGTGCCCCGACCAGGCTAGGGATCAAAACTGCAACTCTTTGGTACACGGGTCAAAGTTCTACCACTTGAGCCATACCGACCAAGGCATTAAAAAATCCAAAAAAAAATTTTTTAAATTGAACAAGGAAGCTGAAGCACAGAGCGGGAAGGGAGCATGTCCACATTCACATGCTAAGAATAATCGGTTAGGGGGCAGCTGATTGATGTTTCTCTCTCATCGATGTTTCTAACTCTCTATCCCTCTGCCTTCCTCTCTGTAAAAAAATCAATAAAATATATTAAAAAAAAAAAAGAATCAGTCAGGGGAGGGTCTGACTCAACAGTCTGGGACCCGGTTATGCTATACACAGATGCTTTCATTCCACTCAGAAACGAGGAAGCTATAGCTCAAGGTCAGCTGCCAAGACTCTCACCCAGGCTCCTGAGCTCCCTGCTGGGCCCTCCCCCACAGCCACTGCCGAGCCCAGGAGAGGTGGTCTCTGGTGGGGATGAAGGGGACCTGACTGGCTCTCGGGGGGTCTACCAGCTGGGGAGGCAGGCTTGGTGCTCCGACAGCAGGGTTCTGGGGAGCCGAGGGACCTTTCAGTCTGAGGGCCAACGCTCTATCCACTGAGCCACACCAGTTAGGGCCAAACCACACGCAAGGTGGCACATGCAGTCACGCTGGGCTCTCCACCACCCTGGCGCCTGGACACTGGCCGCCGCCTTCCACTGGCCAGAGGCAGCCCTTTCCCGCAGAGCCCATTCCAAGGGGAAGGGCAGCCCGCAGGGTCAGCCAGGTGAGAAGAACTCCGTGTAACAGAGTGCCCGCTGCCCCCCGCTGCCCAGGACTGTTCCCAGCGCTTCTTCAAATGCAGCTCCGGTCCATCCTCCATCCAGTCTATGAGAGCGTTTGCCACGCCTCCCTGTCCAGACCCCCAGACCTCTGTGTGCCCCACACAGCCGCTGAGAGCAGCTGTCCGGAGTGGAGCCTCTCGCTTGATTCCTTACACTCTGGGCCAGCAGACAGTATTGCCACCCCACCGACAAAGAAACTGAGGTTCAGAGGTTAAGCGGAAGGCTCCCTGCTCTCCATCCTTCCCTTTGCCGTTCCCTCTGCCTGGAATACTCCCCCAGTTACCGTCCCATCTACGTTCGCACACTGCGCGTCTCTCCTCCAATGTCACCCGAGAGCGCCCTCCTGAGCACCTGCCCTGCTCTCTCCCTCCCCGGCGCCCACGCCTCCCAGGGACACGGCTTCCGCAGATGTGTGTTTTCTGTCCCTCTCCAACGGGAGCTCCCAAGGAGGGACCTGGTCCTGCTGGATCCTCCAGAGCAGGGATCTCAGTCTGACTCCTCCCTCCCGCTCCTGTCCTCACTGCAGCCCAGCACAGGCGGGCACACATCAGGGACGGAGCCAGCGCGTGTGAGTGGCGTTAATGGCCAGGAACAGTCAGTGCACACCTACTGTGTGCCAGGCACCAGGCTATGCGCTTTACGCTCACTGATCCTCACCACACCCTTCCAGAAGGTACTGTTATTAGGATGAGCTTTAGCCAAGGGGATCACACCACACATGAGAGCAGGGCCCGGGGTTTGAGCTCAGAGCGAGCTCCACAGTCCACTGCGGTCTCCAAAGATCTAATGATGAGGAAGCCTGCAAAGTGGGGAGGGGACGGGGTGAGGCATGCAGGCCCCAAGCCCAGGGTGGGGTGGGGGCTCACCTGAATCTCTTCCAGGAACAGGTTGGTCTCCACAAAGCGGTTGTTCATAAACCCCCCGGGCGCCCGGCAGTTCTGCAGGAAGCGGGCTGGGTTGGGACGCATCTTGGGGTTGGCTCCCACCAGCTCGCAGTAATGGGGCACCAGGGATTTGGGGATCTGTGGGAGAAGGGTCAGCGTGAGGGCAGGGCTGGCTGGCTGGCGGGCGGGCTGGCGGGGAGGGGCTGGGGGGGACCAGACACTCACCTTCCCAGGGTTGCGCAGGGCCGTGGCCCGAGGCAGGGGCCCGTTGAAGACTTCCCAGATGAGGCAGCCCAGGCGCCACATGTCCGCGGACCTGAGACAGGGACCAGAGCTGCTGACGGCCCTGCCACCGGCCAGCACAGCCTCCCATCTGCCTGGGCACCAGGCGCCCTCTGCACGGCCGACTCTGGGCTGTGCCCTCCAGCTGATCCCCTGCATCAGCCCATTTGACAGAGTTTTTAAAATGAGCCTCAGAGAGCCGAAACCGGTTTAGCTCAGAGGATAGAGCGTCGGTCTGCAGACTGAAAGGTCCAGGGTTCGATTTCGCTCAAGGGCATGTACCTTGGTTGCGGGCACCTCCACAGTAGGGGGCATGCAAGAGGCAGCTGATCGATGTCTCTCTCTCATCGATGTTTCTAACTCTCTATCCCTCTTCCTCCCCTCCTCTCTGTAAAAAATCAATAAAATATATTTGTTTAAAAAATGAGGCTCAGCCGAGACCGGTTTTGCTCAGTGGATAGAGCGTCGGCTTGCGGACTGAGAGGTCCTGGATTCGATTCTGGTCGGGGGCATATACCCTGCTTTTGGGCACATCTCCACTGTGGGATGTGCAGGAGGCGGCTGATCAATGTTTCCCTTTCATCAATGTTTCTGACTTTCTATCCCTCTCCCTTCCTCTCTGTGAAAAATCAATAAAATATATATTTTTTTAAAAATGAGGCTCAGAGAAACAAGGGCATCTGTCTCAGGCCACACACCTTTGGAGTGCAGAACTGCCTAACCCCAAACCTGCGTTGACCCTGCCACGCCTCCCTGAGGGCAGCAGGGGCCCGGGCAGTGCCCGCCAGCCAGACTAGGGGGGGTCCTGGGGCCGCGGGGACTTCTGGAACCGAGCAGCCGGGGGCACCCACCACTTCTCTCTGGCGCCTCTGCCACTGCCATCAGCCAGCTCGGGAGGGTCGTACTGCTCCAGCTCGGGGATCCCCTTGCAGGGGGGCGCCCCGCCGTTGCCCTGGGCCGAGTACATGTAGTCCAGGCCCCCCAGCTTCCACTCGCCGGCGCGGTCCACGAACACGGCGGCCATGCAGACGTTGTTGTGGACGAGGCTGCAGTCGTTGACCAGGAAGCTGAGGGCTTTCTGGGGGCAGAAGGAGCCCTTACTACAGCCCCGGAGCTGCAGCCCCCGCCCCGGGTCCCCCCCGGCCAGGCCAGGCCAGGCCGCCCCCCTCACCACAATCTGGTGCAGCCCCCACGACAGCTCCAGCTCCTTGGGGCCCCCAGCCTCGGCGCGGGTCTTGAGGTGCACGGCCAGCGGCGTCACGGCCTCGGTCACCACGTGGAGGCATTTGTCTGTCTGGGGGGGACCCGGGCTGTTAGCGGGGGGAAGGGGGGGGGGAGGGGGGCCCCCCTCCCCGGGGGGCGGTGGGAAAGGGGGTCACAGGCCGGCGCTGAGACACAAGGGGTGGCCCCTGCGAGGAAGTGAGGGGCAGGGGCGGGGCGGCCCGTACCTCCAGCCCGTCGATGTAGGCCAGGATGTTGGGGTGCCGGAGCGTCTTGAGGCGCTTGAAGGCAGCTTTGGCCACCTGCGTCTGCTCCTCGGCGCCCGGCTTCACATCGAACACGAAGATGGACACGGGGCTGCCGGTGGCCTGGGGGGGGGGGGGCACGGGCCTCAGGGGTGGCCGGGCCGGGCGGCCGGAAGGGAACCCCCGAAGGGAACCCCCGAGGCAGCCGCCGGCCAGGTCTCCCCCCGCTCAGGCCGGAGACCAGAGCCGGGACCGAGTGGCCCCGGGCCCGCCCGCCTGTCGGCCCTCGGCCCGTCCTCCCGCCACGTCGGCACCGCCGTCCCCTCCCGCGGCCCGCGGCCCCGGCGGCTCCGCAGCAGCCACGTCAGGCGGGCCGGCGGCGCTGGCTAGGCGAGACCGAGGTCCGCCGCGGCCTGCGGAGCGCGGGGCCGCCCTCACCTTCTTGCGGCCGCCGTGCAGGGCCCAGGGCCCCGGCGGGCTGCCCTCGGCAGGGTCCGGGCTGAGCTCGAACGGGAAATCCCGGACCGGGTCCCGGACAAAGAACCACATCGTCCCCGCCGCCGCGGGCTCGGGCGCCTCTGCTCCGGGTCCTCGGCAGCCCGAGCCGGGGCGGGGCGGGGCCTGGGCCGGGCGGGGCGGGGCCTGGGCCGGTGGGCGGGGCAGAGAGGCTTGGGGGCGGGGCAGAGGGACTAACAGGGGGCGGGACCGGGAAGCTGTGCAGGGGCGGAGCCAGGGGCGGGCCGGATGGGGCGGGGCCTGGGGCGGGGCCGAGGATGCAGAGCGGGGGCGTGTCGAGGGCTTGACATGTGGGCGGGGCCAGGTCGGAGGCCGCCGGGCGCCCGCTCACCGGCTCGGCCAGTCCCTAGCTGCGTGGAGCTGGAGGTCACCCGGCCTCCCACCGTCTGTGTCCTTACGTCTAAAATGTGTGGTGCCGAGACCGGTTTGGCTCAGTGGATAGAGCGTCGGCCTGCGGACTGAAAGGTCCCAGGTTCGATTCCGGTCAAGGGCATGTATCCTGATTGCGGGCACATTCCCAGTGGGGGGTGTGCAGGAGGCGGCTGATCGATGTCTCTTTCTCATCAATGTTTCTAACTATCCCTCTCCCTTCCTCTCTGTAAAAAATCAATAAAATATATTTTTAAAAAATAAAATAAATAAAATAAAATGTGTGGTAACAGAGTCCACTTCCCAGCCTTATGTCAACGATGGGAGCTGCAGAAGGGACAGAGGCTGGGAAACTGAGGCCCAGAGGAGCGATGGGGAGGAGGATGAAGAGGAAGTCGCCAGGCCAGAAGGGATGCAGAGATCACGATACTCCTCTCCTTCCATGAAAAAGACAGTTTTGCATTTGCTAAGTGGGTAAGAAGTTGTGAAATCCTTTAGTTTTGTGTACGCAAGTAGCATTCCGCCCTCACAGCCCGGGAGCTGCATGAAGAGGAATTCGGGATTGTGTGTGCGCTCTGGCAGAAATAACCAGCACCGCCCTGGCCGGCTGGGCTCGGTGGATAGAGCGTCAGCCTGCGGACTGAAGGGGCCCAGGTTCGATTCTGGCCAAGGGCACATGCCTGGGTTTCGGGCTGGAGAGGGGCAGATGACGCTGGATCATGCAGGTCATAGGCAGAAGGCTAGGAGACATTCACGGGAACAAGAAGGTGGTGTGACAGGAGGAAGGGGTCAGGAGCCAAGGAAATGTTGGCCGCCTCTAGAACAGTGGTTCTCAACCTTCCTAAGGCCACGACCCTTGCATACAGTTCCTCAGGTGGTGGTGACCCCCAACCATGAAATGTTGCTACTGTGATGCATCGTGATGTCAATATCTGCATTTTCTGATGGTCTTAGGCGACCCCGGTGAAAGGGTCGTTCGACCCCCAAAGCGGTCGCGACCCACAGGTTGAGAACCACTGCTCTAGAAACTGGGGGGGGGGGCGGGGGGACAAAAATGCAGCCCTCAGAAGGAACCAGCTCTTGTGTCACCAGCATTTGGACTCGCATCCAGAACTGTTTCAGCCGCTGACTTTGTGGTAACTTGTTCCGGGAGCCATAGGAAACCATCACAGGAGGCACGTTTCCTGTAGGCGTGAGGAGGCGTGAGGAGGCGTGAGGAGGCGTGAGTCTACATGTGCAAGGGCTAATTTAGCAAATGAGGGCACGTGGTGAGTGGCCCATAAATGACAGCCCCTACGGGGATCGCCGGGCTGCGTGTAACAGCGGGAAGTGGAATAACCCACATGTCCGTCGGCAGGGCAGTGGCTGGACACTCGCTCCACACGGCGGAACCACAGCAACGGTCAGCGAAAGCGGCTGGCCTGCAGGCACCAGGATGGGGTGCTCACAGCTGCCTCCCCCATCTCCCTGCACCGTCATTTCTGACCCTCCGAACAGTAGGCGGGTTCTGTTTCCATCTGAGAAACCACACAGTAACGTGGGCATGGAGAGTCTAATGTAAAGCATTATTGCCCAGCTGGCGTGGCTCAGGGGTTGAGCATCAACCCATGAACCAAGAGTTCACCGGCTCAATTCCCAGTCGGGGCACAGGCCCGGGTTGTGGGCTGGATGCCCACTAGGTTCAGGAGGCAGCTGATGGATGTTTCTATCTCTCTATCCCTCTCCCTTCCTCTCTGTCTCTAAAATCAATAAAAACATATTTTTAAAAATTTAAAGAACTATTAACGAGAACAGGAGACTGGCGTAACAAGGGATTGGCTAGTAAGAAGTAAAGAGATGCCCTAGCCGAAACCGGTTTGGCTCAGTGGATAGAGCATCGGCCTACAACTGAAAGGTCCCAGGTTCAATTCCAGTCAACGGCACATGCTGAGGTTGCAGGCTCAATCCCCAGTGGGGGGCTTGCAGGAGGCAGCGGTGATTCCCTCTCATCATTGATGTTTCTAGCTCCTTCTCTCTGAAATTAACACCTCGCCCTGGTCCGCCCGGGGTGACACCTGCTGCTGCTGCACAGGCCCCAGGGAACTTGCTGAAAGCCGTCCCCCCTCCCCGGTGCGGTGGTCCCACTGGCCACCTGCGTGGCGGGCCCGGTGCTGGAGCAGCTGAGAGGAGCCCCTCAAAAGCTGAACCAAAACCTCTTCCTCAAGAAACGCTGTCCGCGCCCTCTCCTAGCAAAACGTAACGTCGTGCCAGCTGGCAAAAGGAACTATTTAAAGGGCCCAGATGCGTGTCACAGAGAAGGCAGACACGAAGAACTCAGAGCTGAGACAAGAGGGAATAATTGGCACCGGCCACCGCCGACAGGAAGCAGGCCCGAGAGGGAGCAGCGGCCCCAGAGCAGGATTTGCTGTCTCTACAAAGCACTTCCAGAGCTGACATGCCAGCTGTGGTGGCTCAGCGGTGGAGCACTGAGCTATGAACCAGGGGGTCACGGGTTCGATTCCTGGTCAGGGCTCCATCCCAGTGCCGGAGGCAACTGACCCATGCTCCTCTCTCATCGTGTTTTTCTCTCTCCCTCTCTCTTCCTCTCTGAAATCAATAAAAATATCTTTTCAGCCCTGACCCGGTTGGCTCAGTGGATAGAGTATCGGCCTTTGGACTCAAGGATCCCGGGTTTGATTCCGGTCAAGGGCATGTATCTTGGTTGCGGGCACATCTCGAGTGGGGATGTGCAGGAGGCAGCCGATGGATGTTTCTCTCTCATCGATGTTTCTGACTCTCTCCCTCCCTTCCTCTCTGTAAAAACATCAATAAAACATATTTTAAAAAAATTTTTTAAAGATCTGTTTTAAAAAAGAAGACAGGTTGCACAATAACCCGTGTTCCATCCCCACGGCAATAACTCCACTGACCATGAACGGGCCCAGACATCCTCTCCCGCCTGGAGGAAGACGCGCCAAAGGTCAGAGGTTCCCTCCAGAACCCGGGAGCCTGGCTGTCTGATGAGGCTGAAGAGCATGAAATGCTGTGTTTGGAGTTAAAAATAGTGAACTAGCTGGCAATTTCATACAGCTCAGCATCCTATTGGTATCTAATGTAATGATATCTAATGTCATAATTAATGTAATGTCATTTTTTAAATATATTTTATTGATTTATCACAGAGAGGAAGGGAGAGGGATAGAGAGTCAGAAACATCGATGAGAGAGAGACATCGATCAGCTGCCTCCTGCACGCTCCCTACTGGGGATGTGCCCGCAACTCAAGTACATGCCCTTGACCGGAATTGAACCGGGGACCCTTCAGCCCACAGGCCGACGCTCTATCCGCTGAGCCACACCGGTTCTGGCTGTGTGTATCTTTCGGAAAGTCCCCCCTCCAGCTGTCCTTTGCCTGTGGTGGGGCCTTTTCCTCCAATAGAAGCTCGGAGCTGACCGAGTTCAGGACTGCAGGGGGGGAGAGGGGGGGAACGTGCTCTACGCACTCCGGTTCCCAGGGGCGATGGCGAACGGCCCCCAGGCAGCAGCTGCCACTGTGCCCTTTTCCTGTCTGAAAGGTGTGAGTGGTGAAACAGAAACAGAAGCTGCTGTTAAACACGGAGCTCATGTGGCAGTTCACCCATCTCTTTTAAAGCATTTGAGTCATCTGAAACCTACATATTCAGAGGTAGAGGAAACATGCCCGTGTCTGCACACACACAGGAGGATGACTTGAAGGTCAGGTGACTTTGCCTTCATAAAAACAAAAAGAAATAAAATCAGCCGAGACCGGTTTGGCTCGGTGGATGGAGCATCGGCCTGTGGATTGAAAGGTCCCAGGTTCTAGTCCGGTCAAGGGCATGTATGTGCCTTGGTTGTGGGCACATCCCCGGTGGTGGGGGGTGCAGGAGGCAGCTGATCGATGTTTCTCTCTCTCTCATGGATGTTTCTAACTCTCTGTCTCTCTCCCTTCCTCTCTGTAAAAAATCAATTACAAATAAATAAGTAAATAAATAAATAAATAAATAAAAGCAAAATTGCCTTTCACAGAAACAGAAGGTGGACTCTGGCCTGTGTGGTCGGCAGGAAAAGGATCCCCAATATCCATACTGGAATTCTCAACACCTGTGGACATTACGTGACAAGGGGGTGATTAAGGTTAGAGCAGTGGTCGGCAGACTCTTTAGTCAACAGAGCGAGCCACATGCGGCTCTCGAGCCGAGGTTTGCCGATCACTGGTTAGAGCACCCAAGATTATCCAGGGGGCCCACTGCACCGCAATCCTCAGTCCTGGCAGTGAAAGAGATCCACATGGCAGAGTACACAGGAGAGAGCAGAAGCAGGTTAACAGTAATAATCCCGTGATTAATAAACGACAATGCAAGCATAAACTGTTGTGTGTACTCACAGCTTCCTCTCTCTGAAATCAATAATTCTTTAAAAATAAAATTCACATGGAATTACAAGGAATGCAGCATAGCCAAAACAACCTTGAAAAAGAAAAGAGTTTCCCTAACCGTTTGGCCCAGTGGATAGAGTGTCGGCCTGGGGACTCAAAGGTCCCGGGTTCATTTCCGGTCAAGGGCATGTACCTTGGTTGCAGGCACATCCCCAGTGTGGGGTGTGCAGGAGGCAGCTGATCGATGTCTCTCTCTCATCAATGTTTCTAACTCTATGCCTCTCCCTTCCTCTCTGTAAAAAAATCAATGAAATTTGTTTTTAAAAAGAAAGAAAAGGAACAGAGTTGAAGGACTTACTCCAAAGCAGTAGCAATCGCGACAGGGTGGTACTGGCATCGGATAAACATAGAGACACAGCCTGGAAGTAGGGGTGTTGTACTAACTTGCCAGTGGTGGAGGTTATGCGGTACATACATGTATAAGAACTCATCAACCTGTACAGTTACAAGACAGACATTGTATGTAAACAGTAGGGATGATCTGAATTGTATTGTATGTAAACAATAGGGATGTTTTTTTTTAAAGAACACGCCTCCGATCCAAAGATACAGCCAACCACAGCAGCCCTCACAGAGCCCACGCCCAGCCCTCGCCCAGCCCGAGGAGACAGCAGACCGTGCGGTAGGCCTAGTGCCACTGTCTCTGCTTTTGGATTACCTGGCAACACTTGTTTGCAGACAAAACTCTTCCCAACTAGCTGAAACCGGTGTGGCTCAGTGGATAGAGCGTCGGCCTGCGGATGGAAGGGTCCCAGGTTTGATTCCACGGACTTCCGCCCCAGGTCAGGGGCACGTGCGTTGGTTGCCCGCACATCTCCGATGGGGGGTGTGTGGGGGTGTGTGCAGGAGGCAGCTGATCGATGTTTCTCTCGCAGAGGTGGGGCAGAAGCTGTGCAGGGGGAGGTCAGAGGAGGAGGGGAGCAGAGGGAGCAGAGGGGCGGGAAGCGGGGAGCAGGAAGGAGGTGCCAGACTGCGTGGGGCAGAGTCAGGTGATCATGTGGGGGTGAAGCAAGCAGCTGGGGGCCTCTGAGGCCTCCCGGAACCCGCCGTGCCCCAGCCCCGAGCCCTTGTTCTGACCCTGGGCACCCGCCCTCCAGAGCGGCAGCCCGGCCTGATGATGGGCTCCCTGAGTGCCAGGCCACGTCCGCTCTGCCACTGGGGGGCTGCCCGCTGGGGAAGGTGTTGGGAGTGCGGTCGGCAAGTGCCAGACACACTGCAGGGGTTCAAATCTCAGCTTTTTGTTTTTTTTACAAAAAATTATTGAATTTATTGAGGTGACCCTGGTTAATAAAATTTACATAGGTGCCAAAATCGGTTTGGCTCAGGGGATAGAGCGTCGGCCTGCAGACTGATAGGTCCCAGGTTCGATTCCAGTCAAGGACATGTATCCTGGTTGCGGGCATATCCCCAGTGTGGGGCATGCAGGAGGTGCCTGATCGATGTTTCTCTCTCATCAATGTTTCTAACTCTCTATCCCTCTCCCTTCCTCTCTGTAAAAAAATCAATAAAATATATATTTTTTTAAATAACATAGGTTTCAGGTATATAATTCTATAACACATCGTCGGTATATCATATACCGTGTGTTTAAAACCCAAGTCCAGTCTCTTTCCATCACCATCTCTCCACCCCTGACCTTCTTCTCCCTCCTCCTTCCCTCCGGCCATCACCATACTGATGTCCAGGTCCACGAGTCTTTCTTTCTTTTTAAAATTAATCTCTTTCCTTTTTTTGTTGTCCATAATCCTCAATGGACATTTTCCCATGGAGAGTGGAGGGAGGGGAAGAGACAGAGAAACATGTGGTACCATGCCCTTGACCAGAATCGAACCCGCGACCTTGTGGTCCTCGGGCCGACACTGTCTGCTGATCCAAACCAGCGAGGCCCCTCACCTGTCTTCCCGGGGCCTGCGGGTGGCCTGCCAGTTATTGGGATGATCGGCGGCAGGAGGGCGGGGGGTGGGGGGGACGGGGGGCAGACTGGCGGGGGGAAGGGTGGAGGGGCAGCAGTGACTCGCTGACCCTCGGCTCCCAGAGGGCCAGCTCCCACGCCTGGCTGCCTGGCTGCCTCGCTGTTGCCGGGCCGAGTGCCTGACTCCGGGGATGCCCGGTCCTCAGGTCTCAGCCACGGAGGGCCGGCCTGGGAACCTGCGGACTTCCACCCCCCTTTTTGCCCCCCATTATTTCTCTGGGGAAGGCGGCCCAGGTCAGGTCAGGGCAGCAGTGGGAACCCCGGCCTCTCCCTGCTCTGTCCTCTCACCTTCCTCCCCAGGCCTGCAGGCCCCACCCCTGCCATTGCCCCAGTCCCAGGCAGGCCCTGGGCTGGGACGGGGCTCAGGAGACGCCAGAGAATGAAGGGGGGGGGAGAAAGAAGGATGGAAGCAGGGGGCCGGGGTCCCCAGGCTGCTGCCCGGCCACACTCTGCTGGGCCTTCGCTGGCAGTGCCACCGGCCAGGGCTTGGGGCGGAGCCTCGGGGGGCAGGTGGTCTGGCTAGGCAGGGCCGCTGGTCACCTTAAAGTCAGGGCTTTGAACAGCCTTCCCTGCGCCCAGCCCCTGGGTGCGCCCCGGGCTCCTCAACTGAGCCCTTGATCCCCGTAAACCTACTCAGGCCCACCCCACAGCAGATGGCAACTCCACCTCCCAGGCCCGAAGCCAGGCCACCTCCTCGCTTCCTCTCACATCCCACGCAGGGGCACCCAGCACCCCCCCATCCCCACCTCCCACCGCTCCCCACGGCCAGCCACCGGCCTCTTGGTGGGGCCCCTCTCTAGTCTTCCCTCCCCCCTCTGCCCCTGCAGTCTCTTGTCCTCACAGCCCCAGAGGGGCCTCAGGGGACGGAGGTGGGTCACCTAACTCTGCCCGCACCTTGCAAAGCCCATTGCACTGAGCGATGGCTGGACGGGTCCTTGGCCTGTGGTCCGCCTGGCTGCTCCGGTCTCCTGCCTGCCTACCCTCCAGCCTGCCCACCCTCCTGTGGGGCAGCATGCCTCCTGGGCAAAGCCCGTCCGGTTCAGCCATGTGGCCTGTGATTCCGCCTGTTCCGGGTGCTTCTAACCCTCGTGCCAAGTGTCTTTGTCTGCAACCATAATGTTGAAATATACATAATCGTAAATCTGTTTGCTGTGATTCCCAGTAAAAGAGTCATCATCATCCTGGGGTTTCGGCACAAAAAAAAAAAAGGAAAAAAATCATTATAACTTGTTGTACCATTTTTGCAACTTTCCTATAAGTCTAAAAACATTATACAGTTAAGTTTATTAAAATGGGAGAGAAACCAAGATGGCGGCATAGGGGAACACCTAAACTGCTGCCTCACACAACCATTTCAAAACTACAGCAAAAAGAACAGGCACCATCCAAAACCACAGGAAGGCTGGCTGAGTGGAAATTCTACCACTGGAAGGAAAGAGAGGGGCACACGGAGACTCAGAGGAGCTGCAGGAGGCAGAGGTACTGAGGCGTGAGAAGAGGACAGGCAACTGAGTGCGGCTGGCTTTTTCAAGCGGGACGGAGACAAAAGCTCCCGACTGCACTGAACTCCAGTTCCAGGCGAGACTCTGGGGACCCAGACTCATTAGAGGAGAAACTGGACTATCTGGCAGTGGGCGAACTCGAGAGCAGCTTTCTCTCAGAGGTGCTTGCAGCGATTGCCATGGGACACTGAGACACAGGGGCCTCATAGGGCAGGGCTGACGGGAAACCAATGCTGTCTGCTCCGCCCTGAGATCCCGCCCCATGAAGCCATTGCTCTTTGCTCAGCCCTGAGACTCCGCCCCATCCAAGCTGAGCACAGAGGCTTTTGCAAGTCCTGTCTCATAAGGGTGCCTCCAGCACAGAAGTTCTCCCAGCGTAGACACAGGTGATCCTCACAGCCAACTGGCCTGGAGGTCAATTTCTCCCAGTGATACCAACAACAATCAAGGCTTAACTACAACAAGGCTGTGCACACAGCCCACAAAGGGGTGCACCAAGAGTGCCCACCTCAGGTAACTGGGGAGGCTGAGCCACTGGGCCCTATAGAACAACTTGCACACAAAGCCACTCTATCAACTCAGGGAAGCAACCAAAATGTGGAGACAAAGAAACATCACAAATGAAAGAAATGGAGGAAAGCAAAAGATTGGATATAGAGTTCAAAACCACGGTTATAAGGTTTTTCAAGAATTTTCTAGAAAAGGCCGTTAAATTTAGCGAGAACCTTGAGGATATGAAAAAGGACCAACTAGAAATTAAGCTTACACTGACTGAAATAAAAAATATTATACAGAGATCTAACAGCAGACTAGAGGATCGCAAGAATCAAGTCAAAGATTTGAAATACAAAGAAGCAAAAAATACTCAACTGGAAAAGAAAAAAGAATCCAAAAATATAAAGATAGTGTAAGGAGCGTCTGGGACAACCTCAAGTATACCAACATCTGAATTGTGGGGGTGCCAGAAGAAGACAGAAAGCAAGATATTGAAAACCTATTTGAAGAAATAATGACAAAAAACTTCTTCCACCTAGTGAAAGAAATAGACTTACAAGTTCAGGAAGTGCAGAGAACCCCAAACAAAAGGAATCCAGAGAGGACCACACTAAGATACATTATAATTATAATGCCAAGAGCAAAAGACAAAGAGAGAATATTAAAAGCAGCAAGAGAAAAACAGTTAATTACCTACAAGGGAGCATCCATATGATTGTCAGCAGAAACTATGCAGGCCAGAAGGGAGTGGCAAGAAATATTCAACGTGATGAATAGCAAGAAGTTACAACTAAAATTATTCTACCCAGCAAAGCTATGATTCAGAATTGGAGGTCAGATAAAGAGCTTCACAGATAAGAAAAAGCTAAAGGATTCATCAACACCAAACCAGGATTATATGAAATACTGAAAGCTATTCTGTAAGAAGAGGGAGAAGAAGAAAGAGGTAAAAATAAAAATTATGAACAGCAAATACATATCTATCACCAAGTGAATCTAAAAATCAAGTGAATTAAAAATCTGATGAAGAGAAGAAATGGGTGAATAGATTAGAATCAGGGCATAGAAAGGGAGTGGACTGACAATTCTCAGGGTGAAAGGGGTGTGAGGGGTGTGGGAAGAGACTGGAGAAAAATCGTTCACCTATGGATGAGGACAGTGCGGGGAGTTAAGGGCAGAGGGTGAGGTAGAAGCCGGTGGAGGGGAGCTAGGGGGGAAAAGGGGAACAATTGTGATAATCTGTAGGGGGCGTGCAGGAGGCAGCTGAGGAATGTCTCTCTCTCATTGATGTTTCTTTCTTTTTAAAAAAATATATTTTATTGATTTTTTACAGAGTGGGAGGGAGAGGGATAGAGAGTTAGAGCACAGCGAGGGCCCGGGAGCGGCAGCGAGGCAGAGCGGCGGCGGCGCCGGCAGAGGGCGCCCGGCACCAGGTTTCCCGGCGGAGCGGCGAGCTGGCCGGGCCGGGATTCCGCTGCCGGGCGGGCTCTCTGCCGGGCCTTTGGCTTTTATAACACCATCCCAGGCCGCACGAGCTTATCAACTTACAAACCAGCCTGTGGCTGGTGCGGCTCAGTGGTTGGGCGTCGGCCTCTGAACCAACCCTCCCCTCACTGTTTTCACCTGCTGCCTCCAGCCAACCTCCTTGGGGATGGCATATCCACCCCGTGGCCCCGAAACCAGAATCCGGGGGCCTTTTTCTTTTCTTTTCTTTT
>JAAGEH010000043.1:459595-510108 GCA_011751065.1 Lasiurus cinereus | reverse complement strand
CACTGGCGGGTGGGAAGGGAGGGGTTTCCCTCTGAACCACCCCCCCCCCCCGTCAGTTACTGCAAAGGTGCCGTGTCCCTGGTCCAGCGGGGAAGGCAGAGCTGGGCAGGGTGCCCGCTTCCTGGCCGCCGCCGCTCTGCTCCCCTTGCTGCCGGTGGGAAGCAGGTGCCCCTCTCAGGACAGAGCCAGCAGAAGCCCGCTGCCCGGGCAAGCACATGGCATCTGCTTCGCCAGCCTCCCTCCCTGGAAACATCCTCCTGGGGGTTAATGTGCAGCGGAGTCGCTCGCTACATCGGCTCCCGCTTCCCACCCTGCTGCCCGGTCCCTCCTGGCTGTCCCGTGGTCCCGTGTGTGCAGGGGACGCTGCTGGGTCCAAGGCAGGACCTTGCAGGCCCTCTTCCCTGGGCTCATGTTCAGAGTGACGTGCGGGCACAGGGGTCATCGGGAGAGCAGCCTGTGCGGCAGATGGGCGTCCCATAGGGTCTGGGCTGGCTGGGCTGGGGTCCTGGGCCCCCGCTGCTGGGTGCCTGCAGGCGCACCGGGGGCGGCACCCTGGGGTGGAAGTCCCCGCAGGGCACCCCCTGCCATCGCCGCGTGGCTGGGCCGAGCCAGGACTCGTGGTCCGCTCTCCTGCGGACGGGGTGCCAGCGGGAAGTGCTGCTTAGGCTTGGGTAGGAGGCTGGAGACGGCCGGCCTCGCGCCTGGCGTTGTGCCCGTGACCCCACTTCACGTAGTCGTCGCAGCAGCTGCACCTAAGAGGAAGCTGATGCTCTAGAGGAGGAAGCGGGGGCTTAGCAGAGTTGAGTAATTAGCCCACGGTGACACACGTGTGGGTGCTAGGGTGCGAGCCAGCAGACGCTGTGCTCACACTGCGCTGTGCTGAGAGGTGCTCTGGGGTGAAGGAGCCCCCAGAGCTTGGGTCAGACAAGCCTTTGACCTCTTCGGGCATCGCTGTGCCAGGCTTCTGAGCTCTCCGAGAGCGCTTCTCTGCACCCGTCCTCGAGCCCTGACCCTGGCTGCCCGGTCCCCTCCTCTCACTGTCCCTGTTCCCAGAGTCTGTCTAGGACCAGGAGCCGGCCTGCTCCTTCAGAGTCAGACTCTGTCTCCCCAGCCAGAGCTGAGCCCTCCTCCTGAGCCACCCCTTCATGCCCCCACCCCTAATAGCCCTCCCGGCCGGAGTTTCACCAGGGTTTTCAACCACGGATGCTCCATGGAGTTTCCCAGAAGCCCCTTGTGGGCTGCAGTGCTGCGTGCTCCTGGCTTCCCAGCGCCCACAGCGCACTAATGACGGAAGGTTCTAGTCCCGGGCGGCACAGAAGCTGCCACCGCAGGAGCCGGGTTGCGGGCATTTCTACACGGACTCCTGCCCCGGTGTCCAGGGCACAGCTAAGGGCCCTACACATGTCAGCTGATTCTAAACAAAGACGCCAAGAAATCCAGGACTTCCCAGACCCTGGTGAGGAAGATGCTTTTCCGAATCGCATCTTGAGCTGGAAGGGGGGGAGGCACTGACTCAGCGGGGTTTCCCTTCAGATTCCAGGCCCTCTGGGTGCTCAGGCCCCTGGGCAGCTCCTCCTGAAAGCCTTCTTCTCCCCACTGCCCCCCGATCCTCCCCGCCCCCCGCCCCCGTCCAGCCAGCCAGCTTTGGCCGAAGCCCAGGATGAGGATGCTGCCGGCTCTGCCGAGGGGCGTGGGCCGCTCTGCCTGCGGAGGAGCGGTACCAGCTGGTGCCGGCGCTCGGCACCTGTTCCGAGCCTGCCGCCCGGCGGCCGGCTGGATGGCAGCTGGCCCGGGCGCCTGCAAATGTCCGGGTTATATTTGGGGTGCGGAGCATTCTTCACGCATTCGAGCAGTAGTTGCCTACCCACCCAGCAGAACCAAAGCTTCTTGAGTCCAAAGTGCAGGTCCTGTGAGTAAATACCAGCAAACATTTACCAAGAGCTTACAATGTGCCGGGCGCTCATCCATGCCCGCAGCAGTGCTGTGTGGGCAAAACGTGTCATCTTCACGTTACAGGTGAAGAAACTGAGGCCCAGAGGGAAGGTGGCCTGGCCGGGGTCACACTGCGGGTAGTTGAGCAGAAGTCCCAGGATTCAAATGGGGGCCTGGTTCCAGAGTCCGTCTGTCCCCCCTCTGGCCCTGTCCTCGTTCGTGTATTGGATTGGGTTTACTGGGGTCTACATTATACACAGTCACATTCACCTTTCTTAGGTGCACAACCACCTCCATGACCTAGGTATAGTCTTCGCTTCACCCCAGAAAGGTCCTGCGCGCCCTGTAGTCACTGCTGAGCCCAGGCAGCCCACTGGTCCGGTGCTTGTCCCCCCCCCCCGTGCTGCCTTTTCCAGGGTGCCGGAAGCGGCGTCCTGCCATTGTGTCCGGTGTGAGTCTGTTTTCCCTCGGCCCGTGTTCTCTCTGTTCAGCACGTGCCTCAGTGGCCGTGGTTTGCTCCTTCTGTTGCTGTGCTGTCCCAGCCAGTGGCGGCTCCATCATCTGTCACCACTCAGCTAGTGAAGGGGATTTGGGTTTCCAGTTCCAGGCAGTTTTGAATAAAGCTGCTATAAACATTTGTGTATAGTGCAGATTTTAATTTTTTAATTTTATTGATTTCAGAGCGAGGAAGGGAAAGGGAGAGAGAGAGAAACATCAGTGATGAGAGAAAATTATCTATTGGCTGCCTCCTGCACACCCCCTATTGGGGATGGAGCCTGCAACCTGGGCCTATGTCCTGACCGGGACTTGGACTGTGACCTACTGGTTCACGGGTCAAAGTTCAGCCCCTGAGCCACCCTGGCGGGGTGATCCTCAGCTCTTTAGTATTTGTTTGGCTCTCCGGTCCAGCACGAGCTGGAATGTGTGTGATGGAGAGGTGAGAAGTGCCCAGGCCACGCAGCTTGAATGGCAGGAAACAGAAGTTGATTGGAGACAAACGCTCTATTGTTCGTGTTCTAGAAGCTTTCGGAATGTCTGAAGCAGCTTTTCCCCTCTGGCTGCTGGAACTGCCTGTGTCTGGAGGGTGCGGAGCAGGGCGAGCAGGCGCCTATCACAGCCGCTGCCTCTGCACCTTGTGCTGGGTGCCGGGTGCTGGTGGGGGAGAGGGAAACCTGGCTTGTCGGGAAGGCAGGCCCCCTTAGGAGGCACCCCGAAGGCAGAAGGGGACCCAGAGGAGGGTCAGGAACCCAGCCGAGGTGAGGGCCTCGTGTCCACACAGCCCGATGGGCTCCACCTTTCCCCTCTGTCCTCCCAATCCCCAGGACTGTGTGTGGGAGGGTTAATGTGCTCAACGCAAGACTTAACCATAGTTTGTTGTTGTCATCCTCGCCTGAGGGTAGTTTTCCATGGATTCTTAGGAGGAGAGAGAGGGTTGCCTCCCGCACAGATCAAAGCTGCAACGCAGGTACATGCCCTTGGCCAGAAATCTAACCCAACACCCTCTAACCGCTAAGCAACACTGGCCAGAGCTAGACTTAGCCATTTTTTAAAAGATGGTTCTTATGGATTTCAGAAAGGGAGCCAGAGAAACATCAGTGATGAGAGAGAATCGTTGCTCATCTGCCTCCTGCACACCCTCTGTGAGGGGTCAAGTCCAAAACCCAGGCGTGTTCCCTGACCGGGAATGGAACTGTGACCTCTCTCACCAAAACTGAGCGCTTTCCACAACAACAGGAAATCTCATTCACCTGCAAAAACTGGACTCGGCTCTGTTGGCTGTGAGTGGAGGTGATGGCGACTGTGCAGCCACGGGGCGCTCAGCTCGGGCTGGGGCGGAGGGATCTGCAGGCTGGGATCTGGGGCCTCCCTCCCCCTCCTCCTCTCCCTTTCCCCAGCGTGCTCTTGGCCCCCCGCCGCTGGGGGAGAGGAGGCCACGATGGGTGGAGTGTGGGGGTGACCTCAGCTCCCCGCTGCTGTCCTCACGGCTGGGCCAAAGCTAACTTGGGCTGGAGCCCAGCCCGTCAGGGCGCCCCTGTTCCCATGCTGTAGTTCTGGCCCGGCCGCCTCCCCAGCTGCGGGCTCTGCTCATCTGCAAGCGGTCAGTCTGAGGACAGTTTGCCGAGGGGAGAAGCGGGGCCTCGCTTTTGCTGAGAGGGAGCCTCTGTTGGGTCCTGAGTCATCGCTTTGTCAGCGCTGACCTGCGGGCCGCAGAGCCACCATAAAAGGCGCTGGCGGAGTGGCCGGCCAGGCCTGCAGACTCTGAGCCCGAGCGGCCGGCCCTGCCTTCCCCGGCCTGCGCCCCGCCATCCTTTCTGGCCTCTGCAGGCAGCTTCCCTCTGGCCGTGCTCTGCGGCGTGGGGTCCCCGTGTGCTGGGCCCCGGGCTGTACTTTGGACCCACCAGCCTGTGAGGCACTTGCTCCAAGACACGGGAGGCTGGCGGCCCTGCCCTTCGGAAGGCTGGCTGCTCCCCTGCCCCGCCTGGGGGTTCAGAGTCTTAGGGACTTTGGTGCCCCCGCCCCCTCCACCCCACCTCCTCCACGTTAAGAAACCCCAACCAGCTGAGTGGCTGCCTCTGGTCAGAGCATCTGCTTCCTGGCGCGCTGGGTGGCCGAAGCCTCTGCATCGATCGCCCTGGAGCGGCTGTCCTGTGTGGGGAGCCATGGTTTAGGGGTTCCTTAAGTCTCGGTGTCTTGCCACAAGAGCAGAGCTAGCCTCTGGCCTCGGAGCCTGACCCAGCACTGGCCGCAGCGTTCTTGACCAGTGATGCAATCCCGGCTGCTTGTCCCTTGGTCCAGTGGCCCTGTCACCTCTCGCCTCGCCTGCCCGCCTCCTCGGAAGTCACCCCGGTGCGTGGGCCTGTGCTGGGAGCCCAACGCGTTCCTCCTGTGACCCTCCCGTGACCTGAGGAGGACGACGTGGTTTTCAAACTTGACGGACGAAGAATGATTAAGGCAGAAGTTAATCTGACGGTCACAGAGTCAGAGGCTGGAGCTGGGAGTGGAATCCAGTTGAATCCGCGTCTTTAAAATGCCGTTTTCTGAGCGCCGGGGAGAGGCTGGGAACGCCGTGGCTTCAGGCGTGCAGACAGCTCTGAAGCACACTTGAACCTGAGGGCCTGGCAGCCAGCATGTTTATCCGCAGGCAGGGGGCCAGGGTTCTGGCCCAGTGGAGGCGGCAGCCGCGGGAGCCGGGCTGTGGGCTGGCACTCTGCCCTGAGCGGCCTCGGCCGCTGCACAGGTTCCTAGAGCGGCCGCCGCCCCCACCCCCGGGGGTCGCAGCTCCGGACCCAGCGCGGCCGCTCCGGCTCCCGTCGTCACCTGTACTGTCACCTGTACTTCCTGGCCGCCTCCCACCGTCACCTGTACTTCCTGGCCGCCTCCCACTGTCACCTGTACTTCCTGGCCACCTCCCACTGTCACCTGTACTTCCTGGCCGCCTCCCACTGTCACCTGTACTTCCTGGCCACGGAGAGCAGAAAGGACAAAGGGATCACACTCCTTTTCTGTTCATTCTGCTGCGGGCAGCCTGGACGAGGTGGGGGGGGGGGTGTCCGGCTGAAATAAGACGGTTGTCACTGAAGGAAGGGTTCCGGTGAACGTCCTCTGCCACAGCCGCCGGGCACCCTGGCCGGGGAGCCAGCCGTGATTGGGGTGGAACCTGGAGTCAGACCCGCCCTCAGTTTAGGGAAGTGTCTAAGACCCGCGAGGGAAGTGGTTTGTCGCTTCATGGGCTCGAGTGGAGCAGAGGTCAGCACCCTCATTCGGGGTCAGAGACTTCGTGCTTTAGGCTTTGCAGGCAGCACAGTCTGTCGCAACACCCTGAGCTCTGCAGCTGGCGGTGCAGCCCCGGAGGACCTCAGTGGAGGAGCCGGGGTGCCAGATGTGGGCCCTGCGCGGCCGTGGGCCAGCCCCTGTTGGGGGGCGCGCAGGAGATCCCCGCGGGACAGGGCGCCTGGCAGGCAGCGGCCGCAGGTGCTCGCGCTGCTTGTCGCTGTCACTGCTGTGCCAGGCACTGGCTGTGCCTGCCACCCAGGGCTGCGCCGCACTGCTGGGGTCTCCTCCTTGCTCCTGCCAAGTCGCACCCACTTCAGAGCGTGGGCTTTGTGACTTCCGGTGCCTTGTTTATTTTCTCAGCGTCTCTTTTTTTTATTTTTTAATATTTTATTAATTTTTTTACAGAGAGGAAGGGAGAGAGATAGGGAGTCAGAAACATCGATGAGAGAGAGACATCAATCAGCTGCCTCCTGCACGCCCCCAACTGGGGATGTGCCTGCAACCAAGGTACATGCCCTTGACCGGAATCGAACCTGGGACCCCTCAGTCCACAGGCCAACGCTCTATCCACTGAGCCAAACCGGTCTCGGCATATTTTCTCAGTGTCTCTAAATGCCAGGCCCTGTATGGGTGAGGGCGCCACCAGGGTGGGCACAAGAATGGGAGACCCGATGACTCCCTCGGGGTGCTGAGCCCGTTCTGGAAATGTGAAGGACCCAGGTGCAGAGGTCCAGGTGCGGGGCTGCTGAGCTCACCCGCCTCTGCCCTTCCCACAGGGTACGACTTCGCGGCCGTCCTCGAGTGGTTCGCCGAGCGGGTGGACCGCATCATCCTGCTCTTCGACGCCCACAAGCTGGACATCTCGGACGAGTTCTCGGAAGTCATCAAGGCCCTCAAGAACCACGAGGACAAGATCCGCGTGGTGCTCAACAAGGCGGACCAGATCGAGACGCAGCAGCTGATGCGGGTGTACGGGGCACTCATGTGGTCCCTGGGAAAGATCATCAACACGCCCGAGGTGGTCCGCGTCTACATCGGCTCCTTCTGGTCCCACCCCCTCCTCATCCCCGACAACCGCAAGCTCTTCGAGGCCGAGGAACAGGACCTCTTCAAGGACATCCAGTCGCTGCCCCGCAACGCCGCGCTCAGGAAGCTCAACGACCTGATCAAGAGGGCGAGGCTGGCCAAGGTAGGCCC
This sequence comes from Lasiurus cinereus, assembly GCA_011751065.1. Taxonomy (NCBI): domain Eukaryota; kingdom Metazoa; phylum Chordata; class Mammalia; order Chiroptera; family Vespertilionidae; genus Lasiurus; species Lasiurus cinereus. Next base: position 503,205 of record JAAGEH010000043.1, on the reverse strand, counting down.
GGGATGGGCAGCCCGTGCCAGGGTGGGCTCCTGTGTTGGGACTGCCGCTGGGGCCCTGGGATCGGTCTGCCCTGCCTTTTGGGGGTGCCCAAGACCCATCTGTGCAGACCCCCAGCCACAGCCCCATTGCACTGGGACTGAACTAGTCCCCTCTCTCTGCACCTGTGGGCACAACTGTTTTTTTAAATGAAATTCTTTTTTTTTTTTTTTAATATATTTTATTGATTTTTTACAGAGAGGAAGGAAGAGAGAGATAGAGAGTTAGAAACATCGATGAGAGAGAGACATCGATCAGCCGCCTCCTGCAAGCCCCCTACTGGGGATGTGCCCACAACCAGGATACATGCCCTTGACCGGAATCGAACCTGGGACCCCTCAGTCCACAGGCCGACGCTCTATCCACTGAGCCAAACCGGTTTCGGCTTAAGTGAAATTCTCAATGCACATAAACCTCAGACTGGAAGTCCCTCTGCACCATCAGCGCCTGGGAGTGGACGTGGGCGGAGGGGCAGCTTCCGGCCTCACCGGCTTCCCCCCACAGGTCCCCTGAGCACTGAGGTATGCCCGACAGATGCTGGTGCTGAGGACAGAGTGTGGACTAACAGCAGGTCCCCACCCTGGTAGCGCTGTCAGCCATAGGGGGGAAAGCATACAGCATAGAAAACACGATTTGGGGAGACCACAGGCTGCCGCAGAAGCAGACCGGGGAGCTATCTTGGTGGGCTGGGCCAGGCCGGGGGGCCTCTAGTGGGAGCTGATGCTGCAGCCAGGACAGGAAGCTCGTGGCGACGTGGGTTCCAAGCCTGTGGCCCAGAGAGCGTGCTGGTGGCTTCAGTGTCCGGAGGCCCTGTTGAACCATCCCTGCCCCTCTGCGGAAGCCGGGGCCTGCGGGCGCCTCCTGGCAGCCTCTGCATTGCTCAAGAGGTTGGAATTTTGGCGTCTGGCCAAGCACAGGAGACCCTGGGGTGGCTGGCCCGATGGTGGCCTGCGGAGGCCCTGTGCATCCGCGATCTCTGGTGACGGCGCCATGGAGGGCAGGCCGGCGAGCAGAGGCGGGAAGGCAGGGCGTGGGCCTGGGGGCTTTGGGGAGAGCAGTCGCCCTGGGCCCCGAGTACAGGACTGAGGATGGGGCTTCCCCGCTGGCCGGCCGTGCCTGGGAGCCGAGAAGAGCCCTCCGGGCCTGCGCCTGCTTCAAGGAGCCGCTGCCTGCGCAGCCCTGAGGTTGGAGACTCCGCCCTGGACAGAGCCAGTGGCCCAGGGCACCCCACCCCGTCCTGAGGCCTGGTGTCAGGTAGCTTCTGGCCTGAGGAATGAGAACTGATCCTCAGCCTTCGCCCCCGGCCGTGTCTGTTGTCCGTAGTGCTGGGCCCGCACAGGGGCGCTCGCCAGGAGAGGGGTGCTCGGGCCCCCGTCTGCCCTGCTGAGCCCCTGGTGGTCTGTACGCTAGACAGGTGGCAGAGGCCGCAGGACACAGGTGCGCGCTTTTCTAGATGAATCTCTGGGAGCCTGGTGAGTGCGGCTCGTTCTAAGGAGCCGTGAGAAAACCTGAGTGATCGGCTCCTGACCTCAGAGGCCTGAGGGGCACCCGGAGCTGAAGGAGGGGCAGTGAGCGCAGAAGAGACCACAGGGAAGGGCGCTCCCTCCCTGCCCTGCCCCTCTGCTGGCAGGGCTGCCCGTGCCCGGCCTGGCCCCTCCAGCCAGAACAAAGGCAGACTTCCTCCGCCTGTTCCCTCACAGAAAGGCTGGGCCGCCTCCTGGCCTGCGGGCACATTGAGTCACTTTGCCTGGGAAACCGCTCCGGCCCTGTTCCCCACCTGCTGTTCCTGCTCCAGAGGGAGGGAGGGAGAGCCGCACTGGCTCTGGCTCTGGCTCTGGCTCTGGCCGAGGCTCTGGCTCTGGCTCTGGCGGTGCTGACTCTGGCCACGGCTCTGTGGCGGCTGCTTCCCTCGGGCCGTTCTCAGCAGGCTCCGGCCGGGCAGCCAGGCAGGCGCGGAGGGGATGGAGTGGGGTGAGGCTGGGAGAGGCTGTCTGGCTGGTCGCAGGCCTCCTGGGCTGCACACTGCCTGGCGGAGGCAGAGGATTTGAAGGGCCGGTGCCCTGGAGGCTTGTCAGCATTACCAGGCGACCTGAGGAAGTGAAGTGTGTCGCCTTGCATTGAAATGTGTAAGCGGGCACCGGAGCTGAGAGAAAGCTTGAAACATCGCAGAAAGCTTGTGGCGTTTTTCTAAGCCTTAGTCATCCCGGGGTTTGGTAATGACAGAGTAGCGCATAACCAGGCCCTGGTGGAGCTTTCTGACCTCGATGTGAGTGTCCACGTGGCTGCACATGCAGGAGGGGTCCCTGGGGAAGGGAGGCTGCGGGGAGTAGAACATGGGCTTTGGACGGTCTTTGCCCCCTTCCATTCCCCCCGCGTGCTCCCCCCACCCCCCATCTCAGCCCTGGCTTCCTGGGGCAGCCCAGGTGCAGGCACGCTCCTGCCGAGGTGCCCAGGACGCCTGTGACGCGCGCCCCTTCTGCCGCGCAGGTTCACGCCTACATCATCAGCTCCCTCAAGAAGGAGATGCCCAATGTCTTCGGTAAGGAGAGCAAGAAGAAGGAGCTGGTCAACAACCTGGGAGAGATCTACGCCAAGATCGAGCGGGAGCATCAGATCTCCGCGGGCGACTTCCCGAGCCTCCGCAAGATGCAGGTCCGGTGGCCCGCGCCCTGAGCAGACTGCAGGGCATGGGGAAAGCCAGGGGCACTGGGTCTCTGTGGGGTGGGGGCTCCCCAAATGGAAGCAGCTGGGTAAGTCACCAGACCCCCAATTGGAGAAGGGGGTCAGGGCCAGGCACTCTGGCCTCAGCCTAGTTCCTTCTCTCCATAGCCCTACAGGAAGGGACTCTTTAACTTCCGGTTTACAGATTGGGGGGGCAGGGTCCAGGGGGTTACCGAGTTGCCTGAGCTGTGAAGTGGTTCGGGCTGTGAGGAGCAACCCACTTTCTCTTGGGAACCCTTGATTTGCCCATTCTGCTCGGAGTGTGGGAGGACTGAATCCCCCTTTTTCTTCCCCCCTCTTCCTCTCCCCCCCACCCCACAGGAGCTCCTGCAGACCCAAGACTTCACCAAGTTCCAGGCCTTGAAGCCCAAGCTGCTGGACACGGTGGACGACATGCTGGCCAACGACATCGCGCGGCTGATGGTGATGGTGCGCCAGGAGGAGTCGCAGATGCCCTCCCAGGTGGTCAAGGGCGGGGCCTTCGACGGCACCATGAATGGGCCCTTCGGGCACGGCTACGGCGAGGGCGCCGGGGAGGGCATCGACGACATCGAGTGGGTGGTCGGCAAGGACAAGCCCACCTACGACGAGATCTTCTACACCCTGTCGCCCGTCAACGGCAAGATCACGGGCGCCAACGCCAAGAAGGAGATGGTGAAGTCCAAGCTGCCCAACACGGTGCTGGGCAAGATCTGGAAGCTGGCCGACGTGGACAAGGACGGGCTGCTGGACGACGAGGAGTTCGCGCTGGCCAACCACCTCATCAAGGTCAAGCTGGAGGGCCACGAGCTGCCCACCGACCTCCCGCCACACCTCATCCCGCCCTCCAAGCGGAGGCTCGAGTGACCAGCCGGCCCAGGGCGGGCATCCAGCCGGCGGAGGCGGGGGGAGGGGAGGGTCACCGGTTCTCGGGGTCCATAAAGACTGAGGGGCTGTTTCCTCAGCTCTTGAAAAGGAAAACCACCATCTTTCTTTGCAAGGCTGTTCCTGGGCCCAGCAGGGGAGGCAGGGGAGTCCTCGGATGAGAATGATGGAATTTTATGCTAAAGCAAGAACTGCGGATATTTTTAATATATAACTGAGAGGCGGCCTTCTGTCTTGCCTCCTCCTCTGTCTGACAGCCCCCCGCCCGCACGCACACAGCTGGCCTCCCCCTTGCCTCCCGCTCAGGCTGTGCAACACTCAGCGCCCCCTGACCGTTCCCAGCGCGCCCCTCCTGGCAGCTGCCGGGCGCCGGGGCCTGTGTAGACAGGAGCGACCGGATCTGGTTTGTTCCTAAGCCGAGCGACGCTTCTGCGGGCTAGTGGCTTCCTCCCCGTGGCCCGGACGCCGTTCTTGTGCCTTTCGCCACCTCCCAGTCCCCCCCACCCCCCAGCACAACAGCCTTGCTCTTTGCTCTCACAGCCCCACCCCTTGCTTGGCAGTCACAGGAGCAAGGCCCCGCTGCCTTTGGGGGACCAGAGGGGTGGGGGTGGGAAAAAAGCATCGTCCAGAAGATACATAAGCTAGCGTCGGGCCTCATATGTGACTGAGTTTTCCAGTCCCTGCCCCCCACTCATTCAGAAGCTGTGACTCTTGTCTCCTTTCCCACTCTGACCAAGGGCAGCTCTGCCCAGGAGCCATTAGGCGGGGGGTGTGCAGAGCCCCCCGCCGGGGACCCCAGAGGTGTTCTCTGCGGCACCCTCTCATTCCCTGGACATTCTGGTGCACCGCCCGGCCCACCCGTGGGTGGGTGCCAGGTCCCCGTGAACTTGGCGTGGTTTGGTGCTCTCACCCCGGCCTGGTGGCCAGAGACCAGGGCTAACCCAGCCCCGTCCCTCTTTTACCTCCATCACTTCCCAGGGAAGCCTTCTCCGACCCTCCCTCCCTCGAGCGAAGGAAGGTGGGGTGCCCTGAGAGCAGCCCCCTCCCCAGGCTGAGAAGGAACAGGCAGCGAGTAGCCGGCTCAGGCCGCCTCACTGTGGCCTCGGCCGGGCTGTCTCAGCAGCATGGAGGCTGGATGTACTGCTGGCTCCGTGGCCTGCAGCCGGCCTCGCTCCATGGGGCCTCAGGGACTCCTGCACTCTGACCTCTCCAGCCCCCAGCCTCCCCGGCTGCTCTCCAGGCATCGCCTGTTGGGTCCCAGGGGCCAGAAACCGGCCTGGGTACACCAGCAGCCGCGGCCCCCACTCCGTACGGTATTAGCTGAGGGTACAGGTGCCTTGTGGGGAATTCCCTGTGTCCGAGGCCGCGGCTTTTCCACGCTCACCTGTGGGAAGAAAAGCAACTCAGACAAGACTTCCTTGAATTAAAGAAGTTTGTGCTGAAGCTGGCTTCCGGTGCTTCGTTCTCTCCCGGGGCCTGCTCCCCACGGGGCCTGCTGGGGCTCTGGCAGGGCAGGGCCCGATTGGCAAGCCTGCCAGGGCGGGGCCCGGGCCCAGTCACGCTCAGCTGTGGCAGCCACGGCCTCTGAACAGACGGCTGCAGGCAGGGCTGATGACCCCCTTCCCGGCGCTCGCTCCGTGGGGTGAGCCGTGGTTTGTTAGGAGAGGACGGGGTGAAGCTGGGAGAACCTCTGGTGACAGCTGGGCTGCCTGCCTGGAGGTGGGAAGGAGGTCACAGCTGATCCTCCAACTGGGCCTCGCCCTGGCCACGGGCAGACAGGTGGGCGCCCGTGGGGCTGGGGCACCGGGAGGGACAAGTAGCCATTGGCTGATGGACTTGGGGCGAGGCGCCGGGAGGTGGGAGGCTGGAGATACCGTGAAGCTGGTACTCAGATGGCCACCAAAATACAATTACTGGGGCGGCGCCGGCTGTGCCCGGATGGGGGAGGGGAGCGGCTGCGCCAGCCCGGGGAGGAGACAGATTGGGCGCTGATGCGCCGGGCAGGCCTCAGACCTGTAATCAGGGTGGAGCGCACCCGGCTCACTCGAGCAAAAGCCGGCATATGAACGGGTGCCCTCGGTTCTGTCAGCTGGCCTGGTGGGTGTCTGGTCTGACCACCAGCATCTGATCGCCAACCTGGTGCCACTCAGGCAGTTTGCCTTGTACTGGGGTCACCTCGACCCTCCTGATGGGGGGTCAGTGCTTCCCCCCATTGCACAGCTCGAGACTCAGGCGGGCAGGTGGACAGGATGATTAACACCGGTGTGCCCACAGCCTCTAACCAAAGTGCCCTTTTCAAAGGGAGGCGAAGCCTGCAGCTCAGCTCCCCCCCCCCACTCCCCACCCCCAATTCTACCGCTGTGGACTCAGGTGTGAGAAACGCACAGGGAAGATGAAAAAGCTGAAATGCCACCACTGCAGCCTGGGGTCCTGCAGGCTTGGCACAGCCCCTCCATCTCAGGGTCACCCAGGAAGGAGGGGCAGCATGCTCGCTCCAGCTGGTGGAGCGCAGGGAAAAGGCGAGTGTGAGGGGGACCTGCTCATCCTCCGGTTCCACTGAGCTCGCCGCCTCGGGGCTCTCCGCACCCCACCCTCAGCACCCTCCCAGCACGCAGACGCAGGGCCAACCCCCAAAGCTGCCCCAGGAAGTGGCGGCTGATGGAGACTTCAAAGCAGTAGCTGCACCCCTGCTGGCCTGGAGCTCAGGCCCCGGGGTTGAGTGTTACGGGTGGGGGGTCTTCTCCAGCGGTGATGGGAGTTCAGGGGGTGGACAAAGGTGTGGCCACCCCTCAAAGGGCAGCCTCCGCCCCTCACCTCGCCCCCAGCTCCCTGGCTGGCAGGACCCTGGGTGAGAGGCCGCTAGGCACAGGAGAGCGGATTCCGCCCGCACCCAGAGCCCCTGCAGTCAGGCCTGGGGGGCCATCTGCCCACGTGGTCCTTCAGAACCCACCGTGCGGGAAGCAAGGGGGCGCACCCACTGCTCTGGGGCCCACAGGGGAGCCCTGCATGTGAGATCGTCAAAACAGTCACCTCGGCTCCGTGGAAAATGTCGCCTTGTCCTGTTCTCATCTCAAGTGTCCCAGAACGTGCCCAAGGCCACCAGGCTCGACAAGGTTCGGACACCCAGCCACCAGCTCTGCCCTCTCCATCCAAAGCACAGCGGGCAGGTCTCAGGCAGAGGGGTGGGGAGGGGGACGTGGTGGGGGCCCGAATCCCAGCTCTGCCGCTGTCTCTCTCGCTCTCTCTCTCTCTCTCTCTCTCTGAGACTCATCTTCCCTCTGAGCCTGATTCCTCGCTCGCCAAAGGCCAACAGAGAGGGCAGGGCCCCTCGGAGGGCACCCAGCGCAGTTGGTCCGGGTTGGAGGGGGGTGGGTAAGGGTCGGTGCAGGGAGCCCAGCACCCCACCCCACTCCCAGAACAAAGCAGGTAGGACCCACCCTTCCCTAAAGCAGCGCACAGACTCGGCGGCGCCCACGGGCCAGCGGGGTGGTGGCCGATGGGGCTCAGGCCTGGCTTCCTGTGCGCCCAGAAGGGCTGCTAATTATAAAAGCACCTGGCCTGCAGCCTCGAGGAGGGGGGCGCCCCTGTGGGGCGTTGGAGCAGCGCGGAAGGTTTTTGGAAGAAAGGCCAGGATGATGAAATCACCATATGTCCACCAATTTGGAGCTTTGGACTTTGCAAAGGACACACCCTGGTGTGCTGAGTGGGGGGAGAGCAGTGCGGGGCTGCCAAGGACTAGCTTGGGGAGGGTGGACTCTCAACATCACCATTTCCATCAGCCTCTCCCCCACAGAGACCCACGTTTTTTTTGTGTGTGTGTTTTTTAAATATATTTTATTGATTTTCCACAGAGAGGAAGGGAGAGGGATAGAGAGCTAGAAACATCAATGAGAGACATCGATCAGCCACCTCCTGCACGCCCCCTATTGGGGATGTGCCCGAAACCAAGGTACATGCCCTTGCCCGGAATCAAACCTGCAACCTTTCAGTCCGCAGGCCCATGCTCTATCCACTGAGCCACACCGGCTTTGGCGAGACCCACGTTTAGATAAACCTGGAGCCTGAGCGGCAGTGCAGCTCCACCCTCCAACCACACTTCCTAGCCAGTCCGGCCGCCACCGGGGCACCCATGTACCACTTGCCCTCACGCCTGAGCTGGGCAGTTCCCCCCGTGAACAGACAGCGGCCCAGAGAGGGGGAACGACTTGCCCACGGCCACACGCCTGGTCAGCACTCTGCCCCACACACAGCCAGCCCCCTTGGAGCCCTGGCTCTGTGGGGCAGAAGCGGGCACTGCGTTTCCGGTGCGGCCCTGGGCCCGGGCAGCGGGGCAGTGCACGGGGCCCCGCAGGCCCCTCTGAGGCAGGGCGGGGAGAGGCCCGTCCTCAGCCACTGGGCCCGAGTCTCCCCCGCGGGGAAGGGGAGCCAGAGGCCACTCAGGAGGCCCAAGAGGTGGCTGCGGATGTGACCGACCCCGAGGCTGCCTGGGTCTGAGCCACTCCCAGACTCGGGGACCTATGCTCTGGGGTTCAGAAGGCCTGGCTTCCCTGCCACTCCCCTGCAGTGGGCTTCACCTCCCACTCTGTGGTGACCCCCTTATCTGAGCCACCTTTTCTTTCTGCTAGCCTCAGAAATATACTGGAGGATATATTTTCCATTGATTTTTATTTTTTTTATTTATATATATATTTTTAAATATATTTTATTGATTTTTTACAGAGAGGAAAGGTCAGGGATAGAGAGCCAGAAACATCGATGAGAGAGAGACATCGATCAGCCGCCTCCTGCACACCCCCTACTGGGGATGTGCCCGTGACCAAGGTACATGCCCTTGACCTGAATCGAACCTGGGACCCGTCAGTCCCCAAGCCGACGCTCTACCACTGAGCCAAACCAGTTTTGGCTCCATTGATTTTTAGAGAGTGGGAGCAGGGGGTGAGGAAGGGGAGAGAAACATCCATGTGAGACACTTCGATTGATTGCCTCCTGCTCTCTCCTGAGCAGGACCAGGGCTCAAGCCTGCAACCCAGGTATATGCCCTTGACCGGGAATCGAACCCTCAACCCTTCAGTACATGGGCCAACACTCTGAGCACACCAGACAGGGCCTGAGGGTTTCTTCTCTCCTCATCAAGGCCCTTCCCAGAGGCCTACATCAAGTCCACCCGCCTCTGGCCTTTCCTGTCCCCTGTCCCAGCGTCTGGGGCCACGGGCTGCCCTTCTGGTGCCAGCCACTCGCCTAGGCATGGAACCAGGAGAAGCTCAAGGCTGGCACCACCCCCTCCCCAGGTATTAACCTGCTATGGGAGGGCCCTGGTGAAGATGGCAGATCTGAGCTCTGAAATACTAAGGACCACAGGCATGAAGATGTAATCACCACGATCTGCTATCCCTGGGGCTCCCAGAGAGCTAGTGCCAGCACCCCAATACCAAAGGGGCTGGGAAGGTGTAGAAGGATGGGAGGAACAGCCGAAACCAGTTTGGCTCAGCGGATAGAGCGTCGGGCCTGCGGACTGAAAGGTCCCAAGTTCATTTCCGGTCAAGGGCATGTATCTTGGTTTCGGGCACATCCTCAGTAGCGGGTGTGCGGGAGGTGGCTGATCGATGTCTCTCTCTCATGGATGTTTCTAACTCTCTATCCCTCTTCCTTCCTCTCTGTGAAAAATCAATAAAATATATTTTTTAAAAAAAGAAAGAAAAGAATGGGAGGAACAGGTGCCCCTGCACCTGGTGGGCCTCCGGGAAGCAGTGGGGGGAGTGAGAATGAGGAAACGATGGGCAGTCTTCCGCTCAGACTCCCTGGGCCAGGGTCTTTGCCCCCCGCAGACCCGCTCCCTTCGGGGAGGCTTGCGCAGCCCTGAGGTCTGGTCACACAAGCTCAGAGAACACACCTGCTGGGGCAAAGCAGGGCCCAGTGCAGGGGCTGTTTCTGAGGGACAAGGATGGGGTACCGGGCAACGAGGAGCTTGCCCTGGCCAACCCATGAGCTGCCCACTGATCGCCCCCCCCCCCACCTGACCCCAGCTGGGCTGGAGGACTGGCTGCTTGTGGAGTCTGGAGCAGGGGTTCGAGGACAGACTGAGTCCTCAGGGGTTTTCTGACCTTGAGCTGCAAAGGAGCAGGGAGCCACCCCCTTTTACAGACAGGGAAATGGAGGCTCGGAACGGGATGTGACAAAAGGAATGCAGGCCAAAGAGAATCAAGTACCAGGTGACTGCCCCATGAGGACACGGTGGGCCTCGGTGTTTGCTTCCCTCTGCTATTCCGCTCGTGGGGTGGACTAGGAAGGGCCGGGGAGGGGCCTGTCTGAGAATGCGGCGCTCAGAGAAGCTGAGAAACTTGCCGGAGGTCACACAGCGAGTCAGCCAGGACCCAGCGGCCCCACCAGTTGGTCCTTGATTGCCGACCCTGGGGGCCGGCTTGGGGTGGGTTTGGGGATCAGAGTGTCCAGGAGGGGCAATGAGGAGGGGTCTGTTTTCCCACCCAGGAGCCTTTCCCTGCCCTGTAACTAACTCCCCAGAAGATGGGAACTGGGGCTTGTCCTGGTCTCTGGCACCCCCCTGTGGCCTCCCAGGGCACAAACCCTACCGCGGGCCCCACCCCTGCCCCGCCCCCAAAAGGAGGGCCCAGAATGCTACAGGTGAGCACCGGGAGGGCTCAAGCCCACCATCCCAGCACCCCTCCCAGAAGACACAGAGGCCATTGAAATTTAAATCCTGGTGATAACAACAACAACAACAACAACAATAATATACATCCTGGCGCCCTTCCCCCACCTGACTTGGGTGGGGAGAGAGCCTGCGTGTCGTGGTTTTCCCAGGGTCAGGTCTCAGAGGAGATCGAGAGGGAGAGACCCGTGGGGGAGCCCCCGGGGTGCGAGCGATGCTTCCTTCAGCCCCCAGGTTATTCAGAGTGCCTCCTCCCTCCAGGCTTGCCCCCGGACCCCAAGATCTCCCCCTGAGGCAAGAGGCAACCCCCCAAAGAGATCCTTTTTAACGGAAGAATGTGTTATCTAAAGCCACTAAAACCCCACCCTGCGGCCCCTCCCTTTGGACAGACTCACAGCCTGTGGTTTCTGGTCCAGCCCAGCTGGAGGCAGCTGGGCAGACATCAGGAATACCACTGGCGAAGCCAGCCCCGCCCCGCTCCTGCTCTCCTCCAGCTCCGTCCAGACTGCTCCTTGGCCTTTAAGTTCCAGGCCGGATGAAGGCCCAGCTCCCACCCCGGGGCCTGGAGAGCCTGTGGTGGCCTGCTCTCCCTCCCCTTCTCCCACAGACTTGCGTCTCCTAAACTCTAAGGGACCCCACTCCCAGACTCCCCCTCCCCCCGCCGAGACTTGCAATCAGGGAAGCCACAGCCCGGCTGGTCTCTTGCTAACCCCCTGAACCTGTCCCCAAGGCTCTTTTTCTCAGCTTCTCAGTGGCCAGAGCAGCCCTGCCTAGACTTCCCTGTTGCTTCTCCCGTGCTAAGCCCTTCCTTATCTCCCAGCCCCCATTTTTAATAAAAGCACACACACACACACACACACACACACACACACACACACACCCCAGGGCCTATGGTGGAGCTACCAGCTCAGCCGCCCTTGCAAGGGTTTAGCTAAGGGTCCCCTCATCCTCAGCCTCTCCATTCGTTTTGTCCTTCCCAAGTCTGAGTGTGTCCATCTGCCAAATGGGTGTGACTGTCCCTGCCTCACATACCTGTCTCCCAGGTGGCTGTAACGATACACATAAAACGCAAGCAGAAACTAGCGAGTTTTTTGGGAAGGGGGGGGGGGGGACATCCCGGGAAGGGAGCGGACTACAACTCCCATCCGGCTCCGGGGCCGCGGGCGTCCCTAGCCCCTCTCCCTGAGCCGAGCAAGGCGGCCGCTGCCCGGGGCGGACGAGGGAAGCTGCTGCCGTGCCCCGGGCATCCCCACTGGGTTAGGGGCCGGCGCGGGCCCAGGTGAGGCCGGGTCTAGGGCCGCACGGGGGTCTGGCGGGCTTTCCCGGCCCCCGCGAGACCCCCGCCGGGCCCCGCCCTGCCCAGGAGTTAGTAGCGCGCGGGCCCGCCCCCCCACTTCCTGGCCGAGGCTGGCTCCGCCCCCGCTCGCCTCCGCCCTCCCACCTTCTCCCACTGCCGGGTCTCCCATTGGCCGGCGCGCACCTGCCCGTCCGTCGGGGGGCGGGGCGGAGGGCGGGGCGGGGCGCCCAGGTGAGGGCGCGCTGGAGGCCTCGGAGGAAGGTGACAGCGGGGAGGGCGGGAGGGTGGGGGGAGGCCGCGCGGAGGATCGGGAGGACGGACAGGCGGACCGACCGACGGCGGACATGCGGGCGGCCCGGCTCTAGCCCGGGCCGGAGCCTCGGCCGCAAGCCATGGAGCGGCGGCTGCGTGCGCTGGACCGGCTGGCGCGGGGCGAGGCCGGCGGCGGCCCGGGCCTCGACGGCCTCTTGGATCTGCTGCTGGGGCTGCACCACGAGCTCAGCAGCGCCCCCCTGCGGCGAGAGCGCAACGTGGCGCAGTTCCTGAGCTGGGGTGAGTGACTCTGGCGGGCGGGACCGCGGGACTCCGCGTGGGGACCCCCTCCCTCCGCGCTCCTCGCCCACAGCCCCCGATCCCCCCCGCAGACGCTGGGCACTGGCCCTGACCCGAGCCAGCGGACCCCGCGGGCCCCTTAGTCACCTGCACACCTTAACCTTCGCTCAGATTCACCCACACTCCTTTCCACGCACAGAACCGGGAGCGTGCTCCCTGCACGCATCTCACACAGACAGACGCAGAGAAACTCGGTCCCAGGGAGAGACCCAGGTACCATACACGCTCCAGAACCCCTCCCTCACGCCTCACACCCCATGACCCGTGAGCACACAGACTCGCACGCAGACTCGGTGCATGTCACCCCCTGGCACACATGCGCGCTGTCTCCCGCATACCACACGGCCGCGCTGGGCCGCTCCTGCAGCTGGTGGAGAGACACCTGTTTCTCCTCCCGATCTGTCGGTGTCACACACGTCCCCCCACACGCACCTCCATCGCCCGGCATCTAAGACCCCCCCCCCCCCCTCTGGACGAGGCACCAACATCACCCCCCTTTTAGTGCCAGCCGCTGGCCAGGTTTCCTGAGGGCTTTTCCCCAGGGCCAGGGAGGGAGGCCTGGCTGGAGTGGATCTGTACCCCTTCCTGGTTGACTCCTCTGAGTCACCGGGAGTGGCTGGCCCGGGGTGACCCTGAATTCGCTGTGAGCACCGCTGCCAGCCAGGCCAGGGGGGTAGGGCATGGGGCCTGGCCCGCAGGGAAGGGGAGGGTGTTTGCCCAGTGGGCAACGAGTGTTCGGGCACTCCTGAGCTCTGGGCAGGCGCACGGCCCGGCCTGGCCCAGGTGGAGGCCTGAGACATGCCAGTGAGCGGTCCCCAGCCCGCACCCCGTTCCTCTGCGGAGGGCAGTAAGCGGTCCCCCGTCTTCTTGCTGCCTGCTCTTCTCCCCAAACGCCTGCGACGTATGCTTGTGTCTCACCGCGTTGCCATCTCCCCCTGTGACGCCACACCCACGTGTGTGTGTGTGTTTGCACACACATGTGCTCCTCCCCGCCTGCCTCTGGCACCCCTGCCTGGGACCCCCATGCGGGGGCCGGTCTGTTGACATCTCCGGAGGTAACTGGCAGGGCGGTGACTCACTCTGCTCCTGCCCCAACTTGTCCCCCATCCTGGAGCCCCATCCCCTTAGGGCAGGGCCGGGGGTCTGGGCAGCCTGTCCGAGGACCGGGGTCCTCCTGTCTGCGGGCCCCTGGTTTGGGCCCCTGTCTGTCTGACGGGTCGCCCCGTCCTGGCCCCCGCTCCCCCTGGGAGGCCGGTGGCTGCTGCTCTCAGCCGCACACACAGACCTGGGAACGAGACAATTAATTTCTGTAATGGTTTCCACCCCTGCTGCGGGGGTTTTGCTGGATAAACCTGTGGAGCAGCTCTCTGTCCCACCCACACACCCGCCCAGCTGGCAGGGAGTTTACCTCCCGACCGGGGAAACTGAGGCAGGGCGTCCGCCCGCAGCTGACCCCGGCTGCTACTGGCCAGTCCTGGCCTCCTGACGTGGCTGGGCCCCAGGTCCCACCTCCAGGCCGGGAAAGGGCCCGGGAGTGGCTGATGCCCCGTGTGGGAGGCTCAGGGACTGCAGGAAGGAGGAGGATCCGGCCGGTGAAGGCCAAGTCCAGAGAGGGAGGAGGGCTCAGAGCTGTAGGGCTGGCCGGGCCTGCAGGAGGTCCTGAGTGTCCACCTCTCCCAGGGCCAGCGGCGGGAGCCAGGGAGGGGCGTCTGGCCCTGCGTTTGAGTCTTGGGAGGGGCTGGGCAGACCTACCTATGCCTGCCGACCAGGAGGCCCCCCAGGGGGAGACACTGTCCTGCCTGTCCTCTGGGCTCCCCCAGGCCTCACCCCAGCCAAGGTACCCCGGTGTCTACGGGGCCCAGGACTGGGCCACACTCCTCGGTGGCGGAGAAGCCTCTCTGGGGACCAGGAATGTTGCCTGTCCAGTTTCCCCAGACAGGCTCCGGCCTGGTCCTGCTGGGTGGCTCCCAGCTGTGAGCTGGGGGTGGGGGTGACATCCCCATCTGCCCCGGGTGACCTGGCTGGCCAGGGGCAGCCCCGCGCTGGGGAGGACTACAAGTCCCATCAGTCCCTGGGATCCAGGCTGTCTGGAGTCTGGGGGGTGGGGGGAGAGCAAAGGTCTAAGGCAGTGGTTCTCAACCTTCCTAATGCCACAACCCTTTAATACAGTTCCTCATGTGGTGGTGACCCCCAACCATAAAATTATTTTTGTTGCTACTTCATTAACTGTAATTTTGCAACTGTTATGAATTGTATCTGTGTTTTCCAATGGTCTTAGGCGACCCCTGTGAAAGTATTGTTCGACCCCCAAAGGGGTCGCGACCCACAGGTTGAGAACCGCTGGTCTAAGGATTCAGGGAGGTCTTGGGGCCAGGTGGTCAGCAGAGTCAGGACCCCACCTTGCCTGCATCCTGATCGTGGCTGAACGGGCTGCAGCCCCTGTCCACCCCATGGGGAGGTCATCCTTGCCCCGGCCTCAGAGGACTTATAGCTCCGGGCCTTCCCCAGTGAGAAAGGGCGCTGGGACCCTCTGGAAGGTTCTCTCAGCCCCGCTGTCTGTCTCCTCAGCCAGCCCCTTCGTCGCAAAAGTGAAGGAGCTGCGGCTGCAGAGAGAGGACTTTGAGATCTTGAAGGTGATCGGCCGAGGCGCCTTCGGGGAGGTGAGTGGCCGGCCCGGGGAGGCGGAGGGGGGTGTCCGTGCCCACGGCGCTGAGTCCGGTGCTCCCTGTGGCCCAGGTCGCCGTGGTGAGGCAGAGGGACAGCGGGCAGGTTTTTGCCATGAAAATGCTGCACAAGTGGGAGATGCTGAAGAGGGCCGAGGTCAGTTTGGAGTCTGGTGAGACGTAGGCACCCTAAAAAGGAGGGAGGGGGAAGGAGGAGGGGGTGCTGACACACAGGGCATGTGGGAGAAGAGGTGGTGTAGCTGCCCAACAGGCAGAGGATCCATCCCCAACAGCTGCCGACCCCCCATCCTTTCCTCACTCTAAACCTTCCCCGGAAGCATGTGGAGTGGTCCCCACTTTCCTGATGGTAACACTGAGGCCCAGAGCCACACGGCATGGGCCCCGGCTCACACAGAGCACCTTCCTCTGAGCTCCTCGACTTCCAGAGTTTCACCCCATCCCCCGCCCCCCAAACCTGCTGTAGACGGCCTGTTTCCGGGAGGAGCGGGATGTCCTGGTGAAGGGGGACAGCCGGTGGGTGACCGCTCTGCATTACGCCTTCCAGGATGAGGAGTACCTGGTGAGGATCCCGGGCCAGGTTGGAGGGGGCTGCCTGGGGACAAAGGGGGAGGCCCTTGGGGTCCAGAAGCTTGGGGCCCAAGAAGAGAGGTCGGTCCCTCCTACTGGGACCAACAGGCTTACCCTCCTAACCAGCTCCAGGGCCTGGACCTGACTAGGAGCTGGGCGCCCCCAAGCTGGGGGGAGACATAGCCCCACCTCCCAGCGCCCCACGGGGCCACTGGGAGGTGAGGTCCCGGGGCCGGTGTCCCTTTTGCCATCTGACTCTCACCCCACCCACCGCCCTCCAGTACCTGGTGATGGACTACTACGCCGGGGGGGACCTCCTCACTCTGCTGAGCCGCTTTGAGGACCGCCTGCCGCCCGAGCTGGCCCAGTTCTACCTGGCCGAGATGGTGCTGGCCATCCACTCCCTGCACCAGCTGGGCTATGTCCACAGGTGGGACCCCAACGCCCCGGTTCCCTCTGTAGTCCACGCCGACAACTCAGGGGTCAGCTGACGTTTGCTGAGCACCCACACGCGCCAAGCCCTGCGCTGGGCGCTTCACCCGCATGGTGCCTGTGAATACAGTGGTACCTCGAGATACGAGTGCCTTAACATACGAGATTTTTGAGATACGAGCCGTCGAGCGAGCGATTTTTGCTTTGAAATACGAGCAACAGTTGAGATATGAGTGATCGCGAGGATCGGCCGGCTGCACACGACCCACCAGTTTACCGCGACTCGAGCGTCTCATAGTTTCCCACGCCTCAAGGTGACGGAACGAATTAAACTCGTATCTCGAGGCACCACGGTACTCCCACCAGAAACTATGCGATGGGGCTGCATGTTGTTCTCTTTGGTAGACGAGCAAGTCAGGGCTGAGCACAGGTGCGCACCTGCCCGGTCCCAGGTGACTCAGCGGGGGTGGCCACGCTGTGGTTTGCTCCCGTGTCCCCCAGAGCGCACTCTGCGGCCGGGGAGGGGCGGGCGTCTGACGGATCCCTTTCCCCAGCCCGGCCACCTTCCTCCTGCCGGGTTCCAGCCAGGGGGCCTCCAGTCTTCACCCCTCCCACATGCATGCAGCAGGAGCAGTGTGCGCATCCACATACGTGCCCGTGCACACAGCCGGCCACACACACCGCTCAGGCCCCTCACTCTCCCTGCCGCCCCCAGGGACGTCAAGCCGGACAACATCCTCCTGGACATGAATGGGCACATCCGCCTGGCTGACTTCGGCTCCTGCCTCCGGCTCAACAACAGCGGCATGGTGAGGACCCCGCCCCGGGCGGGAGTGGCAGGGGGCAGGGAGCACGTGGTGAGTGACGCTCCCAGGGCCTGGGAGGCACCCGGCCTCATGCAGGGAGCATCCGGGTCCCAGGAGGAAGGAAGGACTAGGCCCAGGGCCCAGGTGGGAACACCCGGCCAGCCAACCCCGAGGGAGTGGGGGTGCCAGGCCTAGGCCCTGGGTGAGGGGCCAGCGGGCCCAGCCAAGCCGGGGGCTGTCCTTGTGTCCTCATCCACACCACCACCCGCAGGTGGACTCCTCCGTGGCCGTGGGGACCCCCGACTACATCTCCCCGGAGATCCTGCAGGCCATGGAGGAGGGCAAGGGCCACTACGGCCCGCAGTGTGACTGGTGGTCGCTGGGCGTCTGCGCCTACGAGCTGCTCTTTGGGGAAACGCCCTTCTACGCCGAGTCCCTGGTGGAGACCTACGCCAAGATCATGAACCATGAGGTCTGGCCGCTGGGCTCCGGGGTTCTGGGGGGGCAGCGGGACCCCCGGGTCCACAGGTTGGTGATGCCCGTCGGTGGGGGTGGGGTGCCGGATACCCACCCACACTGCTCCCCTTCCCCCCCTCCCCGGCTGCAGGACCACCTGCAGTTCCCCTCGGACGTGCCGGACGTGCCGGCCAGCGCCCAGGACCTCGTCCGCCAGCTGCTGTGCCGCCAGGAGGAGCGTCTGGGCCGCGGAGGGCTGGACGACTTCCGGAACCATCCCTTCTTCGAAGGCGTGGACTGGGAGCGGCTGGCGAGCAGCACGGCCCCCTACATCCCCGAGCTGCGTGGGCCCGTGGACACCTCCAACTTCGACGTGGACGACGACACCCTCAACCATCCCGTGAGTGGTGGGTCCCCCTGCAGTGGGTCCCGCCCTGGCTCTGGGAACCCTCTAGAAGTTTCCCAAAGCAGTGGCCGGACCGGGCCTGAAGCCTTCAGACCCCAGAGGCTCTTGGGAGTTCCGGTCCACCCGCCTTGAGGTGGGTTGTGCCAAGTGAGGGCCCGTTACCTCATTCTATTGACCAGAAGTGGTACAAGGAAGAAGACTCCCAGGGGTGCCCACAGCCTCAAGGGCTCATGGGAAGTACGGTCTGTTCAGCTAGGGGCCATGCTCCCACCTGCGCAGGAGGAGGGAAGGGGGTTACACTGTCCCCAGGCGCCTTCTGGATCGGAAGCCCCAGCCTGGAGTGGGGCCCGGAGACTCTAACTCGTGCCCCTCCTTCCGCAGGGCACCCTGCCCCCACCCTCCCACGGGGCCTTCTCAGGCCACCACCTCCCGTTCGTGGGCTTCACCTACACCTCCGGCAGGTGAGCCTGGTCCTCCCCGCCCTGGTGGGGAGCTGGGGCCGCCTGGCGTGGAGGACATGGGCGTGTAGCTGGTCAGGAGCCGGTGGCCGCCGGGGACAGGTGCTGAGGGTGTGCGCTCTGAGCCCGCAGGCAGACAGGCCCATGGCCTCAGGGGCCCGGTGACTCCGTGCCCGGCCCCCTCGGGGTCCCGCCCCGGCATTTGGCCCTCAGTTCCCTCCGTGGCGGATGAGAGGTGCCCTGGACTGGGAGCCCGAGGCCTCACAGTGGAGGGGCCCGCACTGCTGCCCAGCCTCAGCTTGTGCCTCTGTAAAATAGGCAGACGGTCCAGTTCCGTGCGGGGGGCTGGCCTGAGACTAGAATGAGGTCCTGGGGAAGAGGCGCTGCAGGCGTAAGCCAAGGCATCTGAGCCACATGCATGGTCCCCACCGTTTGTCCCCCAGGCGTGGGGCCCGAGGGGCCCATGTCACCGAGTCCTCTGGACAATCCTTGGGAGAAGCCCTGTTATCACCTCCATTTTCCTGGGAGGAAATTGGGCTCAGATATGTTAGATGACTGTTTATAGTCACATAGCTTGTCGGGGCTCGAACCCGGGCAGGGGGATCTGGGAGCCACTGCCCTGGGCTGCTGCCCCCGGTACCAGCCTGGGGACTCCTAAGGGCAGGGTCTGGCCAGATTTATTCCTCTTCCTGGCCCAGAGCCCAGGGTCGGGTACAGACCTGGCACCCTGTGGCTGTTTCTGGGGTGAATGAATGATGAGATGCAGGAGAACGGAGGCGGTTTTGGCCGCTGGGGTCTCTGCCGACCTGGGCTGCGCTGCTCTCCGCAGTCCCGGCCCCGAGAGCAGCTCCGAGCAGCTGGCTGCCCTGGAGCGGAAGCTCCGCTGTCTGGAGCAGGAGAAGACGGAGCTGAGCCGGAAGCTGCAAGGTACCGGGAGCCGGCGGGGCCGGGGCTGCGGGTCCGACCAGGGCTCCTGCCGCGGGCTCGCCGCTCACCGGTGGTTCTCCCCGCGGCAGAGGCCCCGCAGACCCCCTCAGACCATCGGGAGCTGGAGCAGCTGCGGAAGGAAGTGCAAACCCTACAGGACAGGCTGGCAGGTACCCTCCTCGCCCACCCCCGCTCCCTCTCTGCCCCCCGCCCTCCTCGGGGTGCACTGCTTTCCCAGCACACCTCAGTCCCCCCTGGGTTCCACTCCTGCCCCTGCTCCGTGCACGCGGTGTGAGCTCAGGGAACGCCTGGGCAATGGGCCGAGGAGACCCCCTCCCAGGCTGTGGCCAGGGCTCCACCAGACCCTGCAGGCGGGCACCGGCTGAGGCTGGGCAGTCGGTCTGTGCGGTCTCAGTGACAATTCCTGGCAGAGGCGCTGAGGGACAGCCAGGCCCCCTTGTCCCAGACGGATGGGCCCCCTGCTGGTGGCGACAGTGACCTACAGCAGGAGAGAGACCGGCTCCTCCAGGTGAGGGCCTGTGAGGTGGGTGACGGGCCCGGGGCCCCCTGGCAGGAGGCCCTAACTCCAGGCTGGGTCCT
Organism: Lasiurus cinereus; assembly: GCA_011751065.1. NCBI lineage: Eukaryota > Metazoa > Chordata > Mammalia > Chiroptera > Vespertilionidae > Lasiurus > Lasiurus cinereus. Next base: position 483,671 of record JAAGEH010000043.1, on the reverse strand, counting down.
CCCCATCCTGGTTCCCCAGGAGCTGGCAGAGGCCCGGGCAGGGCTGCGGGCACAGGAGAAGGAGCTGTGCAGGGTCCGGGGCACGCAGGAGGAGCTGCTGCGAAGGCTGCAGGAGACGCAGGAGAGAGAGGCGGCCTCGGCCAGCCAGACCCAGGCGCTGAGCTCCCAGCTGGAGGAGGCCCAGGCTGCCCAGAGGGAGGTAGGTGACCCTGGCACGGCTGGAGGAAGCCAGGGAGTGTGGGTCAAGGTTCTAGGAACACCTTTGGGCTCCCCACTGTGGCCGGCAGAGGCCTGAGCAGGGGATGAAGGTTCGGGTGGGCGGCTGGGGTTCCCCGCCTCATTGCCACTGTGGCTGGCAAAGCTGGAGCGTCTGCAGCCGGGCCGGCCAGGCAGAGGCGTGGGGTGGGCGGGTCAGCAGTGGCGGCCTCTGCACCCCATCCCAGCTGCAGGCCCAGGTGGCCTCCCTGAGCCGGGAGCTGACACAGCTTCAGAGACAGCGGGAGCGAAGCCTTGAGGAAGCGTCTGCCCGGGTCCAGGTACCGAGTTCTCACCCTCCACCCCCTCAGGGGCACTTCCCTCTGCCTGACCCGACTCGGGGCCCGCGGGTCCAGGCCTGTGTCCCAGCGGGAGAGGGGGCCAGGGCCTCTCAGGCCCCCGCCTGACCCCTCTCCGTGTCCTCCAGACCGTCCACACTGCCTCTGAGACCAACGGCACGGGCTCGCCCGAGGGCGGGCCTCAGGAGGCTCAGCTGCGGGAGGAGGTGGCCGCCCTGCGGGTGCAGCTGGAGCAGGCCCGCGGCCACGGGTGAGCTGGGCAGCGGGAGGTGGGGTGCTGCGCCCGGGACCGGGGCCCACGGTGGGAGTAACCGAGGCGCCCTCTCCCCGCCCGCCAGGCCCAGTGGGAAGGAGGAGGCCCTGTGCCGGCTCCAGGAAGAGAACCGGCGGCTGAGCCGCGAGCACGACCGGGTCAGTAGGGGAGACGGAGGGCCAGACAGCTGGGCAGAGGGACCTGGCAGGGGCACAGCAGGAGGGGTGGACAGAGAGGCCGGGCCCAGGCTGGCTATCTCCCTCGGGGAGTGCCCGTGGCAGGCAGGCAAGCTGTCGGGGATGAGCCAGGGCGGACACAGGCAAGGCTCTGGCGCTCGGGCCCCTGGGGGATTGACCCCACCGCCCCCCGGCCCCCAGCTGGTGGAAGAGCTGGAGCGGGAGCAGCAGAGCCGGCAGCGGCTGGAGGGCGAGCGGCGGGAGACAGAGGGCAACTGGGAGGCCCAGATCGCCGACATCCTCAGCTGGTGGGTGCCACGGGCTGGAGGTGGAGGCGGGGCGCAGGCGAAGCTGCAGGCTCAGCCGTGACCCCGAGCCCCCTTTCCAATCAGGGTGAACGATGAGAAGGTCTCAAGAGGCTACCTGCAGGCCTTGGCCACCAAGATGGCGGAGGAGCTGGAGTCCTTGAGGAACGTGGGCACCCAGACACTCCCTGCCCGGCCGCTGGTGAGCCCTCGAGACACCCAGCGGGGAGGGGGTGCCTCATGGCGGAGCAGTGACTTGCTTCAGCCCGCAGTGTCCTTGGCAGAGCTGGGGCGGTGCGCCTGATCAGGTGGCAGCGGCCGTGGTGTGCTCTGGCGAGCGGGGGCCTCTGAGGCCGCCAGTCCCGGAGGTGGGGGGAGGGGGTGGCATCTTACGTGGGTGCCTCTGGCGCCAGGACCACCAGTGGAAGGCCAGGCGGCTGCAGAAGATGGAGGCGTCGGCCCGGCTGGAGCTGCAGCTGGCCTTGGAGGCGGAGATCCGGGCCCGGCAGAGCCTGCAGGAGCAGCTGACGCAGGCGCAGGAGGCCCAGCTGCAGGCCGACAGGTGAGCCGGGGCGTGTGCTCGGGGCAGAGGGCACCGGGACCGGCGGGGGCGGGGGGCGAGCTCGCTCTCCCTCCGGGTCTCCCCAGCCGTCTGCAGGAGGCCGAGAAGCAGAACCGGGGTCTGCAGCAGGAGCTGGCGGCGCTGCGGGAGGAGCTGCGGACGCGCGGGCCGGGAGGTGAGTGTCCGTCCGCGGGGCTGTCCTGGCGCAAGTCCCCCGCGGCAGCCTCCGTTACCGGGGGTCCCTCACCGCCTGGCGGGGCGTGGAGACAGGCATTTGTCCCAGACGGCCGCTTGCCCCACCCTCTGTCAGCCAGCACTTACTGAGCACCTACTGTGTGCCTCGGGGTGTGCAGAGGAGATCAGGGGGCACAGGACGCTTCCGAAAGGGCCGCCTCAGCCTGCAGTCCTTGCCCCGCTTTACTGAGGTGGAAACGGGGGCCCCCGCTGGCCCAGGGCTCCTCAGGAATAAGCGTCAGGGCTGGGCCCGACCCCAACCCCAGTGACCCCCAATCTCTGTTTTCAGACACCAAGTCCTCAAACTCCCTGATTCCCTTCCTGCCTTTCCGGAGCTCCGAGGTAGGAACCCAGTCCGGGGGCTGGCTGGGGAGGGGTCCGGAGACAGGCCCAGAGGCCTTGATTTTTGCCCCCCAAACCCCAGAAGGATTCTGCCAAGGACCCTGGCCCCTCAGGAGAGGCCCCAAGACCCGGCGTGGAGCCCGAGCTGAGGCCAGAGGGCCGACGCAGCCTGCGCCTGGGGGTGAGGCGGCGGGAGCCTGCGGGTGGGGGGCTTTGCTCTGCCCCTGCGATTCTCACCTGCTCGTGTACCCTCCCGCAGGCTGTGTTCCCCAGAGGACCTGCTGCTCCCTCAGCCCCCCCAGAAGGTCCGCCCGCAAAGGTCGGTGCCCAGAGGGCGGAGCGGGTGGGGGCAGCACCCCATTCTGCGGGGTCCCAGGGACCCGCCTGGGTCCTCCCCCGGCACTGGGGCCCGCAGACCACGTGGCGGGTGGTGGTGGCCTGGGTTTGATACTGCCACAGGCTCGCTGGGGTCAGAGTTCACGCTGCCAGCTGGCTCCGTCCCTGGTTCTGCCCGACACTTCGGGGCTGCCTCCGAAGTGGGGTGCAGGGCCCTCTGAGAGGCTGTGATCTGCCAGGAATAATGACCCTGTTCCTCCCCCCCAGCCTGGCTCACACTCGCTGCGCCCCCGGAGTTTCCCGACCCCCACCAAGTGTCTACGCTGCACCTCGCTGATGCTGGGCCTGGGCCGCCAGGGCCTGGGCTGTGACGGTGAGGACCCCCCCCCCCACAGCCCCCCGCCTCCCAGGCCCCCGCCACCCCTCGGAGGAGCCAACAGAAGTGACCCTGATCCTGACATGCCTGGCTCCGCCTCTGAGCCTGGCTCCGGTTCCCACTGCCAAGTTTTCCTTCTCTCCCTCGATGGGGAATCAGTGGCAGCTTGGGGGCCTCGGGAACCTGGGGCTGTCCCCCGTGCCCCCGGCTCACACCCGGTCTCCTGCTTCCCCCACAGCCTGCGGCTACTTCTGTCACTGGGCGTGCGCCCCGCAGGCCCCACCCTGCCCCGTGCCCCCCGATCTCCTCTGCACAGCCCTGGGGGTACACCCCGAAACAGGCACGGGCACCGCCTATGAGGGCTTCCTGTCGGTGAGCTGGGGCCAGGGCGGGGCGGGGGGGACAGCTCGGGGCGCCGCGGCCCGGCGGGCCCTCCCATGCCTGCCTTCCCCAGGTGCCCCGGCCCTCGGGCGTCCGGCGGGGCTGGCAGCGGGTGTTTGCCGCCCTCAGTGACTCGCGCCTGCTGCTCTTCGACGCCCCCGACCCTCGGCTCAGCCCGGCCAGCGGGGCCCTCCTGCAGGCACTGGACCTGAGGTGGGCGCCGGGCAGGGGCAGGGGACAAGTGGGTGGAGGGGGGGCGGCCCGGGGGAGGGTGACCTCTGACCCATTCCACGAACCTCGCAGGGACCCCCAGTTCTCAGCCAGCCCCGTCCTGCCCTCCGATGTTATCCACGCCCACTCCAAGGACCTGCCCCGCATCTTCAGGGTGAGTGCCTGGGGCGGGTGGGCCAGTCACCGTCCACCGTCAGGCTGACCCTCCCACCGGCTTTTCTCCATCTCCCGGCTGACCCGTCATCCCGGCCCCTCCTCTCCACATGGGCGGCTCCGGGCGCCTCCATTTGGTCCATGCACCCCCGCCCCACCCCGGAGGGCAGAGTTTTCCATACGGGAAGCTGGCTGAACTGCCTTGTTAGGATGTACCTGTGGCTCCCTGTCACTCAGGCCCTCATTTCTGACCCGGCAGGCCTTCCCCTCCTCCTGGGAGTCTCTCTGCTCTGACCACACCTTGCTTTTTCCACTTGTCCTGCACTGTGACCCTTCACCTCTGCTCCCTCTGCCGTCCCTGCCCCTCCTCGGCCATCCTCGTCCTGTCTCTTCCCTGCTCACCTGTGCCCCTCCCCCCCAGTGCCCGCACATCCCCTTCAGCAGCGCCACTCAGGGCTCTGCCCTCGTACCTGTGCTCCTCTGACCCCCGCCTCGCCCGTCACCTGCTCTAAGCAGCACCGGCAAGCTCCCCTCTGGGTTAATTAGCACCAGCTGCTGCCCAGCGCGAGGGGAGGCGGCCTGGCCCGCAGCCCGCACCCCCAGCCTGGCCTCTGCCCACAGGTGACAGCCTCCCAGCTGACCGTACCGCCCGTCACATGCACGGTGCTGCTGCTGGCGGACAGCGAGGCGGAGCGGGAGCGCTGGCTGCAGGTGCTGGGCGAGCTGCAGCGGCTGCTGCTGGACACCCGGCCGAGGCCGCGGCCCGTGTTCACCCTCAAGGAGGCCTACGACAACGGGTTGCCCCTGCTGTCGCACACGCTCTGCGCGGCCGTCATCGGTGAGCCTCACGCCCGGGGGCGCGGCAGGTCCTAGACCGGCGCGGGGAGCAGCGAGGGCTTAGAGCAGCGGTTCTCAACCTGTGGGTCACGACCCCTTTGGGGTAGAATGACCCTTTCACAGGGGTCGCCTAAGACCATCGGAAAATGCAGATATTTACATCACGATGCATAAGAGTAGCAAAATTTCATGGTTGGGGGTCACCACCACATGAGGAGCTGTATGCAAGGGTCGCGGCCTTAGGAAGGTTGGGAACCACTGGCCTAGAGGGACAGTGCTGGCCCAGCCACAGTCACAGGGGCCGCTGCCACCGCCCGTCCCTGCAGCGCTGAGATTCGGACTCCGCCTGGCACCGGCCCCTGGGCATGGCTGTGCCGGGAGCCCAGGCCGGGGCAGGAGCCTGGCTCCTGCGGCTCAGCTTCTCCGGGCCTCCGTTCGCTTTTTCTAAGAGTCTCAGGCCAGGGAACAGAGCAAAGGTCTTCATGGGACATAAACCAGGTGTCTTGCTCTCAGTTCTCTGAACTAGCAGCGGGGTGGCCTAAGCCTCACCTGTCTCCCTTGAAGCTGCGGGGTCATCAAGGAGCCAGGAACCTCTGGGACAGGCGGTAGGGAGAGAGGAGAAGCGCTCCCAGGAGCCTGGGCCTGTGCGGTCCACCAGGTCCCCGTGTCAGTCAAGAGCCGGGGGCGCAGGGGCGTTTGTTGGGCAAGGATTGCTGAGAGCATCACCCTTACCCTGCATTGCTTCTCTGCAGTCTCTCAGCAACTGGGTGAGGAAGGTACCAGGATTGTCCCGCTTCATTTATTTATTTTTTCAATTGTCCCCACTGGACGTTAGGGGGAACCGAATCTCCAAGCCTTCCCCAGAGTCCCATAGCTGGGGGTGGCGGGCCTCTCACCCCGTCCCTGCCCCCACAGCCTTTACCATGAGAGCCGATGAGACTCTGGGATAGAAAGGTCCAGTGACACAGGGACAGGGCGAGACGGAGGCTCAGCCAGGGCAGGTGGACTACCCGGGCTCTGCCTCTGCACGGGCCCTCTGACCCCCGACCTGCTCTTTCCTGCTCCCAGACCAGGACCGGCTTGCTCTGGGCACCGAGGAGGGGCTGTTTGTGATCCACCTGCAGAGCAATGGTACGTGCCGCGCTGGGCCACGGCGGTGTGGGTGGGGCTCACCCCCGGGCACAGGAGGAGAGGCCCGGAGCGCTTCTCACCCGCCTGCTGGTGACTGGCTGTCCCACCAACTCCACAGATATCTTCCAGGTGGGTGAGTGCCGGCGGGTGCAGCGGCTGGCGGCCAGCCCGGCCGCTGGCTTCCTGGCCGTGCTGTGTGGCCGCGGCCCCAGCGTGCGCCTCTTCCCCCTGGCCGAGCTGGAGAGCGCCGAGGCGGCCGGTGCCAAGATCCCCGAGTCCCGAGGCTGCCAGGCGCTGGCGGCCGGCCGCATCCTGCAGGCCCGCACCCCTGTGCTCTGCATAGCTGTCAAGCGCCAAGTGCTCTGCTACCAGCTGGGCCCCGGCCCCGGGCCCTGGCACCACCGCATCCGGGAGCTGCAGGCGCCGGCCCCTGTGCAGAGCCTGGAGCTGCTGGGCGACCGGCTGTGTGTGGGCGCGGCCGGTGCCTTCTCGCTCTACCCGCTGCTCAATGAGGCTGCGCCCTTAGCGCTGGGGGGCAGTCTGACGCCCGAGGAGCTGCCACCATCGAGAGGGGGCCTGGGCGAGGCGCTGGGGGCCGTGGAGCTCAGCCTGAGCGAGTTCCTGCTACTCTTCACCACGGCCGGCGTCTACGTGGACAGCGCCGGCCGCAAGTCGCGCCTCCACGAGCTGCTGTGGCCAGCGCTGCCCACAGGCTGGGGTAAGGCCAACCGAGAGCTGACCGGCCCCTGAGGCTGGCTTAGCGGGGGGACCAGGCCAGGCACCTGAGGTGCCCCCCGTGCATCGGAGGAAGACAGGTCCTGCCCAAAGCCCTGAGCTTGCATTGGAAGCCGGGGCGCACCGGCCTGAGCTGCTCCTCCTTTGGGACCTGGCGGACTCTCAGTACACGCAGCCCCGGCCGGAGCAGCCCTCCAAACTGACCGCCGGGGTTGCTGTCATGGTCTCCCCGCTCCCTTCCCTGCTCCTCCTCCTCACTGGTCCTTTGCCCCCTTTTACTCCCCACTTCTGTGTTGGGACCCCTGCCCCGGCTCTTAGCGCCTTCTTGTAGTGACTGTTTGGGTGCACTGGGGGCTTGCACATCAGCTGGGCTGCTTTCTTCATCACATCCTGCACCCACCCGGACAGGCACACTCCAGGTGCTAGGACTGTTTGGAGGAATGAATGAGTGAATGAGTGAATGAGTGAATGAATGAATGAGTTTGGCACATTCGCAGATACCGGGCGTAATGGAGCAGGGACTGAAAGAGAGGGAAAGAGCTGCCTGATGAGCAATGGCGCTTCTGGGGCGGGGCCTGCGGGTTGGGTGGGGCACAGACTTTCACCGTGTAGGCGTTGGGCCCAGACAGCCCGGGGCCGGTTCCCAGCTCTCACTCACCACCGGGTGACCTGGCCCACCACTTAGCTCTGAGGTTTCTGCTCCCTCAGTCTGGGCGGTAGGGCTGTCCGAGAATTAAAGGAGAAGAAATATGCCAAGTGGTTAGAACTATGCCCGGCATGGCGAGGGTGGCTCTCGGAGATCGGTATCTCGATGTGTGATGGAGCTGGGTGGGGCCGCCTGGGAAGTCTGCAGGAGGAGGACTTGGCGGGGCAGGAGGCTGTTGTGCGCTGGCTGGGCACAGGGTGTTCCCTCGGCCCCAGGAGGACACCCGCCCGGAGCGGGGCCTGACTGGCTCAGGGCCGCACAGCACACGCAGCTTCTGCCCTGCAGGTTACACCGTCCCCTACCTGACCGTGTTCAGTGAGAACTCCATCGATGTGTTTGATGTGAGGAAAGCAGAATGGGTCCAAACCGTGCCCCTCAAGAAGGTGAGGTTCCCCGAAGCCGGTGTGGCTCGGTGGGTAGAACGCCGGCCTGCGGACTGAAAGGTCCCAGGTTCGATTCCGGTCAAGGGCATATATCTTGGTTGCAGGCACATCCCCAGTGGGGGGCGTGCAGGAGGCAGCTGATCCATGTTTCTCTCTCATCCATGTTTCTAGCTCTCTATCCCTCTACATTACTCTCTGTAAGAAATCAATATATTTAAAAAAAAAAAAAAGAATAAGAAGGAGGAGGTGAGGGTCTGCCAGGACCCCTGGGGCAGGACAGGGCAGCCTGGTGTGACCTCTGTGCCTGTTGCCTCAGGTGCGACCCCTGAACCCCGAGGGCTCCCTGTTCCTCTATGGCACCGAGAAGGTCCGCCTGACCTACCTCAGGAACCGTCTGGCAGGTGAGGCAGGGCGTTGGCTTGGGTTTGTGGGTGCGCAGGTGTGCGTCCACCTGTGCGCGCGCGCGTGCGGGTGAATGACTCGGCGCCCGCGGCCCGGGGCCGGGGAGTGGGGGTGCTGGTGAGCACTGCCCAGCTCTGCTTCTCCCGCAGAGAAGGACGAGTTCAACATCCCCGACCTCACGGACAACAGCCGGCGCCAGCTGTTCCGCACCAAGAGCAAACGCCGCTTTTTCTTCCGCGTGTCGGACGAGCAGCGACAGCAGCAGCGCAGGTGCGCGTGCGCGATGCCATGGCTGGGCGGGGCCTCCAGCTCCTGGGGGCGGGGCCTCCAGCTCCTGGGGGCGGGGCCTCCAGCTCCTGGGGCGGGCCTCCAGCTCCTGGGGCGGGGCCTCCAGCTCCTGGGGGCGGGGCCTCCAGGTCTTGGGGGCGGGGTGAAGTAAGGCCCGCTCCGGCGGGAGGTTGGGGGGGTCGGGAAGGTGAGGTCAGCCCGGGAGAGGGGCGGGGTGGGTGGGAGGTGGCACCTCCGCCTACTCCCCTAAAGCGTGTTTGCCCGCAGGGAGATGCTGAAGGACCCCTTCGTGCGCTCCAAGTTCATCTCACCGCCCACCAACTTCAACCACCTGGTGCACGTGGGCTTCACCGACAGGAAGCCCGGCGCCAGGGACCCGCCCCCGGTGAGTCCAGGGCCAATCACAGCCCTCCTTGGTGAGGTTGAGCCAATCAGCGCTCCGCCGACGCGCTCGCTGCTGCCCACAGCTCACCGGGTCCCGGGCCCTCGGCCCGTCCAGGCTGGCGGCGGCCGCGGTCCGTTGTGCCGCTGAGTCGCACCCTCCGCACCGTCCCCCCAACAGGCTCCTGAAGGGAAGGGCCGAGGTGCCCGCAGCTCCGTCCCGCAGCGGCCCCACAGCTTCTCCGAGGCCTCGCGGCGCCCCGCCTCCATGGACAGCGATGGGAACGCGGACGCCAGTAAGGACAGCCCCCCGGCCTCCTGCTCCTCCCCGCGTCTCCCCCAGATGTCCACCCCCTGCGGACCCCTCACATCTGACCCGTGTTTGTGCCGCCTCCTCCTCCTCCTCCTGTGCCTGGAACAGTGAAGAAGAAGCCGTGGACGTCCCTGTCCAGCGAGTCCGTGTCCTGCCCGCCGGGATCCCTGAGCCCCGCGGCCTCCCTGATCCAGGTGAGCGGAGGGGGCGATTCCCTCCGCCCCGCCAAGCACCGGCCGGAGAGCCAGCTGAGCCCCTCCTTCCCTGGGTCCTCAGAGATGCACCCCACAGGGGGCCCTGCAGATGCCTGGAGTTGGGGATCTTGGCTCTGTCCCAGCAGTGTGGCCCCGGAAAGGTGCCTGGCGCCCCGAGCTTGTCTTGGGTAAAATGAGGTTATTGTGAGACCTGGTACCGAGCTCCGCACTTGGGGACAGTGCCACCGAGGGGGGCCTCTTGGGATTCTTAACAGAGGCCCAGCCCGTGGCAGAGAGCAGCTCACCGTGGCTGGAGATGGGGGTTCCTCCTCCTCCTCCAGCCTTCTCTCCAGCTGTCCCCACATCCCACCCCCGGCCACACCAGGCCACTCAGAGCCTGGGCCTGGCCCCGTTCTGCCACACCTTCCAGCTCTTGCCCAGCTCTCCCCCTCCTTTGGATGCCCTTTCCTGTCCTCAGCCCGATCGGTGCCAGGCCACCTTGAGGCTCTGCACCAATGTCACCTTCTCCAGAGGCCACCGACGACCTGGTCAGGTGTCGCTGCCCCTCTGGGCTGGTGCCACTGTTGGTGCCTGCCTCCCACCCGTTCCTTGTCAGTGCTGCTGAGCTTTGGGTGTTGTCTGGGGGCTCACAGATGGCGGGGTTCAAGTCTGACTTCTGTCCAAAGGAAAGCATGTTTGTTGATTGAGTGAAGAACGGAGTGAATGAGCAGCGACTTGCGTTTGGACTCCGGGGTTAAGTACCAGCTCCCCAGTTCTTCTCACCAGGGGAACCCCACCCGCACCTCACATCAGCCTCCTCCCGGCCCTGCTGCAGCTGGTGAAGGCCCGGGAAGGCCCTGGAGGCGTGGCCAGTGAGGATCGAGTCCTGCTTTCCCCTTTCTGCCCTGACTTCCTCCCCCTCCTCCTCCTCCTCCAGGTCTCAGAGCGGCCCCGGAGCCTCCCCCCAGCCCCGGAATCAGAGAGCTCCCCGTGACGCCCTCGGGCAGGGCCCACCCGAACCCCAGGACTGAGATGGGAGGGAGTCAGGACCCCGAGGAGTGCCACGCTCCGGCTGGTCCGGGACACGTGGAGATTCGGACTCAGGGAGAGCGCGGGCTGGGAGCCCCTGCGAGGCTGCGTCCCGGGGCCGGGGCACCTGGCTCCCAGCCGCGTCCCACCCTTCTCCTCCACTCCCGGCCCATCCTGCGCTCGCCCCTGGGAACAGAACGCGCCCCATTCTGCTGGGGGCCGGGGGCTGTCTGGCCCAGTGTCCGGGGATGATTGTGCCAAAGCCCTCGCTGCCGGTGCCAAGCCTCAGGGGCTTTGGAAGAGCCAGGGACGGAGAAGGGCCAGGCCCCTGGGAGCAGACTCCGGTCTGCGCTGCGCCCGGTCCAGCCCCCACGGAGGCCGAGCTGGGGCATAGCCCAGCCTCTGCTCAGGGACAGGCGAGAAGGACCGGCTCTGGGCCAGAGGAGAGAAGGAGAGAAGGAGAGAAGCAGGGGAAGATGTAGGTGAAGGAAGTGAGAGGCACGTAGGGAGAGAGGAGGTGATGGTGATTAGAAGGAGGGAAGAGCCACCGGAGAAGGAGAGAGGGATAGAGGAAGATGGATGAACAGAGACAAGGGGAGAAGGAATTGGGGGAACACGCCCACGGACGGGTCCTTTCTCTGGGGAGGAGCAGGTGGGGGTTGGGAACAGGGAGGAGAAGGCCATAAGCCAGTTGACATTGTCATCTAATCCGTCCAGAGGAGAAGAGGATTCCTAAGCAGGGGTGGGATGGGGGGGTATTTATATGGGCTACTTGGTGGGAGATGGGCACCCGGTCGGTCCACTGACGGGTCTCCAGGCACACTTTGGCCCTTCCCCCCGAAAAAGGGGGAGGGGTCCCTTTTTCTCAAAGCTTCGACCAACTGTGTATTAGGGGATCATAGGGGACATTTTATTATTGAGCACAGCCTTTATTATTATTATTATTATTATATTACTATTTTTATTAAACCTCCCTCTACTGATGAATGAGGGGCGAAATAAGTATTTATCTCCTCAAATGCCCTGTTCCCGGGAGGGGTCAACTCTGCATCAGCTCTGCGAGGCAGGAAGAAAACAATAAAGACAACTTTGTAAGTTGCTGGCCTCCCCGCCTGGATCTGTCTTCCTGGGGTTCAGAAAATGGGGTGCGGGGGGAAGATCAGAAAGGGAGGAAGAGGGTGAGTGCTCCAGGCCCCAGGCAGTGGTGCTCCCCAAGAAGAGCTGCGGCTCTCAATAGAACTTGGCCTTGGCTGAGTGGGAAGGCACCCCAGGAAATAAATTCCTCCTCCCTAGCTAGAGCCACGTTTTGCTGCAGGTCCTAGAAAGTGGCCTTAGGGCCACTGGGCTGTGAGCTGCTGTGAGCAGGGAGGGGGAGAGGCCTCGCTGGTACTGTGACTGGGCAAGACCCAGGTGGAGGCCGAGCTGGGTGAGGAGGGAGGGTGAGACCTGCGCCTGGGATCAAGGCAGGCCTGGGGGCCTGACGGCTGTGGCACCGAAGGCCCAGGTGTCAGGAGAGGTTGGTAATAGGGGTTGGGGTGCCCATGGAATGCCAGGGCCTGGGTAGGAGCCCAACCCTGAGAGTCGGACATCCTGGATTCCAGTCTAGCTGGGCAGTCATGAGCACGTGACCCAACCTCTCTACGCCCCGGTTTCCCCTTCGGCAAGTGGGGATCATAAACCCCTCTCATAGGGGCTTCTGTTGAGCTTTGGTGAGAGAATGAGTGTGAAACGCCTTTGCCCCCCTCAAGAAATGTCTGTTCTCTTAAGATGCAGAAGCCCAAAGCCAGGGTCCAGGGAATCTGAGGCCCCTCCAATCACCCGACCTAGCACCCAGCAATAATTTAGCCAGAAGATTTTAATACTTTGTAAGAATTAATTTTCTTGCCCTAACCGGTTTGGCTCAGTGGATAGAGCGACGGCCTGCAGACTGAAAGGTCCCAGGTTCGATTCCAGTCAAGGGCATGTACCTTGCTTGCGGGCACATCCCCAGTAGGAGATGTGCAGGAGGCAGCTGATTAGTGTTTCTCTCTATCAATGTTTCTAACTATCCCTCTCCCTTCCTCTCTGTAAAATATCAATAAAATATTTTTAAAAATATTTTGGATATATATTAAAATTAATCCCATGTCTTTTTGCTTTTTTAATGTAGCTACTTAGAAACTTTAAAATTGCCCTGGCCGGTTTGGCTCAGTGGATAGAGCGTCGGCCTGAGGACTGAAGGGTCCCAGGTTCAATTCCAGTCAAGGGCACATGCCGGGTTGGGGGTTTGACCCTAGTGGAGGCGTGCAGGAGGCAGCCAATCAGTCTCTCTCTCATCATTGATGTTTGTTTCTCTCTCCCTCTCTCTCTGAAATCAATAAAAATGATTTTTTAAAAATGACACCTGCACCTCAGGTTATGTTTCTGCTGGCAGTGCTGCTCCAGATCTTCACTGCCAGTAAGGACATACTCCTCATGTCCAGCATCCCACCCTCCCACCTGGTCACTTTTTTTGCAAGGATGTATTTTATTTATTCAGCAAATATTTGTTGAACACCAGTTACGTGTCAGCCATTCCTTGTCCTTGTGGGGCTTATGTTTTGTTGGTAGAAGACAAACAATATACACAAGTAAGTAAATGGAATTATGTACCAGAGCAGTGGCTGATTCTAGTATGTGCGTTGACTGGGGATCAAACCCCAAACCTTGGCCTACTCAGAGATGCTCTATCTGAGCCACTCGGCCAGGGTCCTCCCATTCTAGGCGCTCTCCAACTCCACACATCGTGGGGCCTACAATCCCCTGGTTTTGCTGCCCTTTCGCTGCCCCCACCCCCCTGAGTCCCTCTATGCCTCCTCACCCAGCCTAGGTTCCAGGCCAGCCGTTCATGACAGTCACTGTTTTTGCATGAACGTATTTTAGTTATTCAGCAAATATTTGTGGAACACCAGTTACGTGTCAGACATTCCTTGTCCTGTGGAGCTTATGTTTTGTTGCTAAGAGACAAACAATATGAACAGGTAAGTGGAATTATGTACCAGAGCAGTCGTCTTCATCGGGGGCAGTTTTGCCATCAATGGGACCTTTGGCAATGTCTGGAGACGTCTCTCGTTGCCACTGCAGGGGGAGGGGTGCCATTGGTATCTATGGGGAGAAGCCGGGATGCTGCTGACCGTCCTCCTGTGCACAGGCAGACCCCAAATACAGAGAATCCCTGGCCCCAAGGTCAGTGGTGCCCACGCTGAGAACCCTGCTCCAGAGATGTTACTGCCTTAGAGAGAGAGAGAAAAAAAAATGCAGAGCGGGGCACTGGGACTGAAAGAGGAACTTGGGTGGGAGACTGGGAGCGTTAAGTCGGCCTGGTCAGGGCTGGATGGAGAAGGTGACATTTGAGCAAAGGTGTGAAGGGGGAGGGAAGAAGACCAACTAGGCCTCCCATTTTTTTTTTTTTTATTGATTTTTTACAGAGAGGAAGGGAGAGGGACAGAGAGTTAGAAACATCCATGAGAGAGAGAGACATCAATCAGTTGCCTCGTGCACGCCCCCCACTGGGGATGTGCCCGCAACCAAGGTACATGCCCCCGACCGGAATCGAACCTGGGACCTTTCAGTCCTCAGGCCGACGCTCTATCCACTGAGCCAAACCGATCTTGGCTAGGCCTCCCATTTCGTGGAGAGAATTCAAGGTCTCATAACATGTGCCAGTGTCCCCTGTCTGCCCTCTAATTATTTCTGATAAACTGGTCGCCTTCATAGCAAAGGCCCATCTCTCCCTCAGGAGCTCCCTCCATCTGCTCAAGGCCATCCGTGCGGCAATTCTCTCCTATTAAACCACGGCGGCCCTGGAGCAGTGGAGTTCTTGCTCCCCAGCATATGTGGTTAGTTTGGTCCAAATAAACCCTAATTAAAAAAAAAAAAAGGCAACAACCGCCTCATATTTTACCCTCTCCCCCTCCCCATAACTGCCATCTGATTTTTCTCCTTCCCTTTGCTGCAAAGCTCCCTGACAGAATTGTATATTATCCCTGTCTGCAATTTTTACCTCCATTTTTTCCTTTATTTATGAGAGAGAAAAACATCCATTTTGTTGTTCCACTTATTTATGCATTCATTAGTTGTTGTTTTGGTTTTGATTTTGTTTTGAGAGAGAGAGAGAGACATTGATCTGCTGTTCCACTCACTCATGCCTTCACTGACGGAATATAACTTGCAACCCTGGTGCATTGGGACAACACCCCAACTCAGCTAACTGGCCAGGGCCATTGGTTGATTCCTTTTACTTTTGATTTTTTTTTAAATTGATTTTAGAAAAAGAGAGAGGAAGGGAGAAGGTGGGAGAGAGAGAGAGAGAGAGAAACATCGATGTGAGAAAGAACCATCAATCAGCTGCCTCCTACACGCCCCCTACTGGCGAATGAGCCTGAAACTTGGGCATGTGCCCTAACCGGGAATCGAACCAGAGACCTCTTGGCGCTCAGCTTGCTGGCCTGTGAGCTGCATCTGACACCGTCCATCAGGCCTCTGCTCCCTGCCTGGTCTCCTTCTGCGCCAGACGCTCACCCGGTGATCCTCCCATTTCTCTGGCTGACCCGCTCCTGCTTTTCCTGGTTCCTCCTGGTCTCCCAACCCCAACCAGAAGGAGAACACCAGCACTCAGCACTTGCTGATTTCATCTCCCTAGGCCTTTCTCACAGCTCCCCCTAATGTCAGTTCTTACACAACCACGGACATTTGTCAAAACTAAGTGATGAAAATTATGAATGAAGCTACAGATGTCATTTGAATTTCACAAGTAGAGCGAGCTCCAAGATGCCCAAGACTTGACTGTTGTGTTTTCTTTAATTAAAAGAATAATAATAGCCCAAACCGGTTTGGCTCAGTGGATAGAGCATCGGCCTGCAGACTGAAAGGTCCCAGGTTCGATTCCGGTCAAGGGCACGTACCTTGGTTGCGGGCACATCCCAGTAGGGGGCGTGCAGGAGGCGGCTGATTGATGTCTCTCTCTCATTGATGTTTCTGACTTTCTATCCCTCTCCCTTGCTCTTTGTGAAAAATCAATAAAATATATAATAACAATAACAATAAAAACAAAATCCCTTTTCGCTTCGTGGGGCTGCTCAGCTACATGTGAAACCCCGGCCCAGAAGCAGGTTGTCTATGAATGGCTTAGCACCAGGTTCCCCACAAACGTGCGTTGCGTGAAGGGTGAGGGGTGGCTTGGTTTTAAACTGAAAGTTGTACCCTAGCCAGCTTGGCTCAGTGGATAGAGCGTCAGCCTGCGGGCTGAAGGGTGTCAGGTTCGATTCCTGCCGGGGCACATGCCTGGGTTTTGGGCTTGACCCCCAGCAGGGGGCATCCAAGAGGCAGTCAATCAATGATTCTCTCTCATTGATGTTTCTATCTCTCTCTCCTTCTCCCTTCCTCTCTGAAATCAATAAAGGAATATATAACAAAACACAACAAAACTGAAAGTTTCATATGTTCCTAGTCCCCTCAGTCCTGGGCAGATTGAAACAGTCGGCCATCCTATTCACCAGCTTTTCCATTAATGTCCTTTTTCCGTCCCAGGATTCCGTTCACCATATTGCATTTAGTGGTCCTGTCTCTTTAATCCCTTCTAATCTGCAACAGTTTCATAGTCTTTCCTTGTCTTTCCTGACCTTGACACTTTTGAGAAGTACAGGACAGGTATTTTGTTGAAGGTCCCTCAGTTTTGGTTTGGTTTGCCAGATGTTTTCTCATGATCAGACTAGGCTTATGGATTTTAGTGATTTTTGTTGTTGTTAATCCTCACCTGAGGATATTTTCTCCATTGATTTTAGAGAGTGTGGAAAGGAGGGAGGGAGATGGGCTGGAGGGAGAGAGAGAGAGAGATGGATGTGAGACATCAACTGATTGCCTTCTGCAGGTGCCCCGACCAGGGCTGGGGATCGAACCTACTACAGAGATATGTGCCCTTGACCAGAAATCGAATCCATGACCCTTCCGTGCAAAGTTCTAACTATGGAGCCACACTGGCCAGGGCTAGGCTTATGGATTTTGAAGGAGAAAAGCCACAGAGGTGAAGCAGGGCAGACATTTGATCTGCTTTATTCACTGTTTCATAGCCAGCGCCTAGAACTGGGTGCCTGGCCCGTTGCAGGCACCAAAAATCCGTTTGTGGATGAATAAGGGTCTGAGTGAATGCCTCTGTAAACGTTATTTAGGGCTGTTTTGAAGGTTTACCATGGGAACCTAAGTGCTATCCTATCAAACATGTCGTACTGCGGTATTTTCCCTTCACCAGTGTGTCCTGTAGAGCCATTTCCGGACGCAGAGAGCGACTTCATTGTTCCAACTTTTACCCTATTATTATTGTACAAAGAACTGCGAGGGCTCCCTGGATGGGGGTTCCGCGGTGCACAGAGTGGGCCTGCCTCGCGGGCAGAGCTGGGCAAGAACTGCTAGAGCCAGAGGAGGCCCTGACGTGTGGATGGTACTGACGCCGAACACCCTGACACCGCAGCCGCATCCGGAAGCACCGTTTCCCCCCACGTCTGGCCCACTCGGGATCGGTTGCCAAAGCGCCGTGGACCCGCCCCCCGCCCCAGGATGCCCGGCCACTCTCTGGGACCACATCTCCCAGGATGCCCTGCGGCCGCGGGCTACCTGGTGGCGTCACGGACTGACCAATCCCGGAGAGAAGCTCAGGAAGGCGGCGCCACCTCCACTCCTCACCTCCCTCCCGGGGCGCCCGGAGCCGGCGCGACTACCACTCCCAGAAGCCCCAGTGGGACTGGCGCCGCCGGCCGGCCACCATTTCCAGGCTCGGCCGCGGGGCGGGAGAGGGGCCCGGGCCGGATCCCACTTCCCGGCAGGCAGTGCGGCCGAGGGCGGAACTCCATTTCCCGGCAGGCTGCAGGCGGCGGGCGGCGGGCGGGCGGGCGCCGCGGTGCCTTGTGTGGGATGTAAGCGCGGAGGTGGGCGCGGGGGCCCGCAGCCAGGGGGACTCTTGTTGGGGGTTTGGGGGGGCTCGGCCCAGGGGGGGCGCCTTTCGCCGGGACTCTAGGGCCCCGGGGTACGGCTGCAGAGAGAGAGGGGCCGGGGCGGCCCTGGGCGGTCCTCAGCGGGGTCCCAGGGGCGCACCCCCATCGGGGCCGGGGCTCCGGGGCGGGGGGCGGCGGGGGGACGAGGAGGCCCTGCCGCCGTGGCCGAGGGGGTCTCATCCACGCGAGAGCCGCGGGGCCGGGGGTTTGGGGGTGTGGGGGGCGTTGGCGCCCTAGAGCAGCCGGGGAAGGGGCTCCGCGGCCACCCCCCCGCCGACGCTCCCGCGCTCCGCCCGCAGGCCGCGGCCCGCCGCCATGGGGCTGAAGGCGGCCCAGAAGACGCTCTTCCCGCTCCGCTCCATCGACGACGTGGTGCGCCTGTTCGCCGCCGAGCTGGGCCGCGAGGAGCCCGACCTGGTGCTCCTCTCGCTGGTCCTGGGCTTCGTGGAGCACTTCCTGGCCGTCAACCGCGTCATCCCCACCAACGTGCCCGAGCTCACCTTCCAGCCCAGCCCCGCGCCCGACCCGCCCGGCGGCCTCACCTACTTCCCCGTGGCCGACCTGTCCATCATCGCCGCGCTCTACGCGCGCTTCACCGCGCAGATCCGCGGCGCCGTGGACCTGTCCCTGTACCCCCGCGAGGGCGGCGTCTCCAGCCGGGAGCTGGTGAAGAAGGTCTCCGACGTCATCTGGAACAGCCTGAGCCGCTCCTACTTCAAGGACCGGGCCCACATCCAGTCCCTCTTCAGCTTCATCACAGGTGGGGGCCCCGCAGGTGGCCGGGGGGTCCAAGAACCCGGTCCCACCTGGCAGCGTGGCCTGCCTCTCACAATACATGCTTTCCAGAGCCCTTCTGGGACCTACAAGCCTTAGGAGGAGGGGGGCGGGGGGACAGGTGTTCACCCCGCTTTGCAGTTAGGGAAACTGAAGCCCGGAGAGGGGAAGTGAGGTGCCAGTCACACCAAGTGGCAAGGCTAGGACTGGACCCCAATCACTTGGCCCCAAACCCATTAACCGCCCTTTGTCCCCTCTGCACCCCCATCCCTGCCATGGAGCAACTAGGGGAGCCCTACAGCCCCCCGGGCGGCAGCAGATTGGGGGGCGGGGAGCCAACATCTGGCGGCATCTGAGACTAAAGGAAAATGGCTGTGAAAGTGATGGATAAGGCTCCGGGTTTGCGAAGGTCTTTCTTTGCTCAAGCCCAGTGGAGTAGCGAGCATGTCCTGGAGCGCCATAGTGAGAAGGAACCAGAGGCTGCTTGGAGCTTAGCAGGAAGAGCGGAGAGAGAATTAGGGGCAGTCGCCAGGGGGTGTGTGAAAACAGGGGACTTAGTCTCTCGGTCCTGTTTTTGCCCGTTCTGTTCTCACCTGATGGGCACAATATAAAACGAGGACATTTTTAAAAAAATATATTTTATTGATTTTCTACAGAGAGGAAAGGAGAGGGATAGAGAGTTAGAAACATCAATGAGAGACATCGACCAGCTGCCTCTTGCACGCCCCCTACTGGGGATGTGCCGGAAAACCCATGTACGTGCCCTTGTCCGGAATCAAACCTGGGACCCTTCAGTCCGCAGGCCCACGCTCTATCCTCTGAGCCACACCGGTCTCGGCACGAGGACATTCTTTAACGTAAACATGTAATGTGGTTGCAGAGAAAGAGAAGTGACAGGGTCCGAGGCCGGGTGGAACTAGGAAGATCCAAGAGGGTTGGCTGTTGGGAGGTGTAAGCGGGCAGGGAGAGGCTTTGAACGATAGAGGGGACAGAGGGGTGATGGAGGAGAGTCTGAGCTTTGGGCATGGGCTAGGAGGCGAGGGTGGGAGGGAACCTGGCCACTCACCGCCTGCCCCCTCCCTCCTGGCCAGGGCTCAGCGCACCCTCTTTCATTGCCTCCCCTCCCGCAGGTACCAAACTGGACAGCTCGGGTGTGGCCTTCGCCGTGGTGGGGGCCTGCCAGGCGCTGGGCCTCCGGGACGTGCACCTGGCGCTGTCTGAGGACCACGCCTGGGTGGTGTTTGGGCCCAATGGAGAGCAGACCGCCGAGGTCACCTGGCATGGCAAGGGCAACGAGGACCGAAGGGGCCAGACCGTCAACGCGGGTGTGGCCGAGCGGGTACTGCCTCCTCCCCCTGCTCCCTTCCCACGCCCGGCCCCAGCCACCCAAGGGGCTGTGCTTTCCTGAGCCTCACTCCCCTGTCCTTATCGCCACCTGACTGTGTCAGGAAGGGGACGCCGACGGGCCCCTTTCCCGGCTGTCATCCCCGGAGCAGGCTCAGGTGGGTCATCCTGAGCCCTCTGGTCTTGTCCTCTCCCAAGAGCTGGCTGTACCTGAAAGGGTCGTACATGCGCTGTGACCGCAAAATGGAGGTGGCGTTCATGGTGTGCGCCATCAACCCTTCCATCGACCTGCACACCGACTCCCTGGAGCTGCTGCAGCTGCAACAGGTACGTGCCCGGGGGCCCTGGGCAGCGGTGGCCGGTGAGGTGTGCCCGGGGGCCCTGGGCAGCGGTGGCTGGTGAGGTGTGCCCGGGGGCCCTGGGCAGTGGTGGCCGGTGAGGTGTGCCCGGGGGCCCTGGGCAGCGGTGGCCGGTGAGGTGTGCCCGGGGGCCCTGGCAGGGGCACTTTCCTCCCTCCTTTCTTTTTTTTGCTAATCCTCACATGAGGACATTTCCCCATTGATTATTTTAGAGAGAATGACAGGGTGGGGGAGGGACCGAGAGAACCATTGATGTGCAAGAGACACAGGGATTGGTTGCCTCCCTTACTCACCTTGATCAGGGCCAGGCAGTGAGTCTGCCATCGAGGTCCGTGCCCTTGACGGGAATCGAACCACCCGAGGCCCTTCAGTCCATCGGCCAACGTTCTATCCATGGAGCAAAACTGGCTAGGGTTCAACCTCCCCTTTTGCAACATGGGTAACCATTCCTGGCCCAGGGTTAATAATTCCTTGTCCAGAACTCTGGGGAGAGTGGCATTAAGACATGAAAGGACTCGGACTCCAGTAAGGGGCTGGTTTCGAATTCTGGCCCTTCCTATCCAGTGGGAGATCCTTGCTGGTGGTGGACCCCACTTTGCCTGGTAGACTGAGGACTTCTCGCCCCCCTACCCCAGCTCTTATTTCTCTCTTTCGGTCTCTAGAAACTGCTCTGGCTGCTCTATGACCTGGGACATCTGGAAAGGTCAGTAGGGGAAGTGGCCGGGCTGGGCCTTGGGGGCCGGTGGCTAAGGGGCAGCCTGGACTCACGACCTTCTCCTAGGTACCCCATGGCACTGGGGAACCTGGCGGATCTGGAGGAGCTGGAGCCCACGCCGGGCCGGCCCGACCCACTCACCCTTTACCACAAGGTGGGGTTTCCCGGGAGGGTGCGGAAGGGAGAACCAGTAGTGGCCGGGGTTCCCTTCTGCCTGGGAACTGGGAGGGGGCGGCGCCATCAGCCCTGGGTGTGAGAAGAACGTTGAGAACACGAGAGAAGAACTGGGTGTGTATTGGGAGTTACCACCCGTTTTGTATTTGCCATGTACATGTTCAGTGCTGTCTGCCTCACATGGTCCCTCCGGGAGTATAACATGTCAAATGTGGGAGCACTGAGGTGGGGTGTTAACTCGGTGGGAGTGGAGGTCGAAGGGGCATTGGGCTGGGAAGGTTTTGGTGTTGGTGTAGGAGTGTGTGGGAAGGGACATGCCCTGAGCTTGGAGGACAGACCCCTTCCCTTCCCTAGGCCTTGCTCTGCATCCTGGCCCCGCCTCACCAAGCAGCCCTGCAGACATGGGCGGAGCAACTGGTAGAGCGGATGGCAGGGGGAGAGGTGGCGGTGGAGAGGGACTCGGGATCTGGCCTGTTTCCAATTCTGGGTGCCATCGGCCGGGGGCTGCCTCCCTGAGGGCCCTCCGCTCTCTCCCCAGGGCATTGCCTCTGCCAAGACTTACTACCGGGACGAGCACATCTACCCCTACATGTACCTGGCTGGCTACCACTGTCGCAACCGCAACGTCCGTGAAGCTCTGCAGGCCTGGGCCGACACGGCCACTGTCATCCAGGAGTGAGGCTCCTTCACCCCCCCCCCCCCACTCGGGCCTTAGTCCATCTGTTCTTCCTCCTTCACCCAATTTCCGATCACACTCACCCAGGAGTGAGGCTGCGTCCCAAGCCCATCCTTCCCTCTAGTCTGGCCAGCCAAGGCTGCCATCACCCAGGAGGCAGGGATCCCTCACGCCTTTCTCTCCTGCCTCTCTCCTCCTAACTCCAACCACCATCATCCACAGTAAACCCTGCCCCATGCCCCCTCCTCACTCTGGCTCTGGGCTGGTACAGACATCATGATTTGGGGGTGAGGACCCGGACCACTCACCCAGTCCCTAGATGATCCAAGGAAAAGAAACCTGGGCTCCATCCCCCACTGGGCCCCTGGGGTTCCCAGCATGTCGAGGCCCCACGGTGCCCTCCCGCTCTCACAGCTACAACTACTGCCGGGAAGACGAGGAGATCTACAAGGAGTTCTTTGAAGTAGCCAATGACGTCATCCCCAACCTGCTGAAGGAGGCGGCCAGCCTGCTGGAGGCGGGCGAGGAGCGGCCGGGGGAGCAGACCCAGGTGAAGGGCGCCCCCTGTGCCTCCCTCCCCACCCGGTCCGAGTCACCGGGCAGCGGACTGCTGCCCCCGAGGGGGCTGAGTGAGGAAGGTGCAGCACCCGGACAGCCAGGGTTTGAGGGCTGAGGGTGTTGTAGGGGTTTCGGCCTTATTCCTCCAGGTAAACGGGGTAAAGCCCATCTCTTTCCTGGCCAAGACTTCCTATTCAGGTGAGGGGGTGGGATGGAGGTGAGGGACGGTTCCCTCGTTTCTCTGGGTCCTGGCGAGGAACTGGTTTTATGAAGGAAGGCGGTCCTGAGCATCCCCCCTCAGCTCACTCTGACGGAGCCGGGACTGTTAGATGCTCGGCTTGGCCTCGCCTGCTGATGATAAGGGGTGGAAGGGGTCTGAGCTGTGCCCTCCTGTCCCCCTTGCCCAGGGCTCCCAGGGCCAGGGGTCTGCCCTCCAGGACCCAGAATGCTTCGCCCACCTGCTCCGGTTCTACGATGGCATCTGCAAATGGGAGGAAGGCAGCCCCACGCCGGTGCTGCACGTGGGCTGGGCCACCTTCCTGGTGCAGTCGCTGGGGCGCTTCGAAGGCCAGGTGAGGGGCAGCGGTAGGGGGCTGAGGAGGACGGGTGGCGACAGCAGCTACAGCGCCTGGGCGGCCCTGAAGGGGGTCTGCGCATGCTCCGGCGGCAGGAGACGGGCCTCACCTGCGGTCCAGGCGGGTCCTGGGGGTCCCGCCCCTGGTGGCCCCCTGCCCCCAGCCTGCGCTCCCTCGGCAGGTGCGGCAGAAGGTGCGGATAGTGAGCCGGGAGTCGGAGACGGCGGAGGCCGAGGAGCCCTGGGGCGAGGAGGCCCGGGAAGGCCGGCGGCGCGGCCCGCGGCGGGAGTCCAAGCCCGAGGAGCCCCCGCCGCCCAAGAAGCCGGCGCTGGACAAGGGCCCGGGCGCGGGGCAGGGCGTGGCCCCCGGGCCGCCCCGCAAGCCGCCGGGCACGGTCCTGAGCAGCGCCCGCGGCCCCGAGGGCGGCAGCGCGGCCCCGGCGCCCGCCCCGGCCGCCTCGCCGCCCCCAGAGGGCCCGGTGCTCACCTTCCAGAGCGAGAAGATGAAGGGCATGAAGGAGCTGCTGGTGGCCACCAAGATCAACTCGAGCGCCATCAAGCTGCAGCTCACGGCGCAGTCGCAGGTGCAGATGAAGAAGCAGAAGGTGTCCACGCCCAGCGACTACACGCTCTCCTTCCTCAAGCGGCAGCGCAAGGGCCTCTGAGCGGCGCCCCCACCCGCCGCCCGCGGGAGCCGGGCCCGTCCCCGCCGAGGCCCCGCCCACCCCCGCCGAGGCCACGCCCACTCCCCGCCCCAGCCAATGGGGCCGAGGCCCGGCCTCCGGGCCCCTCCCCACCCGGAACCGCGGCTCGGCCCGGCCCGCGTCAGACTTCCCCGCGCTCCACACTGGAACGCAGAACCCGTCCCCGCCTCCCGGGGCGATGGAGGCTTCTCCGGGGCCCACACGGCCCAGCCCGGGGGCTCCCCCCTCGGACCCAGGTTCCCACCGCAGCCTGGTCCGCGCTGCCCCGGCCGTTGAGGGGCTGCTTTCACCCGCAGCCAGCCGCGCAGGGCCCCTCCGGCCCGGCTGGCAGAGCATCCCCACCTCAGAACGGCCCCTTGGGACCCCACGCCCCGAACCCAAAGAATTGGAAAGGGCGCTTCCAGAATGTGGAAGTCCGGCCTCCGCCCCTCCCCCTCCCGCGATCCGGGGCACGAGGCTCCCGCAGCCCTGAGCCCTGAGCCCGCCCCTGCCAGTGGCTGCGGACGGAGCAGACCCCTCTCCGCCTCCGGCCTCCCGCTCCAGCCGGCTCGGGGGCTCGGGGGGCACCTGCAGGGGCTGCCGTGGCGGGGAGCCGGGTCTCTGTTTTGTACATAGATTTATTTTTCAGTTCCACGGAAGATGAATACATTTTGTTAAAAAAAAAAAGTGCACGACGGCCGCTTTGCCGGGGGGGCAGTGGGGGCAGCGGGGGGGGGGGGGGGGGTGCCCTCTCCTCTGCCTTGGGGCTCGCCTCCCCTAGGACCTCGGCCGGCGGCCCCGCGGGGCTTCCCCTTCCCGCCCAGGGCCCGTCCCGCGGGCGCCTCCTCCCGGCCGGGCTGCGGGGCATCCCCGGCCTGTCCCCGCCCCGCCCCGGCCCCGCCCCGCGGCCTCC
>JAAGEH010000043.1:415945-439595 GCA_011751065.1 Lasiurus cinereus | reverse complement strand
GAACCTCTCTCTGCCTGGGTGGCTTCCATCCACGGAGCCACTCCGGCCAGGGATTTTTTTTTTTTTTTAACTTTAGGTGTCAGACACTGTACAAATGGCCAGGAAAATGGCTGATCTCAACCAAACTTTTGAAGGGTGGGGGTGGGGGGGGGAGAAAAGGAGGAAAAAGGAGATGAGTAAAATTTTAAAAATTTATTTGACTTCTTACAGAGAGGAAGGGATAGGGATAGCGAGTTAGAAACATACTTGAGAGAGAAAGCAGCATTGGTCAGCCGCCTCCTGCACGCCCCCTACTGGGGAGGTGCCTGCGCAACCAAGGTCCATGCCCCTGACCGGAACTGGACCTGGGACCTTTCAGTCCACAGGTCGCCGCTCTATCCACTGGGCCAAACTGGCCAGGGCGAGGCGTGTGAAAGTTTATAGACAATGAAAGAGATTTTAAAAGTAGTCTTGGAGAAACTTGCTAGAGATTGTCGAGATCTGGCCTCGTTAGAAAGGTTGGGGAGGTGGTGGGGGGAGGAGCCAGCAGGTTGTAAACTTGTTTGGTTATTGAAGGGTGATATATATCTTCTCGGCACCTTATTTTCCTATCTGAAACTTGACCCACTAAGATTTGTTTCCTTGTTTCCCTTATCGGTGTGGCTCGATTGGTTATTTGCCAGCTCAATTTCCCATCAGGGCACATGCCAAGCGGGGATTTTTGGGCTTGATCCCTGGTGGGGGGCTTGCAGGAGGCAGCTGAGCCATGTTTCACTCACAGTGATGTCTCTCTCCCTCTCTAAAAATCAGTAAGCCGTTCTTTTAAAACACACAAACACAAGATTTGTTACCTTGTTCACATCCCAGTTTCTCTGAATGATTAACTTTTTGGACTCAGGTCCACCTGCCTGTCCATGTGTCTCTGATGTCTTAGGTTTGACTTCCATTCTTTGCTCTTTTACGTTTTAGATCAAGTTCTCGGTTTCAGTCTACTGAGTACATGTAATGTCATAAGTATCCTGAACTGCGGGGAGTTATTCCGGTGGTTGTGTTTGCATCTTACGGACTTCCTGTCTTTCAGACTTCCCGAGTAAGAAGCGGAAGAGGAGCCGCTGGAACCAAGACACAATGGAACAGAAAACGGTGATTCCGGGAATGCCTACCGTTATCCCCCCTGGACTGACTCGGGAACAAGAGAGAGCTTATATAGGTAAATACACGTTCTACACCCAACGGCGTTTTCACAGCGTTCATATTCTGAGCCACACTTCATCCGCTTTAGTTTTGAGACTTTAATTTTTTCTATGTTGAGATAACATATGGCCAGGTGTACTTCCATGACTTTGAAATAATCCTTCAGCTTTTGCTGTGTGGGTCCTGCGTTTGCAGCTCCTTGTCACGGTCTGTTGGTAAAACAGTGTTCTCCAGGAGTACCAGGAAAGTAGCGGGCCCCCCTTAGGAGTTAAGAACAGCCCCCAGGCTAGAACCCCACAGCTTTCAGCTGCTGTTATTGCCAGTGGGTGAGGTGAGCGAGTTATGCCTCTGGACACGGCCGGTGGAGAAACACCGCAGGTATTGTAAACCCAGTCCTTTCCGCAGCACGGCCTTTCACCATGATCGCACATTTCTCCCTCCCTTAAAAACGGTCTTTTACTTCTTATAGGTGCTTTCTGACAGGAAAAATACTCAGTTTAATCAAAAAGTTGTTCTGAAAGTGTTTACAGTTCACCCCCTTTTTAATCATTTTGTTGAGTTTTAACTTTCCTTCAGCAATTTTTTTCCTGGTTGGGTCTTTGGAGAGCTGTCTTAAATGAGGGCTCCTGTGTTTACACTAAAGAACTGCTGGAAAAGGGATACTTGGATATGGAATCTTACCTTTTGGGAACTTTTAAGAATTAAGAATGACTATCCACATTGGAAATGAAATTAACCTCAAAGTTACCTTTTTAAAAATACAAGGTTTTTAATGCAATTTGACCTTTATTTGTGTACCTCTGCTGCTGTCTCAAAAAATGTTCACTTGATAAACATTTCCTAACTAACCAAATAAACAGCCCCTTTGGAGTAAATTAGGGCAGTGGTTTCCTACACAAATTCAAAAGCTTCGAGGCTGGCTTGTTATTCTTGAGGATCATAATAACTTACTTTTTTTAGGCTGCTGAGAATTTTGAGGTGTTGAAATTGTCTAATATTTACAATATTTTCTTTCCCCCACTGTTCCTATCTACTCCTGCCCAGTCTCATGTTAGACAGATCTGAATCTTCACAGCCTTGTGAAAATGTCCTTTGTGGAGCAATATCCCAAAGAATAACAAGCTGACTTAGAAAATGGGAAAACAGGCTCATTCTCTACATCTCTAGTTCTCTTTCTGTGGAAGGAGTTAATGCACTGAGCCCTAAGGGCTATTTATAGCTAATTTATAGCTGGAATATAAGCCTGGGCTAATGTAGATTTCCACTCCACGGAATATAGCAACCTTGATTTAAGTGCCAGCTATTTCCTCAAATTAGAGCCCAGGTCCCCTGCAGTGCAGTGAAGAGAACTGTCTCACACACACACACCCCAATATGAAGGTGGCTTTGCTTTGAGTTGTTCTTAGAATTTAATTGCCAAGTCAAGACTTTACTGGCATAAAAGAGCTTAAGGGGAGAAGAGGAGGAAAAAAGCTCACAGTACACACTGCCTTGTACAGAATCTCTCCATTTTTAAAAATATTTTATGCAGATTTTAATTTCTTCAGAGTTTTTAATGGCTGTGTAATATAGCCCCTATGGGATGTATGTATTTATTTGATAATCCTGGTCGGAGGATCTTTTTTCATTGATTATTTTTTGAGAGGAGAGAGGAGGAGGAGGAGAGACATTGAGGTGAGGGAAACATCGATTGGTTTGCCTTCCACACTACTCTGATGGGCTGGGAATCAAGTCTACAACCAAGGTATGTGCCCTTGATCAGAATTGAACCCAGGACCCCTCAGTCTGCAGACAGATGCTTGACCCACTGAGCAAAACCAGCTAGGGCTCTGGGATGTATTTAAATTGAAAAGAGTATCCTGAGCTAGGCTACATTAATTCTGTCCTGGAGCTATTTCAACTTTAACCCGGCCAATGAGACGTGCTCTTAAGCTGTTCAAACTCTGAGGTGCTGAGAAGTAAGTGGTGATTGAGCACGCTGAAGAAAGTGACCTGGCTGGCTCTGCGGGTCCCGTTACTTTGAGTAAAATCAGCCGGGTGGCATTTCCCTGGAGTCTGAAGTTTTGTGGAAAACCCTCATTTCTCTCTCACGTACAGCCTCATTTATCAAAGTCGGGGGGGTCACACCATTCTTGGCCCACACTTTGAGTCCTCTATGCCCCTACTTTTACTCTCCCATAAGCAGCAAGTCTAAAACCAGGCTTCGCACCACCGCTGGTTGGTTCAGGTATACGGATTGTCATCTAAAATTTGAATAAAAGCAAGAAGGTATTGGGAGAGTCCTACTAGCATGGGTCTGGTGTACAGAAAGTACGTATGAACTTCTGTGAAGTGTTAAATTGGTTATTAACTGTCTTCTTTAAGGAATTTTTAACCTTGTATTAATGAAAATAATATTTGCTCAACTGGTATATTTCCTTGTCCCACGTTAATTGGGTCTCATTTTGGGCTATGCTTAATAATTAACGAAAAATTAGCTCTCAAGAGTCTTGCCCTCAAAGTAATTTGGTGGGAACAGGGTGTCGGTGATAATGTACATGGTTTGGTGCTGGGTGCCAGTTACAGCCAGCCTTGGCAGGGGGAGAGATGAAACACCTGGTAAATGCTTTGGTATTAGCCATAGTGAACAGTCTATACTGCTAACCCCTCTTCAAACAAACTGTTTGCTTCCTTAAGTGATAACCATTTTGAAGTGAAAAATACCGGTAGATGTAAGTGGACTCCTGCCGATAGATGGTTGGGAGTTTTTGCCTCAATGTGTTCACTGATCAGTCGTCCCTTTCAAAGTCTCCGAGTTCTTCATGCTTGTTGTTGAGATTTGAGATGTTTTTTGGTAACATTGTCTTTTTTCCATCCTTTTTTTTCTTTCCTAACCTGGTTTCTTCCAGTGCAACTGCAGATAGAAGACCTGACTCGTAAACTGCGCACAGGAGACCTGGGCATCCCCCCTAACCCTGAGGACAGGTTGGGAAACAGTTTTAACCAGCTGACAGTAACGCTTTTACCTTTTTCTCAATAACGTTTTACTGGTGGCAACATGTTGTGTCAGTTCAATAAAGTCCTAGTAAGCCGACGAGTACTCTGATCAAGTGGTTAGTCATCAGCTAGAAATTGGAATGAAACGTAATTACTAAGCAGAATAAAAAGTTACAGGACAATGGATAACTGGTTTCTAATTTGTAAGCATGTTTATTTTAACCTGACTTGCCCACCCATAAGGACAGTGAGTGGCCATTACCAGCCTTTTCAGTACCCGCTTTGGCTGAAAGCCCAGGGTGTAGAGGTTTTCTCACAGGTGCACGAGCAGGAATTAGTGTTTTTGAGCAGGCCAGAAACTCAGTCTGCTCAGCTCATTGCTGTATTGTTCCTGCTCATGGTTTTGGGATGGTTTTAAAATAGACGAGATATCTACCCAATTTCTTCCACTGCCAGCTAGTTTTCAGCCTTGGCCATTGCCTGGGGTATTGGGAGGGGCAAGAATATTCCCCCCTGTTTGGGGAAGGCTAGCTACTACCCCTGCATTACCACCACCACCACCCACTTTTTTTTTTTAAGGGGTGTGTGGTCCTCCAACAGCTGTGGTCATGTTATCTCACTTTAAAATTTCACATGTGAAAAGAAAAAAGTCCAAGGAAAGTGAATTTTTACATATATATTTAAAATACAGACAGGAAGGGAAAGTGGGGGAGAGAGAAACATCAGTGAAGAGAGAGAATCATTGATCGGCTACCTCCTGCATGCCCCACGTGGGATTAAGCCTGCAACACAGGATGTGCCCTGACCTGGAATCGAACCATGACTTCCTGGTTCATAGGTCAATGCTCAATCACTAAACCATGCCAGGTGGAAGTGAATTTTTTAAGCAGTAATTTCATTAGCTCATTGTAGTCTTTGAACAGCTAAAACCTGGTCCATTTCATTAGAAGGGCAATATGCCTTCCTCAGTGCAAATTTCTCTTAGTGCGTATAGCACAGTTGAAAGCACTTTGCTTTAAAATGTAGTGTTTTTGGCTTTTGTTACCCAGTTAGTAACTTGTTAAATCAGGAAGATGTACGTATTGGTTTAAGAAGCCACTTGCTTATACACCTTTCTGCTGCCCCTTGCTAGGAAACAAGTTTATTGGCTTTTAATTTGTTTATATTTTTTTACCTGTAGATTTTGGTTGGAGGGGGTTGTGTTTCATATTTCTTGGCTTTTTTTTTTTTTTTAAGATTTGCATTATAGGCTGCAGACCACAACTGTTAAGTGCCTTTTTTGGCTTTTTTCCCCTTTAATAATACATCTACAGGTTACCAGGCAATTCCTCAAAAGGTTGAATTTTTAACAAACCTTTGCTTCCTGGGGAACTGGGATTAGAATTTAGATGATCTACACGATGTTTACGAAAAGGGAAGAAGTTGGCCAATCTAACCTTTAGAATATCAGCTTTCGTATTTCACATTCATAATTTGGGAAGAGATTAAACTGTGGTGAGGCCTTTAAATGACCAATTTGTACTGGTAAAGCTCATTTTGGTGATTAGCTAGAAATGCTTAATTCTAGACAGTTACCAGGGGGGGATTAGAAATGTCAAGCATGCTAGAAGTAAAACCAGAGCAGCCTCTTTCTCCCTTGTATTCAGTTCGAAAGAATCCCTAATACCTGATTGGTTTTTCTTTTGAGCCCAGGTTGGAGGGAGATGCATGAGTTTCTTAACTTAATAAGGTTATTTCTTAAGGTGTATTTCCAATATTAAGCCACTTTTATGCCATTTTGATGTTGCTTAAGTTGCTCAGTTAAAAATGCTTTTAAATTGGTTGTAGATTTAAATGTATAAGGTGATAGTCTAATAAACTGGGGTATGTTTGCTTTTGTTCACTATTACTGGATTGTGCTAACAGTTGATACAAATGCTAGAAACGGAGGTGTCATTTAGCCGTCATTAGCCATGAACAAACCTGACCTTTTATTCCATCGTGTGTGTAACGGATGACATGGTTCCCTTTAGGCTGAAGACAGTGGGAGCAGCCGAGTTCAGTCCTTGCTCTACAACTAGGCAAGGTTCTCTCAACTAAACCAAGGGTGTAGGAGTCTGGACTACTTTCAGGATGTTTTTTAAATAACCTGATCCACATGGTCTCTTCCCTTCTTGCAGCTGCTACTAAATTTTCAATCAGAATATCAAGCTATGGTCCTTTTTGTAATCTTAACTTAGAATTCTAGGAGTGTAACTTCTCTTTTTTTGAATTACCGCAAAATCCAGCTGTGGTACACTGACCATTTTATCATTACTATTTTTTTACTTGTAGCAACAGCATTTTACTACTTGAAAAACAGAGAGAGAGAAAATCTGCTTTCTGGACTTGTAAACTCTGGTGGAGAATCATGGGTTTTCCCTACCGTTTGCAGGTTCAGACCTTAGACAAGTACTTGGCCAAGTCTGCATTTGCAGCCTCTCTCAGAAGCTGCTTTAGCACTTTAACGTTTTTCTTCACCCAGACTCCCCAACATCGAACAGCCAGAAAACAGGTTGGCTCCTGGGCCTTGGACACAGCCAGTCAGGCCATTGAAGGAAAAGCAGAGACGAAGCCTTGAACATCTCTCCATTGTGGGGGCCAAGTAGCTGCACTAGCCTTGAGTCCTAGTTGCATTGGGTTGAAGAGTTCATACTTACTATGTGGCAGGGGTACATACACTTCCTGGTAGGGCATGAACTCTGCAAGAGTTAACATTTTAAATAAACTTGGGGTTTTTGTTGTTTATAAAGTTGTAATATTGTAAATTTTTTGCAAATGGTAGCAAATCCATATTTGGCCAGAAGACTCCAGATAGTGCTGTCCTTGTTATTTGCAGTCAAGAGAATTTTTCCAAAGGACAGACTAAACCCTCCTCATTTTTAGAAAACAAAACCTTTTTTTTTTTGGCCTTTCTCACACACACCCAAGTCCCCCTAATGTTGAGCTTCCATCTCCCCATTCCACACGATCTTGAATAGCACACGTTATGGTCAGTTCCTCCGAAGAGTGTTGTGTTAGATCTGAGGCAGAGGGGCTGGGGCAGACTTACTGTAGCCCATGTGGGGATGACAGAAGAGTTGAGGGAGGGCAGTAATGGCGATCTGTTTCCCACAGGTCCCCTTCCCCTGAGCCCATCTACAATAGCGAGGGGAAGCGGCTCAACACCCGTGAGTTCCGCACGCGCAAGAAGCTGGAAGAGGAGCGGCATAACCTCATCACAGAAATGGTTGCTCTCAACCCTGACTTCAAGCCACCTGCAGATTACAAGTAAGCAGAGGGGCTGGCTTGTCTGGGACAAGGACACGTGAAGAATGCATGTGACATGGTAGAACTTTAAAAAAAAATAGACATTGATTTCAGAAAGGAAGGGAGAGAAGCATCAATGATGAGAGAATCATTGATGGGCTGCCTCCTGCACACCCCACACTGGGAATCAAGCCCTGCCTGGGAATTGAACCATGACCTCCTGGTTCCTAGGCCAACACTCAATCACTGAGCCACATGGTGGAACATTTGCTACTAACTTCTAACCCCTTCCCCAAATCGCCAGAGTCAATGAGTCTTTTCTTCCTTAGACCTCCAGCAACACGTGTGAGCGATAAAGTAATGATTCCCCAAGATGAGTATCCAGAAATCAACTTTGTGGGGCTGCTAATTGGGCCCAGGTAAGTAACTTCTAGCCTAGGGGATAGAGAAGGCCTAAGAACCTGTGAGGTGTGTTTATCTTTTGCCACATCGGGTGCCGTTGGTGGCACCTTCCTGTTTTGGCCGAGTTCATGCCCTCCTGTGAGGAAGTCGCTGTAACATCCTCAGTTTTACTTAAGGGAAGTCAGATCTTAAGGATGGCTGCGGCTGATCTTAACTTGGAGATCTTGGATCTCATGGTGGGGAAATCAATTCTCAGCACCAATTCTCTGCACTCGCGATTTCCTACCGGTGCCTGATGAGCCCAGCTTTGTGCCCTCTGGCATGTGAATTGGCATGTAACAACTCCACCTTTCTGCCTCTGACAGAGGGAACACGTTGAAGAACATAGAGAAGGAGTGCAACGCGAAGATAATGATCCGGGGGAAGGGGTCTGTGAAAGAAGGGAAAGTTGGGCGCAAAGATGGCCAGATGTTGCCCGGGGAAGACGAGCCCCTTCATGCCCTGGTGACGGCCAACACCATGGAGAACGTGAAGAAGGCGGTGGAGCAGGTGAGGCAGCCAGCAAGGGCGCCTCTTGCCGGAAATCCGGGTGGTGGCCTGAGCCCCTAACGTGACCGTCCGCTTTCCCTCCGTTAGATAAGAAACATCTTGAAGCAAGGCATTGAGACCCCCGAGGACCAGAATGACCTCCGCAAGATGCAGCTCCGGGAGTTGGCCCGCTTGAATGGGACCCTGAGGGAAGACGATAACAGGTGTGTGGCCACTTTGGAGGGGAGCGCACTGGAGGCCTCCGAACCCATTTAGGTCGGAGGGGGCTGGCCGCAGCCCTGGAGGTGACTTTTTCTCCCTCAACAGGATCTTAAGACCCTGGCAGAGCTCGGAGACCCGCAGCATTACCAATACCACCGTGTGCACCAAGTGTGGAGGGGCTGGCCACATCGCTTCTGATTGCAAATTCCAAAGGTGAGGGCTGCAGTCGTGGTGTGCCCTTAGCCTGGGGTGTGCTGTTAAGCAGTGGACCAAGCGAAGCTTTCCTTTCTGTGGATGTGATGGTGCGGTTTATAGTCCAGGGTGAGGAGAAAGAGCCCGTGCAGAACACTCCTATTTTATTGTTCATCTTGAGCCCAGGAAAACTGTCAACTTCGTCCTGGGTATGGGGAGTTGGTCCCCCATCCCCCTTTTTTAAAAAAAAAAAAAATCCTCATCCAAGGATGTTTTCATTGACTTTAGAGAAAGGGGAAAGGAGGGAGAGAAACATCAATGTGAGAGAAAAACAACAATCAGTTGCCTCTAATATGCACCCCAACCAGGGATCGAACCTGCAACCTGGGTATGTGCCCTGACCAGGAATTGAACCTGTGCCCTTTTGGTGTATGGGACAACGATTCAACCAACTGAGCTATACCTGCCAGGGCAGGGTATAAGTGTTTTTACTGCAGCTCAGTATTAAGTGCCATTTTTACTGCCCAAGATTGGTTTAAGAACACCAAATTATGTAAAGATTTTGACCAGTTTTGCAAGCCAGCACTTGATAGCAAAATTTTTTCCTTGGAGTGGCTTTGTTAAAGGTAGTCCTGTCAGCTGTGTTCCCGTCTTGCATAGATTTCCTTCCCTCAGGTTGGAAATGCAGAATTCTTTTTTAAAATGTTTTTACTGACTTCAGAGAGAAAGGAGGGGAGAGGGAAAGATAGAAACATCCATGAGAGAAAAACAACAACGTTGATTGGCTGCCTCCTCACAACCTGAATATCTGCCCTGATTGGGAATCGAACTTGTAATCCTTGGGTGAATGGGATGATGCTCTAACCAACTGAGCCACACTGACCAGGGCTGGCAATGCAGAATTTGATGAAAGTTGCTTCCTAGAAGAACCTGCACTTTCCTGTCTGGCTTGGCTGGTTGCAGCTGGTGCTCACCATCTCCCTGGGTTCTCTGCCGTGACAGAGATGTGGTCCCAGATACCCATTTGGCACACAACTACAGAGCTAATGAGACTGTTTTGAAGAATGTGTTAGAAAGGATGATTCAGTTCCTCGGCTTTCTTGTATACATTCCTCAGGGTAAAAGTTTACTCCCTAATGATTTCCCCTCTGTGTGTGCCCCCCACCCCACCTTTCAGGCCTGGTGACCCGCAGTCAGCTCAGGATAAAGCTCGGATGGATAAGGAATATTTGTCTCTCATGGCTGAACTGGGTGAAGCTCCTGTGCCAGCATCTGTGGGCTCCACCTCGGGGCCCGCCAGCACACCTCTGGCCAGTGCACCTCGGCCTGCTGCTCCTGCCAACAACCCACCTCCACCGGTGAGCGTAGGCGCTGGTTCTTGTGGCCGGCCCCCTCTTCCTCAGAGAGGGCAATGGCCAGGGGTTGGGGCAGAGCGGATTGCTGGACATGGCTGGCAACATTGTTCTTTCGGGGCGTCAGATGTTTGGAATCTCACTGGGAAAGATTCTGTCCTGGTGTCTGGTCCTCTGGCACAGCCGAGAGAACAATGTTGCCACCAGGGGGAGCAGGCAGGGACGTTGGCAGGAAATGCTCTCACATAGTCTCTCATGTCTACCACCCAGAGCCGCCCACCCTGGATGAATTCTGGCCCTTCCGAGAATCGGCCCTACCACGGCATGCACGGAGGAGGTCCCGGGGGGCCTGGGGGCGGCCCCCACAGCTTCCCGCACCCACTGCCCAGCCTCACAGGTGGACATGGCGGTCATCCCATGCAGCACAACCCTAACGGACCCCCGCCTCCTTGGATGCAGCCACCGCCTCCACCGATGAACCAGGGCCCCCATCCACCTGGGCACCACGGCCCTCCTCCAATGGGTAAGTAAGTGTCAGACCAGAAACCTTGGGGCTTTGGGCTGAGCAGGTGCTGGGAACCAGCAGCAGTTTTCCGAGTGGCTGAGTGTTGCACTGGGTCTCGTCAAGGCGTGGGCTCCAGGAGGAGCAGACCGCACCTGCTTCAGGAGAGTTTCTCCTGGAACTGCTCTTGGAAGGTAGTGACTGCAGAGGTGTGACTGGAAGAGCTGTTGGTGGGGGGACTTCCCGGCCAGTTCCAATGTCCTGCTAAGTCCCTGCTCTTTCCTTCCATCAAGATCAGTACCTGGGAAGTACGCCTGTGGGCTCTGGGGTCTATCGCCTGCATCAAGGAAAAGGTAATGGCGCCTGGCATCTCACGGGGGCATCGCCGAGGCCCGGGGATGAACGGGAGCCGGTCCCTCACCGCCCCTCCCGGAGGCTGACCCTTTCCTCCCCCTAGGTATGATGCCGCCACCGCCTATGGGCATGATGCCGCCACCGCCGCCGCCACCCAGTGGGCAACCTCCTCCCCCGCCTACTGGTCCTCTTCCTCCGTGGCAACAGCAGCAGCAGCAGCCTCCGCCACCCCCTCCGCCCAGCAGCAGTATGGCTTCCAGTACCCCCTTGCCATGGCAGCAAAGTGAGTGGCATATTTTGGGCTGGTGGGGGTGGGTGGGATGGGGGGTGGGGCTAAGAGGAGTGAGAGAACCTCACAGCTCGCACAGGCAGGCCAGCACCTCGGGTGAGACTCTGATCTCTGCGGGGGGTGAACACACAGGGCCGTGTGGCCCCGGGAGGTCTCGGGGAGCAGATCTGATGTTTGGCGTGGTTGTGTCTGGGGACATCTGGGGGGGGCCGGAAGGGGACCTGCCATAGTAGGTAGGGTGTCAGAAGTCCAGGTCCTCACTGGCTGAGGGAGCTGCTGGCTGGCCCAGTTCTGTGCACACGGCCAGGGGTGGGTGGTGCATGCGAGTTTTGGAGAGGGACGTGATTGGGGCCTGAGAGACTGGGGGACGGTACCTGGCAGTGGGGAGTAGCTGTGGCCTTGAGGTTGAATGTGCCGTTCGGTGGTGGCGGCGGATGGGCGGAGGGATGTCAGAGCCGGTTCTTGTGTCTGGTACCTTCCTGTCAGCCCTTCCGGGACATTGGTGACAAAGGGCTTACTTCGTTAAGCCCAGAGACCTTGAGGCTGACCCTAGGGTAGTCCTGCCCACCCCTTCACTCCCCAGCACCAGGACAGCCCCGCCCGCCCGCCCCCCACCACCGTACAGCATGCAAAGCAAGGAGCAGGCGCCCCTCGCCCCGTCCCAAGGCAGCAGCCGCAGAGAACCGCGGTGTGCCCCCGCGCGTGTGACCTTGGGCTTCTTTACCACCCCAGATACGACGACTACCACCACGAGCGCTGGCACAGGGTCCATCCCGCCATGGCAACAGCAGCAGGCGGCTGCCGCAGCTTCTCCAGGAGCCCCTCAGATGCAAGGCAACCCCACTATGGTGCCCCTGCCCCCCGGGGTCCAGCCGCCTCTGCCGCCCGGGGCCCCTCCCCCTCCGCCGCCTCCGCCACCTGGTTCCGCCGGCATGATGTATGCCCCCCCTCCCCCTCCTCCGCCTCCCATGGACCCTTCTAACTTTGTCACCATGATGGGCATGGGGGTGGCAGGCATGCCGCCCTTCGGGATGCCTCCAGCTCCCCCACCGCCTCCACCACAGAACTAGACTCGGTTTTTTAAGAAAATATATATTATATAGAGAGAATTGGTCTTGTTTAAACACACGCCGAACCTCACCATATGGAGCCAGACATTGGGACGCACGCATGTGATTGTGTGCACGCATGTGTGTGTGTGCACGCTCCGGGCTGGGCCAAGCGACTGAGGACGGGGCAGGTGGTAGTAGGGGCGCCAGCTTGGGCTCTCCTGGCACCCCGTAGCATCGAGTGTCTTCTTTGTCTTTCTCTCCTCACCCAACTCCCTTTGCCTCTCCCCAAACCGGGCCGCCAGGATCCCTCCCCGCAGCAGCGATGGCCCGAGCCATGAGAGTGAGGACTTTCCGCGCCCATTGGTGACCCTTCCAGGCAGACAGCCTCAGCAGCGCCCCTGGTGGACAGGATGGTTCGGCAAAGCAGCCTGAGTTATTTTTGTGGACGGAATCGGAACACGCTGGCTCCATATTGTGAAATTTTTATTAATTTTTTTTCTTTTTCCTTTGTTATTTCCTTCTCTCTCCCTCTCTTCAGACTCCGTCCAAGGAGATGCTCTCCCCGGTCTTCTGCTGCAATCAGATTACTTTTCCTTTTCTCCATTCCTCACTCTTCTCTTTCCCAGGAGAGAGGAGCAAATGGTTTTAGGCCAAGGCCTTGGCTACTAACGTCAGGCTAGTGTGGACGGACAGGGGTGTTCCTTTGGTTCTAAGATTTCCAAGGTGCCATCGCCACCCCAAGCTCATGATGCTTTTTTAAGTGTGGGATTTTGTGTCTGCTACCCTCCTAGAGTAGTGGCTTCATCTCCGGTTCGGGATTCATGTCCATCCTGACACCCCTGCCAGCAGTCGCTGTGGCTGCCCCAGCCACCTGGGGCTTGTCTGCCAGACCAGCTCGTTTCCACTTCCCTGAGCACCTAAGCTGCCTCAGATTCCATTTGTTCCTCTCCTTCCTGGAAGGCTTCCTTTTAAGTTTTCTTTTAATTCCAAATGTCTGGATGTTTTGCAGTGTCTAGGGTGTTGAGCCCCTTGTTTTTTCGTTCTGCTCCCCCACCCATCCCTTTTCATGGAGTGATTATGTTGACAATAATGTATAACGCGCGTTCTCTTCACTGGTTTATCTGCAGAAATTCCTCTGGGCTTTTTTTTCCAGTGTATGATTCAACACTGCGTTAAAGGGGGATGTTCCATTGAATAAAAGAGCAGTGTGGTTTTCTGGGTCTGTTTCTTTATTTTCTCTGAAGCCCTCTCTCCCCATGGTCAGCAGAATTAGAGTTGCTATGTTCCCACAGGTAGCACCTGGCCCCGGGAAACCTGTGGGATCTTAGCTAAGGGAGCCTCCCGCCTGCCTCCCGGTGTGGGTTTGCTGGTGGAAGTGGAGTATGTGGGAGCCCACCACTTTCCCCTTGGGTATAGTTAATAAGCTGAGAACCACACTCCCCCTCCCAGGCGATCCCTCATTCCTCTGGTCCATGTCCTTTGAAGACCCGTCCCTGGGGGCTCGGACCCCCCACGTTCGCAGAGCTCCAGTTGTGATGTGTGCCTGCAAGCTGCCACCTGACAGCGGCCCTGGGCCTAGGAGGCATCAGCACTAAAGGTCACGCCAACTAATCTGCCTGTCGGGCACAGAGCAGCTAAAATTAAAATTGCCAAGTGGCTTTTCTTGCTCTGCCGGTGACTTGCAGCCTGCCAGCGCCGCAGGCTTCGGGAGCGGTGGGGGCGAGAGCGTGCCCACCTTGTGCTTCGTAAGCACTTCTTTGCAAAGGGTCTTAGCCTGCTTTTTCTTTCATGTCTGGACAGCGCCCATTGTGGCACAGGAAAAAGGCATGTCCGGTCCCCGTGAGGTATCGAGGTCCCATCCCTGCACCGCCCCTGAGCCAGCTGGGAGAGCTGCCCTTCCCGCTGGGTTTCCTTTGGAGAGGCTAAGGGACGTGAGCTGCAGCTCCCAGACTGGCCAGTGGGGACAGCTCTGGCCGGGCCTTCCCTGCTTCAACCGAGAGGCGGCCATTCCCTTTGGTCTGTCCTTGCTGTAGGCCGGGGGCCTAAGGAGGCTTCGGAGGTTCAGTGGGTTCCCTGACCCTCAGATGACTGGAAGGAGAGGTGGGGAAACCTGTCCTTAACTGATGGGGAAGCAGCTCGGGCTTGGCTCCCCTCTTTGACCTTGGCTTCACCTCATTCTTCCCCACCAGCTCGTTCTCCCTGGTGGGCTCATTGGGCGGTTAATTAGCTCTTTGAAGCTCTGAACGAGGCAAAGTGGCGCTATGTGGGTTTTAGAAATAAAATCAATAAACGGCTTAACCACAGCCCGGCTATCTCCTCTGCCTCCCCCGGGGCCAGCTCCGCTCCTGGGCTGCACTGCTCCGCCGTCAGCTTGTGTTAAGGTTTGGAGAGGAACAAAGTGGCTGACGAAGGCTTCCGTCGTGGGCCTTTCTCCAAGAGCTCCAGACTCTGAGGGGGGGACCACAGGCAGGCTCGGCCTGCAGAATGGCAGATGGGGGGAGGGAGGGATGCTCCCCTTCACCCCGTCCTGGAGACGGCCTAGGTGGACAAGGCCTTCCATGTGGCCCTGTTGTTACAAAGGACCAGCCACCCGTGTCCCTCTCTGCTGCTGCATCTCCCCACCCTCCCAGGGCCTGGGTGAAAGGCATGCCGGTTGGGCAAGGTCAGAGTTAGGCTCTGTTACCGAGACCAGCCAAGTGCTCCGGAGAAACCCCAGATTGGTCCAGGCACGGAGGCAGGATTTCTGATGAGAAACCCGGTCAGACACAAATAGCCTTGAGTCCGTTCAGGTTTGAGAATGGCTTTCAGGATTCTTTAAAATAAGTGCACATGTAACACCAGGGAGAACATGGTGAAATGAGAAGCAGGGCTGTTGGAGCCTAGGTTTCATGCCAGGTTGGGGCATCAAAGGAGAAAAATCTGGGAAACTGAGTCAGGCCACTGGCACAAAGACTGAAAACACCCACAAGAAAGGCAAGTGAGTCAGAAGTGAATTTGTCACCAGCCACTGTGCCTCGATTGGTGAAGCACCAGCCCATGTGTTAGGAAGTCACAGGCCACATGCCTGGGTTGTAGGCTCAGTTCCCACTAGAAGGCATGCAGGAGGCAGCCCATCAATATTTCTTCCTTTCTCTGAAATCATTAAAAACATTTAAAAATACTTGTTACTGATTTCAGAGAGGAAGTGGGCGGGGGATGTGGAGAGAGAATCATCAATCAGCTGCCTCCTGCAGGCCCCACACTGGATCCAACCCACAACCTAGACATATGCCCTGACCAGGAATCCAGCTGTGATCTCCTGACTCAGGTTGATGCTCGACCACTGAGCCACGCCAGCCGGGCAATAGAACATTTTTTTAAAGGCACTTCTGTTCTCCAGTAGAAATGGTATGTCCCAGTTCAAGTGCCTTGAGTGCAGGGGAAGGGTGAGCACTGAATTGATAAGAAGAGGGCTGAGGGTTCATTCTGGGAAAGGATGGAATGAATTTGGAGAGCTCAATAAAAAGATGGTGCCCGATTGGGCATAGCACCACACACCAAAAAATTGCCAGTTCGATTCCATCTCAGGGCACATGCCTGGGTTACAGGCTTGATCCCCTGTAGGGGGCAGGTAGCAGACAACAGGTCAATGGTTCACTCTCCCTCTGGGGAGGAAAAAAGGATAGGAAAAGCCCTGGCTAGTTTTGTTCAGCAGTTAGAACGTCAGCCCTCGGTCTGAAGAGTCGCAGGTTTGATTCCTGGTCCAGAGCAGATTCCTGGCCCCAGTTGGTTGGGGCACCAGTGGGAGGCAGCTGATGGATGTGTTTCTAATGTTTCCTTTCTCCCCCTGCCTCCTCCCTTTCACTTGAAAAATCAATGGGAAAAGCATCCTCCTCTGGTGAGGATTAAAAAAGATGGGATGGTCTGTTGGGAGCCAGTTCTTAGCGGCAGGAAAAGGTCTTCCAGGCAATTAGGGGTCAGTATAAAGTTTCATGTCTCCAGAGTGTGCTGCCACAGCTGGGGTGTGGCGAGAGCACACTTCACTGGGGTGCGCTACTCAGATTAGCCCTCCACACAAAGTGCAGGCAGAGCGAGCAGCGTGTCTAGGGGTCGGGGGGGAGTTGGGGTGGAGCAGAGCAGAGGCACGGCGCAGGAGGCTGTGGATAGGAACTGTGAGGAGACCAGGGTCCTGCCAAGCCTTCCTTTTGGAAGGAGAAGACTTCTAGAAGTCTTGCCTAGCTGGTGTGGCTCAGTGAAGAGAGCATCTGGCCTGCAGACTGAAGGCTCCCAGGTTTGATCAGGGTGAAGGGCACATGCCTGGGTTGCAGGCTTGATCCGCAGTAGGGGGGCAGGCAGGAGGCAGCCGATGGATGAATCTGTCTCATCTTTGATGTTTCTCTATCTCCCTCTCCTTCCTCTCTGAAATCAATAAAAATGTATTAAAAGTCTGAATAAAAATTATTTAAACCAAGGAAACCGGTCTTTTCTTTGGGACCTTTTCCTCCACTGTGAAGCATGGCACTGTGGAGTACCAGCCTGGTAATGCCAGCGCCGGGCTTGGCTATCAGAGGCCTGGAGGGACTTGGAATTGGGCCCAGCACTGGGCTCTGATTCCCGGGCGAGGCCCGCTGTGGGCCAGAAGGGCCTCAGGAAGAGCTTGCCGCTCCCTGAGCCAGGCTCCCGGAGCATCCTGCAGTTGTCCAGGCTTCTGACCTTCCTTGGG
The DNA here is from genome assembly GCA_011751065.1 of Lasiurus cinereus. Taxonomy (NCBI): domain Eukaryota; kingdom Metazoa; phylum Chordata; class Mammalia; order Chiroptera; family Vespertilionidae; genus Lasiurus; species Lasiurus cinereus. The sequence continues at coordinate 422,584 of JAAGEH010000043.1, read as the reverse complement.
CAGACAGAACACCCAGTTCCTCCTCCCTGCCCCCCACGCTCCCCCACCCCCGCCTACAGCCCAGGAGGCCCAGGCATCCTTTGAAATGGCACAAGGCCCTGCCCTCCCTTTGCTTCAGAAAGAAAGATCCAAAGTCGGCTTCCCCAGTGCAAGGCTCAGGACAGTAAAGCACCTCGCCTGAGGACGGGGGGCTGTCCCTGAGCAGGGAATTGGGGTGCAGGGGCTTCCAGTTTACAAGTGAAGTCCTAGCTGTGAGTCCTGGACCAGTAAATCCCTGCCCGGTGGGAGGAGTGAGTGGGAGAAGGCCTCCAGTCCCCGGGCAGCTGCATTGCAGGAAGACCTAATACCCTCGGCCAATATTATGGCTGGGGTGTGGGGGGTAGTATGTTTCAGTTTCTCCTACCCCTGTGGGCCCACAGGACTACACTTCCCAGGGGCCCCTGCTCCAGGCTGTTGGCCCCTAAGCAAAGTTGGCCTGTAATCTGACCATTCTAGAAAGGTCACTTCAGAGCTCCTTGAGAGACAGCAACAGGGGAAAGATCAGCCTGGGCGGGACTGGGGGTGGGATGGGGATAGTGGTCGGGCCTTGGATGATATCCCCCGTACCATCCCCTGGAACTCGGGGTCCTCATCTCCCTTTCCTCAAGACACCCAGTGTCCTATGCTAGCCGCACCTCTTCTGTTTGGGGCACACCGACCCTCCACTCCTGGCCCTTCAGCCTGAGCGGGGGACGGGGGGGACCCTGTATCCTTTTGCCTCCAGTGTGCAGCTAGCCATAGCCCCCCAGTGTGGCCACTCTGGGAGCTTGACCAGAGGTCATTCAGCCTGTGGCTTGCAGTCTCTCTGGGCAAATGTCTAAAGCTAACCAAGCTGGCCCCCGCTGGTCTGGCTCATTGGATAGAGCAGGGGTCGGCAAACTCATCAGTTCACGGAGCCAAATATCAACAGGACAACAACTGACATTTCTTCAGAGAGCCACATCTTTTAAACTTCAACTTCTAACGCCACTTCTTCAAAACAGACTCTCCCAGGCCGTGGTATTTTGTGGAAGAGCCACACTCCAGGGGCCAAAGAGCCGCCTGTGGCTGCGAGCCGCAGTTTGCCGACCACTGCCTTAGAGCATCAGCCTGCAAACGGAAGGGTCCTGGGTTCAATTCCAGTTAAGGGCATTTAAAACATAATAATAAACCAAACTGCTCATGAAGGCTGGGCCTCCTGACACCTGTCCACCTGACAGCCCCTCAGACTCTCCTGATTGACAGCTCACAATCCAGTCCCCCCACCCCCCTTCATCTATCACCCGGGGAAAAGGACCAGATCCAGGCCACCTCTAATCCAAGGTCACAGCCCCTGGGCTCCGTCTGGGCAGACCTGGGGCCTGTCCGGCCAGCACCGGCCGGCCTGCTGCATCTTGTTTTCTGACGCTGCAGAGACAAGACAGAGACCCCAGTGTGCGAGGCCTGGCGGAAGTGGGTCAGCGCGGGGCTGTGAATGGCCTGGCCTGGCCCCTGGTGGAGCCGGGCCCTGTTGTCCCTGCCCCGCTCTCTCCTCTCCTCCCCTCACCCCCAAAATAGCTCCCGGGCTGCCTGGCCAAGACCCTCCCCTCCGGGGGGAGGCGGGGCAGGCTGCCCGGCGTCTGGCTTTAAACGGCCCGGCTCCTGGGGCTTTTCACTCCCTGGCTGGAGGCATCGCCCGGCCGTCTGTCCGCCGCTCCCCCCCGTCGGTCAGGCCCACCCTCCCGCAGCCATGTCCCGGCCCCTGACGGACCAGGAGAAGAGGAAGCAGATCAGCGTGCGCGGCCTGGCCGGCGTGGAGAACGTGACGGACCTGAAGAAGAACTTCAACCGGCACCTGCACTTCACGCTCGTCAAGGACCGCAATGTGGCCACCCCGCGTGACTACTACTTTGCGCTGGCCCACACCGTCCGCGACCACCTGGTGGGCCGCTGGATCCGCACGCAACAGCACTACTACGAGAAGGACCCCAAGGTGCTGCCGGGGGCACCCCGGGCCGGGAAAAGGGGCTGGGGGCCCTGCCGGGGCTGGGTGATCTCGACCAAGTGGCAACCCCCTTTTCTGGGGTCCGTTTTCTGGAGCAGAGTTTCCTGAGATTGGAGGATCCAGGGGCCCTGGGTGCAGGGGCGGGGTGCTGGGGCAAGCCAGTGCCAGGAGAAAGCCACGCAGAACCAGGTCAGGGGGTTCAAGTCAGGTGGGCCGGTGGCAAAGGCCCAGCACCCACGCTGAGCGGAGGGACGACGGCGGGTTGGGGAGCAGGAAGACCCCCGTGGCCTGGGTTACACTGGAACTGAAAGGATGAGTCATTGAACGTGTGTGTGTGTGTGTGTGTGTGTGTGTGTGTGTGTGTGGTGTGCTGGGTAGCAGGTGGTGCACAGCTGGGGTAGTTGGGGTAATGGGATCAAGTGTCTTTTGGGGTTCGTGGTAAATGTCAGCAACCTGATGCTTCTGGCGAGGCGTGGGGGAGGGGCACTTGGGTGGGGCAGAGAGGGGACCCAGGAAACCAGGAGACCGGGCACCATCCTGGATCCTGGTTGCCTCCCGGTCCCTTGCTAGGACGGAGGCTGGAGGGCCACGGCGAGCTGAGCCCGGCCAGGCTGGCTCCGGCCATGAGTCATTGCTTGACCTTGAGCAGATGACTCTCCGCGGGCTTGGCTTCCCGGTCAGCCAGGGCTTGGAAGTGTTCCTCCTCGTCCCGGCTCCTCGCTGGGCTGCTGGGAGGCTGGTGGGGATGGGCGGGGTCTGCACCTCTCCCCGGCCCCTCCAGACCTGAGGGAGATAGGGCCAGCCCCGTTTTCCAGATGAGGAGACGGGTCCAGAGAAGGAAAGGGATGGGTCCGAAGCCCATGGCAATGCCGGATCAGAATCTTCCCGGCTGGGTCTCAGAGCCTGAAATGGGAAGGAGGGAAACGGAGACCGGACTGGGACCCGCTGAGTGGGACCTCGGAGGAGTGGGACCGGAGGGCGGCGAGGCGTGGGCCCTAAATGTTGGTTGGCAGCCCTGACCCCTCCCCCTGGGCGCCTGTGTCTCGGGCAGAGGATCTACTACCTGTCCCTGGAGTTCTACATGGGCCGGACGCTGCAGAACACCATGGTGAACCTGGCCTTGGAGAACGCCTGTGACGAGGCTGTCTACCAGGTCTGGGGAGGCCGGGGGCAGGGCAAACCCAGGGCTGGGGGCATGGCCTGGCAGCCTGGGCCCTGACCGCCGCCACCCCCTGCTCCCACTAGCTGGGCCTGGACATGGAGGAGCTGGAGGAAATCGAGGAAGATGCAGGGCTGGGCAACGGAGGCTTGGGCCGGCTGGCAGGTAAATGGGGGGCTGCCGAAGGGGGCTGTGGGGTGCACAGGATGTTTCCAGCGGGGTCCCTGACACTCGCCTCCCTGTGCGCCCCCAGCCTGCTTCCTGGACTCCATGGCAACGCTGGGCCTGGCTGCCTATGGTTACGGGATCCGCTATGAGTTCGGGATTTTCAACCAGAAGATCTGCGGGGGCTGGCAGGTGAGCAGCCTTTGGCGCTGACTCCCTGGGGACCAAGGCCTGATGGAGGGGACCCCCAACAGGTCCTCCACCTCTGGGTAGACCGGAACGGAGCCCAGTCGTGATAAAAAGCGCCCTTGCCCCTTCGCCCTGACCCCAAAGCCAGCCGGTCACTCCTGACGCGGGGGGCTCACACCTGTGGCACCTCTTCAACGCCCATCCACATACAGACCGGAGCCCAGCCCGGAGCCCTTCATGGGCACCCTGTGTGGGCCACCCGAGGGCCACTGCTCCTGCGCCTCCCCCCTTCCACTGCCCGCCAGGGGGTGAGGCTGGGTCTGACGCTGCCCCCCTCTCTCCCCCAATCTGCCCGGGCTCAGATGGAGGAGGCTGATGACTGGCTTCGCTACGGCAACCCCTGGGAGAAGGCCCGGCCGGAGTTCACGCTGCCGGTGCACTTCTACGGCCGCGTGGAGCACACCAGCCAGGGGGTCAAGTGGGTGGACACCCAGGTGAAGGCAAAGCCGGGGATGGGGGGGCGGCTCGGTGAGGGAGAAGGGGGGGAGGGGGCTCCTAGAGGACACAGGGGAGACCCAGCGGCTAGGGACCCAGTGCTGTTTCCAATGGTGGACGCCGAGGCTCAGAGAGGTTAAGCGACTTCATGGGGGCGGCACAGCCAGAGCCAGGAGAGACAGCAGGGGCACAGGGCGCCGGGCCCAGGGCAGAGCTGGGGGGAGGAGGCATGAGGCTGCCCTGTCCCACCAATGCCCTCCGCTGACCTGCTCCTGGGCACCCGCTCGGTCCATCAGAGAATAACCATGGTGACCAGACGCCCCCCACATCTGAAGGGAGCAAAGCCACAGGCCAGCCGGGGGGGAGGGGAGAGAAGGATAGCCTTGCGAGGAGCATTGTCTCCTTCAAGGTCAGGGAGCAAGTTAAAGGAAGCCCGAAGCCAAACCAGTGTCTGAGCTCCAGCTCAGTCCGCCTCCCGCTGTGGCCGCAGGGCAGCCGCCCTCCGATGGCTGCTCAGGGGCCTTCGCTCTGCTGTCACTCACACGGAGGAGCCGCGGGGCCCGGGGTGCACTGGGGTGTCTGCTCCAGGGCCTCTCCCCTCCTCAGAGCTACAGCTCCCCGCTGGCTCCAAGCAGGCTCACTGGTGTTGGGGAGGGAGGATGGGGGTGCCCCCAGCCCCATGGGTAGACAGTTCTCGGCAGAAATCAAGGACCGGGAACCGAACCCGGGACTCTGGTGCCCAGGCCAGCGCTCCTCCTGACTGCGCCACTCCGGCCAGGGCCGGTCACTGGTGCTGGCTAATTGGGGGGTCAGCGAGGCATCAGCTCCCGGGATGGCCTTGGCCCCTGTGACTCCTCTGGCCAGGCCCTGGGGCCCCCCAGCCCTTTCCTGCATCCAGCGTGTCCTCAGGTGGGCGCCGGCCAGCGGGGTGCCAGCTCGCTGTCCTCACTGCGGGGGCCTCCAGCAGAGCCCCCCCTTACAGCACCCGGCCAGGCGGGCCGGAGGGTCCAGGGGACCCCGGGGGTGTCCTCTCTTGGTGAATGAGGCCCCGAAAGGCCGAGGGCTGGCTGGAGGCTCCCCACCGTGGGGACCAGACCTCGGGTTGGGAGGGGGTGTGGTGCAGGGACAAGGCTGGGGTCCCAGCTCTCTGGCCTCCCAGTGAGACACCCCAACACAGCTCCCCCCTCCCCCCGATGCCCGCAGGTGGTGCTGGCCATGCCCTACGACACGCCCGTGCCCGGCTACCGCAACAACGTGGTCAACACCATGCGCCTGTGGTCCGCCAAGGCCCCCAACGACTTCAACCTCAAGGACTGTGAGTCCCGCCTGCAGGGAGCAGCCCCCCGCCCCCCCCACCTCCAACCACGGGGGCCCCAGACTGATCCTGTCCCCACTCTCATCCTCCAGTCAACATTGGGGGCTACATCCAGGCCGTTCTGGACCGCAACCTGGCCGAGAACATCTCCCGAGTCCTGTACCCCAACGACAACGTATGTCTCCCCCTGGGCTGGGCTGGGCAGCAGGGGGGAGGGCCTGTCTCCGGGGCCCTGTCACATCCGGGACACACTGCTGGCTGTGTCTGTTTGCCCCTGTTCCCCTCCATCCCCCCAAGTTAAGTGGGAGGAGGCCTGAGTCCATGGGCACTGCCCCATGACAGCTTCTTGATGGGGGGGACCCCAGGTCCTGGGGATGGGGCAGGTCAGGGTGCAGGGGACTCGCCGAAACCGGTGTGGCTCAGTGGATAGAGTGTCGGCCTGCGGACTGAAAGGTCCCAGGTTCCATTCCGGTCAAGAGCATGTATCCTGGTTGCAGACACATCCCCAGTGGGGGGCGTGCAGGAGGCGTCTGATCGATGTCTCTCTCTCATCGATGTTTCTCACTCTCTATCCCTCTCCCGTCCTCTCTGTGGGAAATCAATAAAATATATATATATTAAAAATAAAGAATGCAGGGCACTGGGTGTCTGTGGGGCTCTCCGGACGGCACCCGCAGTCCTGGCCGGCCCGCCCTCAGCGCCCTGACCCCCTCTGCCTGGCACTGCCCCCAGTTCTTCGAGGGCAAGGAGCTGCGGCTGAAGCAGGAGTACTTCGTGGTGGCCGCCACGCTGCAGGACATCATCCGCCGCTTCAAGTCCTCCAAGTTCGGCTGCCGCGACCCCGTGCGCACCAGCTTCGACGCGTTCCCGGACAAGGTAAGGTGCCCGCCGCCCAGGGGAGGCCGTCCCCCGCCTGCTGAGAGGGGCGCCCACCGCCCCTGCAGCCGCCGCCCGCCCCCTGGTGCAGATGGGGACCCGGAGGCTGCTGGCTGGGGTGGATGTGGGGTGACAATGCTCCGGGCCCTCAGTCAGTAGGCACCTAATCTGGGCGTCGCTGCCACAGCCCGTGCCCACCACCCGCTCAGCCCCAGCGCTCTGCGGGGCACTCTGACGGGGTGGGAGCCCAGCCTGACGCCCGGCCTGCCCCCCTCTCCCCCCAACAGGTGGCCATCCAGCTCAACGACACCCACCCCTCCCTAGCCATCCCCGAGCTGATGAGGATTCTGGTGGACCTGGAGCGGCTGGACTGGGACAAGGTGGGCTGAAGTCAGGACCCTCTGCCCCCCGCCTGGCCCTCTCTGCCTCAGGGTCCCC
>JAAGEH010000043.1:385714-401730 GCA_011751065.1 Lasiurus cinereus | reverse complement strand
GCCCCGGCCTGGGCCTGCCTCCCCCCTGCTCCAGGTCCTTCCCCAGCATTTCTCCTGGACCCAGGCCCGCCCCACCGCCTCCCTTTCTACATGTAGGCTGCTCTCTGGTTTTCCTTAACTCTCTGCCACCTACCAACAATCCCGGCAGGACAACTCCAGCTCCCTGCAGGTGAAAACCTGCCATTTGGTGAGGTGAGTCCTCCCTCCCGGGCCCTGCCCTTCCTCTCCCGCCCCAGGCCCTGGCCTGACGCAGTTGGTCATGCGGGTTCGCCCCCGGCTCTGTCCGTGGTGGGGGCTGTGCTGCCACAGGCCTGCCCCTGCTGGTCCTGACGGGGTTTCCTGATCTGTCCCAAGCGGGTGGGGAAGGACAGAGCCAGGCCAGGGGGAACTGGGGTTTGGAGCTCTTCCTCCCCCCCGCCCCCCCCCCCCCCCGTTCTGGGGAGTTCCAGTGCCCGGGGCTGGTGCGGGAGGGACCCCGTGGGTGACTCCCACTCTCCCGCAGGTACTGGATCTCTGCCTTCCCCGCCGAGTTCGACTTGAACCCTGAGCTCGCCGAGCAGATCAAGGAGCTGAAGGCTCTGCTGGACCAAGAAGGGAACCGCAGGCACAGCAGCCTCATCGACATCGAGAGCGTGTGCGTGGGGGGGCGGGGAGCCGGGGGGCAGGGAAGGCACTCGGCAGCCCCCCGCCCCCCATGGTCTGTGCTTAATAAATGTTGGTTGAATTGAACTGTGAGGGTCACGTCACTCTTGCTTGCCAGCCGTCTGTGGTTCTCTGTCGCCTCCAGAACGTCTGGGCTGGGGACGGGGACCTCTGGCGGGCTCTGCCCCACCGTCCACAGCCCCTGGCACCCCACGCCCCTCCTCCTGCAGTCACTGGGGCCCGCTCACCATCTCCAGCTGCCCCTCCCTCCCCTCCCCTCCCCTCCCCTCCCCTCCCCATGCTCTGCTCATACTGCTCTTGCATCTCCGTGTCACCACCTGCGGCTCACGCGGGGAGTGTCTGTGGGCTCGGAGGACACAGGCTTTTCCGGGGCCGGACGTGCGGTCCCCTCCTCCTCTGCTCCCCCGTGCACTTGGTGCAGAGACCTGCGCACGCACACACACACGTCGCCCTGTTTCGTGTCGTCTGTTTCTGTGTCCTTCGTCTCTCTCAGTAGCCTGGGTGCACCTCAGGGGCAGGAGCCATGTCTTGCTGGTCTCTGACCCCCCCACCCCCCCCGTGTCGGGCACAGTGGCCTGGCACAGCGTTCGCCTCCCGTGACTGCGTGTGGGGTGCATGACGAGGGAGCTTGCCGGCGTCCTGGGACGGGGGACGGACAGTGTGGAGGGCCTGCGGCGGCGGTGGCCTGAGTGGCATGTGTTTGCATGAGTGTGGGGCGCCTCCAGCACAGGGCTCATGGCCCTTGCCCCCTCCCCCAGCCCCACCTACAAGTGGCAGCGGCAGGTGACCCAGCGGAACCCGGTGGGACAGAAAAAGCGCAAGATGTCGCTGCTGTTCGACCACCTGGAGCCCCTGGAGCTGGCCGAGCATCTCACCTACCTGGAGTACCGCTCCTTCTCCAAGATCCTGGTGTGGCCCGGCCTGCGGGCAGGGGCGGCTGCCGGCGGGGGGCGGGGGCCCAGAGGGGCAGCATTCTTGGGGCAGGGCGGGTGGTTTCAGTAGAGCCACCAACGGGCGCCTGGAGGGGAGGCGTGGCTACGGGTGCAGGGAGCTGAGGCTGCTCCCCCCGCCCCCCAGTTCCAGGACTATCACAGTTTTGTGACTCACGGCTGCACCGTGGACAACCCCGTGCTGGAGCGCTTCATCTCCCTTTTCAACAGCGTCTCGCAGTGGGTGCAGCTCATGATCCTCGGCAAGCCCACGGCGCCCCAGCGGGCGCTGGTCATCACCCACTTCGTCCACGTGGCCGAGGTGCCTGGCGCTCCCCCGTCCCCTCCCTGCGGGACCCCCGTGCCTCCTCTCCGGAAAAGCTGGGCCAGATTCTGGACCCAGTCAGTGATGCGCCTCTCCCCCCCCCCTCTCATCCCCCAGAAGCTGCTCCAGCTGCAGAACTTCAACACGCTGATGGCGGTGGTCGGGGGCCTGAGCCACAGCTCCATCTCTCGCCTCAAGGAGACCCACAGCCACGTTAGCCCCGAGACCATCAAGGTGCCTGGGGCTAGGGGGTCAGGCCCTGGGGCTCCGCCTGCCTTCCCAGGCCTGGCTGCCGTGTGGGGGGGGGACTCACAGCAGCGAGTGCTGGGCACCCCTGCCCTCATTGGACAGGAGGGGAAACTGAGGCCTGGAGGGATCAAATGCTTTTGCCATGTTATCCGATGCCAGCGGCAGCATGCGGGTTCACAGGTCTGCCTGCCTCCAACGCTTGGGTTTCTCCTCCCTTTATCTTGCTTAACAGAGCAGGTGACATACACAGAGAAAGTATATACAGTGGTACCTCGAGATACGAGTTTAATTCGTTCCATAACCTTGAGGCGTGGGAAACTATGAGACGCTCGAGTCGAGGTAAACTGGTGGGTCGTGAGCAGCCTGCCGATCCGAGCGATGACCCCTATCTCAGATGTTGCTTGTATTTCAAAGCAAAAATCGCTCGCTCGATGGCTCGTATCTCAAAATCTCGTATGTTAGGGCACTTGTATCTCGAGGTACCACTGTAGAACATCAAAGACAGGTGATAAAGGAAACACCTGTGTGGCCAGCACCCAGGTCAAGAGATAGAACATCAAGAGCCCCAGAAGCTCCCAGCATCATTCCGTCCCCAGCAGAGGCGACCAATGTCCCGGCTGTCGTGACGATGCTTTTCCTTAGAGCTTCACCGCTCAGGCGTGCACCCCAAAACCATGTGGGTTTTCTGTTGCCCGGTTTTGAATTTTCTATCAATGGATTTACGCTGTTTATGTTACGTTACATCATCTTCCATTCTTACCTTCTGTTAGGTGGGACAGTCGTTCGTTCATTTTCATTGTGACATGACGTTTTATTTTTTATTTTTTTTTAATTTGAATAGTCACCTGTATCCAGTGGTACCATATTGACTATTGTTTCAACTTGCACTTTTTTTTAACGTATTTTATTGATTTTTTACAGAGAGGAAGGGAGAGGGACAGAGAGTTAGAAACATTGATGAGAGAGAGACATCGATCAGCCGCCTCCTGCACAGCTCCCTCTGGGGATGTGCCCGCAACCAATATGCCCTTGACCGGAATTGAACCTGGGACCTTTCAGTCCGCAGGCCGATGCTCTATCCACTGAGCCAAACCGGTTGGGGCTCGACATAACATTTTATTGTAAGTCCACTCCAATGTCTGAGCTACTCTACAGCTGAACATTGGGGTTTCCCAGCTTGGAGGTTAGGAACGACACACCCGAGTACGTTGTTCTGATTATTCCTGTGCTGCTTGGCCCCCGAGCCTCAGTTTCTCCTCCTGTTAAATGTTGATAATCTGTGGCCAGGCCTGGTGTACAGGTGTGGCACTGGGCAGGGGGTGTTCCCTTGAACTCATGACCTATGAACTCTGACCCTCAGGGGCGAAGGGAGCCAGTGCTGGGGGACAGGGAGGGAGGATTTTGCTTTTGCACTGCCCTCCCCGCCCCGACTCATACCTTTGTCCTCCCCCACAGTTCCAGGGCTGAGTGGAGGGGATGGTTGACCCGGCCATGGCTGTGTGTGTGTGACCTTCTGCCCTTTGCCCCCAGCTCTGGGAAGGTCTGACCGAACTGGTGACGGCCACCAGCAACTACAGCAACTACCGGCGGCGGCTGGCCGCCTGCGTGGGCTTCCGCTTCCCCATCCTGGGCGTGCACCTCAAGGACCTGGTGGCCTTGCAGCTGGCACTGCCCGACTGGCTGGACCCTGCCCGGACCCGCCTGAACGGGGCCAAGATGAAGCAGCTCTTCAGCATCTTGGAGGAGCTGGCCATGGTGACCAGCCTCCGGCCGCCCGTGCAGGCGAACCCCGACCTGCTGAGCCTGCTCACGGTGAGGCCGGGTCCGGGGCTGACAACCATGGCGGCCTGGGGTTCACCCCTGGCTGCAGGCCTGGCCGGGGGTCTGGGTTCGGAGCCTGGGCTCTGGGCTGGGGGTGAATTCTGAGACGGGCTTCAGGCTGCAGACAGGACTGAGGTCTGCTCTTGAGGTTGGCGTGCGGGCCTGGGCTGAGTTCCTAGCAGTGGGTTGTGTTCAAGATTTGGGGCCAAGGCCTGTATTCGGGGGGCAGGGGTGGTTTCTAAGCGTGGCACTGAGCTCTGCGGCTCTGGGCGTGACCTCAGACTCGGTTTGGGGGTCCAGGGTGGCAGCTGGGTTCTGATCTAGATCGGAACCAGGTTCTAGACATTGGGCTGTAGCTCAGGTTTTCTGTTTAGATGGGTTATCAGCTACCCTCAGGCTCTGGACTGCAGTCCAGGCTGAAGTCTGAACTGGACTGAATTCTGAATGCTGGGTTGGGTTCTAGGTTGGGGGTGAATTTGAGGTCTGGGGTTCTGACCTGGATTCTTTTCTTTTCTTTTTAAAAAATATATTTTATTGATTTTTTTACAGAGAAGAAGGGAGAGGGATAGAGAGTCAGAAACATCAATGAGAGAGAGACATGGATCAGCTGCTTCCTGCACGTCCCCTACTGGGGATGTGCCCGCAACCAGGATACATGCCCTTGACTGGAATTGAACCTGGGACCTTTCAGTTCTCAGGCCGACGCTCTATCCACTGAGCCACACCGATTTCGGCTCTTTTTTTTTTTTAAATTAACAGAGAGCAAGAGGGAGAGAGAAACATCAACATTTATCCGTTGCCTCCCATATGCACCCAACCTATCGGTGGACGGGATGATGTGCCAAGCAACTGAGCCACACCGGCCAGGGCTGACCTGGCATCTGGCCACGACCTTGGCAGTGCCCTTGGCTCGCGGTTTAGGGGGGCTTGGCCTGTGGGTCTGTGTGCTGGCCGGCGTGTGGCTGCTGGGGAGTGCTGGAAGCTGGCTTTGTCCCGAGGCTGTCCTCTCTGGGCCTGTGACCGGGGCTCCGGCAGCGGCTCCTGAGGCAGCCAGGCCGCGGTGACAGCCTGTGTGTCGCAGGTGTCCCTGGATCAGTATCAGACGGAGGACGAGCTCTACCAGCTGTCCCTGCAGCGGGAGCCGCGCTGCAAGTCGGTGAGAAGTGGACTCTCGTCTCCACTCGGCCCATCCCCTGCCTCTCCCACAGCATCCCCTCTCCCCTGTGCTGCTCCCCAGGGCTTTTATTTGGGGGGGGTGTTTTCCCAGTGGGCGGGGTTAAGTGGGTGTGGGTGGTCCTAGGACAGGCTCAAACTGAGGCTCACACTCAGCACCTGCCCCGCCCCCGCCTGCCTGTTCTCCTGTACCCCTTCCCCTCCGCTCCCCTGGGCTCTGGGCGCCCTCTCCTCTGGCCCTCGCTCAGGCCTGACCGTCCCCACAGCCCACCAGCCCCATCAGCTGCGCCCCGCCGCCCCGGGCCCCTGTGCTGGAGGAGTGGACCTCCGCGGCCAAACCCAAGCTGGACCAGGCGCTGGTGGTGGAGCACATCGAGAAGATGGTGGAGGTGAGACAGGGCGGCGGCGGGCGCTGGAGCCTGAGGACGCCGTGCTGCCAGGGCCCCGGGCCAGGAGCCGGCGCCGGTGCCCAGTTCCAGGGCCAGCACTCCGGCTCCGGAAGGCCCGGGGCAGGGGAGAGGGAGGCAGGCGGCTGGGAGACGGACAGCTGCCCGCAGCTGGACACCCTGGCGCCTGGGCTGAGAGCCGGGGCTGCTGGGGCTCATTGTCCGGTGCTCTGTGTCCCTCCGTGCCCCCCAGTCTGTGTTCCGGAACTTTGACGTGGACGGGGACGGCCACATCTCGCAGGAAGAGTTCCAGATCATCCGTGGGAACTTCCCCTACCTCAGCGCCTTTGGGGACCTGGACCAGAACCAGTGAGGAGGGCCGGGGGCCGGGGAGAGGGAAGGCCAGCTCGCTTCCTCCTTGTGGTTCAGCTTCCTTCTGCGCGCCATCAGGCCACTGGACCAGATGCTCTGGGCAGAGAAAGCTCCCCCCCCCACCCCTCCCCCTAGTGGGAAGGAACTCTTCTTTGGGGTCACAGGGCCTCTGAAAGCAGCCAGGCCCGTGGCTCCTCCATTCAGACAGATGGGGGCTCCACCAGCACCTTACAAAGACGGTGGTGCCATTTCATTTTCGGGGCTCCCAGCTGGCACCCAGGGGGGCGGGCAAGCTGCATCCCTGGGTAGCCGGCTTTAATGAGCAGATAAAAAAGGCCTGTAATTAGCACCCACTTGCTTATCAACAATTGTCACCAGCTGACAATTTGGACAAACAGCTGGTTGTCTGAGGCAGGTTAAATGTGCCCCCTGCGACCGTGATCACATCTGCTTTGCTGAACAGAGAAAATTCCAGTCAAAATGTACAGGTCAAGATATTTTTCAATGTTGATCTGTATTTAAAAACTGTCTTTCCCCTCCACCCCCCGACCCATAATGCAAAAAATCCCTGGTTTAAACAAATCAGGTAGGAAAACGGAGTTGTAAGAAACAGAGGGTATCAAGTCAGAGGTGGAGAGTTGCCTTCTTCCTGTCCTATCTAAAGGGGTCATTATCTGAGTTTCCTAGTAAGATCCTCAGCAGGGTTCCCGCATTGGCAATATGTGTATCCTTCCGGTCTTTCTTTCTTCTTTCATGCACGTGCAGATGGACAGATTTTGTCCGCCTGTGTTCGTGTCGTGGACAAACAGAATTACAGCAGAACCCAGCGCTGTCCACGGTGTTGCTGGAATTGGTGTCCCAGCCAGAGCTGGGACAGAGTTTCGTGCTATCTGCCTGGGTGGGGTGGATGTTTCATTTTATTTTATTTTATGTTTTCAGGCCACATTTTCAGTGAGGATGCAGCCCTCAGAGGCCTGGGAGGCCCAGCTCCAAGCTGGAGTCTCAGCCTTAGCTCCCCACCACCTGGGGCCTCTCCTGCCTGGGTATCCAAACCCAGCACCCGGCCCTGGCTGGTTGCCAGCTAGATCCCCAGGAGGGGCGTGCAGAGGGCAGCTGATCGATGTTTCTCTCCCTCTCCCTTCCGTTCTCTTGCAAATCAACAAAAATATATTTAAACACACACACACACACACACACACACACACACACGCACATACCACCACCACCACCAGCAGCAATCGCAATAAAACCAGCACCTGGCTCGCCAGGAGGGAGACCAGCAACCCAGGGTCGAGGCCCAGCTCACTGCCTCCGCTTGAAGCTCCCTCTTTGGTTCTGGAACTTGGGGGTTTCCTTTTTTTTTTTCTTTCAAACTCACCTATGCACGTAAAGCTACTTTTTCTATTTCTTTTTTTAAAAAATATACATTTTATTGATTTTTTACAGAGAGGAAGGGAGAGGGATAGAGAGTTAGAAACATCGATGAGAGAGAGACATCGATCAGCCGCCTCCTGCACGCCCCCTACTGGGGATGTGCCCGCAACCAAGGTACGTGCCCTTGACCGGAATCGAACCTGGGACCTTTCAGTCCGCAGGCTGACGCTCCATCCACTGAGCCAAACCGGTTTCGGCTACTTTTTCTATTTAGCAGCCCCTAGATGTGGGTAGCCGTAAGGTTTCCAGGCGTTTTTTGTTCTTTGTTTAATCACTATCTCGGCAGAACTGCATGCCACGCTTTTTTCTTCTTTCTTTTTTGCGTGCGTTTTCCACGTCATCAGCCGTTATCACGGACATCTCTCCCTGCCGATTCCTGCAGAGCTGCGTCACTGTTTAGAATGGCTTCCCAGTGACCCGTGATGCGGGCGGGCGGGCATCCTCTCCCTCACCCTTCTCCCGAGGACGGGTGGGTGGGGGTGGGGGGGCCGTGCCCAGCTCTCGCTATTAATACATGCCGGGCCGCGGTGGACACCTTGGTGGCCACGCGCTCCGGCCGCTGTTTCTGCGGGAGAAATTCCTAGAAGTGGGATAATTGAATCAAAAGATATGCACATTCTAAATTAGGAGAGAGGCTGCCAAAGTGACCTCAGGCGAGGTGGTGCCAGCTTGCGCCCTCGGCAGCAGCGAGCGGGCGGGTGCCCGATTCCCGGCTTCCCTGCCAACAGCGGGATCTATAATAAGCTTTATCCAGGGTTGCCAGTTTCTTTGGCAAATGGTGTCCTCGGATGCATCCGCCCTTCTTTAATACCGGTGCGGGTAGAAGGTCTTTTCCGACGTGTATGAGCCACTTCTATTCCCTCTGTTAACGGCCTGTTCGTCGTCCTTGTCCGTTATTCCACGGGGTATGTTGGTCTTTCTCCTCATCGGTGTCTAGGATCTTTGTCAATGGATGTTAACCCTTTGCTGTCGGATACTGTGTTTGCAAATATTTCCTGCCAGCTTGTCATCTATGTCGTCTTCGCCCGCATAAAAAAACTTTTTGTAAAATGTTGTGTGTTCAGTATGTCCGTCTTTTTCTCTGTAGCTTCGTGGACGTGTGGCGTGTGCAGAAAAGCCCTCACCCCCTCAGGATTCCAAAAAGTCCCTCTCTGACCTTTTCAGATTCTCTGATACTTTTTATTTTTTCACGTTGGCGCTCCCTCTCAGGTCCGTGGGTCTTTGGTTTTCATGCCCAGGATGAGGTAGGAATCCAGGCGTCTGTTTTCTCCTAACCGACCCGTGGTCCCAATGCCCCTGAACTTGGGGGACCACCGGGATCCCGCCATGGAGCCCCAGACGCCAGGGGTGGAGGTTTGCGGCAAGGACCAGCCTCGGCAGCAGAAAGGGCTCCGGGGAGCCGGGGACCCAGGGACTGCCCAGACACTGTCACAAATGCTTCCTGGGTGCTATCTCACCGAATCCTCACCCCCCCCCCCAGCCTGAGGTGTAGGAACTATCGTTATCCTCACTTAGAGAAGAGGAAACTGAGGCACAGAGAGGTCTGACCAGCCGGAGGTCACACAGCCGGGAGGCAGTGGAGCCAGATGTGAGCCGAGGTCTGAGGCTCTGCAGAGCGCACGCTCTCTCTTTTCCTGATGGCGGAGAAAGGGATTCATTCTGCGGGGAGCCCTGGAGAACGGGGCGCACGAATCACAGGGGTCTTCCCCGCAGGGTGATGGGAGTTCCTGGCCTCAGAACCCCTCAGAGACCCCTGTAATCCCCGGGGCGCTGAGCTGGTGCGGGTCAGAGCTCAGGGTGGGAAGCAGAGGCCGAGAACCCGGGGCCGGAGCCTGCCCTTGACGTTTGCACGCGGACTCTGTGCGGGGCCGGGGCAGGGAGGACAATCTCCTTTTCCTGGGGAGGAAACCCCGCACGACTGGTTAGTGGCAGCCGCGACAACGGTGTCCTTCTCGTCCCTGCACCAGGGGTCCAACCAGGCCTTTGGTGAGGACCCTTAAGGTGGTAGAGGTTTTCCCCGCGGGTGGGTGGTCTTGGGAGGCTCCAACGGAGGTGCTCCCTCCTCGACAGGGACGGCTGCATCAGCCGCGAGGAGATGATCTCCTACTTCCTCCGCTCCAGCTCCGTGCTGGGCGGCCGCATGGGCTTCGTGCACAACTTCCAGGAGAGCAACTCCCTGCGCCCTGTTGCCTGCCGCCACTGCAAGGCCCTGGTGAGCCCCCGCCCCTCCCTCCTCTGGCCCCGCCCCATTCTCCCTCTGGCCCCGCCCCTGCCAGAGCCCTTTCACCTCTCAGCCCGCCTCATTAATTTCACCTGCCTCTCCTCTTGCTCTCCAGCATCTAATCCTCATCCTCACCCTAACCCTCACTCTAACCGTAACCCTAACCCTAACCCTAACCCCAACCCTAACCCCAACCCTAACCCCAATCCTTAAGGGCCCAGAGAGGGTCAGGCCCAGGCCCTGCCCCGGAGAAAGAAGTAGTCACCACCGACACATACCTCCCCCAGCACCCCCTTCCCCTCTGTTTCAGATCCTGGGCATCTACAAGCAGGGCCTCAAATGCCGAGGTGAGATGGCACGGGGTGTGGTCGGGCTGCTGGGCTGACTTTTTGGGGGAGAGTTAACTCTCTGGGTGGGGACTCTTATTTTGGTGGGGAGGGAGGTGATGATTATATGTGAAGGGTTAGAAGGGCAAGTAGGATGAAGGGAGTGCTTTGGAAGGAGACTTTTGTTTTGATAGGGCAGCTGCTCAGGAGCAAAGGAACCTGGGGAGAGGTGCGGGCCTCAGCGGGGGAGGGAGGGGGCTCTGACCACTGGCCCGGGCTGGGCTCCCCCTCTGCTCCCCCAGCCTGTGGTGTGAACTGCCACAAGCAGTGCAAGGACCGCCTGTCGGTGGAGTGCCGGCGCCGGGCCCAGAGCGTGAGCCTGGAGGGGTGTGCATCCTCCCCCTCCCCCACTCACTCGCACCACCGCACCTTCAGCTTCTCCCTGCCCCGCCCCGGCCGGCGAGGCTCGAGGCCGCCCGGTAAGGAGAGGCCGTGTTCGGTGTGGGGCTGCGGGGGGAGGGAGGCAGGGCCAGGGTGGAAACCGTCTCCGAGTTTGGATAACTCTCTTATTTCGGTTGGACTGGTCAGGGTGACAGGAGGTAGCCAAGGAGCCCTGACCTTCTGAGGCTGAGGAGGCGGGAGGCTGTAATATACCAAGAAGAGTAAAAATGAAAGCGGCTTCCAGATTCCAGGCACACTCTTATTTTGTTGGGGGGATTGGCAATGGATTGGAGAGGGGGTTCTGCGAGCCGTTTACCTGCATTCTCTTGTTTGGCGGCTCTGGGCACACTTTGAGAATTCGAAGCCCCTCACCCCGAAAATCACCGCAGCTCTCTGGGGATTTCTGGGGGTTTGAGGTCAGTTTGCTGAATGAGAATTCCTCAGATGACTGTTTTGCTGAGAGCAGTCCGAACAGCTGTGTTAAACTGGGGTCGGAGGCCGCAGACCACAACCTTTCGGATCGGCCTAAGTCCCCCAAAATAGAAAAGAGAAAACCATTTGCATGGAACCCTCCAGAAGTGCTGGTGTCTCGAATGCGAAACACACAAAACTGGCGTTTAAGCAAACTGCACCGACAAATCTGCGGCGGATGCTGTGGCAAAATGAAAACTTAGAGGAACCTCAAACATCGGGCCTTTGGGTCATTCAATGAACTGATTTTTGGTGGACGGGTCTGCTTCCGGGATGGGCTGGGTGCCTCCTATGGGTGGGGCAGGGCTGCTGGAGGCACTGGGACCCAGGGGTAGACCCTGTGAGGAACACCCCCCTGCGCCCCCCCTCCCCCACAGAGATCCGAGAAGAGGAGGTACAGACGGTGGAGGACGGAGTGTTTGACATCCACTTGTAATGATGGTGAGTCGCCCACAGCACTGGCCAGAGCCTCCACACTGGGGGTCGGGGGTGAGGGGTGGGGTCCCGGAAAGGGCGCTCTGTCCGAATGGCCTAGGCTGGGGTCGGCGGGGCGGGGGGGGGACTCCTACTTTTGGGGGAAGGATCTTCCTCACCACCTCTGTTTTTCTCTTCCCAGCTGTGACTGGATCAAGCACTTATGCCTGCCTTGGAGCAAAAACGGGGACCAGAGCAGGGAGCCGGGGGCTGGGGCCGCAGGCGGGGCTGGGGGGTGGGGCATGAGGGTGGCATGTGGCTGAGGGCAGGGCCAGGGCTGGTGTCCCTAAGGTTGTACAGACTCTTGTGAATATTTGTATTTTCCAGGAATAAAAAGGCCCGTGTCATGAACCTAGACCATCAGAGCCAAGACTCCTGCGGGGGAGGGCGGGATTAGAATTTTGGAGTGGTCGAGTCTGTAGTCAGAGAATCTTGGGAGATCTGCGATCTCATGTGTCTGGAATCTCGGGGGGACTAGAAGCCGGGGGGATAGAGCCTTAGGACCAGAAAACCTTCAGCATCTTGGAGGGGCTCTGAGATCTCCCGGCGTCCAGAATCTCGGGGCCTAAAACTTGAAACTACCCTGTTTCCCCGAAAATCAGACAGTGTCTTCTATTAATGTTTGCTCCCAAAGAGGCGCTAGGTCTTATTTTCAGGGGATGTCTTATTTCTCCATGAAGAAGAAGACGGTACACATTTATGGCTGAACAACAACAAAAAAAAGGAAATGTATGACCTGTTGACGGGACGGTAGTCGTTGTCATCACAAACCGGCTCACTGATGGGCCGCAGCGCAGCCAGAGCTGTTCAGGCAGGGCGAGGTCTCTTTAAATCAGGAGTCAGACGCCTGATGGTAGCTTCGGGGGCCTTCTATTCCGGGGAGGCCTGATGTTCGGGGAGGTCTTATTTTCGGGGGGGTGGATGCCTTCTATGACAGCGAGAGGCAAACCTGGAAGGAGGTCTTATTTTCGGGGGAGGTCTGACTTTCGGGGAGACAGGGTAGCACTTCTGGGCCCCCAGACTCCCTGGGCCCATGGTTTTGGGTGGCCAGAGCCTGCAGCCCAGTGGGAATTCCCTCTCTTGACGGGTGGTCTTTCAGCTCCTGTGTGGCTTCTTCCAGCCGCGGGGAGCTCACTGCAGAGGATCCTGGGAGGGGAAGGGCTGCCCTGAGTGCCAGCTGGAGGCGGGGAGGGGAGGGGGGGCAGGAGAGAGGGGCCTGGGCAGCTTTCCTGCCCGGAGGGAGGCGGGGAGCCCTGGGCTTGCGGCCTGCAGGCAGGTCCGCTGCCAGCCGGAAGGACAGTGACTTCCAGAGGAAATGCATATTGATCCTGCTCCCAGCCGCCACCAACCCCGCTCCTCCCCCCGAGGTTGCAGCACAGAGGTTTTGGGGGGTCAGTGCCATCCGAAGAAGGCAAGGCCCGTTCCAAGGCTGGTCTGGGTTAGGAGGGGTGAACGGGGGTCTTCTAAAGGGGCGGACAGTGGGCCAGGCTGCCCCTGGGGTCAGGATTGTCCAGATAGCAGCCCTGGGAGTGGGAGCTACTTCCCAAACCCCCCAAACGGGGGGTGCCCTACAGCAGCCGTGGGTCGTCCTGGGGTGGAGGCCTAAGCACCTGAGTCGTACCTGCAAAGCTCAGTATCTGTGGACCTGGCGGTGGCCTTGGCCCCCTCCCTCGGGGTGCCCTGACCCCCACGCCCTCTTCCTCTTTGAGATGGACTCCCCCTGGCCCACTCCTCAGTGGGGTGCCCTTCTCCCGCCCTGGGACTCTTCAGCCCCAGGTGGGCCCCCCAGCCTTGTCCTCCAGTGGGTCCCCCGCTCCGTCCCTCCTTCCATCCTCAGCCCCCTCCCGCCCTTCCCCCTCCGAGGCTGTAATATCCGTTTCACGATTTGGGGGCTGAGTTGCTATAACAACAGACGGTGATTGTGTTGTGAAGAGCAGCTCTCTCCCTGAGCTGCCCGCCTCCCGTGCTGCCTCCATCCCTGCAGCCTGAGGCCTCCCCTCCCCACCGCCCCAGCCCCAGCCCGGCCTCTTCCCAGTGTGTGTGTGTGTGTGTGTGTGTGTGTGTGTGTGTGTGCACGTGTGCGCGCCCGTAAACGTGCCCAGGGCCAACGCACCCGGGAATGTGAATGGGCCGTGGGACTGTCTGTTCACGGTGGTATGTGTGAATCCGGTGTATGCGCTTCACATCGCGTGTGTGCATGTGTGTGCTCAGACACGCACGCTGCGTTAGCTGCGTCTCCCCTTCACCTTGTGAGCCACTGGACTTAGCACCAGAGAAGGACCACATTGCGGGGGGGGGGGGGGGGGGGGGTTGGGGGGGGGGCGCTGGGGGGGGGGGGCCCCAACGGCATTAGGTGGGCTGAACCTTGGGCCTGGGGGGAGGCATCCTAGTAGCTGGGGGGAGGGGCAGGGAGGTGCAGCAGCTGTCAGGTGACCTTTCCTGCCCTTGACAGGCAGAGGTGGCCCAGGGCGCCGGGGCGGGGGCCGGGAGACAAAGGTTCGCGCTCACTCTGCCGTTCTTCCCTGGCCTGTCCTCCGGACACCCTCCCCTCCCCATCTATGAGTCTGAGGGACAGTCTGTGATCACTGCACCTGCCTGTGCATGTAGGCCACGGTGCCTGACTGGATGGATCTGTGTGTGCACGCGCGCTGCAGGAGGAGGAGGAGGGAGCTGGGGTAGGGGTGGGGGGGCAGTGGGCTGTGGGGTCGGAGGCCTTTCGCATCCACAGGCCCTGACTCAGCAGTTCCGGCTCTCTGGCTCCTTCAGTGGCCTTGGTGGGCCAGCCTGAGGGTCTCCCCGGGTCTGGCTCAGGGATTTCTCTTCCCGACCCCTAGGAACACCTCCTGCAGCCTGGGTTCCCCCCCCATTAACCCCTACAGGCTGGGGAGGGAGACCACTCTGTGCCGAGTGCCTCAAGGGGAGGATGACCCTGGCCCGCCCTCTGGTGCACCTGTTTCCCTGGACGTGCGCTGGCCTCTGAGTGCGCAGGCACCTGTGTGCACAAGCCTGTGCGCGTTCTCCAGCATGCCCGTGCTTCCTGGGGGGGGGGGGGGGTCTGACCCTGGGGCCATTTCTGCAGCTGCCCCGGTGCTGCTCTGGGAGGGGCTGTGTGCACCGGGGTGGGTGTGCACGGCTGTGAGTGCCCGCTGCGGGCCCAGGCATGCATTCGTAGTTGGACGGGAGTGTGTTTTGCACGTCCCTCTGGCTAAGGAAGCACCAATTACCACTGGCTGTGCAGATCACAGATCCTGCAACCGGAATCAGGATCCTGGAGTGAGCTGGCAGGATGGTCTGCTACACACGCGCGCGCGTGCGTGCGCGAGCACATCCGCACACACACACACAAACTGCTTCATTCAAAAACCCACTGTCCAACTTGGTGGTGCGCAAAAGGTGCTAGGTCCCCCTTTTATTGGCTTAATGAGTGAAGGGGTGTCCCATTTCTCCCATACTAACGCACACATACTAACACACACATGCTAATACACACATACTGACACACACATGCATAGTGATGCGATGCCCTTACCGGAAGAGCTTCACCCCAGCACACACTCAGGCTGAGACTCCCATGGTGGGGAGGACAGAAAAGGGGGCGGCTGTCGGGGTGTCCCTTCAGGGTGAGGTGCAGCGCATCCCTGCCCTTAAACCCACTCGTACCCCAGGCCGGCGATGCAGGCAGGACTGGGAATCAGGCTTCAAACGCGGGGATCCCCAAGAGGCAGGGTGGGAAGCCCCCAGCCCCTCGGTCTACCCCGCCCGCCCCCCACCCCCTGGGCCTTGGCCACTGCCACCGCCTCTGTCCTTCTCCCAGCGAAGACACCGCCTCCTCATGCCCAGGGCAGCCGGGGGGTCCTGGGCGGTGGGCGGTGGAGGCCAGGCCTGGGAGGTGGAGACCATGCAAGAGGCTGGAAATAGCCCCCCGCAGCCACAGGCAGGGTCCCCCTTCCCTGGGCTCCTTAGTGCGGGCCCGCCCCTGGGCATAGCCGGCAGAGGGCGCCGCGGCCCGGGTCCCACACCGGCTCGCCTCGCTTGGGGGCCCCAAGTGGGAGCCCACAGACGCCTCTGGGCGCTGCCCCGCGGGCCCGCAGCCCGGGCGTGCGGGACCCCAGGACCCCACCCCCCTTGGGCGAGCGGGCACGGCAACTTGGGTTTCCAGGAAAAGGGCACTGGAGCTGGGCCGAGCGCCTGCCAGTTTGGCGGCCCGGGCTCCGGGGGCAGAGACCGCGAGCCGCGCGGTGCCCTGGGGCCGGGATGCCTGGGTCCTCCGCGCGGGAGAGGGCCGGGGGCGCGGGGCGCCGGCGGACGGGCAGCTCCGGCGCCTTGGCATTGGCTGCGCCGCCCGCCCATCAGCGCAGCCTGGCCCAATGCGCGCGCCCGGGGGGCGGGCCCCGGCGCCGAGGCTGCCGTCAGCCGGCGGTGCAGGGATGCGGCGGCGGGAGCAGCCGCCCTGACTCGCGGCGGAGCATCCTCCTCCTCCTCCTCCTCCTCCTCCTCGGAGCGGCGCCGCGGCGGGGCGGGCGGGGGCGCGGCGGGGAGCGAGAGGCTCGAGGCGGCCGACGCCGCGGGCCCCGCGGGTGTCACCCCCGCCAGACACGGGCCAGGCTCCGGGGTGCGGATCCCCACCCTTCCGTTCCTGGAGCCCCCCCAGACCAGGTACGGGGGGCGGATGGGGACGAGGGTGGGTGGGGGGTTGCTGCTGCGGCGGAGATGGGCGGGGGGCGGGAGCCG
>JAAGEH010000043.1:360456-385614 GCA_011751065.1 Lasiurus cinereus | reverse complement strand
GGAGAGGCTGGCCGGGGTGGGGGGGGTGCTGGGGGGCTGGGGGTCGGGGGCTCCCTGTGGAAGGGGCACTGGCTCTGAGCTGGGGTGCATAGAGGTGGTGGTGGTGGGGGGACTGGGGCGCGGGCTCGGAAGAGGGGGTCCCCGGTGTGTGCCAGCCCCCGGGTCTGGCAGCCCGGGCTGGTCTGCAGGGAGAAGCCGGCCAGGAGTGGGGCTCCGGGGGAGGAGGCGAGGGGGCTGGAGAGGGGGGAAGAGAGTGGTGGGGATGGGGGGCCAGGCCCAGGGCTTCCTCCTGGGGGGCACCCCTGAGGACCCGGCTCTTCCTGGGGGAGGGGCGCCAAGGAGAGGTTATTGGGAGGGAGCAGAGGGGAGCTGCCAAGGTGTGGAGGCAGAGATGGGTCTGTGCGGGGAGAGCTGGGGGCCTGAGGAAGAGGGGGGGAAGCTGGTGGGGGGCTGGGGGGTGGGGGGGAGACGGGGAAATCCGTCGGAGGGGGCTGGCTGGGGTGGGAACGCTCGGCGGTGACAGCGCTATGGTCAGAGAGCACTGCAGGGAGAGGCAGCTGCGGGGCCTGGGCTACCTCCACCCCCAGAGAGGAGGGGGGCCTTTTCTCAAGTGCCAGCCCCCTCCCCCCGCGGGTGTAGCCGTCCACCCTGGGTTCTGGGGGCCGGAGGAGGAGCCCCGACACCCTTGAGCGCGGCCCTCGCAGGCAACACTGGCTTTGGGGGGCTGCTGTCTCCCGTACTCTCCATCCTCCCCTCCGAGTCCTGGCCGAGGGCGTTTGGGGCTCCGCGGAACCAGCCAGGGCTGGCAGGGGCTGCTCCTGGGAGCCTGGAGGGGGACAGGGGCGCTGTCAGGCCCGGAGGGAGGAGACCGGCCTGAGGGGCGGGTCTCGGCTCTCCGTCCCCTGGACTGCAGAGGGGTTTCCGTGCCCCTTTGGTTTTATATGTGTTGGAGGTGGTGGTTGGGGGGGGGGCGGGCGAGGACCCCCGTCCATTCCTGCAGCTCCCTCTCGTCCACCTGCCGGTGGCTGAGCATCCCTTTGGGGGGAGAGTGGGCCGGAGGGGTTGCACTCTCTGTCGCTGCCAGGGGAGGAGGACGGGAGAAGGAGGTCTGCTGGCCTGCTAACCAGGATGCCTTCTGTTCCGTGGGCGCCTCAGCCACTCGGGTCCCGGCCTCCTCCTGCCTCCGGGCGTGCTGGCGTCTGAGGCGGTGCTGGCTCTTCCGGGGGGCAGGGCAGAGGGGCCATTCCTGCCAGAGGAGGTGTTCTCAGACCCGCTCTGTCCCCCGATCCGCAGCGGGTGGCCCTCCAGGAGCCCGGGCCTGCACCGGCTCCTTGGCCTGGGCTGAACCCACACTCTAGCTCCCCGCGGAGGGGCTGGCTCCGGAGGGGCTGTTGGGGACCTCTGTTTCCTCCCGACTCGTCGTCTGCCCGGGCCCGCTGCTCCCTCCCACCTGTCTTTGCCAGTGACACACACAACCTGACACGGATCCGTATGTTCCGTGGCCCCCAACCAGACCCGCACCTACACAGGCACCCGCACCTGCGTGCACAGTACACCTCCGGCAGCAGCCGCCCACCTCCCGCCCGGAGAGATGCCACCTCCAGCCTCAAAGACCTCCCGGGCGCCTGTGCCGTATACATGCTACACGCATGGCCCCGACCCACTCCCAGAGTCTGGACCCCACACCGTCCCTCCCCTCCTCCCCAGGTTCCCGGTCACCTCCAGCACCCTTAGACTCTTCCATTCACGCCTTCACTCCCTGGGACACACCCCCCGCCAGACACCCGCCCAGGCACATGCTCCCACATACATCAACCCCCCCTCACGCCCTCACAGGCCATCATTAGGTAACATGTGCCCGCCGGGTCCTCCGCACTGTACCCCAGGCCTTGGTGCATACACGCGTGTGCGCACACCGGCACCACGCATCCATGCTAGCTGCCCCGTTAAGCCTGGGCTCACCCCTAAGCTTCTCTCTCACTTTCATTCTCTCTCCTTCACTTGCTCTCATATCTTTGTACCCCTGGAAAGCCCCCCAAACCTCAGGCCCTCCTGCCCCTTCTGCCCACAAGCACAGTCCCTCCTGGTCCAGCCTACCGTCCGGCCACCTTCCTCAGACCACCCCACTTCTGGGTGCCCCAACTCAGCACTCACCCTCAGGGCCTCCCCCTGCCTCGTGCTGACCATTCATTCCCAGCTCTGGAGCCTGGCCCCCACGGGGACACCTTGCCGCTCCATCTGTTGGGGCGCACCCCCCCGCCTTGTCCACACCGGTGGGCCTGTGAGCTCTCGAAGACTCATCCAGCACATAATCCAGCGTGGGCCAGGGCACCTCGTCATTTACAAAGCCACCCCCATTTAACACCGTGGGGTGGGGGGAGAGTGATGCTACCCGGGCTCAGCTCCAGCCCCTCAGTTTCCTCATCTGTAGAATGGGGTCCTCCTATGTACCTCATGGTTTTTCCCAGGGCTGGAGGAGATGATTAGGACAATGATCACAGTAACAGGCGTATCGTGTGGACCTGCTGGGCGCTGGGCGCTGGGCAGTGGGCGCGGTGCTCAGCTCAGCGACCTGGGCCTGGTCTTATGCATTGGTCACACGCTGGCGGTGAAGACCGCTCGTGGCATCATTGTCATAGCTGTCCACACGCGTTCCTGCCACGGATGCCACATGTCCAGGCGCCCCACACCCACTCACAGGCCGCCCTCAAATCCGTCGTCTCCTCTGCATGGCTGGGGCGTCAGAATCCCCTGGCTGCACCCAGCACAGGGGTGGGCACAGGGGTGAGGTCACCCCACAGCCTATCCCTCTGCCCCCAGGCAACTGTGTCCACCCCCACGCTGCCAAGTCATTCAATGACACCTCGGTCCTCTGCCCACCATCTCCTCTGCCCACCATCTCCTCTGCCCACTCACCTGGCAGCAGCCTCCTCACGCGCACCTCCCGCTGCCACCTCTTGTTGCCCGCCCCCGCCACGCTTCTCTTCCTGGACAGAGGCCTGCTCAGGGGGACCTGTGGGCCCCGCCACGCTGTGGGGAACCCCCCCCCAGTCTTCAGACCCCCTCCTCTGTTCTCCCACCTTCCTGGGCGGGAGGAGGTGCCAGCAAATAGGAGAGGGGCCCGGGGAGAGACATCCGAGTCCCACTCTGCCACCTACAAGCTGTCTGACCTCGGGGGGTCCTCTGGGGGTGTCAGTTTTGCCGCCTGTAAAGGGGGGCAGTGGTAAGGCCTGCCTTGCTTGCGTCCCTCGCTGGGTTCTGGTGAAAAAAATAAAAAGAAACACGGGATACACGGAGTTTTGCACGCTGTAAGGTGCTGAGGACAGGAGTTTTGAAAGTGCTCATTAATATAACACAGACTGTTCCCTCCCGCCTATGCGAGGCGCGGCATTCAACGCTTTGCATGTGTTCTTAATGTGGACACCACCACCATTTCCTCTGTTTTACACACAAGAAAACCGAGGCCCACAGAAGCTAAGGAGCTGACCCCCAGTCCCACAGCTAGACAGACGGGGAACCCCCATTGGAACCCAGCTCCGGACTCAGCGCCTCTAACCACTGCGCTACCCGTGGACACGCAGGAGGGCTCTGTCCCTTCTAAGTAGCCAGGGCCGGGAGGAGGGAGCAGGGAGGGGAGGCGGGGGCTGCTTGCAGCCCGCCAACCCTGCCGAAGGTTTCAGGGAGGCGAGGGGACCCTCCCAAACCCACTGTGTGACTGGAAGGGACCTCAGGGCTCAGCTAGCCGGCTGTCCCCGTTCCGCGTGATTCGCGAGCCCCGTCCCGGGCGCCTCTGAGCAGCAGTCACCCTGCCCGGCTCCGCGCCTCCGCAGCCGGGGACGCGCCATCCCTGGAGGCAGCCTACTCCACTGTTGGCTCTGGGTTGCCAGCCAGTTTCTCTTTATCTCGGGCCAACATCTCCCTCCTCGCCACGGCGCTTCTCCCACCTGTCCGTGCGGCGTGCCGGGGCCCCCGCCTGTGTGTACACCCCGCTCTTCCTCCTGCGCCCGGGGGAGGCCCCTGCTGTCACACTCCCAGCTGGCAGGAGCGGGCGCTGGCAGAGGAGAGGACAGCCGGAGGGAGGCGGGCATCCCCCTGGCTGGAGGTGTGTGTGTGAGTGAGTGTGTGTGAGTGAGTGTGCTGTGGAGGTGACTGCAGAAGGGGCGGAGCGGATGCTGGGACAGGGCCCCTGGCCGGGGCAAAGGGACTGTGGCACCCCAGAAACTGCCCCCGTTCGCTCGGTTTGCACGGGTGGGCACGGGCCTCCGGTCAGACGGGATGCCCCGGTCTGGCAGAGCCGCCGGCACTGTGGGAAGCCTCTGGAATGGAAGGCCGGTGACCCAGGGCCGTCACTGCTCCTCTCTGGGGCTCCATTTCCACCTCAAAAATGAACGAGAGGAAGGCACTCCGTTAGCTTAGCGGTGTCTCTCAGGCCGAGGCGCAAACTCAGAGTCTGGCTCCTCTGCAGAGGGCGGTGGCCCCCGGGAAGGCCGGATCAGAGAAGGGGGGCTCTGAGTGTCACTGCCTGGTGGCCGGTGGCCGGTGCTGGGTAGGAGGAAGGCCACTGTGGACTTGCACTTGAACTTAGGCCAATGAATCCATCATTCTAAGTGCACGCCCGCCTCCTGGAACCAGAGGGTTAAATGCACCTACTGGTCCGGCCTGCCCGGAGCCCAAAAGTTGTAGCCCGGGTGCGAGAGGGGCTCTGGCCTGGCTGTGGGAGGTGAGCGGGCTGTCGGCCGAGGAGGAGCCAGAAATAATCTAGGAGGAGGATTCAGTGGGGAAGAGAGTAGGACGAGGTGTTGAGAGCAGCCGACTCACCTCAAAACTCCCCTCCCCCCCAGCTCCCATCACTACTGGCTTGAGGCTGCGGGTTCCATGTGTGGGAGGGGTGCCGGGAGCTGACCGAGGGCAGAACCTCAGATTACACTGGAGAGGTCAGTTCCCCAGGGGGGCGGCAGCCCTGGCCAGCAGGGGCTGGCATGGTGCACGGCAGTGACGTCAGTCAGCAGGCAGGATATCCCAAGGCAGCTCCAGCCAGCCGGCACTGGAGAAGAAGGGGGGGTGTCTTGGGGAGCAGTGCTTGGACTCTGTGGGTGCAGGGGGCTTCCACTGCATTGGATGAGCCTGGGCGAGCGGCCTTGCGCAGCTCAGCTCCAGGAGACAGGATGTGGCTGTGCGAGGCCCTGGCCCTGGCATTGTGCTCTGAGGCTGCAGCAGGAGGTGAAGGAGGATGGGGCATCGGAGATGAGCAGGAGCCCCCTGCTCCCGGGAGGAAGGGGGGCTGTAAGCTGGGTCAGCAGAAACTTGGGCCCGGGGCGGGGGTAGGAGATAGTGGAGGGAGGGGAGGAATGGTGATGAGCAGCAGGGAGCTGAGGAGGGGGGGCGGTGAGGTGGAAGGCACCCAGGTGATGGCTTAGCTCACACTCCTCTTTGGACAGTGTCTGCCCGGCAGGCCTGCAGCTGCCCATGGGCCCTGGAGAGAGGACGCAGGGGGCCTGGCCTCCTCCTGGCCGGCCCTGCACCCCTCTGCCCCTGGCGCCTCGCCACGCTGGCCGGTGCTGCAGAGCTGCGGGCTGTGGGGAGAATGAGCAATGAGCCTCGAGGGGCTGCAGGCTGGGAGGGAGGCACCCCCGTAAGTTCTGCCCGGGTCCCCACGGCTGGCTCACCGGCACGTGCCTGTGCCTAGCTCCCCCTTCCTTCCTTCCTTCCTTCCTTCCTTCCTTCCTTCCTTCCTTCCTTCCTTCCTTCCTTCCCACACAGTCCCTCCACACCTTGGCACACTTGGACTGATGGACGCACCCCCCTCCTAGACTCACTCGTTTGCTGCCAACCTCTCCCCCCCAATCAGGTAACATTCTTTCTGGCTCTCAGGCCCCAGGCCTCCACCCCCCCCTCTCTGGAGGCCTCTCCACCATCCTTCCCTCTGTCTGTCCCCCACCACCTTCCTGGACGAGGGAGACCAGCCCCCAGGCTTCCGGCAGTCACCCCTCCGCCATCGCCCCAGAAGGTGGGGTTCGCTAACAGAGGGACTGGGCCGGGGGTAGGGCCAGGTAGCTACAATCCCCCCCCTCTCCTGAGCTGAGGGGCCAGTGGACAGCAGCACGGAATCCCATTCCCTCTGCCAGCGGAAATCGATAGCTAATTAATTCCCGCCCCAAAATAGTGTCCGGAGGTGGGAGCCGCCGGGGGCTGAGAGAAGCGAGGCCAGACTGAGACCAAGACCCCAGCAGGGGAGGGGGCGGGTGAGGGAGCGTGTCACTCAGGGGCTGCGCATCTGGGGGTCCCTGGAGGAGTCTGGCCTTTCCCTCCCCCACGCCTGAGGGCCCCCCCTCCTTTGTCCTGAACTGGAGTGGGGGTACATGTGTGTTGGGGGGTGTAAAGGCGTCAATCAGGCTGGGAGCAGGTGCTGCATTTAATTTGATTGGCTAATTAGCCCGCGCATGTTAATTATCGCCATTACCCAATGAGCAGAGGCAGTGGCAGAGCTATATATAGCCAGGCAGTGTGGAGAGGCAGAGGGGCTGCTTCCGGGGCTGCCTCGCAGCCGCCGCCCCTGCCTGGGCAGAGCCAGACCCTGGGAGGGGCACCGGAGTCCCTGCTGGAGGTGGTAGGGCTGGGGGTGGGGCAGGATTCGAAGGAGCCGGATGACAGGACCCGATGCTGGGCTTTTGGGGAGGGGTCTCTGGGGGATGGCTCCCTAAATACTCTCAGCGGCTCCTGGAGACTTCCAGCCCCTTTTTCCACCCTGTCCTCCCCCTCCCCCTCACTATGTTCAGAGGGGGACCCCAGCTTTCTCTCTCTCCCTTCCACCACCCCGGCTTCCTCCCACACTGCTCTCTGACTCCTCACCACACCCTGCAACCTCCTCCCTCTCCAAGTCACCCGTCCCCCCGTCTTTTGGTTCCCACCTCTCTGGGCCACACCTGTGGGTGCCCTGCCTTTCCGTCTCCTTCACGGAGACAGATGTGGCTCAGACAGATGTAGCTCTAAGTCCCCGTTCCCTGCAGACCGGCGGTGTGACCTTGGGTAAGTCCCTAGACTTCTCTGGGTGGGCGCCCCCCCCCCCCAGTGGTTCCTGGGAATGAGGGGACTTCTCGGAGCGAGGAAGTGAAATGACATTTGTAGAAATGCCCGGCCTCCAGGGCCCTGACAAACGCTGTCGGAATCTGGGATTTAATGTTCTCTCTCTCGTCTCATTCCTTCCCTCCCCATCAGGCCGACTTTCTCCTCCATTACTCTTCCGTCTCCATCACTTTTCCTGCAGTTCCTGTCCTTCCACTCCGCCCCTCCCCCTCCCACTTCCATCTTTCCCCGTCTCTTCCCCAACTCTGGCCCTTCCCCGCTTCTCTCTCAGACTTCTCCCCACCTCCTTCCCTGCCTCCCTCCCCCAAATAAAATCAATGCAATATTCAGGAGGGTGGTTGGATATAAATAATTACGACTTGGAGTTTAACGAGATGCAAATTCCCCTCCCCTGCGTGGGGTATAAATTGCTCTCTGACAGCCCGTTACAAGGGTAATCATTTCAGAAAGGCAATTTTATGCAAATGAGCCTGCCTGCCTCCCGGTGGCTCCCCCAGCCCTGAATGGGGAGGAGGAGGGGACACGGAGAGGGGAAGAGGATCCAGGGATGGGGCCAGGTCTGAGGCTCAGGACAGGGGCGGGGGGGAGGCTGAGGGTGACACATGTAGGTTCATGAAGGATCTGGACCGGTGATGGGGTTGGGGCCCAGGGAAGGGGCGTGTGGTGGAGGGTGGGGGGTGGGAAGGTTGGAGAAAAGGAAGCAGTTACCCGTTGTCCTGGGTGTGGATAGAGGGCTTGGGGCCTGCGTGCCTGCGTGCCTGCGTCCTGGCCGGCTTCTGTCTCTTACCCCTTCCCAGCCATTGATACCATTGACGAATTGACATTTAATTAATCCCAATGAATTATTTAGCCACTTCATTATCCAGCATCGGCAGCCGGTGGGAGGGAGCTGTGGCTGTGGTGGGAGCCAGGCTCAGGGCTGGGTGGCCGGCAGGCAGGAGGCGGGCAGTGAGGCTTCTTCTGAGCTGGGCGCCTCCTGGACTCGGAGGTGTGACCTGTCCACGTCCCACACCAACAACGCTCTCGCTCCGCAGGCCAGCGCGCGCCCTCAGGTCCTAAAGGGAAACAATTGTGCGTTTGCTGGTGTGTGTGTGTGTGTTGGGGGGAGCGGGGGGGAGCTAGACACCGACCGCCTCCCCTCCCCGAGCCCCTCATTAACCTTGGCCTCTCTCTCTTCCCGCAGGCATCCCTCCCGCATCCCCCGTCCGAGCCCGCAGCGGGGGAGGGACGCCTCGGCGGCGGCGGCGGCGGCTCTGGGAAGCCGGCACCGGGGCCTCTGCGTGCGTCGCCTCAGGGCCGGGCCCATGGCCCCGTGAAGCGGCCCCAGGGAGCCCGGCCCCCCCCCCCCGTCCGCGCCCCTATGCGCCTCCCCGCGCGGCTCTGAAGCCTGAGCGGGGCCGGGGGCCGGGCGGGGCCGGGGCCGCCGGAGGCATGGCGCCCGGGAGCCCGCGGCCGCTGCTGCTGGTGCTGCTGGCGCTGGCGGCGCGCGCGGGCGGCCTGGAGTTCGGCGGCGGCCCCGGGCAGTGGGCCCGCTACGCGCGCTGGGCCGGCGCGGCGAGCAGCGGCGAGCTGAGCTTCAGCCTGCGCACCAACGCCACGCGCGCGCTGCTGCTCTACCTGGACGACGGCGGCGACTGCGACTTCCTGGAGCTGCTGCTGGCCGAGGGCCGCCTGCGCCTGCGCTTCACGCTCTCGTGCGCCGAGCCGGCCACGCTGCAGCCCGACACGCCCGTGGCCGACGACCGCTGGCACATGGTGCTGCTCACCCGCGACGCGCGCCGCACGGCGCTGGCCGTGGACGGCGAGGCGCGCGCCGCCGAGGTGCGCTCCAAGCGGCGCGAGATGCAGGTGGCCAGCGACCTGTTCGTGGGCGGCATCCCGCCGGACGTGCGCCTCTCGGCGCTCACGCTCAGCACCGTCAAGTACGAGCCGCCGTTCCGCGGCCTCCTGGCCAACCTGAAGCTGGGCGAGCGGCCCCCCGCGCTGCTGGGCAGCCAGGGCCTGCGCGGCGCCGCCGCCGACCCGCTGTGCGCGCCCGCGCGCAACCCCTGCGCCAACGGCGGCCTCTGCACCGTGCTGGCCCCCGGCGAGGTGGGCTGCGACTGCAGCCACACGGGCTTCGGTGGCAAGTTCTGCAGCGAAGGTGAGCCGGGCTGGGGTGGGGTGGGGTGGGGTGGGGTGGGGTGGGGTGGGGGGGCCGCCGCGGGGCGCCGGGGTGCCGGAGGGAGGGGGGGGCGGGAGGGGCGCGGGGCGGGGCCTGAGAGCGCACCCCCCACGCCGGGGTGGTGAGGACGCCTTTCCCGGGAGGCCGCGGGGGCTTAGCTTCTGAGCTCGGGGCCGCGGGGCGGGGCGGATGAGCGTGGGCAGCATGGGCGTGGCTTCTAAGGGCCACCCCCCCACCCACTTTGGGGGTCCTGTGGCTTCTGGGGGGTGGGCTGTGTAGTCAGGTGCCGGCGAGAGGGGGAAGGGCTAGCTCCTGAGGACCTGGGGGTGGGGCCGGCGAGGGCGCCTAAGGGCGCCTGGGAGAGCTGTGCAGTGTGTGGGCGGGGCCTCCGAGGACAGGGGGCGGGGCCACGGTGGGCGGGGTCAGTGTGGGCGGGGCCTTGTGGGCGGGGCCTCTGCGGCATTGGGCCGGGGGCCTGCGAGGGAGCCCTGAGACAGTGTAGGGTGGGGAGCCGCTGAGGGCCCTGCGGACGGAGGGTCGCCGCGGGTGGGATGGGGGGCCGGCCAAGGCCTGGGGGTGGGGCCCGTGTTGGGGGGCGTGGCGCTGCGGGAAGCGTGGACCCCGGGGCGGGGCGGCGGCCGGGGGACCAGCTGGGCGTGGGGAGGGAGCGCATGAGGGCGAGGGGGGGGGGGATGGCGCGGCTGTGACGCGAGCTGCAGGCCGGTGGGAACCCGCAGAGCTGGCAGAGCCCCTTGGAGAGCGAAGGAAACATGCGGGAAGGGATGCGGAGGCTTCTCCTGCTCAGGGCGAGCGAGCAGAAACCTGGCTGGTGGTTTCTCCGGGGGCGGGGCAGGGCGTGGGGGCCTCTGTCGGTAACCCCCAGCCTCTGCAGCCCGGGCTGAGGAGGGGAGGCGGGTGCCTGCAGGAGGCTGGAGGATGGACGCTATGGAATCGCGTGTGGAATGGGGGCTTGCAAGGGAGGCTTAAGGGAGGGGCAGCGTCCGTCCGCCAGCTCCCCAGCTGCAAGGGGCAGCAGAGAGGGGTGAAGCGAGGGGACTACTAGGTGGCGGGGTTGCACCGGGCCTGGGTGGGCTTTGGTGTGAGTCCCCCTCTCCTTCCTCCCTGCTCGGTGGCAGCTGTTTTCTGCAGAGAAGCGTGCACAGGCGTGCTTTCCTCTCCCCGGCACCCCTCCAAGCCCTGGCCTCGTGGCGGTTGTGTGTGTGTCTGCCCCCAGAGGGTGTTTTTGGGGAGGTGCGCAGAGGCAGGTGTGTGCCCCCAATCTGGTGTGGCTCTGGGACCGCTTTGGGGGGATGGGAGCCCAACAAAGGGTGTGCCTCCGGATGACGGGTGGGGTTGTCCTCACGGGGACAGCCATCGGCAGAGCTGAGGCTGCGGGTGTCGCCTTGAATCTGGGAAATCTGGACTCTGCCCGGCATTGTGGCGGTGTGTCTCTAGTCGGGCAGAGGAGTGCATAAGGAAGGTTTATGGGTGGCTCCTGTGGGGCTCTGAGTACACGGTTGTGGGGAGTATCTCCGGGAACTGTGTTTATGAAGTGAATCTGACACCTTCTCGCCTTTCCCCCCAGGAGCTCAGGTGCTCCTGGAGCTGTGAAATGGGGTGTCTGTGTGTGGCTGCCGCCCGCACAGGCCCGTGGGTCTGGCAGGCAGGAGGGGTGTGAATGGGGCTGTTCCAATAGTAATGTTTACAGATTGAAGTCCCGTGTCTAGTAGGGTGAGCACTACGCATGTGTGAGGGCAGGTGCCCCTGTGCATGTGTGTGAAGGTGAGGCCTCAGTAAGACGCCTGGACTCCCCGAGGAATCCTTCTTTCCGTGACCTTTGCGTGGTTCTGTGGTGCCCATGACCCCTCCCCTTAAAGCCTTCTTCAGAAAATAGGGCGGCTGAAACTGGTTTGGCTCAGCGGATAGAGCGTCAGCCTGCGGACTGAAGGGTCCCAGGTTCGATTCCCGTCAAGGGCCTGTACCTTGGTTGCGGGCACATCCCCAGTTGGGGGGCGTGCAGGAGGCGGCTGATCGATGTTTCTCATCGATGTTTCTAACTCTCTAACCCTCTCCCTTCCTCTCTGTAAAAAAAATCAATAAAATATATTTTAAAAAAGAAAGGAAGAAAGAAAATAGGGCGAATCACCCTTCCCACTTGATGGGAGGGGGATCTGAGGCACAGAGGCGCAGGTGCTGGTCATCGGACCCCGGCCTCACTGGGCAGACTTGGGCCTGGGAGTACGAAAAACGCAGCCAGAGGCACCCTGATCGTGCAGAGCCCTGGGGTTGTTATTCGTTCTCTGAAAGGATTCATCAGCCAGAGGCGTCCATTGAGCCGAACAACGTGTGTACTTCCAGACCAGGGCTGTGAGCTTGTGTGTCGAGAGGCGTTCGCGGGCCTGTGTTGGGAGGAACTGTTTTTGCGCGTCTTATGTACACGTGCTGGGTATACACCCGATGCACGTTTGTGTCCGCCGTGATGGAGCCGTGCGAGGCGGCTCTGTATCGGACCCCTGGCTTAGGTGCACGTAGGCATGCTTCCTGAAGGACACGGGAAGGGAGGTGCTGTTAGGGGGGAGCCAGACGGCTGGCAGGGGCGGGCGCTCCCCTGTGTGTGGAGTGTCTGTGGAGCGAGCGGCGCTTTGTCTGGGATAAAAAGGCAAGGAGATTCATCCCCGTCTTCCCCGCACCTAATAGAGTATCAGACGCTTAGTGGGTGTTTGATAAAGGTTTGCGGAGTGAATGCAGAGATAGGAAGACGTATTTGAGAGGATAAAAGCCGGAGGGGAGGCTGTGAATCGGCACCGGAAGATACACACGTGGGTATTTTTTCAGCTGTGAGTGGGCGGGGGCGTGGCGAGGCCAGGCACAGAGACAGCTCCCCTCCAACCCCCCCAATGACCCCATTCTCTCGCCTGACATTTTTGTCCCTTATTTTCTGGGCAGTTTTTGTAGCCTACTGTGCTCATTCCGCTTCTAGTACGTTTTCACCCAGCCAAGGAAGAATGGAACCCCCCACCCCCGTCCTTCCCCCCACTCCCCGTCCAGTATCAGGGCGAAGGAGGGAAGCCTCTCAGGGAAGCAGGCCTGGCTCCTGATCTCAGACAGAACCCAGGGCTCCCCTGCACAGCTGGAGTTCCTTCATGATCATTTGCTTTGAGCCAGCGGTTCTCAACCTCTGGGTCGAGACCCATTTGGGGGTCGCACGACCCTTTCACAGGGGTCGCCTAAGACCAGGGGAAAACGCAGATATTTACATCACGATGCATCACAGTAGCAACATTTCATGGTTGGGGGTCACCACCCCATGAGGAACTGTATGCAAGGGTCTCGGCCTTAGGAAGGTTGAGAGCCACTGCTTTGAGCGGTTCTCAACTTTTTCTGAGATGAAGGACATTTTTATTATTTATTTATTTATTTAAAAATAAATATATATCTTATTGATTTTTTTTACAGAGAGGAAGGGAGAGGGAGAGAGAGTTAGAAATACCGATGAGAGAGACATCCATCAGCCG
Source organism: Lasiurus cinereus (assembly GCA_011751065.1). Lineage (NCBI taxonomy): Eukaryota > Metazoa > Chordata > Mammalia > Chiroptera > Vespertilionidae > Lasiurus > Lasiurus cinereus. Next base: position 372,852 of record JAAGEH010000043.1, on the reverse strand, counting down.
CCTCTTGCACACACCCTACTGGGGATGTGCCCGCAACCCAGGTACATGCCCTTGACCGGAATCGAACCTGGGGCTCTTCAGTCTGCAGACCGATGCTCCATCCACTGAGCCAAACCGGTCTCGGCAGACAAGGGCATTTTTAAAGTCAGTAACGCACAGGCCCCTTTCCACGGAGTAGTTATTTTTCTGTCTGTGTATTGTGGACACAGGCTGCCAGGCCTTCAGGAGAGCTCCTGGAGGACTCCGAGGTTGTATTTGCCACGGTGGTTCATCAAAGACGCGCTAGAAAAAAATAGTGTTAACTTTGTGCGCAAGACACACCGGTCTGCCTTCAGGTGTTTGGTGTGCATATGGATTTGTGGATGCTTTGGGCTCCCCCTGCCTCCCCAGGTCTGGGCCTGCCCATGGGGTGAGAGTCTCCATGCTAGGACTTTTTTTCCTCTCTGCTGGGGTGTCTGCCACAGGTCACGGAAGACAGAGCTAAGTGTGAGCGGCCAAGTGTGTGTTGTGCTGCTTATGTGCCAAAGCTGGGAGAGACGGGCATTTTCTGGAGGTTTGCATGTAACTCCTCCTCATGCCACTCATGTGTGTAGAGAAAGGGCCGGGAAGTGACCAGGGAAGAAAGGAGGGTGTGCAGGTGTGTGGGAGACTCCCAAGGAGCTGGGGGCGCAGAGGTAGAGGATAGTGCCAGGCGTGCACCTTGCTGGGGAGAGAAATAGGTAAAGTGTGTGTTGGCAGGGGGTGGATGCGTGTGCCACAAGTGTGTGTTTTGTAAGTTCATCGGTGATTTTATTCAATAGGCAGTTTTCTAAATATATATACAGTGGTACCTTGAGATACGAGTTTAATTCATTCCGTAACCTTGAGGCGTGGGAAACTATGAGACGCTCGAGTCGCGGTAAACTGGTGGGTCGTGTGCAGCTGGCCGATCCTCGCGATTACTCCTATCTCAAATGTTGCTCGTATTTCAAAGCAAAAATCGCTCCCTCGACGGCTCATATCTCAAAAATCTCATATGTTAGGGCACTCGTATCTCGAGGTACTACTGCGTGTGTGTATGTATGTGTGTATATATATATATGTGTGTATATATATGTATATGTATATATATATATATATGTAAAATATATTTTATTGATTTTTTACAGAGAGTAAGGGAGAGGAATAGAGAGTTAGAAACATCGATGGGAGAGAAACATCAATCAGCCACTTCCCACACACACTCCCTACTGGGGATGTGCCTGCAACCAAGGTACATGCCCTTGACTTGGAATCAAATCCAGGACCCTTCAGTCCGCAGGCCGACGCTCTATCCACTGAGCCACACCCGCTAGGGCTCAAAAGGCAGTTTTCCAGGCCTCCCCTGCGACAGGCCTGGAGTTGGGGCCCGAAGGGGAACAGAGATGATGAGACGCAGCTCCAGGAGCGGCTTCATTGGGAAAGCAGATCAAAGCGACCCACAGAGCCCGGTGTGGGGGTTACCAAAGCAGATTCTGCAGCCGGAAGGCCTGGGCAATGACCTTGGACTTAAACTCCCTCTGGCCTTGTCTGTAAAATGGGGACGGTGAGAGTGCCGGCGTTATAGATTGGTTGTTGTGAGAATTACACGAGCTAAATCGTGTGCAATGCTGGGAATAGTGCCCGCTTACAGAAAACGCTGGCAAACAACAGCAGAAGGGCAACACCGAGGCGTGTACAGACACCCAGGGAGGGAAGAGGGGACAGACACCCAGGGAGAGAAGAGGGGACAGACATCCAGGGAGAGGCAGCGAGGCGGCGTGGCCTCGTGCTTAGACCACGGACGCCGAGGCTCAGATTGGGGTCTGAACGTGACTTCTCGACTCCCCACGCAGCCTGTGAGAGCAGACGAGTACCTAACCTTCACCCCCGTCTTTTCCTAAGTGGTTGTGTGGTGGGGATTAAACGAGGTCTGACACGTGCCACGCGGGGAGGGAGTGGTTGTGCCTGCTGGCGGCGGAGGGCTCTCGGGGTTTCGCAGAAGGGCAGAGTTTACCAGTTGGGAGGGCCGGTGATGCAGGGCCTGCTGTTTAAGATCGGCCCTGAGAGCCGAGGCTGTGATTTGGGGGGAGGCCCCTCCAGCAAAGGACTCAGTGAGGACAAAGGCGGGGGAGGCGGGAAGCGTCGTCCTGGCCGTGGAGGGGCCCACGGGGTGCAGGGGACGTGGTGGCCTCTGAAGCCAGAGAAGCAGGTAGAGACCTGGTCTTGGAGTTCTTTTTTTTTTTTTTTTTAAATATATTTTATTGATTTTTTTACAGAGAGGAAGGGAGAGGGATAGAAAGTCAGAAACACCAATGAGAGAGATACATTGATCAGCCGCCTCCTGCACACCCACCACTGGGGATGTGCCCGCAACCAGGATACATGCCCCTGACCAGAATCGAACCCGGGGACCCTTCAGTCCGCAGGCCGAGGCTCCATCCACAGAGCCAATCTGGTTTCTGCTGGTCTTGGAGTTCTGACGTAAGACCTTCAACCAACCTTTCTTGGATGCTGACCGTCTTCAGCGTAGGGGCGGGTAGAACCAGAAAGGAGCTCTGAGCAGGTCGATGGACAGTCAGAGCTGTTTGGGAAGTGGGGGGTGAGGTGTGAAATGGAGGAGAGGGGTCAGAGTTATGTGGGAGACAGTTCAGGAAAGGGCCATTGAGGTCTGTCCCTTAGTTGCCTGGGGGCGTGGCAGAGGAGGTGGTGGCAGTGGTTGCAGTGGCTGAGAGCCATCGCAGAGGCTGGACCAGGGGTCCCTGCCTCTTGTAGGTGGAGGAGGTGGGGAGGAGAAGGCCCGAGAGGCTGAGATCGGGGTGTGCACGGTGGGAGGACGGCGTATGGGTGGGTGAAAGGAAAGGGGGAAGTCAGCCAGGGAGCAGGCGTGGCGGCAGATCAGGCCGGTGCTGAGGGGGTGCCCTGGGCATTCCTAGACAGCGGTGTCCGGACCTCCCGGCGACCAGAGCTGTGGCTGCGAGGCGGGGCTGCAGCTGGAGACCCGGGAGTCACACGCGCGGAGCGAGCGCGTTTGAAGCTCTGGAGTCGGACGAGGTGCCCGAGGAGAAGGCGAGAGACTTCAGAGGCGCCTCCAGGGGGGAGGGGGGGAGGAGCCGCAGACGGCGAAGGAGCAGTGGGAACAAAACGGGAGTCAGATCACAGGCGGAGGATGAGAGCGTGGGGCCTGGCGGCCAGCGCGCCTCGCGGGGCGCCGGGGCGTTTCGCCGTTTCATCCTCTGCCCGCCCCTGAGATGTGAGCGCCGGACTCTGCACCCCGCCGGCTGCCACCTGCACCTGTTGCCCCGCCTGGGTCCGCGCTGCCTCCAAACCAGAGCCGTGGCCAGTCCGCGGTGCCTGGGGGTGACTGCGTTTGTGTATGGGGGTGCTTGGGGGTGGCGTGTGACCAGATACCAGTGACTGCCCCAGATTCCTCGGGCCACAGCTTCTCCCTCACGTCGGGAGGTGATGAGGGCGCCCCTGTGTTTGTGGGCCAGCGGTCCCCGCCCTGAGAGAGGGCTGTGCAGATCCACCTGGAACAGTGGTTCTCCACCTGTGGGTCGCGACCCTTTGGGGGTCGAACGACCCTTTCACAGGGGTCGCCTAAGACCATCGGAAAATGCAGATATTTACATCACGATGCGTCACAGTAGCAACATTTCATGGTTGGGGTCACCACCCCATGGGGAACTGTATGCAAAGGTCGCGGCTTTAGGAAGGTTGAGAACCACTGACCCGGAGGCTCTCAGCCGGCGGAGCCCTCAGGAAGAGCTCGCTTGCCGGGAGGACACACAGCTCACTACCCTTCGCTCACTCCCCTGGAAATCTCCCTGCAGCTGCCGCTCCCTCCTCCACGGCCGCGTGTCTGAATGTGGCTTAACCTCAGCCGAGGACTCAGGATGTCGTGACTGCCCCCAGCTACTACACTGGGTGGTCCCTTCTTTGAGGTTTGAAACGATGCTTGGCTGCTGGAATATTGACTTCTTTATGATTAATTTTTTAAATTGAAAACATATTTTTAATTTGATTTTTATTTTTTAAAATATATTTGATTGATTGATTGATTTTTTTTTTTACAGAGAGGAAGGAAGAGGGATAGAGTTAGAGATGAGAGAGAGACATCGATCAGCTGCCTCCTGTACCCTCCCTACTGGGGATGTGCCCACAACCAAGGTTACATGCCCTTGACCGGAATCGAACCTGAGACCCTTCAGTCCACAGGCTGATGCTCTAGCCACTGAGCCAAACTAGTTAGGGTTTTAAATTGATTTTTAGAGAGAGAAGAAGGTGGGGAGAGAAAAAGAGAGAGAGAGAGAGAAATCAAGATCTATTGGCTGCCTCCTGCACAGCCCCTGCTGGGGATCAAGTCCACAACCCAGGCAGGTGCCCTGACTGGGAATCGAACCCGAAACCTTTTGGTGCACAGGACAACGCCCAACCCACTGAGCCACACCGGCCAGGGCTGGGCTGTTGCCTGCTTCCCTTAGCTTTCCCAGTTTCCCATCTCTGTCCGTGGAGGCGCTGTTGGATAGCAGGTCGCCTCCACCGTTCTCTCTGCGCGTGAACCTGGAGGTCAGGGTCCAGGCAGGGAGGGATGCGGGTCACGGACAGCGGAGCCGGTGGCCTCTGAGGTTCTCCCGGGAGAAATCGGCAGTTTTCGCGCATAACTGTGCCTGCGTCGGCGTTGACAGCTCCGAACCGTTTTTTTGCTCTTGTTCTGGTCTCCGTCCCTGTCCTCGACCACGAATCCGCTGGGATCGCACGTCTGTGTTGGGCAAGACGAGAGTGCCACCCGTGCCCGTTGGTGGGGCGGCACACCTGTGCGTGTGAAACTGAAATCAAAGGAGGTCACGGGCGTGGACCCGCTGTCAGCTGGGACGTCCGGTACCTGCGGTCCTGTGGTTTCTGTGGTTGGAAACAGCTCGGGGTACAAGGAGTGACCGCGGTAAGACCCGCCACGAGGGGGACGTTCTCACAGACAGCTCATACATACGGCAGAAAAATGGCTACAAGCAGCGGTTCTCAACCTGTGGGTCGCGACCCCATTGGGTCGAATGACCCTTTCACAGGGGTCGCCTTAGACCATGGGAAAATGCAGATATTTACATCACGATGCATCACAGTAGCAACATTTCATGGTTGGGGGTCACCACCCCATGAGGAACTGTATGCAAGGGTCGAGGCCTTAGGAAGGTTGAGAACCACTGGCTAAGAGCATGGGCTGCCTGGGTTCGAATCCCCGCTTTGCTACTTACCAACTGGGTGGACTTGGGCACCTGACTTAATCGCAGGCTTCTTCAGTGTCCTGCTCTGTAAAACGGAAGTTAGAATGTTGTTTCGGGACTAAAGGAGTTAAGGTACGGGCATCCTTTACAAGGTGCCAGGCACTGATCTTGCTCCCATGTTGATTAATCCTAGTGGTCAGGGAAGGCTTCCCGGAGGAGGTGGGACTTGGCCAGATCTTGCAGGAGGACGGAGTGAGATGTGTGGGGCTGGAAAGGAAAGGGCAGGGCTTTTCCATCAGGGAAACAGCCTAAATGAGGGGGCCAGCGGACCAGGCAGAGGGCAAGAGACCAAGACCTTTGTGCTTTGTGGGAGATGAAATCAGAACAGTAGATGAAAGGCAGCTTCTAGGAGTCTTTTTTTTAAAAAACGTATTTATTGATTTTTTTACAGAGAGGAAGGGAAGAGGGACAGAGTTAGAAACATCGATGAGAGAGAAACATTAATCAGCTGCCTCCTGCATGCCCCCCAATGGGGATGTGCCCTCAACCAAGGTAAATGTCCTTGACCGGAATCAAACCTGAGACCCTTCAGTCCGAAGGCCGACGCTCCATCCACTGAGCCAAACCGGTTTCGGCAGCTTCTAGGAGTCTTGACTTCCAGGCCAAGAATGCAGTTTCTCTGGAAGTTTTTGTTGTTGTTGTTTTGTTAATCCTCACGTGAGGATGTTTCCCCATTGATTTTTAGGGAGAGTGGGAGAGAGAGGGAAAAATGGAGAGAAATGTCGATGTGAGAGAAGCACATTGATTGGTTGCCTCCCGCACATACCCTCAGCCTGCAACCCAGGTACGTGCCCTTGACCAGAATTGAACATGGGACCCTTCAGTCCATCGGCTGATGCTCTGTCCACTGAGCCAAACCTGTGAGGGCTCATTGCAAGTTTTAAAGCCAAATTGGTTTGGGCTCAGATTTTGACTCTGCCCCTCAATATGACCTTGGAAAAGTTTCTTCCACTTTTTTTTTTTTTAAAAAAAAACACACATTTTATTGACTTTCCACAGAGAGGAAGGGAGAAGGATAGAGAGCTAGAAACATTGATTGGAAAGGAACATCGATTAGCTGCCTCCTGCACGCCCCCCACTGGGGATGTGCCTACAACCAAGGTACATGTCCTTGACTGGAATCGAAACCCAGACCTTTCAGTCTGCAGGCCGACGCTCCATGCACTGAGCCAAACCGGTTTAGGCTCTTCCGCTTTCTGAGCCTTGGTTTTCCCATCTCTACAAGGGAGTAGCAGCCGTATCCATGACCAGGGGAGGGTGGTCAGGAAATGATACAGTGCATGGAAACAGCCAGGCATTACATGGGAACTGCTTTCTATTATTCATTCAACAAACAGCCAGGTGTTTTCCTGAGCCAGGAATTGTGCAAGCAGCCAGATAGAGAGAGATGAATGAGACATTGTCCTCACAGTGCAGGCAGGAAGCAGAGATGGAAACAGGAGACGGGAATGAGGACACAATGTGCCATGGAGCGCTGGCTAGCTCTGCCCGGGCGGTCACCTCAGAACGCAGACGGGGCGATAGTGACCGGGCCTTATAAGGAGCAAGAGGCGACTTGTTTAGGCTGCTGAGGATGAGGAGAGTGAGGAGGGGGAAGGGCGTTTTGGGCTGAGGGAATCGTGCGTGCAGAAACGTGGCCGGGGAGGGAAATGGGAAGAAGTTGGGCGTGGCTGGAGCCTGGACTGTTGCCGGAAAGGCGGTTGCAGGGAGGTGTGGTCAAATGGTGGACTTGCCGGTTAAATATATTTTATTTTATTTTTTTAAAAATATATTTTATTGATTTTTCACAGAGAGGAAGGGAAAGGGATAGAAAGCCAGAAACATCGATGAGAGAGAGACATCGATCAGCTGCCTCCTGCACGCCCCCCACTGGGGATGTGCCTGCAACCAAGGATCAAACCTGGGACCTTTCAGTCCGCAGGCTGACGCTCTATCTACTGAGCCAAACCGGTTTGGGCTTTTTAAAAAAAATATGTTTTTATTGATTTCAGAGAGGAAGGAAGAGGGAGAGAGAGAGAGAGAAACATCCATGATGAGAGGGAATCATTGATTGGCTGCGTCCTGCATATCCCCCACTGGGGGTCGAGCCTGCAACCTGGGCATGTGTCCTTGACGGGAATCGAACCTGGGACCCCTCAGTCTGCAGGCTGACGCTCTATCCACCGAGCCACACCGGCCAGGGCGCCCTGAGGAGTTTTTCGCAGGGGCAGGACCTGGTGGGTCCACCGTGGGTGCGCTGCAGGGTGAGAAGACCGCTGTGGGGGAGATTGATGAGGGGCTTATGACCGTGCAGAGGAGGGGATCTGAGGAGGGCCTGGCCTCCGGGCTGTGTTGATGGAGGGATGGGAAGGGCTTCTGGGAGCTCAGCTTAGTTTTCAGGTTTTGGAAGGTGGCCCTGGTGGGCATGGGGTTGGTATGAAGACAGAGCAGGGCTGATTGCTGGGTGCCTGACCTGACCAGGGCAGGTGTGTCGGGGGCTGTGGGGGAGGGTACTGAGACCCACCTGGGACACGTGGAGGGTGGACAGCCCACGAGACATTCAGGGGGAGCTTTTCCGAAGGCAGGCAGACACACAGGTCGAGAGGACAGAAGAGCGGCTGGCACCAGAGTCACTGCAGAGTTCCGAGTGTGTGTGTGCACGTGTGTGTGTGCACGTGTGTGCACGCTGATCACAGCCGGACTTGGCCAGGTGTATCTGGTACTGGTGTCCAGGGAGCCGGGCGGGGGATGGGCGGGGAGACTGACCAGCAGGGTTCTAACTCGGGAACCAGGTGAGGAGGAGGGCTCTGGTGACGGACGGAGGCCGAGGGGGCTTTGGGCACAGGGGGTTCCTGTGGGAAGGAGGTAGGTGATCGGGCTGAGCTCGCCCAGGCGCACTGAGGCACATGCTGGGGGCTGCATGGTGTGAGGCTCACGGGTGGGCTCCCTGGAGCCTGGTAGAGCAGGTTGCCTCCTGGGTGCTAGGAAGTGTTGGCTGCAAGCAGCGCCTTTGCCAAACGCAGGTACCGGGGGTGGAGACGTGGAGCGGGTGTTGGTGGTGGCGTAGGAGGACAGACACGTGACCGCTGAGCGGACAGCTGAAGGTGCCGGCCTGGCACCCAGAGAAGAGCTGGGGCTGCAGGCATAGTTTTGGGGGGTCCCCAAGCCACAGCAGTAACCTCTTACTGAGGAGAAGGGAGAAGAGTGAGGAGGGTGTAGGGCAGGGCCTGGAGGGGCCTGGGGTGGCGGGGGCAGGGGACAACAAGGAAAGTGAGGTCAGAGCGTCCCCAGGTGCCAGCTCTCAGAGGCAGGAGCGGAGGGCCGGTACCGGAGCAAAGCGGACTGGATGGTTCCGCTTTCCTTAGCACGTACGGCCCCGATGGTGGCAGGGGACAGTGCCTTTCGAAACACCCTCCGCGTTGGGTTACCTGGAGGCCATTATGCCTCCTGGACTGTGAGGTGCCAGAGAGATGAGTGTGCGGGGCCTTCGCACCCGGGGCCAGAGCGCTCGGACCTGGGCTCTGCGGGTGAGCCGGGGATCCCCTGCGGGCCCCCTCAGCTCCAGGCCTCCAGAGGCAGCGGGCCCCGTCTGTGTAAGGGGGCCCTGTGTAAGGATGTCTGGGCACCCTCTCGGCGGCCTCGGCCCCACCTCTGGCCCCATCCCTCCTTATCAGAGGGCAGGCCCTTCCCCTGCCCGGGTCCAGCGCCAGTCTGTCCACTGCCCTTGCTTCTTCCTTAGGGGGGACGGGTTGGGAGCAGAGGGATGGGGCTGGAGGGTCCTAAAGTGCCCAGAGCGCGTGAGGAGATAGTACTTTGCCTAGGAAGGCCCTGCAGACGGGGCGGGCGGGCGGGGCTGGGAGCGCCTGGGTGCCATCCAGTCCCGGGTCTGAGAGTGCCAAGGGTGCCAAGGACAGGGCTCCAAGGACCTCGGGGCCGCAGCCGTCAGCAGAGAGAGGCTCGGTGTGGCCCAGAAGCATGGCCCACACGTGCAGAGGGGTGGGGCGCGTGGGGGCGGGGTTAGAAGGTGGGAGGAAGGTGGGTGGGTGGGTGGGTAGGAGCCGTGGTCATGGCAGGGCGTGTCTGTCCCCGGGAGCGGGCGAAGCGGCGGTCTGTGTGCCTCTGACGCCAGGTATGAGATCACTGCGGGTATTGATTCCGCACTCCGCCAGCGTGTGGACTGTGGGGGTGGCATGAGTTGTGATAAATGACAGTGTGTGTTTCTGGAGCGCCGCTCCGCTCCGGAGAGCGGATGAGCCAATGACACCAAATGAGGCTGGAGGCGGGAGGAGATGGGGGTGCTCGCCGGGCTAAATCCGGACCGCACAGCTTTCGGCGTGTGTGCGTGCCTCTCCCGGGGCCCGCATGCGTGTGCGTGTGCGTGTGTGTGTGTTTGCCCACTGGGCCTGTGTGTTTGTAGGCTGTGCTACTTCTGCTCCCGCCTGTTGCTTCTCTGAAGGCTCCCGCGGGTGGGCGAGTCTGGAGAGGGTTGGCTGGTCCTCCTCCTCCTCAGCAGCCCGGCGCCCCGCCTGCTCCAGGACGGGTAGCCCAGTGGGAGGCGCTGCTCCCCGTCCTCTCTTCCTCCTGTCTCCTCTCCGGACTCCTCCGGCCAGCCGTGGCCCGGCCCAGGAAGGCCCAGGGGGTGCAGGCTGGCTGCCCGAAGGCGGTGCCAGGACCTAGGACGGTCCGGTTGGCCCACGGCCTCTGCCCCCCCTCCCACCAGCCGAAGGGGCCCAGCCGGCCGGGGCGCTCTGCCTCACTCAGCTGTTACAAAGGCCTGAGTCACGGGACCCCCACACCAGAGCTGGGAGGGGCTTCGGAGGTGCTCTCTGCACCCCTCTCACATGGCAGAAGAGGGACCGGGGCTCAGAGAGGTTCAGTGACGGGGGGGGGGGGAGCCACCCAGCACCGTGAGGCAGGCAGCACGGTGTGTTCTGATTGCGGACCCAGGACGCTTCTCCCCGGTGGGGGTGGAGGGGTCGCTGGGTCCCGTGCAAAGGCTCTGGGTGTGAGCTGTGTGTGTCTGTGTGTGTGTGTCCTGGACCCATAGGGCCTATGTGTGTCAGTGTGTCACCGAGCACCGGTGCATCTCTGATGAGCCCCATGCGAGCGGGGGCCCCCTCTGTCTCAGATGCGCCGGAACGCGGGGAGCAGCGTGTCTGAGAGGCAGGACGCCGTCTGCCTGCTGGCCGCGCCCGGCTCTGCTTCCCCTTCTCCCCGTGACCTGCCCTGGGCCTCTGTTTCCTGGAATGTCACACGAGGCTTGGGTGCTCCTGGCCTGTGTGACCCCGTGTGTGAGGCACGGGCTGGGTCTCATCCCCAGCAGAGCCCCCAGGTCGGGCGGCTTATGTCAGGGCCTGGGTGGGGGCGTGGGGGCCTCGACCCCATCAGTCTCCTTGGAACCCTGTCCTTGGCACCCTTGCTAACAGCCCTCCTCTCTCTCTCTCCCTGCTGCACCCCTTCCTGCACCTGCCGGCCTGCAGAGGAGCACCCCATGGAAGGTGAGTGGGGCCTGGGGCTCACGGAGTGGCGGTCCTGGGTGAGGGGGTGTCGCTGGCCACCCAAGGGCTCCCGCCCTCGCCCCTGCCCCTCCCCTGGGAAGGATGTCTGGGCACCCTCTCAGCGGCCTCGGCCCCACCTCTGCCCCGTCCCTCCTTATCAGAGGGCAGGCCCTTCCCCTGGCCGGGTCCAGTGCCAGTCTGTCCACTGGCCTTGCTTCTTCCTTAGGGGGGACGGGTTGGGAGCGGAGGGATGGGGCTGGAGGGTCCTAAAGTGCCCAGAGTGCGTGAGGAGATAGTACTTTGCCCAGCACAGCCCAGGAGGCTCAGGGAGGCCCTGCAGACGGGGTGGGCGGGGCTGGGAGCGCCTGGGTGCCATCCAGTCCTGGGTCTGAGAATCGGGCAGAGGGCGGTGGGCACTGTCCCGGGGCAGGGAGTAGGTGGGGGCAGCTTCTCTGGTCGGACTGACAAGGCGCAGGCCCCTGCCCTGTGGGCTGGTGGGGGGGTGGCCTGCTTCTTCCTGCGCCCAGGCCACGGCTCTCTTTGGGGTGTCTCTCCCTCCTCCCCTGGCTTCTCCTGCTGCTGCCTTTCTCTCTGGGTTCCTCCGGGGCTCTGTCCCGGGCCTCTTGCTCCAGCTCTGGTCCCTGCGCCAGGCTCTCTGGGTCTCGTCATTCTCTGACCCGTTCCTCTCGGGATGGTCCCCCTGTTTCTTTCTTCCTCCTCTGGTGGACGGGTCGGGGAGAGGGGAGAGGGGAGCCTGGGGTGGATGCCCAGACTGGGGGGCTGGGCAGCCAGGAGCGGGGTGTCCTCTTCCTGGAGAAGCAGCGGGGGCGGGAGGGACACGCCGGCCCTGCCCTGGGAGGCGCGGGGACCAGGAGTCCGGGCAGGCGGGCAGGTGGGGCTCCCGGCCTGAGTGCGGGCTGCGGTCAGTGTTTCCCGGTGGTGCCCCCAGTTTGGCTGGCCTCTCTGGGTGAGGTCTCTTCTCTGTGGATGCCCTCGGGCCCCTGGTCCTGGCCTCCAGGCGCCCGTGTGTGTGTGTGTGTGTGTGTGTGTGTGTGTGTGTGTGTACAGCTCTGTGTGCACGCCTGCACATCCATGCCGTGTGCCTGCGTCTGCGTGTGGCGGGGTGGCCTCCTTTGCCGTGTCTCCGTGGCGTGGCCCACGTCGCGGTGCCCCGAGGAGCGTCTGCATCTGTGTCTGCATCTGTCCTCTCCGTGTCTGCGTCTCCGTGGCCGTGTTTACCTCTGAGCGTGAGCGAGCCGGCGTGGCTGGGAGCCGCAGCCTTCTGAGGCCGGGAGATAAGATTTAGTGCTGATGTGACTTTTACTCGCTCTTGATGTCATGTCTCCGCCGGAACAAAGGCAGAGAGGAAGGGAGGAAGGGAGAGAAGGGAGCGTGGGGCGGGAGGGCTGGTCCAGGAGACGGAGCGGAGCGGTGGGCGGAGGCGGGGAGAGGAGGACACGGGCGGAGGGAGGGGCAGAGGCTTGAAACGGGCGGGAAAGGGCCAGGCCCGAGCGGCAGGCAGCGGAGCCACGGGGCCGAGGGCGAGAAGGGAGCACCCTTCCCGGCAGGGGGACCACCGGGGCCAGCAGGGCCGCTGGGCTGGGAGACTGGTGTCCACTGCGACCTGTGAGGCCGCCCGG
>JAAGEH010000043.1:328645-351805 GCA_011751065.1 Lasiurus cinereus | reverse complement strand
TGACTGCCCCCTTCCTGTGCCAGGGCGACTTCCTCCCCATCCTGTGCCAGGGCCACTGCCCCTTCCTGTGCCAGGGGTGTTCAGAAGCTCAGCTTGCTGTTCAGGTGCTGCTGGGAGTTGTAGTTTAGGTAGTGTAGCTCTGGGCTGTGAGATGGGGGCCAGTGCTCCCTGGTCTTGCTCCTCCCAGACCTGGCAGCCTGCGCCTCCTCCCCCTGAGAGCCCCCACAAAACCCGGCGAGGCCTGCTGCCCTTTTCCCCACTCAGGGTCTGTCTGTCCTTCCCGCCCGGGTCCTGTCCACACCTGCTCCTCCTCATCCTTCAGGCGCCCCTTGCTGCCCAGCCTCTCGGTCCCGGGCCCTGGGGTCCAGGCTGCACTGGGAATGCGGGTCATGCAGACTGGCCGGGACGAGTGCTGGTCTTCTCAGAGGACCCCAGGAGAGCGGGAGGCGGGGGGCGGGGGGCGGCCTGCTTCTCCCGGTGCGTCCAGCCCAGACTCGCCCCCTTCCGGTCCCTGGCCTCTTTTGTTCCGTCCAATCGCTTTTGCACGTGGAGGCCTTATTCTTCCCTTTCCCTGCCCGACACTCCCTTTATGGATTCCACTGCCTGCAGTGAAGGGAGGGAGCGGGAGGGCAGGCCTGGCTCCTGGGAGGGACCCGTGTGTGTGGGGCAAACCCAAGGTCAAACACATCCCTTTCCTGGTCCTGGAGCCCCCCGGCCCATCCCACCCCGCCCCCGCCGGTGCCCAGGCAGCGGGCCTGGTTGCCATGGCAGCAGTCAAGTCCAGAGGAAGCCCGGCTTCCATCCCCTAGCGGCCGCTGTCCCGCTTTCCTGGCGGCCCTCTCCCCGCCCCCGTCCCGTCCCCTCGTCCCCGCGCAGGGCGCGGCACTGAGTCACCTCAGCTGTGCTGCCACCATTTCCTTTCGGTCCTGCTGGCCCATCTTCCCCGCTCCCTGGCTGCCCTCCCCACCCTCCCCTTCTTGTCCCTGCTCACCCCCCCCTTTATCCTCTCTGAGCCTCCCCACGGAGCCCCCAGGTAGGCAGGGCGGGTTTCCACTGTCCCCATGTCGCCCGTGTCCTCGCCAGCCTCGCTGTGCTGTGGCCTCAGGAAACTGGGCCCCGCCAGCTGCGGGAGTGCGGTGCCAGGCGCTGGGGCGGCAGCTGGTGCCTTGGCATCCGGCGGCGGCAGCGAGGACAGAGTCTGCGGGCAGCCTGCCCGGCGGAGAGAAGAGGGCTGTGTGTGCGGGGAGGGCGGCAGCGGAGCGCGCACCCAGAGAGCCCGGCTTGCCCGCACCTGGGGCTGCTGCTGAGGCCGGCGGCCGGCAGGTGCCTCACCGGGGCCCGGTGCCCCCCGGCCCCGTGCCTCGCTCCTGCCAGGCCCCGGGCCTGTGCCGAGGGCCCCCTGGGCTCCGTCAAGGCCTGGTGCCCGCGTTCTTCCTGCACGGTGGCGGCGGGCCAGCTGTTTGCTGGGAGGGGAAGCGAATCCCTGTCAGGGCCCGGTTCTCGCTCTCCCTGCCTCCACGTCCCCTTCTCTCCCCTCCGCGCGGACCCCACTCCCCTCCACCGAGCTGTTGACCTCTCACCTCACCCACTTAGAGAATGCTGAATGCCCCTAAGCCTCTCCAGCCTTTTTACTTCTGCTTAGAACGTGCTGTGGAAACAGATCTGTGTGCGTGCACACACACACAGGCACACACACAGGCACACACACGTGTACAGACATGCACACGCACACCCATGAGAGCTAGGCCTACCCTTGCACTTTCACCCCTAGCCACCTGCCTGGTCTGGGGGGTCTCACGCCCGTCCTCTGGGGCCCCTCTGTGCTGTCCTCTGAGGTGGAGTAGGAAGCTGGGTGGGTGAGAGCTGGCAGGATGGCCACCGGGTCAGCACAGCCTGCCCAGGCCTGCTGCTACCTGGTGCACATCCCTGTCACCAGCATGGCCTTCCCGTGTGTCCCCCCTGCACCCCACCACAGTGTGTCCCCCTGCACCCCACCACACCGCTTCCCCGTTCTTCTGCTCGCTGCTCAGCAGGCCTCCGAGCCCCTCCCTCCTGGTGAGGCCTGAACCGCCCCCGGCTGAGGATGGTCACCTCCGCCAGGAGAGGCGAGGAGGGCGGGGGCTGGGCTCCCAGCCCCTGGCAGGAGCCTGGAGCCTTCGGTGTGTCCACCGCCTCCTCCAGGGGGAGGGGCTGATGGAAGGCCGGGGGAGGAGGCAGTGTGTGTGCGTGTCTGCTTTGCCTGGCCCGTGGCAGCTTAATTGTCAGCTGTCAGTGTGAGAACCACTTAGCAGCCTCCTGCGGAGGCGAGGGGCTCGGGGAGCTGACTGACAGCAGAGGTGACAGGGCCGGGAGGTGGGTGGCCAGGCCCCGAGGGGAGAGGGCCTAGCGCGGGCGGGCAGGCAGGCAGGCGGGGGGCCTGGGCGGCGGGAGGGAGGGGAGCAGGCGGCCGGCCGGCCCTCCCGGTCCCCCTCAGCCTCTGCCCTCTCCCCTCGCCCGGCGTCCAGGCAAGGAGGAGTTCGTGGCGACCTTCAAAGGCAACGAGTTCTTCTGCTACGACCTGTCCCACAACCCGATCCAGAGCAGCACGGACGAGATCACCCTGGCCTTCCGCACGCTGCAGCGCAACGGGCTCATGCTGCACACCGGCAAGTCGGCCGACTACGTCAACCTGTCCCTCAAGTCCGGCGCCGTCTGGCTCGTCATCAACCTGGGCTCGGGCGCCTTCGAGGCCCTCGTGGAGCCCGTCAACGGCAAGTTCAACGACAACGCCTGGCACGACGTCCGAGTCACCCGAAACCTGCGCCAGGTAGGGGGAGCAGGAGGCCGGCTGGGGCCCGCCGGGCGGGGCGGCAGGGAGTGGGGGTGCTAGGCCTCGGGGCAGGGCGTCGAGGCGTGGGGTCGCAGGGAGTGTCCAGGAGGGTGGCAGGAGCCGGCAGTGGCTTCAAGGACCGGGGCAGGGAGCTAGGGAGGCACTGAAGAGACGCCGGGGCAGGAGGCGGAGGGACAGGGGAGGGCTGGGGCTGGGAATCAGGGGGCCTGGCAGAAAGGCCAGGAGGGAGCTGGGAGCCGTGAGACAGAGCCGGGGGGGTGGGACCTGGGGTGCCACGAGTGGGGGGACCCTGGCCTGGTGGAGCAGCTGCGGTGTCCCGGCACTGGGCTGAAGGCAACAGGCGAAAGCGGAGGCATGTGTGGGCCGCAGTGTGGCCTGCAGGGATGGGGGGTGGGGTGGGGGACACTCTAGGGAGACAGGAAGGGGGGGAGCATGGCGCAGGTGCAGCAGGTGCGTGAGGGAGCAGGACCGGACCTTGGGCCCACCTCTGCTCCGGGCAGCGCGCTCCCTTCCCTCTCCCCTCCCGTCCCTCCAAAGGCGCCCAGCTCTCCCACGGCCAGCCATGCCCAGCCATGCCCTCTCCTGTGCCCGCTCCTCTGGCACAGTCCCTGGCTGCCTCCTGTGCTCCGCTCCAACCGGCAGGGCTCAGAGGAGACTCGGGTCGCCCCCTGCCGGCAGGACAGGCTCTTCTCCGCAGGGGCCGCTCAGCTCCGCTCCCAGGCTCACCCTGGGGAGGCTCCGGCCTCCGTGGGCGGCAGCTTCATCCTCTTAGCGGTGGCAGCTTTGCCTCTCAGGGGGCGCAGGGTGGTGACAGGCAGGCCCTCTGGCCAGGCCTCTGCCTGACAGCAGCCCCCGCGGTTTGCTTCCAGCCCTGGACGTTCCCTCCTCATCCAGGGTCCACCCCGCACCCTGTGCAGTGGGAGCGGCCGCTGTGCTCCTGCCCCCCCTCCTGTCTCCTTCCCTGCTGCTCGCTCGGAGGCCAGGCTTCTGCCGGCCTCTCGGTCCCGGGTCCCCCGCTTTCTCTCAGGTCCCCCCGCTTTCTCTGGAGCTGATGGTGGTGGAGCGTTTCCAGCCCCCCCCTTCAGCACCGAGTGCATCTCCCTCTGCGAGGCACATCTCCACCTGCGAGGCGCGCTCTGCGGGTTTCCAGTCCTTCTCTCACTGGTTGGCGCCCCTGGACTTCCTGGCTCTGGGTGTGTGGCCAGCCTTTGTGGTTCCTCCTCTTCAGCATCGTCCTCCTCCCCCTCCTCCTCCCCTTCCTCCCTCGAAAGACTCCTCCCTGGGCCGGATTCCGGCTGACCTCTCACTCTTCTTACTGTCCTCTCCTCTTCGGCGGAGTGACGACCGCACCGCGTCCTCCCGGGGTCCTCCTTCGGTTCCTTCCAGCCTCTGCTGCCTCTGGCAGTCGGGACCTCTTCTTGTGCCCGGTGCTCTGCGGACTGGCAGGCCGGGCGGGCGGGCACTCCTCCTGGGTGCGGTGTCCCTCTTCATGCCTCAGTCCCTGACCAGGTCAGAGGCGTGTCTTGTCTGCCACCACCGTCGGCGCCAACCTGCGTGTGTCGGGTCCACTTGTCATGCTTCCACGTGCCATGCACATTCGCTGGCGGGCGCGCGTGTGAGGGCAGCCGCCCTCGGTGCTTTCGCGTGCTCTCTTTCCCCGGGACCAGGGCTGTCCCCGGGGCGGCCTCTGGCAGGAAGACCCTGCGAGCTCTCCTGTGCCATCTCCTATGGGCGTCATTCGGCCCAAACCAATGTCGCGTGCGTCCGTATCGGTCCCTGCCTCCCAGCCCGGCAGCTCGAGAGCAGGCGGGGGATGTCCGCTGACAGTGAACCGGGCATGGACCCTGCACGTCCCCGCTGCGAGGCAGAGAGGGCACTGTTCTCAGAACTAGAGATACGAGAGGAAGGGGAGCCGTGGCCGAGGGAGGGGGAGGACCGAGGGGCTGAGCCGAGTGTGGACGGCGGCCACGGCAGCCTCCTCCTGGGCTCAGAGTCGTGGGTCCACGCTGGAAGCTGATGGGAACGCTCCCCAGCCTGTTCGGCCGACCCCCAGGGCGGGGGCAGGGCGGGGGCAGGTCACGCTGCCCGGAACATGGGCTGGAGGTCTCTGCTTAAAGACCGTGACCCAGAGCCCTTTTTACAAAGGGCGTCTGGGGGTCCATCAAGGGAGGTACACCCCTTTTTGAGCAGCCACCGGGGAGGGTCAGCCTAGGGGCTGTGCTCTCGATTCACACCCTTCAGCCAAGGCCTCGCCGGAGGCGAGTCATCCTCACCAAGGCCTTCGAATGCGAATCTCGAGTGGCTTCTGAGAATTTCTGGGGTCCTGTTGTCCCTAGAGTGGTGGCTCTGGTGGAGGGCGTGTGCCCCCTGCGCCCCAGGAGACCCTTGGCAAAGTCTGAGACATTTGGGGATGTCACAGCTCAGAGAGGGTGCTACTGGCATCGAGGGGACAGAGGCCGGAGGCTGCTGGTCCCCCAGGGCACAGGGCGGACCCCCAGCAGGAAGGAGGGGCCCAGGGACCGAGGGGCCGGGTGGAGAAACCAGTGTCCAAGCCGTGTCCTCGGATTGGAAATCCTTCAGGGTCTGTGGGGTGAGGCAGGGTTGGGGGCGGGGGGGGGTGTTAAACCAGCGTCCATCTCCCCGGTCTTGTGGGCAGGAGTGAGGACGGGGGGCTGTGTAAGCAGTGACCTCTGCCTCCCATCCAGGGCCCTGGCAGGGCCTGGCACACCGGCTTCCCCACGTGGTTCGAAGGCCAGCGCAGGGAGGCCGGCCCCACAACAAGCAGCGAGAGGCCCGCTCCGAAGACCGGAAGGAGGCAGATGTCCCCCCTCCCCCCCAAACTAGACAACCCTCCCTGAGATCGTCAGGGGTCCCCTAGAACCCGGCGCTAGGATGGGGGAGGCCTGGCTGAGACAGCGCCTGCGCTGACCTCCCTCTCCCTTCGAGCCCCGCCGGAGGCCACGGTGACCGAGGTGTCCCCTGGGGATCTCTGCGGGAAGGGGTACCTTTGAGCATCCCCGAGGTCTAGTTTAATGCTGCTCCCACTCTCCGCCCAGACCCCGACTTTCTCCCCCACCACACCCACCGGTGCGACCACGTCCTCATCAGCCAGCCCCGAATCTGGATGGCAAGCTGGCTCCCAGCGCACCCCGGGTGCCCCCGGCCCAGCCCCACAGGCTGCTTCTCAGCGCAGAGACTTCCAGGAGCTTCCCGGCCTCAAGGAGGCAGTCCCCCCCCAGATAGGCTCCTCCAGGCATTTGGGCCTCTCTCCCCTCCCCCCATCTTCCACCCGGGGCCGTCTTCTCTGGCAGCTCACAGGCTGTCCTAGGATCTAACTGTGTCGCTCGGGGTGCTCCATCTGCGAAGCACCCCCAAATCCCGCTGTGTTCCCACAGTGCTCCCCCTGACAGCCCCCTGCACCCTCCTTTCTGCCCAGGGAAACCCCAGGGCGGGGCCTGCATCAGGCAGGCTGGGTTCCAGACCCTGGAGGCAGGTGTCCCTCTGCGCTCAGCTCCTCAGTGGCACCGTGGCCTCTGCTGCTCGAGGGGACGGACGGACGGACTAACAGACGGGCTCTCTGCCACATGGTCGCGTCCTTGGCCCCTCCCCCCAGTCCTTGTTCTCTGCCACGTCCTGGCCCACCATCACCCGCCGTCTGTGGGGCATGTTCGCGCCCCTGTCTCTCTCTGTTCCGGGGGCAGCTCCCCGAGGGCTGGGTGCCGGCCTCTCTGGAGCCTCTTCAGCTGTTTTCGTTGTTGTTATTTTTCCCGGTTCACGGGGCTCTTTCTTGCAGGCTGTTGTTGAGTCTCTGACTAGAGGACCCGGCAGGTCTGTGTCACTCGAGCCTCGAACTACCCTTCGCCCTCTGGGCAAGACCCCCCTGGCTTCCCAGAGCCAGGAGGGAGGCCCCCAACTCCGCTCTGACTGCCCCCCTCTCCACTGTCTGCAGCCCGCGCGCCGTTCAGGGTCTGGTTTCTCGGTGGCGTCTCACTGAGTTTCTCACAGCCCAGTGAGTGAGAGGGGCGTCCTCGCAGGTACCAAGGGGGCGTCCTTGCCCAGAGCGATCCAGGTAGGAAGTGGTGGCCCGGAAGCCGCCCCCCTCCGCAGCCGCCCAGGGCTCTGCCCGGTGCTGCCATGGGTACAGAATGCGAGGGCGGCTGTGGGCCGTCTGCGGTTCCGCCGCTTTGGCTGGTTCTTCGGTCTTGACACCATCGAGGGTCCGCTGCTGCCCGGAGGTGGGCCCGGTCAGCTCCGCGGGGAGCAGGCGCCTCTTTGCTTTGTCCGAGCTTTTCTTGCCTGTCCCGGGCTCATGGAGGCTGCCTTCATGCCGACTTTTGTGATGTTTGTGTGTATCCCCCTCTGGCTTTCTGGAAGGGCTGGGGCTCCACGCAGAGCACAAGGTGTGGACGGGGTGTAGTTGTGCAAAGGTCCTTGGCCATGAGAAGCTACACGTGATTAATGACGGCTTCTCCCTCTGTGACTTGGCTGCCATTCCGGGCTCCTGCCTGTCCCGGGCTCCTGCCCTGGCTCTGTGCATGGGAAAACCCTCCCCTCCCCGCTGTCAGTCTGAGGTTCGGCTCGCTGGGCCGCTATTGGGAAGGTGCGGGCTGCCATGTCTCTGGCCTCCAGGAAGGGGCTCCAGTGGGAGCTCCCTTCCAGGATTTGGCCGTAACTGCCCCCGCTGCACGACCTCCATGGCCAGGGTTCTGGATCCCCAGTCCCTAGGTCTCGAGGGGCCCCTGTCACCTGCTCCGGCCTTTCCAAGAAGCTTGGATCCCTGGACACCTTGGCGGCAGGCCCAGGCTTAGAACTCACATCTCTTCTCTTCTTTTCTTTTTTTAAAATATATTTTTATTGATTTTAGGGAGGAAGAGAGAAGGAGAGAGAGAGAAACATCAATGATGAGAGAGAATCATCCATCAGCTGCCTCCTGCACACTCCACACTGGGGGTGGAGACCACATGCTGGGCCTGCGCCCTTGACTAGAATCGAACTGTGACCTCCTGGTTCATAGGTCAACGCTCAGCCACTGAGCCACACCGGTCGGGCACATCTCTTCCCTCTGAATCTTGTTTCTGAATTTGCTCTTCTGTTTGCTAACGGGCCAGTTGTCCGTGAACGTTGGAAATGTTTAACTTTAGTTTCCACGACCAGTTCCAATTCAAACAGTTACATCTCCCCTCCAAGGCCTTCGCTCTGCCTTGTAGGACTAGTGCCGGGACCCCAGGCAGCTCTTCCCTTTTTGGGGTGCAGTTGTTCGGCCGCCCTGAAGCTGGCTCCTCCCTCTGACTGGCTAGTCTCTGCCATCCGGTAGCCCTGGCCCTCCCATCGCCCGCTCTCCCCGTGCCCCAGCCGCTGCCCCGCGGTGAGATTCTCGTCCTCCTGCTCTGCAAACTGCTTCTGCTCCCCGATAGTTAATAGTGGTCATTCAGCGCTTCTCGCTGCTCAGTATCGAATTCTGCTATTCTTAATTACTCCGGGCCCTTATGAATTGTGCTCCTGGTTTTCATAACTCCCTAATGGATCTGTCTCCCTGAGATACTTGTCCTTCTCGAAACCACCCTCTGGGGCGTGCGTCTGGTGCTTAATGGACGTTAAGCCGTGGAGTCCGCCCACCTGATGCTGTATGGGAAGCTGCCTCCACCCCCTTGCCCTCTCCCCCCTCTGCCGCCCCCAACCCCCTGCCGACAGACCAGGGTGATTTCCAAGGTGGTGGTTGCTGCCAGGAGAAGAGAGAATGAACCTGGGGATCGAGGAAGCTGGTTTCTAGCTGAGGGAGGAGGAAGGGATTCTAGAGGCACTCGGGGTGGAGGGGGAGAATTTCTGGTTCTGGGGGCAGTGGAGGCTCGGGTCTGTGGGTGGGCGTGGGAGGAAGTGGGGCTGCTGGGAATGCCTTACCAACTTGCAGGGGCGGCGGTGGTGGGTGCTTAATTGTGGGAGGGGCAGCCAGCTGCTCAGAGGAGCATAAGAGAATGGAGGGTGGGGTGATGGAAGAACCTGGGGGACTTTTTGGGGAACGTGGGCTCGGCAGAGTCAAGGTAGGCTGGAAGGAGGAGTCAGCTGTGGGCGGGAGGGGATGGGGAGGGAGTTGAGGACGATGAGGTGTGATCTGAGAGCGAGCCCGCTGGCAGCCCGAGGAGGGCAAGGTTTCCTGCTCCTTGTTCTGGCGACAGCGCACCCTCTCGTCCTTTCTCAAGGAGCGAGGGCTGACCTGTCCACGGTGCCCTGGATCTAGCTGCCTGTCCTCTCTCCCCAGGAACAGCAGATACCATTCCCCCTGGGAACCCCTCCCTGTGTCCCCAGAGGAAGCCACCTCTCATCCTCGCCACCCCTGGGATTCTCTGGGGGTGCTGGCTGCTCTTCTTCCAGCCTGACTGCCCACCTCCCGACAGTTAACCCATTAATGCCGCGTGGCCCTGGGTCAACCCGCTGGCCAGCACCAGCTTGTCCTTCAGCCAGCTCTCTGGAAAGCCATCTGGTTGACCAGTTAGCCAGCCAACCCACCCGTCCACGACCGAAGTTAATAACAGTCCATCCCTTTCTCACACCCCCCTCGCTCCCCTCCCTCCCTTTCCCCTCAACGTCCTAACATTTCAGCCGGAAGGATGTACTAATACTGCCTCCGTGGGTCTGCTTCTTAACCCCCCTGCCTGCCCTCTCTCTCACCCTCTGTTGGAAAACCCCCCTTGCCGACTCTGTGTGTGTTACTAACACGCTTATAACCCGGGGGGCGGGGGGGACGGGACCAAGGGATGGGCAGGGACAGGCGGGGCCAGGTATGCGTGAGAGACCGAACTAACCTTTGTCTCATCTGCGGAATGTCGGCCATCTTTAAGTCTTTGCTTTCTCGGTCCAGTTCTTTTGTTGTTTTCCTCTCTACTAACCAAGGTCTCTAACTGTTCCCCTTCTCCACAGCAGGCTCTTCCTCCGGGGAGGGGACGGGGGAGAGGGATCCAGAGGAGGGGTGGTGGGCGGACGGGGGGTCAGGGGGAGGAGCGGGGTTTAATGTTTGGGGTGCGTTTGATCTCTCCTTCCCACCGTGAGGTGGGGGGGTCTGAGCACACCACCCGCGCTGTCTGGGCATGTGTTTCTCCTCCTTCCTCGAGGTTCACGGTTGGTCATTTTATTTTCCTTTTCTTCCGTTCTGTCCTTTCCGTTGTCGTCTCTCCGTGTTTCGTTTTCTTTGACCTCCCCCCGCCCTCCCCCCCCCACATCTCCGGTGAAGCACGCAGGGATTGGACACGCTATGGTAAACAAACTGCATTATCTGGTAGATATCACTCTAATTGTCTTACCGTTTGGTTTGCCGTGGGTTTTTTTAACTGTTCGATTCTCCCTCTTTGGTTTCCTCCCCACTCTGTTCGATTTCCGTTGTTTTGCTCTTTTCTGCCTCCTGGATGATCTGATAGAATTTTTTGCTTCTCCTTTTCATTTTTTTTCCTCTTTCCCTTTTGTTGCTTTTTTTTTTTTTTTTTGGCCCAAACTCAAATCCAAAAGACGAATGGAAATCGAGGAATTTGGCCTGTTCCTGCCTGAGTCCTGAATCCAGGATCCTGGCCAGAGGGGCCTGGGGCAGGCCGGTCCTCCCCGGCTCTGGCCAGACCAGCCCCATGCCAGGCTGCGATTTCTCTTGCTTTGTTTCGTTCGTTTTCCCCCTCCCCTTTTTTTTTTTTTGCCCCCCCCCCCCCTTTGATTTCGTTTCTTTCTTGGTCTCCTGAAAATCCATGGAAAACACCATCCCATGACATGCTTCGCTCTGCTCACCGTCTCTCCTGGACAGGGCCCTGGAGTTGGAGGAGGGGGCTGGGGTGAGACCTCCCAGGGGCAGCCAGCTGGGCGGACGCCCCGAGCTGGGGGGGCAGAAGTGGCCTGGGAGGTGCACAGCAGCCTGGGACCCGCCCCGATGGCTCCTGCACATCGCCAGTGCCTACCGGTTTGGGGGGGCTGCCCCCCACGCTGGCTGCCAGGGCAGAGGTGACATCCCTACCCCCGCTCCTCAACCTCGAGGGCTCCTGCTCCCGCCTCCCCCCACATTCTGCATGGCACGAGTGGTCTCCCCCCCACCCCCCACCAGGGACAGCGCCCAGTCCCCCTCCGCTCTGCCGCTCTGACTAACACTGTGTCTCACACTGTCTTCCTCCCCCTCCATCTCTCCCCGCTCTCTGTCCCCCGCCCGTCCGGCACGGCCTCTGCCCGGGGCTGCTTCCTTCCCTGCGGAGGGGCGAGAGGAGGAGGCGCCCCGCGGGGGTAAAGTTGGGGTGGGTGCCACCACGCTCCTCTGTTTGGGTTGGACTCCGTCCCCGAGAGCCTGGGTGCGGGCGCCTGGATAAACGCAGCTGGTGCGTGTGGGTGTGTGGGTGCGCGTGTGTGTAAATGTTGGTGTGTCACGGCGGGGTGCCGGTGGGAGACTGGGCGCGCTGTGTTGGTGAGATCCTGCCGGTGGCTCTCCACGTGTGAGAGCCGGGGGGAGCGGGGCCGGGTGACTCAGCGCGGGCCCGGCGTGGAGGTGTGTGGGGGCCGTAGCAGCCGCCTGGCGTGTGTGCCCGCGGGCCGAGGTGCCATCCCCTGGGATTCCCTCTTGCCTGCCGGGCCTGGCGCTGCGGCGGCGGCGGTGACTCATCGCCTATTAATAATGCAGAGGGATGGAGCGCCGGCCCGGTGACCCCCGGCGGACGTGTCTGCTCCCACGGGCCCTCGCCGTGTGGGGCGGTGGCCTGGCCTCCCCGGCCTCCCAGGTGTGTGTGGCTGAGGGCTGCCGAGAGGGGAGCGGGAGAAGCAGGCTCCCACCCCGAGGGGCTCCCCACTCCCCAGGAGGCCCTGCCTCTGAGGCCGCCGGTGGCCGGTCCGATGCTCTGGCAGGTGTGTGTGGCCCTGGGCTGCAGACTCTGCTGGTCCCCGAGCCGGTGGCCCTGGCTGTGGCCATCCTAGCTCTCCCCGAGCAGACGTCGTATCTGGTCACGCCCAGTCATCCCACCTTCACACGGAGCCGCTCCTGGTCCCAGCATCTCCCCGCCCAGTCTCTGCCCCCAGCTGCCGCTCCAGGGTTTGGCTGCTGCCCACAGCCCAGGCCGGCCACCGAGCACCTGCCAGGAACTCTCCTTACAGCCCTTGTGGGGACAGAGGGAGGCGGGACCAGCCCCTGCAGCACCCCGGGCACCTGGGCAAGGCCGTCTGAGCGCGAGGGCCCTGCAGACTTCCCTTCTGGTCTCAGTTCAGTTAAAAATGGACCAGGTGTAGCTCTGACTGGTGTGGCTCCCTGGATAGAGTGTCAGCCTGCGGACTGAAGGGTCCCAGGTTCGATTCCGGTCAAGGGCATGTACCTAAATTGCAGGCGCATCCCCAGTGCGGGGTGTGCAAGAGACAGCTGACTGATGTTTCTCTCTCACTGATGTTTCTAACTTTCTGGACCTCTCCCTTCCTCTCTGTAAAAAATCAATAAAATATATATTTTAAAAAAAATGGACCATGTGACCGAAGCTCAGGTGCCTGCTGGGCTGACGACACACCCGCGTGGCCTATTTCCTGGGGTCAGTGGAAGGTCAGGAGGGGTAAGGCATGCGAAAAGCATGTGTACCGTATTTTCTGGCGTCTAAGATGACTTTTTAACCCAGGAAAATCTTTTCAAAATTCGGGGGCCGTCTTATACACTGGGGGTCATCTTATAGGGTGTGTATATCCCAAACTCTATACAGTGGTACCTCGAGATACGAGTGCCCTAACATACGGGATTTTTGAGATACGAGCCGTCGAGCGAGCGATTTTTGCTTTGAAATACGAGCAACATTTGAGATAGGAGTCATCGAGAGGATCAGCCGGCTGCACACGACCCACCAGTTTACCGCGACTCGAGCATCTCATAGTTTCCCACGCCTAAGGTTACGGAACGAGTTAAACTTGTATCTTGAGGTACCACTGTACTTTAATTGGAAAAGTTGGGGGTCGTCTTAGACGCCGGAAAATACAGTAGTCCGTAAAGGGACCTATCACTTTAGGAAGCTTCATAAAACGCTATCTGACCATCTCAGGGCGGCCAGGGCAGGGGTGTTTTGTCAAGATGCAGTTCCCTCCCCAGATGCAGCAAAACCCTGGAGAGGACGATGGCTCCCCCACCGGCGACTCTGTTCCCGTCCCCTTAGGAATTAGTCCTCGAGTCACTGCGTAAAACCCCAGAATGCCTCAGGAATTGGGTCTCACGGGCTGCGTAAGCTGGTTACGCAGCCAAGAACCCCGTGTGGTTTCCCTCTGGCTAATGTCTTTGTTGCTGGGGGCTGGGGGTCGGAGCGTTGCCTCGGGTGGCCTTGTAAACCCCTTAAACCTGTCCCTGGGAGCGGCTCTTTCAGGGAGGACTGGAGCAGAGAACCGGGCACCGGGAGACAGGGTTCCACCTGCTCCGATTCCCGGGCGGCCCTCGGCCCCGCTCCGCGGGGTTTGTGTTGATTTTTATTAGCTCTTTTCCTGTCGTTTGGACATTTCTCCCCGGGGGAGAGGGCCAGCCAGTGAGAGGTGTGGATTAGATGTGGTTGGGCCGATGGGAGTTTTCTTGTAAGAACAATAGTAGTTCTTGGTACACACACCGGGGGCTTGGTTCCTCGAAGTAGCTCTCACTTCTGGAATATAATTTAAACTCCATGCGTGTCTGGCTTGCAGGCAGAGACAACTCCCGGTTCGCAGACGGGGAAACGGAGGCTCCACCCAGTGATGGGAGATTCCAGAGCTTTTCATTTCCATTGTCCTGTGTGAGCCTCAGAGCCAGCCTGGGAGGAGGGCGAGGGATGGATGCTGTTAAACCCCTGTGACAGCTGAGGGTCAGAGAGGGAGGATGGGATTGTTTTAGAACACGGCGGAGGCTGAAGGACTCAGGATTTCTGACCTGGAGTTTCTGTTCCTCAACTTTTTTTAAAAAAAATATATTTTATTGATTTTTTACAGAGATAAAAGGAGAGGGATAGAGAGTTAGAAACATCAATGAGAGACATCAATCAGTTGCCTCTTGCACGCCCCCTACTGGGGATGTGCCCGCAACCAAGGTACATGCCCTTGACCGGAATCGGACCTGAGACCTTTCAGTCCGCAGACTGACCCTCTATCCACTGAGCCACACCGGTTTTGGCTGTTCCTCAAACTTTTTAAAAATCCAGATGCCAGGATGGATGGTGGGCCACCTTCCTGGGGTGTCTTTCCGACCAGGGTCTCTCTTTCGTCTCTCCCCAGCCCCAAACAGATGGCTAAGTGGCAGCAGGCACCGGGGCTGCACGCCTCCCTCCGAGGTCCTCCCGCCTCCCTCCGGCCCCTCCCGGTCAGTTCCCAGGAGCCAGCCTTGGCTCCCAGGGTCCCGGGGACCTGGTGACAGAAATGTCATCGCCCAGAAAAACAAGTGCCCGGGGACTCAGCGTGGCCCACAACATCCAGGGGCTTCCCGACTCCCCAAAGCCCCTTCAGCCTGCCCACCCTAAGAACACTTGCCCTCACCCCATCTTATTCTTCCCCGCAAGGACTCCCCTCCCAGGGTCATCGGGGACTCTGCGGTCACAGCCGGGAATGGGGAAAGGCACTGCATGATGCCCAGGGCCCCCTCTGCACCCCAGCTCGGCCTGGCCTTCCTTCCTGAGGCCTGGCCCTGGGGGAGGGGGTCTTTGTGGCCAGGGTCTGCTTTTATGTCCCACCAGCCTGCCTGCGTGCAGGGAGCCGAGCAGAGAAGTGAGGGCCTACTACTCAGGGGATGGCCCATCCCTGGTAGCATCTCTAGCCACCCTTCCTGCTCCCGAGGAGTGGAGCCGGGCCGGGCCGGCGGGGCGCTGGGCTCCTGCGTCTTCTGTGCTCCCCATGCTGCTCACTGGCTGGGCCTGGCTCTGGGGACAGAGCTGGGGCTCCTGCCCTCTGCCCTGTGGGTGTGGAGCGGACAGCGGAGCCGATGGTCTGGGTTGGGCCCCTTGTCTCCGCTGTGTCTCAGGGCACTGGCCGTGGTCCTGAGGATGGAAGGATGGGAAGGATGGGAAGGATGGGAAGGATGGGAAGGACGGATGCTGGTTGGAAAGGAGCCCATGGAGCCCTCCTCTTGCCGACAGCGGGATGTGTGTGTGAGCCGGCGTGTCTGGGTCTGTGACGAGTGTGTGTGCGGTGGGTGATGGAAGTCGTTCAACCCCTTTTCCAGCCGAGAGTCAGAGAGCCGTGAGCGCCTGGGCTCCCTCTGGTGGGGAAGGTCGGAGTCTCATGCCCCTCCCCTTCTTCCTCGGCCCACAGGGATCTGTCCTCGTGGGGGCCCCTCCCCTCCTCTGCTGGAAGGAAGCGTCTCCTTCCTGGATCCCCCCCCTCTCCGCTCTTTTGCCTCCATCTCTGCTCCCCCCATCTCCCCGGCCTGGCGGGCATGCCTTCTCTCGGTGGCTGCGCTCTCTTGTCTCCTGCGGGGCCCGGCCCACCCCGGCCCTCTAACCCGCATGTGCCCTCGATGCAGTGGCTGTTCTGTGTGGCATGCCCCCCCTGCCCTCCTCCCCGCCGGCCCTACCCCTTCCAGAAGCTGTGCGGGGAGGGGCTGGGGGGCAGGGGCACCCTGAACCCCCAAGGGGGAGGGGGACAGGGGACGGAGTCCCCTGTTTCCTGCTTTTACTAACACACCCACCATTTTTGTGTCTGGACTTTGATTTGTCTGAGGAGACAGTTGGGTTGACTAATCTCTCATCTCCTTTCCTTACCTCCCCGAGACCTTACCCCGTGCCCCTGTCCTCGGCTTTCTTCCCACCAGCGCCCGCCCCCACTTCCTCTACTTCCCCACCCCGGCTGACCCCCCTTCCTCCCTGACCCCCTGAGGCTCCCCACCTCTCCCACCCCCTCCTCCACCCCCTGGGCCAGGGCTCTGCTACAAAAATAGTTGTGGATGTGGGGCGCAGATAGGAGGGTGATTCAAGCAACCCTCTTCCGCTAGGGGGCATCGCCTGGCATAAAGCTGTGGGGCAAGCTCAGGGTTGCACCCAGTCTGCAGGAGAGTTGAGGAGGGCACCCTCCTCCCCAATCTCCCCCCCCAAGTCAGGTCCTTCTAATTCTGAGGGCAAGGGCAGGTGAGCGGGCCCAAGGGACCGGGCCCGAGAAGGCCCGCAGAGGGAAGAAGATGCTGCAGCTGGTGCCCGACTTCCAGGGCCGGGGAGGGGGACAGCGCAGTGCCCGGGGCGCGGGGTGCGGGCTGGAGGCTGAGTGTCCTGTCGGGGCCAGACGAGCCTCTTCCTGGGGAGCTTTAGGGGGCCCTGCCTCCCCCACAGAGACAGGGGTGCCTGGTTAGAGCAGTCGCGGGGGAGTGAGGACGAACAGCTGGCACACAGGCCGTGGCCCTGGCTCCTGAGGGGACTTGATGTTCGTCTTCAAGGACTATGATGTGTCCCTGGACCTTGAGGGGATCAGTGGGATCACAGGGACACGCCAGGCCAGGCGCCCATTCTTTTTTTAAAATATATTTTATTTATTTGTTACAGAGAGGAAGGGAGAGAGAGAGTTAGAAACATGAATGAGAGAGAAACATCAATCAGCTGCCTCCTGCACACCTCCTACTGGGGATGTGTCCGCAACCAAGACTGGAATCGAACCCAGGACCTTTCAGTCCGCAGGCCAACGCTCTATCCACTGAGCCAAAGCGGCTTTGGCCCATTCTTTTTTAATTAAAAAAAAAATTGTTTTGTTGATTTCAGAGAGGAAGGGAGAGGGGGAGAGAGAGAGAGAGAAACATCAGCGATGAGAGAGAAGCATTGATCGGCCGCCTCCTTTAGGGAGCCAGCAACCCGGCCATGTGTCCTGACCGGGAGTTGAACCATGACCTCCTGGGTTCACAGGTCGAGGGTCAGTCGCTGAGCCACACCAGTCAGGCTGGGTGCCCATTCTCCAGGAGCTGACTGCCTAGTTGGGGTGACCAGGTGAAGGCTCAGGAGCTAACTAGTGGCCCAGTTCCCAAGTGCAGGTGGAGGGCAGGAGGGAACGGGGTTTGTCCCGGGGAGACCCCTGCACCTGCCACCCCTCCCCGTCTTTCACGCCCCTTCAGCCGGTCCCCTCCTTCCCTCCCTCCAGCCCCCTGCCCGGTCTAACCCTGTCTGCATGTCTTTGTGACTAATACTTTGACCCTTCCCTGTCCCACCCAGCCCCCCACTGCCCAGCCTCGGGTGGGAGGGAGGGAAGAAGAAATAAACAATAAAGTCCCCTCCAAACAAGACTCTAAAGCTTTCACACCTCCCCCTCCCACAGAGACACCCCCTATCATCTGCCCTTGAACCCAGTTCCTCCAGCACAAGGTTTGATGGTTCCCAGGAGGGGTCCCCGCGCCCTGGTGTTGCTCAGCCCGCCCTCCCCCCACTGGAAGGCTCCATCTCAGCAGGCGGGGGACTCGGGGTCCTGTGGGGTAGTTCCCCCTGCTCCCTCCTGCTCATGTCCCTGAGGGGCTCTAACTCTATGCCTGCCCCAGGACCAGGGGCTCTGGAGACCAGTCCCTGGAAGGTCCAGGTGGGACTGGAAGGCCCCCATCTCCAGACTTTGCCGGAAAAGGGGTGCTGAAGCAGTTTAGGGGAGTGGGAAGTGGGGTGACTGCCAGCATTTCCCAGCTGACCCTCCTAAACCACAGCCTTCCTGGAGCGGGGGGAGGGGCGGGGAGGAGGCTTGTGGTCCCACAGACCTGGACCCTGCCCTATGGACTTTCCAGGGGCCAAGTTCAGCATTGGGGAGCAGATGGTCTGAGAGTCCCCTGCATTGCCACGCTCCCCAAGGTCACTCTCCCTCCTCCTCGGAGCACCAGGTGCTCCCCATCCTTGCTTTCTACTGACTTTTTGGCCCACGGTCAAGGTATCCTGAGGTTAGCCCTGTCCCCCTCGGCTCTAACCTGGCCTGGCTCCCTCGAGTATGGGGGTGGCCTCAGTCGAGAAGGCGGAGAGGGAAGGGCCGCTTGAGGAGCAGGTAGAGTGCTGCTCGCTCCTTGGGAGACAAGGGAGTGACCCCAGTAGGGGATCTGGGCCTAAGAGACTCAGGAAGGGGGTGTGGTGGTGGGCATGGGCCCTGAGGATGCTCTGCAGGCTCCTCCCCCGGGCATTAGCCCTGAAGATGCTCAACCCCCCGCCCCCCAGGCTCCAAGGCTCAGGCATGTCTCTGTTCTAGCTCCTCGTGCCCTTGCTCGCTGCCACCGCCCCCCTGGCTGAGGCTGGAAGGCTCCTCAGCGCCTGAGGGGCAGCTGCAGGGGAGCTGGGACCCCCCAGATGGAGAGGGCGGGGCGGGCAGGGAACCGAGTCTCTGCCAGTTGCATGCGGGTCCAGAGAGCACCTCCAGGAGGAAGGCTGTGAGGGTGCCCTTCGCATCCCCCCTCCTGCAGCCCTGACCTGGGGTCCCCACTCCCATTCGGAGCTGCTTCTAGGAACCGGATTCCGGGGGAGGGGCTGGGGGGGAGGGAGCGCTCCCTTACCCTCAGGCCTCTGCCTGCTGAGCTGGACGTGGGGCAGGCCTGAGCCCTCCCCCTGAGACCATCCAATCTTGTGCCGCCTCCTTCCCCCTTCCCCTTCTTCCCCCCACTGTGCCTCCTCCGAGACAAGCAGACATAAAAATGGGGGTCCGGCCCCTCCCCCGCTGCCCCCTGGCCCCGCTCTGGCCCAGCCCCGACCTCCCCAGGGAGTTGATGCCGGTTGTCTCCTTGTGTCTCCTTGCCTCTCCCCCTCCCGCCCGGGCCGGGCAGGTGACCATCTCGGTGGACGGGATCCTGACCACCACGGGCTACACGCAGGAGGACTACACGATGCTGGGCTCCGACGACTTCTTCTACATCGGAGGCAGCCCCAACACCGCCGACCTGCCGGGCTCGCCCGTCAGCAACAACTTCATGGGCTGCCTCAAGGACGTGAGTGGGGCTGGGCGGGGTGCGTGGCCCGAGCGCCCGCCTCCGTGTCAGGCGATCTGCGCCGGCCGGTGGAGGAGGCCTCTGTGCTGCTGCTCCTTCTCTTTTCTCTTTTCAAATAAAAAAAAATGTATTTTATTGATTTTTTACAGAGAGGAAGGGAGAGGGATAGTTAGAAACATCGATGAGAGAGAGACATCGATCAGCTGCCTCCTGCACGCCCCCTACTGGGGATGTGCCTGCAACAAAGGTACATGCCCTTGACCGGATTCGAATCCGGGACCTTTCAGTCCGCAGGCCGACACTCTATCCACTGAGCCAAACCGGTCTTGGCTCTCTCTCTTTTTAAAAAAAATATATTTTATTGATTTTTTTACAGAGAGGAAGGGAGAAGGATAGAGAGTTAGAAACATCGATGAGAGAGAGAGACATCCATCAGCTGCTTCTTGCACGCCCCCTAATGGAGGTGTGCCTGCAACCCAGGTACATGCCCTTGACCGGAATCGAACATGGGGCCTTTCAGTCCGCAGGCCGATGCTCTATCCAAACCGGTTTCAGCTGGTTCTTCTCTTTTCAAAACCCAAGGCCGCTGACTCCGCCCCGCGGCCTCTCCCTCACGTGGAGCCCTGTCCTCATGGAGGACCTCGAGCAGCTGCTGGATGGGAAGGCTCGGCCCCTGTGGCTGGGTCCCAGCGCTTCCGCTCTGCTCTGTGACCTTGGCCAGGTGCCCCCACCAGGCCAGCCCTTCACTTGCTCCCCGGCAACAGGAGCCCCCGCTGTGGAGGTGGGTGGGGGAGCCAAGGAGAGTGCAGAGGAGAAGACAGAGAGTTGGGGAGTGTCAGCCAGGGGGCGGCCCTGGCCGGCTGCTGTTACGACGGCCTCATTCCGGAGCTGGGCAGGAAGGCAGGACCGAGCGTGGGGGGAGGGGAGAGGCGTGTTCACAGCCTCTGTGTGTGCAGTTCGAGAACCAAGGCCACGCCAGTGGTCCGGGGGAGCAGAGCAGGGTCGCCCCCCCGCCCCCGTGGTTGGGTGGCAGGGTCCACGGTGCTGGGCAGGAGGGCCAGGCCATGGCCGGCCGGCCGCTCCACGTGTCCATCCCTGCCCCCCCTCCCTGCAGGTGGTCTACAAGAACAATGACTTCAAGCTGGAGCTGTCCCGGCTGGCCAAGGAAGGGGACCCCAAGATGAAGCTGCAGGGGGACCTGTCGTTCCGCTGTGAAGATGTGGCTGCCCTGGACCCCGTGACCTTCGAGAGTCCCGAGGCCTTCGTGGCGCTGCCCCGCTGGAGCGCCAAGCGCACCGGCTCCATCTCGCTGGACTTCCGCACCACGGAGCCCAACGGGCTGCTGCTCTTCAGCCAGGGCCGGCGGGCCGGGGCCGGGGCCGGGGCTGGCAGCCTGGGTGCCGCCCAGCGGGCCGACTACTTCGCCATGGAGCTGTTGGACGGCTACCTCTACCTGCTGCTGGACATGGGCTCGGGGGGCATCAAGCTGCGGGCGTCCAGCCGCAAGGTCAACGACGGCGAGTGGTGCCACGTGGACTTCCAGAGGGACGGCCGCAAAGGTGGGGAGCCCCCTGGCCCCTTCCCCCATCCTGGCCGTGCGGGTCTGGGCCTGACACCCTCCCAGCCCCTTCCGTCCCACGGTTTCCCTCCTCTGTCCTCCCTGCCCTGCACTGGCACTCCTTCCTGATTGGGGGCGCGTGGAGACCTGGGGTCCCACCTCCGCCCTTGCACTGCTGTGTGGGTAACTCTAGGCTCATCACTCAACCCCTGAAGCCTCCGTGTCCTCGTCTACGAAAGGCATCTCTGCTTCGGGGTCAGCGAGAGGAGAAAACGAGAGGACCCTGTGAAGGCCTTAGTGGTAGCTCACTCCCCTAAAACCTTTTTTAAAAAATATATATATTTTATTGATTTTTTACAGAGAGGAAGGGAGAGGGATAGAGCTGGAAACATCGATGAGAGAGAGACATCGATCAGCCGCCTCCTGCACACCCCCTCCTGGGGATGTGCCCGCAACCAAGATACATGCCCTTGACCAGAATTGAACCCCGGGACTCCCCAGTCCACAGGCAGACGCTCTATCCACTGAGCCAAACTGGTTTTGGCCCCCCTAAAAACTATTCCCAGCCACTCCGGCCTCTGTCCGGATCCATTCAGCTTCCTTTCATTCATTCGCTTTAGAAATAGTGACAGCACAGCAGCCGCCAGGCCGGGCGCTGTCCAAGGTGCTGGAGCAGCGGGCGCCTGCACTAGAGCAGTGGTTCTCAACCTTCTTAAGGCCGCGACCTTTGCATACAGTTCCTCATGGGGTGGTGACCCCCAACCATGAAATTTTGCTACTGTGATGCATCATGATGTCAATATCTGTATTTTCCCATGGTCTTAGGCGACCCCGGTGAAAGGGTCGTTCGACCCCCAAAGGGGTTGCGACCCACAGGTTGAGAACTGCTGCACTAGAGTCTTGGCTGTCACAGAGCTGTTCTGGGGGTGCAGGGAGGTGAAGGGTGGGGGGATGACGGTGGCCCCAGTGAGGACTCAGCCCAGGGAAGCAGCAGAGCAGAGCGTGCCAAGGGCAGAGAGCCGCTGTCTGGAACCTCCAGTTGCTTTTAGCCGCTCTCTCCTCCATGTGGCCCCTCAGTCCCCCTGCCCACCACCCCCGTCATGTCTTCCGCCTCATTCATCCTGTCTAACACGAGAGAATTACTGGGAAAGGGGGGGCTGCTGTCCGTGAGAGTGGACATATTATTATCCAGTGTAAGCCCCCCTCCACGTCAGCCAAGGTGCTGCGCGCCCCAGCTGTCACCCCGCCGGGCTGCGTGTCTCCGTGGAGTGACGGGGCTGCGTGGGCTGCTGGCTGTGTCTGCCTCTCCCTCGGGGCGAGGCTGCCTTCCCCGGGCTTCGTGGCCAGTGGATCCACCCCCAGTTTTTGTCTCTGAGGCCCCACGGGGTCTTCCCCGGCTCCGGGTGTCTCCGCACAGGAGGCCGGTAGCCCTTTAGGTTGGAAAGCTGGGACCCCCCGCTCCCGGCCTCCTGCTTTGCCTGGGCCTCCAGGAAGTGGTCTCCGTGGCCTCACACGGAGCTCAGAGCCCACCCACGAGGTCCGGCCGGCCCTTGGGGCCACTGCCCTGACAGCTCTGGCCACGCCCCGGAGCCCACGTCCCATCCCTGCCCCCAGCACACAGACCTGAGCGGTCAGCCCTCTGACCCTTCGCCTGGTTTCAGAAACGTTGTAAACTGTCCATAACCTGAACGTCACCATTTTAACCATTTTAAGTGTCCGGTTCAGTGGCATTGGTGCGTCCACATTCCTGTTTCCACCCCCACCCCATCCCTCTGCAGACCTTTCCCTTCCCATCTAGCTGTAACTCCCGCCCCCGGCCCCTGGCCCCTGGCCCCTGGCCGCTCGCACTCTGCTTTCGGCCCCTCTGCGCGTGACGCTCCAGGGGCTCCTACGCTTGCCCCGGGGCCCGCCTCCGGTCCCCCAGCAGACGGGTCTCAGGGTTCCTCCGTGCTGTCCGGGCAGCATCACTCCTTTCACGGCGGAACGATAGTCCGCTGCCTGTTACACGTCACACTCGTGGATGCATATCGGGGTCCTTCCCTTTCCATGTTTGAGGGTGACCTTGGGGCCAGGCCGATACTCCGTTTCATTTCCTCCTGCTCAGTGGCCGCTTAGAAGCTGCTGCCTGAGCCCCGGTCTCCCCTAAGATAACCCGTCTCCCTGCCAACGAACCCTGACCATTCAGCACCTCCGCACCGGCTGCCCCACCTGGCTACCAGCCGGCCTCGCCGGCCCAGGCGCTGACCGGCCCCCACCTGGTCCACCAGCCACAGAGGGCTCCAGGCTGGGGTGGAGGATGCTGTCCTGAGGTGGGGGGCACTTTGGCTCTGCGCCCTCGCCGTGGGGCTCCGGGCAGATTCCCTGCCTGTTATTTCACAGTGGGGGGGCTGGGGCGTGAAGGACCAGCTTCCTCAGGGACTGAGGCTTCCGTGATGGGTGCAGAGTGCACTGCCTGGCACCTGGGCACGGATGTGCAGTCGGTGTTGGGGGGAAACCTTAGGTTCAGCCGTTCAGCCTCCTCAGTGACCCCCACCTTTAGCTCCTGGTTTAAGGGAGGAGTTGGGGACAGGAAATGACCCGTGAATGACCCAGCCCTTTGGGGTGTGTCTACCTCCAGTGCATCTTTTTTTTTTTTTTAAATCTATTTTATTGACTTTTTAGAGAGAGGAAGGGAGAGGGATAGAGAGCTAGAAACATCAATGAGAGAGAGACATTGATCAGCCGCCTCCTGCACGCCTCCCACTGGGGATGTGCCCGCAACCAAGGTACATGCCCTTGACCGGAATCGAACCTGAGACTTTGGAGTCCACCGGCTGACGCTCTATCCACTGAGCCACACTGGTTTTGGCCACCTCCAGTGCATCTTCCAAAGGCTGGCTCAGCGGGGGAGGGAGGAGTCTGGCCCTCACACTGCAGCCGGGC
>JAAGEH010000043.1:313088-324648 GCA_011751065.1 Lasiurus cinereus | reverse complement strand
AGTCCAGCTCTCACTGGAGTGTGAGCGGGCCAGACAGGGCCAGTCCAACTCTCACTGGAGTGTGAGCGGGCCAGACAGGGCCAATCCAACTCTCACTGGAGTGTGAGTGGGCTCACCTCACTTCCACCCCAGCCCCTCCACCCCGGCTCCGGCTGCCTGTCGGCCGGGGCCCGGGCCCATGGCTCGGGATGGGGCTGCCTCCGTGGATCGGCTTCAGAGAGGAGACTGGCCAGTGGCTCCTGGGGCCCCCGACATAGCAACCTTCCCTCTGCATCCCCTGCAAGCGGGGTGTCTGGGTGGCAGGGTCAGAGGGGTCCCGGAAGCCGATCTTTCCCTGAGCTCCTCCCCGGGCAGGTGGCTTCCCCCACCCCCACCTGTCCGTCACACATCCCTCTGTCCTCCCTGGTCTCTGTGTCCAGCCAGGGCCTCGGTGCCTCTGCGCAGGCCGGCCACTGTCCACCCTGAGCCTGGGGTGCAGGTACCTGACCGGGAGGGGTGGCTGGCTCTGTGCGCGGGCCGTGCTCCACGCCCAGGGCACACCGAGGGCGCACGAGGCCGTTTCCGTTCACTGCGGCCCCTGCCTTCCCTCCGGATGGTGCTGGCTCCCTCCTGGGACCCCATGTTCAAGGGGTTTGCTTCCCCCTCACCCCACAGGAGCGGGGGCTTCTGAGGGTGTGGCCCTTGCAGAGGGTGGGCCTGGAGCTGCCACCCCTTCTCCGGACAGACGGACCCCATCCTGGCGCTTCTCTGCTGGGAGGGAAAGAGCCGGGCTTTCTCTCCCCCTCCCTCCTCTGGAGGCAGCCTGCCCTCCCCACCCCCTTTTTTCTTTTTTGGACCCTTCATTGGTGAAGACTCTGCTGGCCCCGAGAGAGCCCCCGTGATCCGACTCCCGGCCTGGCACCCTCCCCCCCTACCCATCCCCCGCTTCCCAGCTTCTTCCCTTTGCCCCTCTGCCTCCTTCCCCTTCCTGGGCCTCTGATCCCCGTGTCTGCCCTCGGCCTGCAGCCTCCTCTGCGCTCCCGCGGTGCCAGGCTGCGGCTCAGGGTCCCGGCTGCTCCCCCCACTCTTCTGCTGCGGTTGACGATGCGTGTGGAGCTCAGCGTACTGTCCGAGGCCCTGCCCCCCCAAAGCCACAGGGGACTCTGTCGGCCTCTCTTGCAGGAACCTTCCGGCCCAGGGCAGGCCCGGTGCCCGGCGCCCTGGCTTCCTGGCCGCTGGGGTCTGGGCAGAGCCGGTTCTGGCAGGGCCACTGGGTGCGGGATAGTGCGGCTCACAGCACCGGCACTGCCCGCGCTGAGAGGCCAGGGACAGCCAGGTTCTTGCCCCCAGCTCAGGCCCTCTGCTCACAGCGTCTCGGGCCAGCTCCCTGCCTCCTGGTGCAGGACTGGCTGCGGCTCCTGCTGGCGGGCCTGGGGGAGTGGCCCCAGGGCTAGTGCTCTGTCCCCCCTTGGGGCTGGCCAGCTGGCAAGTTGGGGGGTGATGTGTCCCCTGAGGGCAGGGGTGGCCGGAGGCTCGGCGCCCCAGGATGCTCTGAGCAGTGAGGCCCCGGAGCCTGGAGCGGGAGGGGAGCAGCCCTGGGGCAGGGGCCGGGGACTTGGCTGGGGTGCCTGCCTGCCCGGACTTGCTGTGCCCTCGGAGGTCACCCTTTGGGGGCCTCCGTGTCCCCCTCTGCGAGGCCACGGCTGCTCCTAGGAAAGCATGAGCCCCAGCTCCTCTTCAGGGGGAGGGGCCCGGCGAGCCTGGCCTCCTGCAGCTGAGGAGGGAGAAGGAAGGTTCCTGTAGGCGTGGTGCCAGCCCCCTGGGACTTGGGGGGGGTATGTGGCCACGGGCAGGGGCCCTGGGGCAGGTGCCTCCCTCCGGTTCAGAGCCCAGAGGACCTGGGGAGTGATGGGTCCCCGCCTGGGCTCTGAGCAGGGAGCCGCCCCAGAGCAGGGGTGCAGGGGGGGCGCTGGCCTGCCCCTCGCTTCCCTCTGGAGACAGGAGGTGTTGGGTGGGCCACGCCCTCAGCCCCCCGCATCCCGTGTACGCTGAGTTCCCTGGGTGCCATCTCCCCCGGACAGGAGAGGCCTGGGCCCTCCCCCCCAAGGGAGAAGCCTGCCTGCCTGCCTGCCTGCCTCCCCGCCCTGGGGAGGGTGGGGCCTTCTTGGGGACAGGAGGTACAGGGTCCACCTGCGGAAGGGGAGAGGGCACCTGGGCACGCGTGGTCCCCGGAAAGTGGCCCCGGGGGAACCCCCGCCCGCAGACACCCCTCCCTGTGAAGGATGTAAAAAAAAAAATCTTGTTCTGCCTTTTTGTCTCCCCTCCCCCCCTCTGCCCGCCCCATGGCCCCCCCAGACTGCCTGCGCGTCGGCTGCGCACCCAGTAAGTGGCTTCCCTCTTCTTCTGCAGCGTCCTGAGGGGCTTGGGATGCTGGGCCCGGGTCTGGGGAGGGCCGGTGGGGGGCGGAGAGGCCTCATCACTGGCTGGTGTGGGGTTCAGCCTGCGTGCGTGCCTGTGGGGAGGTGGGGGAGCAGGGTGGAGGGGGTTGTGTGGTTGTGGACAGGATGGGCCAAAGGAAGCCAAACCAGGGGGAGCAGGTGGGGGGCCAGGTCAGCACCCTCCCTGGGGCCGGGAGAGGGAGGGCAGTAGGCCTCGTCATCTCAGGGGCTCAGGAGCTGGGGACAGGGCCTCGGTGGCCCCGCAGTAGGATGGCCCGCCCCGCTTTCTGGGCAGGACGGTGGAGAGCGCTCTGGCCGGGATATGCCGCTGCATCTCCAGCGGCGGCCACCAGGGGGAGCGCGAGGCACGCCGGAAGGAGGATGCGGCTGGGGGTCCGCGGAGGCGGCGTGGTGGGGCCTTCACACAGCCTCCTGCGCGGGCAGGGCCGCCTTTCCGCCACACGGGGGCGCTCTCAGAGGGGGCAGCGAGGCTCCGGGCAGGGTGCGCTGGGGAGAGTGGGCATTTCTGAGCGCCCAGTGGTTCCTTCCGCCTGGTGTGCCCCAGGTCGTGTAGGGGAGAGAGCACAGGAAGGGGGCAGGCCCGGGCAGAGGGGCCGTGTGAGCGGAGTCTGGGTGTTTGGCATCTGGGTGCACACCCACGGTGACCCCGCTCCCTGCGGGCATGAGCGCTGGGGGCCCAGGGGGACCTGGGGGTGCTGCAAGGCTCAGCACCATTCTAAAGAGAAGCCTTTTCTTTTAAAAACCTTCACCCGAGGATATTACCCCCCCCCACACACACCATTCATTATTAGAGAGAGTGGAGGGGGGGAGAAATATCGGTGTGAGAGACACGTCGATTGGTTGCCTCCTGCATGATCCTCCACTGGGGCTGCGGAT
This sequence comes from Lasiurus cinereus, assembly GCA_011751065.1. Classification (NCBI taxonomy): domain Eukaryota; kingdom Metazoa; phylum Chordata; class Mammalia; order Chiroptera; family Vespertilionidae; genus Lasiurus; species Lasiurus cinereus. Next base: position 321,334 of record JAAGEH010000043.1, on the reverse strand, counting down.
CGAACCTGCAACCCAGGTCTGCGCCCCTGACTGGGAATCGAACCCATGACCCTCCTGTGCATGGGCCAGCGTCTAACACAGGCCAGGGCCAAAGAGAAATCTTTCTGTTGTATTTCTTTTTCTTCTTTAAATAAATTTTCATTGGTTTTAGAGAGAAAGGGGGACGGAGAGAGAGAGAGAGAGACATCAATGATGAGAGAATCACTGATCGGGTGCCTCCTGCACCCCCACACTGGGGATGGAGTCTGCAACTCACGCAGACGCTGTTCAGCTATGGCCTCCGGGTTCAAAGGTCGATGCTCCACCACGCTAGCCAGGGCCGAAGAGAAATATATATATATATTTAAAAAATATATTTGTAACCCTCAATGGAGGAATATTTTTTAAAAATATATTTTATTGATTTTTTACAGAGAGGAAGGGAGAGGGATAGAGAGTTAGAAACATCGATGAGGGAGAAACATCAATCAGCCGCCTCCTGCACGTCCCCTACTGGGAATGTGCCCGCAACCAAGGTACATGCCCTTGACCGGAATCGAACCTGGGACCTTTCAGTGCACAGGCCGACGCTCTATCCACTGAGCCACACGGTCTCGGCAAGAGAAATATTTTTGTTTTAGACTTGGGAGCAGGTCATCTTGGCCTTGAACAAACGGTCACAACTTCTAAAAACATACTCTCGGAATGAGCGGGGTGTGGGGGAACCAGTGTGTGCAGGAGGGTCACCCTGGGCCCTGGGTCGCTGGGGGTGCTGTGTGTCTGTGTGGAGGGCCCGCTGCCAGCCGGAAGCTGTGGGTGCAGGGGGGCTCTGTCCTTGGGGACGTTGTCGGTCTACGCATGTGTGTGGGCATGTGGCTGCCGGCCGCCCACATGGAGGGGGAGGTCCTTAGGAGACGGGCCGGCGCAGGTGGGTTGGAGGACGAGAGTCTCTGTGTGCAGAGCCCCAGGGCACGGTCCCACAGGCCAGGGGCGCATCGATGTTCTTCGAATGGCACCTGGGAGGTGGTTCCGAGTGGCAGGGCCGCGTGTGTCTGGTGGGTAGGAGCTCCGTTCACAGGGGTGTGTGCCTGGGGTGCGGCACAGCCCAGAACGTGCCGTGGGTTGTGTTTGAGCTTGTGCGCACACGTCTGGGGCGGCGAGGCCAGGCCCGGTCTGTGGGGTGGGGGGGACAGAGGCCAGCTCACGCCCCCCTTGGTGCTGCAGGTAAAGGCCCCGAGACCCTCTTTGCGGGGCACAAGCTCAATGACAACGAGTGGCACACGGTGAGGGTGGTGCGGCGTGGCAAGAGCCTGCAGCTGTCCGTGGACAACGTGACCGTGGAGGGTAGGTGGCCCGGGGCCTGGGGGTGTGCGGCTCCGTTCGGGGTGGGGCCCACCACCGCCTCGGGCAGCCTCCCATCAACGGCGGCTGGCCTTTCTCCCTCAGGGGTGGTGTAAGTGGGGGGCCCGGACCCCAGGACCATCCTCGTCCCTGCAGGCAGTCTGTTCCCAGAAGCCTGGCCGCCTAGGACCCCCGCCCTGTCCACCCCGCCGCTCCTCCGGGAGCCAGGACCCTGCTGGCCGATGTCTTTCCCGGCGGTGGAGGGGCAGCTTGGGGGGGGGGACCCAGGAACGGCCTCCCGCCCCCCATGCCCCACAGCCACCCTCATGGCCGGCCCCTGTCCCGAGCAGGACAGATGGCCGGGGCGCACACGCGGCTGGAGTTCTACAACATCGAGACGGGCATCATGACGGAGCGGCGCTTCATCTCGGTGGTGCCCTCCAACTTCATCGGGCACCTGAGCGGGCTGGTGTTCAACGGGCAGCCCTACATGGACCAGTGCAAGGACGGGGACATCACCTACTGCGAGCTCAACGCCCGCTTCGGCCTGCGCGCCATCGTGGCCGACCCCGTCACCTTCAAGAGCCGCGGCAGCTACCTGGCGCTCGCCACGCTGCAGGCCTACGCCTCCATGCACCTCTTCTTCCAGTTCAAGACCACGGCCCCCGACGGGCTGCTGCTCTTCAACTCGGGCAACGGCAACGACTTCATCGTCATCGAGCTGGTCAAGGGGTGAGGCGCGGGCGGGCCAGGAGGCGGCTAATGTCCCCCAAGCCCCGGGTCAGGATCAGGTCCCCCAACACCAGCCACGAGGGCAGAACAGCACCCCCTCCTTCTGCCCTGGTGACTGCCCAGTTACCTCCCTGCCAGGGGTTCCCCGGGCACCGGCTCTCCCTTCCCTGTCCCCGCCGGCCCTCCAGCGCCCTCTGCCGGCAGAAGCCCCCTCTGCAGGCAGAACACAGGCCAGTCCTGGTGGCCTCGTGTGGAGAGGACCCCAGCCCAGATCAGCTCCGTCCCTGATGCCAGGGCACCCCGCTGCCTCCGCGAACCTCTCCCCCCGCCAGCTCCTCTGTGGTCCCCTCTCCACGTCTCCCCCCACAACCCCAGTCCTCGTGCCATCAGTTTGGGGCCTCCCCCTCCACCCTGCCCTCCGTGGCACCGAGTACCCCACCAGGTGTCGCTCCTCCTTCCCAGCTGCCCCCCCGCTTGACCCCGTGTCTCCCGCTCCCGTGGGGCAGGTACATCCACTACGTGTTCGACCTGGGGAACGGCCCGTCGCTGATGAAAGGCAACTCGGACAAGCCCGTCAACGACAACCAGTGGCACAACGTGGTGGTGTCCCGGGACCCCGGCAACGTGCACACGCTCAAGATCGACTCGCGCACCGTCACGCAGCACTCCAACGGCGCCCGGAACCTCGACCTCAAAGGTGGGGCCCGTGCCTCTGGACGAGGCCTGGCCCTCGACCTGGTCCCCTCTGTGGGCCCCACTGGTTGCCCCCGCCCGAGTGCCCCTCCACCAGCTCGGTCCTCCCTTCCCTCCCCCTCTGCCCGTGGGTCCCACCTCTGCCCGGTCTCCACCGGGGCCACCTCCCTGTCAGAGGTCTCAGCCCCGAAAGCCAGTCCCGGGGGCGTCTCCTGGGGAGCTCGGTGGCCTTATCCCACAGCTGGGAGTAGGGGCCCCGGCCTTCTGCAGACCTCCGGGGCCAACGAGCTTGAGAAGCTGGGGATGGGGGGCTGGAGAGCGAGGAGGGAGTTCAGCACCCTGTCGGACGCCTCCCGGGGAGGGTGGGGGGCCGTTGGCGAGGGGCAGGGGCCGCAGTAGCTGGGTCCCGCCTGCTGTCCCGTCACATAGCCTGGGCCTTGGCTGGGCTAGCTTGGGGGGCCTTGGGGGATTCCCTGGCGGTGCCACATCCCCGTGCCTCCCCCAGGAGCTGGGTAGAGGGCAGGAGGAGGAGAAGGGCGGATCATGCCCGTGGCTCTCCCAGAGCCCATGGGGCAGCTGCTTCCGCTCTCACAGAGCCGCCCTCAGCTCCGCAGGGACCCTGAGGTCAGGGGGACTCGGACAGTCCAAGCTTGCGGGGGGCCCTCAGGGACCATTGGGTTCCTCCCCTCTGGGAGAGGTGGCGATAGAAGCTTCTGGAAGCTGGATGGCTTGCCTGAAGTCACCGCGTGGGCAGGCAGCTGAGCTGCGCGGAAGCCGGGCCAGACGCCGGGCCAGATGTTGGGCCTGGTGCCGCCCGTTCTCCTGGCTCCCAGAAGGGGGCGGTGTGCCACAGTAACCCGCAGCCGTGGCCGCCCGGCGTGGCCTGGGCCTGTCTGGGCTGCACGAAGCCGGTGGCCAGGGCCTCAGGGCTGCCTGCGTCTTGATGAGGTTCTGCTTGGTGGTGGGGGGGCGGGGTCACCCAGGGTGTCAGGTCGGACACCGAGGTGGTGTCAGGCGCTCCCTCAGAGCACTCTCCAGTGTCGCCCAGAGTTGGGCCCAGCCTTGGTTGTGGGGGGACTGAAGCTGGGCTTGGAACCCCCCCAGGGGAGCGCTCAGGGCAGGGGGAGGCCGGGAGGAGGCCTGCGGGAGTTCTGGCACCGGAGGCTTCGGAACGGGGCGTCGAGATGTTGGGGCTGTGCGTTATGAAAGGCCCTGATTGCGGGCCGGAACGGGAATCAGATGTGTGGGAGAGAGCCTGGAACATCTCCCTCCAGCTGCTCCCTGCCCCGCCCCCCGCATCTGGGAGAGGCACAGACAGATGGCAAAGTGGGGAAGGGAGGAGGAAGCGGTGGGGGAGGGGCGTGGAGGCGCTGGGTCTCTGGAGGAAGAGTCTGGGATGGGACCCGGGGACCCTGCCCGGCTGGGAGGATCTGAGGATGCGCTGTCTGTCCAGGAGGGGCCGGGGCCTGGGAGCCGGGGTTTGACCCTGTCCCCCCCTCAGGGGAGCTGTACATCGGCGGTTTGAGCAAGAACATGTTCAGCAGCCTGCCCAAGCTGGTGGCCTCCCGGGACGGCTTCCAGGGCTGCCTGGCCTCGGTGGACCTCAACGGGCGCCTCCCGGACCTCATCGCGGACGCCCTGCACCGCATCGGGCAGGTGGAGAGGGGCTGTGACGGTGAGTGTGCGGAGGGGGAGGAGGAGGAGGAGGTGAAGGAGGAGGAAGAGGAGGAGTGGGGTGACTGCAGCTGCAGGGGGCCAGCTGCCTGGGCACACCAGGTGCCCAGGTGGCCTCCTCTCAGGCCTTGCACATGCCTGCCCCCAGCTCCGGAGCAGGGTCCTGGGGCTGCAGGTCACTCGCTCTCCCCGTTGCCTCCCACCCTGGCCCCTTATCCCAGTTCCAGGCCAGCCCGGCCGTCCTGGAGCGGCCCCTTCCCACGCCCACCCCCACCCCCCTCCTCAGGACTGGCCCTTTCAGCCTGGAAGACGGGGAGCCGGACCCCGCCTGGCCCTGGAGCGGCTGCCTCCTGGGCCAGGAGGGCTGGGCTGAGCGGGGTTCCTTCCTCCCGCTGCTCCAGGCCCCAGCACCACCTGCACCGAAGAGTCCTGTGCCAACCAGGGCGTCTGCCTGCAGCAGTGGGACGGCTTCACCTGCGACTGCACCATGACGTCCTACGGGGGCCCCGTGTGCAACGACCGTGAGTGCGGGGCGGGGCCCGGGGTGCGGGGGGGGGAGGGCAGATCCCGGCCCGGGGGCCGCGGGGAGGCCCTCTGAACCTCGAGGCGTGCCTCCCTCTCACCCCTTTCTGTCACCGGAGCCCAGGGGAGCTGTGGCGACTGTCCTGCAGCCCTGTCTCTCTCGGGCCTGAGCCCGTCGGCAGCTGCTCGAATCTCGGGACGCCCCACTGCTAGCTGGACTCCCTCCTTCGCTCTGAGGGTGGGACTGGGCGCCCTTCACCCAGGACCGAAGGTGTCAGCCTCTGCTGCTCTCCCCTGCGACTGGCCGTGGGCGCACTGTGGCCTGTGGAGCTCCCACATGCACGCTATTGCAGAAGGCGGGGGGCTGGCCAGCCGGCACCCCCTTCCCTCGGTGCCTCAGAGTTACAGGTGGAAGCCTGTGTCTCCTCCAGAGGGTCCAGGCCCCGCAGGCAGGCTCAGGGCGTCCCGGAGGCCAGGCCCCTGGACAGCGGGCTTCCCTGGACACCGGTCGAGCCCTTCTCTTTCCCACCCGGAACCCCAGCTGCAGGCTGCCTCTGGGAGCCACAGGGACCCCCCCCTTCCCGAGTGCCCCTGCCCGCTCCCTGTGCCCCTGGACGCACATGGTCTGACCCGCCCCCTCCAGGGCAGCTCCAGCAACAGCTCCAGGCTCCTGGCCAGCAGCTGGGGGCCGAGGAGGACAGCAGGGGTGCCGGCTGGCCAGCCCCCCGCCTTCTGCAATAGCGTGCATGTGGGAGCTCCACAGGCCACAGTGCGCCCACGGGAGGGGGGACGGCTCAGAGTGGGGAAAGAGGTGGGGACTTCTCCCGGTCATGGGAGCTGGGGCTGGGGAAGGGTCCCCCTCCGGCGACACTGGTCTGCATCTGGCGGCACAGCCTGGAGAAAAAGACAAGGTGGGTGCGACCTGGAAGCCTCCAACTGCCGGCCCTGGGGCACCTCTGAGACCTTACCCTGAAGGTCAGGGTGACAGGGGTCACGCCGGCCCTGGGGCACCTCTGAGACCTCACCCTGAAGGTCAGGGTGACGGGGCAGGGACCTGGGCGTTGGGGACTGTACCCCTCTTCTCCGGAGTTGCGCCCCCTCCCGACCTCCACGCTTGGCCCCATGTCACGTCCGTGCTGCTCTTCAGGGCTGCCTTCCGGGGCCCAGGGTGCACCAGGCCCAGCAGGAAGCTGGCGAGGCCTGTTCCGTTGTCCCGCCCCCCGAGTGTGAAGGGGCTGGGGGCACCACTGGGCACCAGGGACCCTTTATCCGCAGAGAGAGAGGGGGGTAGAGGTGGGGGGGGATGGCCGGGGGCAGGGCCCGGACCTGGTCCTCGGACGGGTGGGGTGGGGTGGGGGTGAGCGGTCTGGGGGATGAGCCTGGGATGAAAGAGGCGCACCTGCAGGACGGCGTTCCTCCTCTTCCGGCCTCAGCTTCTCCGTCTGGGACATGGGACCGCACCAGGTGGGCGTGGTGACGGGGCTGGTCCCTTTAAGGCTCAGGAGGCTGTTCTGGGAAGGCAGGAGAGAGATTCAAGGAAGAGAGCCCATCTCTTTGATGAGAAGGGGGGGAGGGAGAGGGAGAAGGAGAGCATGAAACGAGGAAGGAAGGAAGCTAAAAGGAGGGGCACACCCTGACCTGCTGGAAGCCCAGGACTGGGGCTCAGGCCACGGGCCCCCCCCGGGACCTGCCTGCGGCTCTGTCTCCCCGGCTCTCAGTTGATTCCCACCTCTGCCCCTTCTCACCTCTCCATTTGCTCGGGGCCTCTCTGCAGCCTCTATTGATCCCGCACACCTCCGTCCCCCCTCATTTATTTGTACCCTCTGCCCCCACCCCCACCTCCCACTCTCCTCACTTCCCACTCACCGTATTGATTGGCCTCGGGCGGCTTCTCTTCCTCTCCTCCGGCTCCGGCTCCGCCCTCCTTCCCTCGGGGACCGTAAAGCTGCCGCCTGCCCCCAGCTGTGCCCGTCTGTATCTCAGAGCCCGGGGCGCCAGAATGGGGCGCAGAGGGCAGTGGGACCAGGCTTCGGGGGGCCCCAGCTCTCTCCGCCCTCCTGGGGCCATGCGCCCCCTCAGGTCCTCCTCCTGGTACCTCGCCTCTGTAGGGCCAGGGTCCCAGGGGCCTGGCATTAGCCAGGGGTGGTGTGGCCGGGGCTAGGGGAGCTGGCCGGGGTCCTGACGGCTTCGGGAGCTGGGCACAGCGTGCCAGGCGTGGGCCCTGGTGGTAGTTTTGTCCCGAAATGGAACCAATAAGCAGGAGTCAGCCCTCTCTCCCCCTGGTTCTCCCTCCCCTGCCTCACATCACCCCCTGCCCCACTTCTCCGCACCCCACACACCATCTCTTTGACTCCTTCTTCCTAGGTTCCTCCTTCTCTCCCTGCCCCCCTCCTAGCAGAGCACCCTCTGCCGACCCAGATGTTGTGGGTGTAGAGGTGGCATCAGAGGAAGGCAGGGGGGGGGCCCTGCACTTACCTCTTGGGCTATGACAAGTGCTTCCTGAGACCCCCCAAAGTCTGGGGCAGAGCCCGGCTGAGGGGCCCCTGAGAGGGAGAAGTGACGCCTGCTGGACATCCGTGGCCAGGAAGGCTCTGTCCCAGGCCGGATACTCAGTGGACAGCCGCCCTGGAAACTCGGGGGGGAGGGGGAGGGAGAGGCTGAGGCTGGGGGCGGGGCAGGGAGAGTGGAGAGGAAGGGTTGGAGTCCAGGAGGGGTGTCAGGAGGTGGGGGGGCACCCTTTTGGGGAGGTGGGAGGAGACTGTGAGTGGTGTGTCTTATTCGCGTACCTTTGGGGTGCTGGGTGCATGGTTGTAGGCACATAGTGACCCTGTCTTGGGAAGGGTGAGCTGGGGGCAGTGTCTGTATGTACTTGGCCGTGCATTGCCCGGGATCAGACATGTATGCGTGTGTGTGTGTGTGTGTGTGTGTGTGTGTACGCCGTGAGCGTGTGTACACGCTGGGCCGAGTGTGAGTTCTTGTGCCAGCCTCCAAGAAGCACATGCCTGCATGTGTGTGCCTGCGCCTGTGTGTGCATGCGCGCGCCCGGACAATGATGCCTTGTGTGGGCACGTGGGTGTCTCCGTCCCCGAGCCGGTCCACATCCTGGCGGACGCGTGTGCCGAGGGGTGCGTGCAGCCAGCGGTGCGCGCGGGGCGGGGGGCGGGGGTCCACCTCTGCGCGCGCGCGCGCGCTGGACCATCGAGCGCACATTGGGGTTCATCCAGGTGCGGGGGGAGGAGGAGGAGGAGGAGGAGGAGGAGGAAGAGAGCCGCCTCTCTCGCCGCCGGCCTCCGTCCTGTTCAATT
>JAAGEH010000043.1:261036-306340 GCA_011751065.1 Lasiurus cinereus | reverse complement strand
GAGGGTGCATGGAGGGAAGGGGTGAGGGCGTGTGGAGAAAAGGGGTGCAGGCGTGTGGAGGGAAGGGGTGAGGGTGCATGGAGGGAAGGGGTAAGGGTGTGTGGAGGGAAGGGGTGCAGGGCCTGTGGAGGGAAGGGGTGAGGGGGTTAGAGGGAAGGGGTGAGGGCGTGTGGAAGGAAGGGGTGAGGGCGCGTGGAGGGAAGGGGTGAGGGTGCGTGGAGGGAAGGGGTGCAGGGCGTTAGAGGGAAGGGGTGAGGGTGTATGGAGGGAAGGGGTGAGGGCGCATAGAGGGAAGGGTTGAGGGCGCATGGAGGGAAGGGGTGAGGCTCACGGAGGGATGGGGTGAGGGTTCGTGGAGGGAATGGGTGCAGGGCATGTGGAGGGAAGGGGTGAGGGTGTGTGGAGGGAAGGGGTGAGGGTGCTTGGAGGGAAGGGGTGAGGGTGCATGGAGGGAAGGGGTTAGGGCGTGTGGAGGGAAGGGGTGAGGGCACGTGGAGAGAAGGGGTGCCGGCGTGTGGAGGGAAGGGGTGAGGGCACGTGGAGAGAAGGGGTGCAGGGTGCATGAAGGGAAGGGGTGACGGCGTGTGTTCGTGCCTGTGTGAGTGGACAGACGGTGTCTCGGCCTGTGGATGGGAGACAGTGCGGCTGTGAGCAACCTCAGGGCCTGGGCCTGTGTTGGGGTGACTGTGCGGCCTGGGGCTCAGGGCTGAGAGGAGGCTGTCGTGCCTCTGGGCGGAGCGGTGTCTGCTGGGGTTTCGCCTACTGCCCACGGTCTCTGGGTCCCTCTCTGTGAGCGAGGGCAGTTCTCGCTCCCGGTCCTGAGCAGCGGTGCGTGGCTGGGAGCAGGGAGCCGGGGTTCGAGTCCCCGCTCTGCTGCTTCCCCTCTTCGTCCGTGTGCAGAGCCCCCACCCCCCTGAGCCCTTGTCCTGGTCTGCGAGGACGAGGGCGCTGTGAGGCCTGAAGGAGCCCGTGTGTGTACGGCTCCGGGCATCGCCCAGAGTCGGCTGAGGCCCCGGCCACCTGTGGTGCTCACCTGGGCCTGGTCTGTGTGTCCCATGGCTGCCTCCGACCGCCGGGCACAGGTTTAGGGCTCCCGAGAACTAAGGGGGAGGTCGGGGCGCAGGGCGTGGGAAGAGGCCTTTCTCCTCCCGCCGGGCCGGCCTTGCCCGGTGCGGGCCCCGGGGAGCAGGCTGTGCCGGGAGCTGCGGAGGGCGGAGGTGGGGCGCCGGCCCTCGGTGGGTCCCGGTGAGCTGGGGGGACGGCCTGCGCGGAAACGTGGAGCCCGGGCCAGGCGGGCTCTGGAGGAGAGCCGGGCACCAGATGGGCCGCCGCCGGGAGCAGCCCCGGGCTCCCTCCCCGGCCGGTGACACATCGGCTCCGCGGCGGCGGCGAGGCGGCTGGGAACGGGGAGGCGGCAGCACAACAAGAGAAAGGCAATTTGACGTTTCTAATAAAGCGTCGCTCCACTTTGCCAAATTAATTTTGACTCCCATAATTATTTGCTGTAGGAGCGGCCTCGCTCTCCCCACCGCCGCCTAATGAGGTAATTGGGGAATTAGGAATTAATGACTTTAACAGAAGTGACAACTGACGGCACGTCGGGAGCCGCTCCGGGGAGCCGCCTCTCCCCCAGAGTGCGGGGCGCGGAGCGGCTGGGATGCCCCCCCAGGAAACCCAGGTGTCCGCCTCCCGGAGCCTGGCCGCCCCCCTCCCCGGGGGCATGTGCTCCCCGTCCGCCTCCCCTGCCCCCCTGAGCCCCGGAGCGGCCCTCAGAGGCGCGGGCCCGGGCTGGGTGCGGGGTGCTAACTATAGTGCTGCGGAGCGTGGGAGAGCATCTCGCCTCCCGGGGGGGTGTCAGGGGTGGGCGGGCGGGTGGGTGGGGCTTGCTCGTACTCTGTGAGCCAGGCCGGCCTCAGTTTCCCTGAGGAAGATGCCGCATGCGTACAAGCGTGTGAGTGTGAGTGTGTGTATGTGTGGGGAGGTCGTGGGGGGCTTTCCCAGGTTGTAGGAAAATGGGACCCACAAGTGGGGAAGGGATCGGGCGGAGGTGTCCAGGTGGGCCCTGGCTGCCCATCCTAGCCCCCAACTATCTGAACCCCAATCCTGACCCCATCTGTGAGCTGCCCCAGCCCCACCCCCAGGACCACCCAGCCTCTGGGATCCGCTGGTGGAGGAGGCGGCCGCTGAATGGTCGGTCCCTCCTGCCCAGGCCAGACGGGAGCCGCTTTCGGGGGGGTGGGGGGACCCAGGAGCCGCGCCGGCCTAGGTCCCGTGACTGTGACCCTGTGCCAGTGCCGGTCCTGTGGGGGCGGGGCGTGGGAACGCAGGAGGCTCAGGTCAGGGTGCTGCTGGGAGGGAGGGGGATGGATGGGGGCTCCAGTGATGGCCTCGTGGGCTTCTGTCCGGCGTCTTTCGATGCCTTTGGTGTCGGAGGGGGGCCAGCCTCGCCAGCCTCTCAGATCGCCCCCACCCCCCGGCGGTGGGAGCAGTGTCTCCCCAGACCGGCGGGGAGCGTTGGCTTTGGAGTCAGACCAACTGGGCTTCCGTCTGGGGTTCCTCTCCTCGAAGCTGGGAGCCTCGGGGTGCCCCTCAGCACAGTGGGGGTGCTATGAGCTTCCTCCGAGGGCTGCTGTGGGGATGCAGGAAGCATGTTTTGGGGTTCGGTGACGCCTCCCTCTCCCTCAGCCACCACCGACCGAACGTCCTGGTCCGGGTCCCGGGTGGGTTCTGTCTGTGGTCTGGCTGGTCCCAGAGGAGCTCAGACGGACTCCCCTCCCTCCCTCCCTCTAGCCTCAGCTTCTGCTGTCCTCTGCCTGGCCCTCCCCTCTCCCAGCACCCCCCCCCCCGCCCACACCCCATGCTCACCACCTTTCCTCGGTTAAGTCCAACATGGCTTTTCTCCCTGAGCTCTTCCCATGCCTGGCATCCCTCCCCCAAAACACGCAGCTCAGACCCCACCTCTGCTCCCGCAGCTGGGAGAGGCCTCCCACACGCAGGTCTGACCTCCAGGCGCCAGATGGGCTGCAGGAAAGGCGTCCTGAGGCCCGGGGGGGGGAGCGGGGGGAGAAGGCCCCGGCACCTGCTCAGGGCTGATGGTGCAGGGGGGCGGAAGGCTGGAGCCTGGGGTGGGGGAGGGGGTCAGACCTTCTCCAGGCAGGGCGGGCTTCCTGGACTTCTCTGTTGGTTGTGCCTTAGGGACCCCCACCCTCTGGGTGCCCACAGATCCCCATGGCCATCCTGATCATCCTGCCTGAGGCCTGGGCTCAGGGGCCCTTGAACAGAGCAGGTGCCCTGCACACATCTGTGAATATTCCGAATACACGAAAGCAGTGGTCCTCAACCTTCCTAATGCCACGTCCCTTTAATGCAGTTCCTCATGTGGTGGTGACCCCCAACCATAAAATTATTTTCGTTGCTACTAAAGGCAAGAGGCAGGTGTGGTCAGTGCACGTACCCGGGGTCCAGGCTCTGCACCCCACAGTGAGAGCGTCGGGCGGAGGCAGGACCCGGAGAGGGTACAGCAAAGCTGGGAGGTGCCCCGGCGCTGGGCCAGGGGACGGGCACAGGTTCCCTCCCCGGCGCTGAGCTCTGTCTGCTCCTCTGTCCTCAGGACCAGGGCACCGTGGGGGTGATCTTTAACGTGGGCACCGACGACATTACGATCGACGAGCCCAATGCCATCGTGAGCGACGGCAAATACCACGTGGTGCGGTTCACGAGAAGCGGTGGCAATGCCACCTTGCAGGTGGACAGCTGGCCAGTCAACGAGCGGTACCCAGCAGGTAGGTGGGCGGCCTGGGCGCTCGGAGGAGGAGTGGTGGGCGGGGCGCGGCAGGCGCGGCAGCCTTTGATAGGACCAGGCTTGCTCCGGGGCGGGGCTAAGCGGAGCATCATCCCGCTGTGGGCGGGGCCGGGCTACAAGGAGGTGTGGTGGGCGGGGCAGGCGCGGCAGCCTTTGATAGGACCAGGCTTGCACCGGGGCGGGGCTAAGCGGAGCGTCATCCCGCTGTGGGCGGGGCCGGGCTACTAGGAGGTGTGGTGGGTGGGGCGAGGCAGGCGCGGCAGCCTTTGATAGGACCAGGCTTGCTCCGGGGCGGGGCTAAGGGGAGTGTCATCCTGCTGAGGGCGGGGCAGAGCTAAAAGAAGGTGTGGCTTGGAAGACCGATGGGCGGGGCTAAAGAAAAGCAGGGGTTTGGGTAAGGCTGGCTCGGTGGGGCCTGGGCGAGACCGGGGTCCTGGCGGTGTGAGGGCGAGGGTGGAGCTGAGGGGGCAGGCTGCCCGGCCCGGGGCCAGTTTGGGGGTGAGGGAGAAGGGACGGGGAGGAAGGGTAGAGCCACAGTTGAGGAGCAGGGTGAGTCCAGAATGGGGACAGGCGGGAACGGGGAGACAGAGGCAGAAATCCAGCAGAGAAGGCCCGGAAATGACCCCAAACACATCTCCGCACGTAGGCAGGGCTGTTGGGAGGAACAAACCAAGATTTTCACCAAGAGCAAGCCAGAGATCCCTGTTAGGAATCCAGGTGCAGGAGGAGGCGTAACCATGGAGACCCAGAGGAAAGGAGCCCCCATGAGGCAGGGGGCGAGGGAGAGAGCGAAGCGGAAAGACAGGGAAATGTGGTCAGGTGCGTTCAGCACACCTTACTGGTCACCTACCGGGTGGCCGGCCCCGCGCCAGGCCCTGGGGACGCAGCCCTGCATGCCGGGGGGTGGGGGGGAGGTCACCGTGTTGGTGGGGGACAGGCGAGCCCAGGAACGCACACTGACCCAGTTCAAGTGTGTGGCCGCCGTGGTGGCCGAGGACCAGCCGGGGTCCGAGGAGCACAGGCAGGGATGGGATGAGGACATGAAAGGGACGAGGGAGCAGAGACCTCGAAGGTAGTGGGTGGGGGTGGGGGGCAGAGGAAGGCCTCCGGGCAGCGCTAGGAGGTGGGAGGTCCCTGAGCCACAGGGAAGACAGTGTGCAGACGCTGTCACCCAGACCCAGCGGCGAGAGGGGCAGGCAGGGCCTCGGAGGAGAGGCACTGAGCCCCCGTGTGGAGACAGGGAGGGCGGGAACACGGAGCCGCTGAGGGAGGACCATGGGAACGCGGACGTGGAGATGCGGGCGAGCGACCCGCAGTCACACCCAGCAGTGCGGACAGAGGCGGAGAGGCCCGCAGCCTCGCACCCTCTCAGGCAGCAGGGACAGTGGAGGTGGGGGCAGGGCAGCTGCCCCAGAGGCGCGCGGGCAGAAGAACAGCGAGAGGTGCAGGTCCCGACCCTCAGGGGCCCTTACGCTGGAAAGAAGATGCCAGAGCTTCACCCGAACACGGGGAGCCTCGTGCTCACTAATAAACACAGAGGCGGGCTCACACGGGCCACCCCTGGCACCGGAGTGGCTGTGGGTTTCCCTACCATCAGGCAGGCACCGGGGCACAAGGCCCTGCCGGGGACAGGGGGAGGGGGGGAGCCTGCTCCAGGGCCCTGGGCGGGTGTGAGGTCACTCAGACACCCAGCGTTCCTGGGCGAAGGCCCACCGTGCAGACACGGCAGGCGCTGTGTGGGTGTGATGCCCTGTGGGCACCAGACTTGTCTCTTTCTGTCTCAGCCACACACACATCAGAGCGGCCTTTGTACAGTGGAGACGCAGCCTGTGCGGACAGGGGGGACGGGGCAGGAGGGAGTCAGCTCAGGTCCCCAGCTTCTCCGGCAGAGCCCAGGGGCAGGGGCCAGGTGGGAGGAGTCACACCGGCCCTCCTGGGCTCCGGCCTCTGACGGGGTGAGGCGGGGCGGGGGGGTGGACAGCTGGGCACCCCTCACCTGCAGAGCAGAGTAACCTGAGGGCTGTGGCTGCTGTGTGCACGGTGAGCACGTCCCCTGTCAAAGCGCTCGTCCTGAGTGATGCCCAGCAGGCAGGTTCGCCTGTGGCCGGGCGCCGAGGGAACACAGGGAACCCGCTCAGGGCTGGAGCCAGCAGCACCTGGCTTTCCCTCCTGGGGCTCCGCTCCCGAGCTCGGGGGCCTTGGACGAGCCATCGAGCCTCCCATCTCAGGTGCCACCTCTGAGAGGGGGCCTCCCTCCCACCTCCTGGTGGCCATGCCTAAGACTCGCCCAGGAAGGCGCGAGGTGTGTGGCCCGGAGGAGGGCTCGCCAACGGCTTTGTTCGGCGCTAGGTGCTCAGCGAGGCACATGGACATCCCTCCTGTCCTCTCAGGGCACACACGGACAGACACACAGCCACACACGCAGGTGTCCTCCACAGGCGGGTCCCCAATGCCTGCTGCCCCTCTGCCCCTGCACATGCGCCCTCCTCCCTTCCCCTCTCCTTCCCTCCCCCCTCCTCCCCTGGCCACATCACCACTCCTCTTCAGTGTCTTCCTGGGCCCCTCTGCCCACCCCGGAGCGATGCCTGTGCCCCCTGAAGCAGAACACAGCTGCTAGTCATCGGCCGGCTCCTCGCGTGGCTGGGCTCCTGCTGGGCCAGGGCCGGGCCTTCATCTTTTTTTTTTTTTTCAAATATATATATTTTAGGCCTGCAAGGAAAAGGCCGCCATGGTGTTTGGTCCCACCTGTGATGGCCCGATTCCCACTCGAGGCCAGAGCAAACCCTCATGTGCCAAGAGCATACAGTAGCAAAAAACAAAACAAACAAAAAATACATATATATATTATTGATTTTCCATAGAGAGGGAGGGAGAGGGATAGAGAGTTAGAAACATCGATGAGAGAGAAACATCGATCAGCTGCCTCCTGCACGCCCCCCACTGGGGATGTGCCCTTGACCGGAATCGAACCTGGGACCCCTCAGTCCGCAGGCTGACACTCCATCCACTGAGCCAAACCGGCTTCGGCCAGGCCTTCATCTTTCCGTCCCTAGTACCCGGCCAGGGACAGAGCGGGCACAGGGACGTTTGCTGAGTGACTAAAGGAGCGGATGGTCCCGTTTTTTACCGAACAGTAAGCATGAGGGACCTGAATATGCAGGGAAGGCCGTGTCTCATGGCCTCGTCGTCACCGGGGCAGCACCACGCACACATGGACACGTGGGGTGCCCCTTCGAGGGGGGCGCACACAGGCAGGCAAGCACAGCTGTGCAGTGGGAGACGGGGGGATGCCCCACCACCAGGGCGCATGTGACTAAACGGCGTGTAAGTGATTTCCCGGGAGGCGTGGCCAGACTCCTGGAGGGAATCATTTCCGTTCTGTGGCTGCCACTGGGATCGCCCACAGCCAGGGCGAGGCAGAGTCACAGCACCCCAGGCACAGGGACAGACCTCCCAGCACCCCCCTCTCACGCACACACTCCTTCCTGCCCCCGACCTGCAGAATGGGAGCAGAGAGAGGAGCAGGCCCCAGCCAGGCTGAGGACAGAGACGGCGAAGCCAGGGGCGAGGGGGGACAACTGAAGGAGAAAGGCTGTGACTGAGAGGGGTCAGGGGGGGGCGGGGTCCACGGGGCAGAAGGGCGAGGGGACCTGTGCAGGGAAGAGTCTGAGGGTGATGGGATGGAGCTGAGGTGCCGCCAGACAGAGGACTGAAGGTGCCACAGGGAGGGAAAGGTGGGGAGGGGAAGGGAGAGGGCAGGAGAGCCCAGAGAAGGAAAAGGGGGGTGGGGAGCTGCGGGGTGGGGGCACCTGTGATGGTGAGGGCAGGCAGGGGGTCAGCGCCTGCAGGGAGAGCAGTGGTGGGCTGGGCTCCCGGTTAGTGGTCAGTGCAGGGGTGCGGGTGGCAGTGGGCGGGGAGGGGGGGCTGGGGGTAGGGTGGGGTGGAGGGGGGAGGGGGAGATGAAGCTGGGACTGAGTCGGGCGGCAGGGAGCTGAGACCGGCATGGAGAAGTGTTTTTGCAATCTCACTGTTCCAGGAGTGTGACGGGCCACCCCCCCTAAACGCCGCATAAACCCCTGCTTAACCTGCCCTCCCCGTTCTAAACGCCCTCTAAACGCAGTAACCGGCGGGCCCACCCAGGCCTCCGCCCCCCTGACTTAAACCCGCTAAATGCCCCCCGCCCCACCCGCTGCCCCTCTCTGGGATGGGCAAGGAAGAGGGCCACCGCTTGAGCCCCGATAAACCTGTTTAACCTCCGACCTCTGACCTCCGCTGTCTTTCCTTCCGTCCCCTTTCCTTCTCTTCTTGTCCTTCTGGGTCGCTCCTGCCCGCAGGGAGGGCTGGCTCTGGACGGGAGCCTGGGGGGGGCGGGCGGGAGGACCCGGGACCCAGTCTCTCCTCCAGCTATTGGGGGGAGGGCGTCCCCCCTTTCCGGGGGGCCGGGGCCGCTTGGCTGAGTCTCTTGAGAAATGCGTGATTACTTTTCTGACTCCTTTGGACTTCGCCGCCTGAGAAACCTACTGTCTCTCTAAACTTTTCCAAGGAAACTTTGATAACGAGCGCCTGGCGATTGCTAGACAGAGAATCCCCTACCGGCTTGGTCGAGTAGTAGATGAGTGGCTGCTCGACAAAGGTAATTAACCAGAATTAATTAATTAATTAACTAAATAACGTTAAAACGCGATCTTAAAGGTGCAGAGCTCTCTCTTCCCCATCCGAGCCTTCGCCCTCGCCCACCCCCCGAGGGAAGGGACACTTGTCCTGCGGGGTGCCCCTTCTCCCTGCCGTCAGGGGTCTGTCCTGGGGAGGGGGCGGGGCTTTTCCTACCAGAGGGCGTGTCTCCGTGACCCCTGACCCCCAACCCCCCGGGAAAGCAGGTGGAGTGCAGGGGAAGGGGGTCAGGTCAGCGCTAAGGGCCAGCGGAGGGCTACCGTGAGTGAGGAGCAAGAAAGCTTTGGGGGGCAGGAAGGAGGGTAGGGAGACTTGCCCAGGGTCCTCTGAGGAGAAAAAGAAAGTGGGGGGGAGCCTCAGGTCCTACTGGAAAGGCCCCCCCCCCAAGAAAGTGGCAGTGGGCCCCTCTCTGCCATGGACCCGCTGTGGTCCAGAAGGACCCCCAGAGGTAGTGGGGGGTGGGTGGGGAGGAGGGTAGAGGGAAGGGGGAGCTGCTGAGGGGGACAGAGCCAGGGGCTGCTGGCGGAGGGAGAAGGCCACTTGTCACCAAGGGAAGTGGGGGGCCATAGGCCAGGCCACCCCATTCCCTTTGGAGGGGGGCGAGCTCTGTACCTCTAAGGCTAAACTCTAGGGTGGGAAGCATCCTGTTAAACCCACATCTAACCAGCTGCTAACTGTGCTTTTAAACGTCACCGGGGCCTGCCCCAACTAAACCCCCACGTCCCTGCCCCCCACGCCGCCCGCGGGGACTAAACACGCTCATAACCAGAGGCCCTAACCCGAAGCAGGACCAGAAGTTAAAGGGACTGTAACCGGCATCGCTAACCTGCAGCCCCAGCCACCCACCCTCCAGCGGGGCGCACTTTAACCCTTTGAGCAGTTCCTGGCAGGGGGGCCGAGGGGCCAGTTTGCTAACCGAGTCGCTTCCTCTCATCACCATGTCCCTCGCCCCGAGTTAGGGAGGCCCAGGGAGCAGCCCGGGCTGAGGTCGGACAACTTGTGACCCCAAGGGGTCGGGAAGGCAGGACGGGCCCGGGGTGGGGGGTGGGACTTCCTGGTCCAGGTGGGGAAGAGCTGGGCTGGTGAGTGGAACCTCCCCTTCCTCCCTCACCCCCCACCTTCTCTGTAGGCCTCTACTTCCTCTCTTAGGACAGTGGTCGGCAAACTGTGGCTCTTCT
Source organism: Lasiurus cinereus (assembly GCA_011751065.1). Taxonomy (NCBI): domain Eukaryota; kingdom Metazoa; phylum Chordata; class Mammalia; order Chiroptera; family Vespertilionidae; genus Lasiurus; species Lasiurus cinereus. Next base: position 296,689 of record JAAGEH010000043.1, on the reverse strand, counting down.
ATAAAATACCACGGCCGGGGCGAGTCTATTTTGAAGAAGTGGCGTTAGAAGAAGTTTACATTTATATCCACTGAGTCAAACTGGTTTCGGCTCTTTTTGACCATCAAAAAAAAAAAAAAAGAAGAAGAAGGAGTTTAAGTTTAAAACATGTGGCTCTCAGAAGAAATGTCAGTCGTGGTCCTGTTGATAGTTGGCTCTGTGGACTGATGAGTTTGCCGACCTCTGACCTAGGAAGTGAAGGACTGGCTCCATGTAGGGCTTCCCTGGCTGTGGAAGGAGGAACGCAGTCTGGGGGAGAGGGTCAAGGGCCTCTCGAGCCTCAGCTCCTTCCGGGCCTGAGGGTGAGAGGCAGGGGGGTAGTGGAGGGAAGGCCTGGCATCCTTGGAGGGATTATGCTGTGAGCACCTGGTCCGGGGTCGGTGCTCCATAAATACAGTGGTACCTCGAGATACGAGTTTAATTCGTTCCGTCACCTTGAGGCGTGGGAAACTATGAGACGCTCGAGTCCCGGTAAACTGGTGGGTCGTGTGCAGCCGGCTGATCCGCGCGATGACTCCTATCTCAAATGTTGCTCGTATCTCAAAGCAAAAATCGCTCGCTCGACGGCTCGTCTCTCAAAAATCTCATGTTAGGGCACTCGTATCTTGAGGTACCACTGTATTTACTGAGTGCATCCGTTTTCCCGTTTCCAAATGTGTCCCGAGAGCATGGGTCCCAGGGATGCCTGGGAAAGGGGAGTCCCGCCCCCTCTCCTGGCCCCGAAAGGCTCGAGCCGTCCCCCGGGAAAATAAACGTCCTGAACTTGCTTCACCGCCTGGAGCCTCTCCGCCTAGTTTTTCCCGTGACTCTGGTGCCTGGGAATCAGCCCGGGACACGGCGACCCTCCTGGGTCTGCGGTTCCAGCTGCCATCGCTGGTGCTCAGCTTCTCGGGGCTCTGCCCTCCCCCCACCCCACTTGTAAGATGGAGGTGCTGCCCCAGGCTGAGGGAGGTGCAGGGCAGTGGGAGGAGGGGCCGGGCAGGGAGACCGAGCAGACACAGCCACTGCCGGCCAGGTCGTGGGCCAGAGGCCACATAGGAGGGTGGGTGTCCCCCAGAACGGAACAAAGAGAGAATGGGTTTCACAGGTTGGACTGTCCTCAGCCCGGGTGGGGGCGGGGCGGGAGGCGCCTAACTCTAACCAGATCTCTAACGAGCACTAACCAGAGCTAACAAGAGCTAAGCAGATCTTAAACCCCCAGCGCCAGCAGCGCCCCCGGTCCCGGGAGCAGGGGGCAGCGTGGAGTTCCTCTGCCCCCCTCCCTCCCCCAAAATAAGCCAAACCAAAACCAAAGCTAAATCTAAACTTAAACATAATAAACGTCTTTTCTAAAAACCGAACCAAAGCAACAAACTCAGAGGGTTAAACTGACCCCCAGGTCCACTAAAAGCAGACGGAACAGCAGAAACCCACCCAGGGGGGAGCTTGGAGGGGGATGGCTGAGCGGTGGGGGGTGGGGGGTGAGGTTGGAGCTGGAGCGGTTGGCTCTTCGGGCTGTCAGCGAGCGAGCGAGGAGAGGTCCCTTTAACGCTCCCACCTCGGTGCTTGCAGGTCCCGTCCCGGCTGGGGCCTCGGTGCTCCGGGCGATCCGGACGGGCAGTGGCTGGGCCGTGGGCGGAGAGCGGGAGCCTGGCCAGCGGTCCGAGGGCCTGGGGTGGCGGGGAGGGCAGAGTGAGGTCCTGGCGGCTTCTCCCACCCTCACGCATCCTCCTCAGGCAGCATCCTTCTCACGCCCTGTCCGGTCCGCCCTCTGCTCTGACCCGCACGCACACGCGCTAACACGGACCCAGCCTGCGTGCGCTCTCTCTGATGCTCCAGGGCCTCCGGCCTGGGGCTGGGCGCTGGGTGTGGGGCGCTGGGGGAGCAGAGGGAGCAGGTGGATGGGAGCAGGAGAGGAGAGAAGAGGAGAGGAGAGGGGAGGGGAGGAGAGGGGAGGGGAGAAGAGGGGGCTGGGAAGGTCAGGGGCAGGAGCCTGGTGAGGGGGGCACTGGCTCCCTTCCCAGCCCGCGTGTGCCCCGGACCCTCCCCCCTGGGTTCCCCCCCCCCCCCGGCTGGACGGGGCTGTGGCTGACAAGGACTTTCCCTTTGGTGTCTGCCCTTCCTGTGTCTCCCTCTCTCCCTCCCCCCACTTGCTGGTTTCCATCTCGACTCCCTCCCCTCCTCCCGGCTCTTCTCCACTCTCCCTCCCTCTCCTGGTCTCCCCGCTGCCTGTCCCTCCTCTCTCCGTCACCCCTGCCCGCCCCCCCTCCCCCCCCCCCCCCCAGGCCGCCAGCTGACCATCTTCAACAGCCAGGCTGCCATCAAGATCGGGGGCCGGGACCAGGGCCGCCCCTTCCAGGGCCAGGTGTCCGGCCTCTACTACAATGGGCTCAAGGTGCTGGCGCTGGCCGCCGAGAGCGACCCCAACGTGCGGACCGAGGGCCACCTGCGCCTGGTGGGGGAGGGGCCGTCCGTGCTGCTCAGCGCGGAGACCACGGCCACCACCCTGCTGGCCGACATGGCCACCACCATCATGGAGACCACCACCACCATGGCCACCACCACCACCCGCCGGGGCCGCTCGCCCACGCTGAGGGACAGCACCACCCAGGTGAGCCCCGCACCCCGCACCCCCCCCCCCCGCCCCGCGGGCAGACCCGGGGCGGGGCTTTGGGCCGGGCACCCGAGAGGGGCCTGGGATCCTGGCGGGGGTGACGGTTCAGGTGAGGCGGCCCAGGTCTCCTCTGGTGAAGTGCCCTTCGCCCTGGTGACCCCCGATGTGTGCCCGCTATTTCTCCGGGGCCATCCCCAGAGCGGAGGGGCGGTTTGGTACCCAGCTTAGACCCGGGAAGACGGCCCCTCCTGAGAGCGGAGTGACCCTCTGCCCATTGGCGATGGGAGCCACGCCCATGCCTGTGCCGCCGCTGGGAGCCATGGAAGCAGGAGGGCCTTGCTCTGGGCACAGAGGCCGCAGCACTGGAGGGAGAGAAGTTCATGGGCACGGCAGCCCCCCAGGAGGCTGGCGCAGGCCCGGAGCGGCCTCTGACTGTTGGAGACCCTGCAGGGGGCATGCAGGCCCGGTCCTGCGGTCACACGACCTGCGACCCTGGGCAGGTGCCAGTGTAGCGGCCTGGGTGTCCTCAGTGGGTGCGGGGGCTCACCTCCCGGTGCTCGCCCGCTTGCTCGGGGGCTTGCCCGGCCAGGCCAGCCCGGGGGTTTGTCTTCTCTTGCACCCAGAGGAGCAGCAGAAGGCGCTGTGCCTGGGGAATGAGTCCCCCACCCACCTCCCCACCTCCACCCGGGGGCAGGCCAGGCCCGGCTTTCCTGGTGGCCAGCCCCCTGGAGCCCGTGTGACTCACGGAGGCAGCCGGGTGGGGGGCCTGGCCTAGTTGTTGGCACCTCGATTGTGGGTCCAGGGAGTGCGGTTGCCGGCACATTGGACCTGGCTGAGTCACCCTGCCCCCTGCCCAGGCTGCTCCGTCCCCCCTGCTGTGGCTGCTGGGCCTCTGGGCCTAGAGCAGTGGTTCTCAACCTTCCTAATGCCGCAACCCTTTAATACAGCTCCTCCTGTGGTGGTGACCCCCAACCACACTTCATCACTGTAACTTTGCTATTGTTATGAATTATAATGTAAATACCTGTGTTTTCCGATGGTCTTAGGCGACCCCTGTGAAAGGGTCGTTCGACCCCAAAGGGGTTGCAACCCAAGGTTGAGAACCACTGGCCTAGAGGGACCCCTGTCCTCGCAGGGTGAGGGCGGGGTTCAGGCCACGTGGGGGTGTGTGTGTCCTGCCTTTGGCCTCTAAGTGACCTCGGGGCTCCAGGGAGCCTGGGACTGGCTGACAGGGCGGGACAGACAGGCGGACCCTCCCTCCACTCTGCCCTCCTCACCGAGAAAACGGGGGCGCTCGATGCCCGGCCTGGCCCTCAGGAGCAGGGAGCCCTGGAGAAAGGCCTTGCTGCCCCCAAGGTTGGGCAGCCAGCAGGCCCAGTGCCCCCAAACACAGCCAGGAGAGCCGTCCAGAGGCAGGGCAGGGTAATGGGCAGGCCGGCCACAGAGCAGAGGGGGCGGGGGGAGGCCCTAGGGGTCATGGCTGTGCTGGAGAGGCCCCCTCTAGGCAGGCTGGTGAGAAAGGGCGGGGTACAGAGTGCTAAGGGGTCCTCCGGTGAGGGCGGCAGTGTCTGCAGATCAGGGGGTGGGGAAGAGGCAGGATATACCTCCTTCTCCCCTCCCCCCCCAGACTTCTCCCTCGTGACCTTCAGCCAGGCGCGCCCCACCCCCGCTCCCCCGCCCCATCCAGCAGGCTCCCAGGCTCCCTTCCTGCCGGGACCCTAGGGTTCCCTCCCAGGGTCTTTTCCCTAACACCCCCGGGTCCCCCCCTTACACTCACTCATCTTGGGGATTCTCTTTCTTTGCAATCAGGAGAGAAAAATGCTGACAAAGTCGACTCCCGTTGTCATGACAACCACAGCCCTAATTATTGTGTGCAGCCTGGTTCCCGGCTCAGGGGAGGGGGTTGGGAGAGAGAGGAGGGTGATGGGGTTGTCAGGCTGGAGCCAAGGAACCCCCCTAGGCCCTGCTCCCCAACTCTGCCCTGCTGGGCTCCAGGGGCCGCTGAGGGCCTGGTCCCTTTGCCGGAGCCTGAGGTCCCAGGTGGGGTGTCCAGCCTCTCAGGTGCCTCAGGGGCTGCCGAGGGGGGGGAGGAGGGCGCTGCAGGGTGCGCTGTTTACTCTCCCTTTGCAACAGGGGAAACCGAGGCCCAGGTTACCCAAGTGATGACAGAGCTGGGCATGGACCAGGGGGGTGGCTTCAGCCCGGGGCCCCCTGCCATGTGCCATCCTGTATACCTCAAGAGGTGGGGGTCTGCTGACCCACCCGTACCCCTCCTCTTTCCCCATCCCTCCTCTACCCCCCAGAACACAGATGACCTCCTGGTGGCCTCGGCTGAGTGTCCGAGCGACGACGAGGACCTGGAGGAGTGTGAGCCCAGTACTGGTGAGTGCCTTTCCCCCCTCCCCCGCCCCGGGCCCACCGTGACATTAGGGGGAGGGGGGCGACTGACCCTGCCCCCTGGCCAGGCCCAAGGGGCCTGCTGCCAGCCCTTAGCTTTCCCTGATAGCTCCTCTCCCTACTGTGCCCCCCCCCCCCCCCCGCCCCCCCCAGGTTCCTCCAGGTCCCTCTGGTGAGGCAGTGTCTGTTTGGTGCCCCAGCCCTCAGAGGTAGTGAGGTCCCTAGCTTGGGGTCTGGGGTTGAGAGCCAAGGGGTGCTGGGAGGGGAAGAAGGAGGCTTTTCCCTAGAAAGCTGAGTGACTGCAGCTCCCATGAGCCCTGGGGGAGAAGGGATGGGGGAAATGCAGGTTTAGGAACTACAACTCCCATCAGCTCTTGGGTCCAGAACTACAACTCCCATCAGTCCCTGAGCCTGGTGTTCTCTTGGTCACTAGTCGAGAAGGTCTCTGCTCTATCTTGAAGCTTCCTCCTCCCCAGCCTCCGGGAGGGGGCAGACATCCTGCCAGGGCTGCCAGGCCAGGCCAGGGCAGCAGAGGGATGGGAGGGCCGGCTGGGAGGGGAGGCTTCCCGGGGTGGCAGTGCAGCCCTGCTTGCTCCTTCCAGTGCACCCCAGAGAGGCCAGAGTGGCAAAGCAAGGGAGGGGGTGCGGGCTGGGAACTGTGGGGCCGGGCGTGGCACAGGGGGCCCAAGGGCTGCTCACCTGAGCGGTTGGGAGGGTGCCTGAGGCTGAGGAAGGGGGGGAGGGGGAGAGGCCAGATTGCCCATCCAGAGCAAGGGCCTCCGCAGCCTGAATGAGCCCATGGAGCTGCATCCCCTGCTTGGGTTTCTGGAGGCGCGTCCCGATTGCCTTCTAGCAGGTGGCCCCCAGGCTGCGGGTACCCAGAGGCTGGAGGCTGGCTCAGGGAGGCTCAGGAAGGTGATGTGGTCAGCTGACGTGGACAGGGTGCCCTGGGTCCATCCTGTGAACTGGCCGGGGAGATGGGCCGGGGGTCCGCCAGCCCCAGAAGGGATGCTCCTGTGGAGGGTGGGCCGAAGCCACGAAAAGGGTGTGGGTGGGGCCTTGCAGCCGTGGCTCAGCTTTGGGAGAGCACGGGTGGGGGTCTAGGGTGCAGGCCTTCACACCCAGAGCCTGCAGCCTACTGCCCTCTAGGTCCCCCTGTAGACTGAGGCTGAGGGCATCTTTCTAGTGGCCCTGGCACTTTGGGGAGCCCAGGCTGCTGGGCTGCAAAGCCCCGCCCCCCCATGTGCAACCCAAGGGCCTGTGCTCTTGCAGCAGACGCCCTCCCCCCTCCACTGTGGGGGCCCCTCCCTCCCTCCCTCCCTCACCCTCGCACTCCACCGCAGCTTCGGCCTCCGGCAGCGGGAGCTCAGCACTCCTCTCTGCTCTATCCCCTCCGACTCGTCTCTCCGGAGATTTCCTGTAGCGGCCGCGCCTCTGTGATGGGCGGTGGGTGGTCCGGGAGAGCCCTGGGATGGGGCTCGGGGGCACCAGGCTGACCTTGGCCCCACCACGCGTGTCTGCACACATGCGCCGTGTTCACACTCTGGGACGGGACTTGCTGGGTGAGAGGAGTGAGGACCGAGGCCGCCACGCAGAGACAGGCGTCCCGGGCCACACCAGGCCACACACTGGCCACCGAGGTCCCGGCTTCCCAGCCTCAGCCGAGTCTTGCTAGGGGCCTGGTGTGGCGCTGGGGGTGCAGGCGGCTGTGCTGGGAGAAGGGGATGAGGAGGGGCCGCAGGGACAGCGCTGATCTCTGGCTCTCTCCTGGGAAAGCGCCAAGTCGGTGATGGCGGTGGAAGAGGAATGGAAGTCGGCGGTGGGGAGCGGGTGGTGGGCTGGCCTGGCCCCGGCTTTACAGGAAGAGGGCGAGAAGACAATGCACGCCGAGCCTCGGAGGAAACCCACAGAAGCCAGGGGCTCCCAGACCTGTCACACACCCGCACTCAAAATGCTTCTTGTCCTTCTGGTGGGGCCAGGCCAGGACCAGGACAAGTCCAGGGTTCCTTCCCCAGGTGGATCCAGACCAGGCCGCTCGCCCCCCTTGGGCCCGAGGTCAGCACGGGAGGTGGAGGCAGCCTGGGGGAGACCGTGGCGGCCAGGGGCTGAGCCCAGGGTGTTTGCACCCCGTCCGCCTGGCGGATCCTCCTCTCTGGGTCCCGGGGTGAAGCCGAGAATCATTCCTGCTCCTCTCTCCACCTTTCCCGTGACCTGGGCCCTGCAGACCCAGGCTCATGGCCCTGCCCCCACTTGGTGAGCCTTCACCTGACACGGTCCTTTCACCTGAGGTGGCCCCAGTCACAAGGGTATTGCTTGGTGGCGCAGTTTACAGTCTTGGCATGGGCGTGCCTTCGGGCCTTGCACTCACAGTGGTCACAGACCCACTGCCCTCACTGTCACCCTCACTGTCGCAATGCCTGACCCACACTGCTGCGGGCCTGGCCCCTATAGGGATCTGAGTTTGCACAAAGGAAGTGCCCTGGCTCAGACACAGGCACACCTCCATCTGTACACACGAGTCTGGCCAGAGGCACGCATGAGCACATCCATGCACAGGGTTACGGACCGACCAGTAAGCTCACCTGTATCCACTTCCACAGGTACCTACAGGTGTTCAAACCTAGAAGAGAACATGCCATTTGTCCCCAGACCAACAGAGGCACGCACATGCTCAGGTCTTAACACACATGGACACAGAGCCCCAGAACAGCTGCTGAGACCCACAGCAGCACACATCTGTACACACATGCAGTCTCACACGCTTGTACTCAGCTACAGTCTTGCACATGTGTGCTTGGAGCTCCAGATATATCTACACCTAGGTGTGGACTCACAGGTGCCCACCTGCTCAGACTCACAGTGTCATACTTACCCAGGTGCTCAGCCACACAAAGATGCACACACAGCATGTCTTGAATGCACCACAGCACTTGCATGTGCTCAGAGCTGCACATACATGTGTAGACCCACTGCGGCACACTTGCACACACATCTGTTGAGGTGTGCATATTCAGAATGTCGCATACATGCTAGATCTAAAGGAGTACAATGCACTTGTATGTTCAGGCGTGAGCACGTACACACACTTGCTCAGAGCCATCAAGGCACATACATGTGCATGTCCTTAGACTCAGAGAATTCCATGTCCATGCTCAGCTTGCAGGTGCACACAGATGCTCAGATCTTTCCAAACCTGCACACGCACACAGACTTCCAGCTGCTCATAGAAGTTTTAGAATTGCAGGTGCGTGGATGCATATGCAATGTGCTCAGACCCTCAAAGAGACGCTCTCAGATACCAACACGTGCACGCATTCCCCCAGAGCGTGCCTGTGTGCACACAAATGAGGTACCGTGTGCACATCCTCAGGTAGGGTCTGTGTGCCCAGACCCTTGCACACCTTTGTTCTGACTGACAGACCGGCACCCCTCCCCCACCGAGGGGCTCACCTTAGTTCAGACCAACGGCTCATTTTTACGTGTATACTCACGTGCTCAGAAACACACACACGTGCTCAGCTCCCTCAAGGCATGCATACGCGCACTAAGTCCCACCGTGAAGCGCACACTCACACAGGTCTACACTGGCCCACACAGCTACTATTGCCCTTCCGCCGGGCAACTGCACAGGGAGGGGCATGTACACATTCTCAGACTCACGCTGAGTTCAGGTTCGCGCAGGCACAGACGTGTGCAGATCCCCGAGTGTCTTAAGGGAACACTACTTCTGTAACGGGCACTGCACAACATCCGTGGTGTAACACAGATTTATTTCCCCCACATGCCGTTATGCACAAGAGTTCCTGCGTGCAGGCAGCTCTTCCCTGGGGTGACGCAGGGCCCAGGCTCCTTCCGTCTTGAAGCTCTCCATCTTCTCGGGGTGGCTTCCCGAGTGTGGGAGCTCGTGAAGGGGAGGGTTTGTGGGCCAGGCCTGAGCGGGAGGTGCACACGGCTCCTGCGATTCTGCCCTGTGGACTGTCACGTGGCCACAGCCTGCCGTCCAGGAACGCCGGAGGTGTGGCCTGGCTGTGCCTCAGGAGGAAGCAGACACAGGGTGACCGCTGGTGACTTACTTGCTGCGGTCTGGTTCTCAGGTCACCAAGGACCCATTCCATTCTTCCCACCCACAGAGCACACCGCCCCTCCCCCAGAGGGACCCCACCTAGTTAGTTAGGGCTGTGACCTCAAAGGCGAGGATGTCCGGGAGTGGCTGCCCACTCCATGGGGCGCTGGCCTGGCTCCTCGGTGCCATGTGTGGGCTGGATGCCCACCAACTAGGCTGACACCAGCCCAGCACACACCCAGAATGCCGTGGTGAGCAGAGAGCCCCCCAGTCAACCTCCCACTCAACAAGGGCAGGAGGGAGTCGGCCAGCACAGAGCACAGTGCACAGTGCGGTGGGCAGGGTCCTTAAACCCACCTCTGCTGCTGGGAGAGAGACCCCTCCCCTTGGGGCCCTGGCGCTGCCCTCTGGAAGGGGGTTCCTGGTCTCCCCTCTCCTGGGCCACCTCTGAAGTGGGTGCTGGAAGGGTGCCCTCTCTGGGGCCGGTAGCATTGACATCCACTCCGGCTCATGCGTATCTGAAAGGCCCCAAAGGCGGCGTTAAGGCTCACAGTGACCACACTCAGGGATCCTTCTAGACCAGTGGTTGGCCAACTCATTAGTCAACAGAGTGGCAAACCGCGGCTCGCGAACTGCATGTGGCTCACGAGCCGCAGTTTGCCGACCACTGTTCTAGACCATTCCCCAGCAGTTCGCTTCCTGTCTCTCCAAGCTAGGCCTGTCTTGCTTTAGAGGTGACTATCTTGAGGGCATTTAAGCAGTTGTGGGGAGGTGGCCACCCCTCTGTCTGCTCTTGCGGCCTGGCTGAGCCCCTGGTCCAGGTGGAAGCTCTGGGCAGTGGTCCCCCAAGGCCGGTCCCAATCTGGTCTTAGGATTTGGGGTTTGGAAGCAGCAGCTCTTCTGACACGTGCAGGCCTGTTTCCAGGTCCCTCTATCCCCTTCATTTCTGCAGCTCCCCATGTTCTTGCTGACTCTGTCTCCTTATTTGTCTGTTACAAAGCAGACGGCAGAGGCCGGCAGTCGCCCCGACTTCCCTGGTGCTGCCCCTGGTGCCTGCACCACGGCACGGCTGCCCCGGTCATCACAGCCACGGGGTTCCCCTGTCCAACCTCTGCTCCATGTCCTTGGGTCATTGTGTGATGCCACAGGTTCCCACGACACCATTTCTGGGCAGCATCTGTCCGAGTAGCATCTGTTTCTGTAACCGGTGCCCTCGAGTCTGGGGGGTTTCTCACTCAGAAAAGGGAAGCTTCTTACAGGGGAAGCCCTAGCCATCTGACCAGCAGGCTCTGCCTCAAGGGCGCTTTGAGAATCCAGCCTCCTTCCATTTGAGGGTTCCCCCATTTTCAACAGGTGGTCAAAAGGTCGCTGGAAGGAGGGGAAAGAGATGGAGGATCGCTTTCCCAGACCGGTACTGCCACTGCTCAGTCACATGGCCACACCTAATTGCAAGGGAATCTGGGAAATGACTCTTAATTGCAAGGGAATCTGGGAAATGACTCTAATTGCAAGGGAATCTGGGAAATGACTCTGCCCCGCAGACGGAGAAAATGAGTTGGGGAAAGAGGTGACCCAGAAGCATAGGGCATGTTCACAGACCCCCGGGGCACATTCAATGTCCGCCGTGGCCCATCCACGCCTCCACACCTGCGCCCACGAGCTCAGGTTCAGCGCCAGGGGCTCGCTTATGGGCACACGCGTCTGTTCAGACGCAGATTCGCCGACACGCACACGCACATGCTCAAATCCATCGAGGTTCATGTATGCACATGCTTAGAGACATGACCAGTGCCCAGAAGCAGGCGGATGCGTTCCTGCACATGTGCACATAAGAACCTTCATCTCTGACCTTGAATCCACCTTGGTGCTTGCCCTTGCGGGATTGGTGTTTTGGGGGGGAGGGGCCCCGTCCTTCAGGTCACGGCACAGGGTTGTGCAGGTCGTTCTCTGCAGGAAAAGGTGAGTGAGAGTGAAGTCTTGCGGGTGCCCTGCATGCCCAGCCAGGGTCCTGGCCCGGAGGGCAGGGCTGTGTTCACCAGGAGGACAGGAGGCCTCTGTCCAGTTGCGCGCTGAGATGCCGTTCGCACCTGCAAGCTGTGGCGGCCCATGGCGGCCTGTGGCGGCCTTTTCCTCATTTGCATGAACTGCCCCTCGGGCTTCTGGCCTTGTCCTCGGCCTGGGCAGCGCAGCTGGTAGTTGAGGCCTTAGCCAGCTGGTGGCTTGGTTTCTGACGTTCAGCCTCAGTTCTAGACACCCCTTTGGGGTAGGCACATCCTGTTTGGGGGGAGGGGGATTCATGGGCAGATTCCCACAGAGGCTCTTCTGTTCCCTAAAGGCAGCGGGGTGGAGTGGAGGGTGTGGGCTGTTGACGGGCGGGGGCTGGGGGAGAGGTGCCTGGTGACGGCTGGTGGTCTCCGTGCCAGAAGGGAATCCTCTCGAGTGTGGGGCTGAAATTCAGCGTCAGAGCAGAGGGGGTGGTGACCATGGTAAGTGCACCCGCATTTCCCAGATGCTGCAGCTGCCTGGAGCGGGGGAGGGGTGGGGAGAGGAGAGGAGGGAGGCTGCTGGCATCCTTACCAGACCCGGGGCACCCCACCCAATGTGGCTCAGGGTCCCAGGCGCCCCAGCAGCTTTGTGAGTCTGCACCCCCACATGCCCAGCGGGGGAGGGGCGGCCTGGGGAGCCCCCAGTCGGACTTACACAGGGAGGAGTCTCTGGGAGCCCTCCCCTCCTGCTAGTCCTCGCGGGGCAGGCTTGCTTGATGCTCCCTGGACCCGTGTCCAGCCCAGGAGAGCCCAGTCCCCACGTTGGGTGAGACTGGACTCCCCAGAAGCCAGGCCAGCTTCGGGGAAGGGAGGAGCACAGGGTCTGCTGGCCGTTCTCTGGCTGAGGGTGAGCGCAGGGAGGAAGCAGGGTGGGGTTGGAGGGAGATGTGTGGGGCCACGAGATGGAGGTACCAAGGGATCGTTGTGGCTTGGGGGGGGGAGGAGGGGGAGCAGTGAAGGCAGGACACCCTCTGAGATGCTCTCAAAGCCTTGGGTAGGGGAAGGCCCGGCAGAAGCCGCCTGGAGAGCAGGGGTGGGCTGGTACCCAGGTAGGGCAGCCAGGGAGCAGCCGGCGTTGAAGGGAAGGAGAAGGAGGTTCATGTGACCAGGCCTGGGGGTGCTCCAGAGGCGGGGCGAGGCTGCGCAGGGGAACCTGGGAGCCGGTGTGTCCTCAGGACCTAAACCCAACAAGATGGAGGAGATGGTTGTGGGGGCCCCAGGCCTGATGCCACCCTCATCTAGATGGGGGTGAAGAAGGGTAGGGAGCCAAGGCCTGTGCCCTGATGAGTCTCCTGGGGCATGAGGGCCCAGCCAGGACTCCTGATCCGGGCCCCGGGCCCTGGGCCTGGCCAGCCTCTGGCCTCAAGTTTCCAGGGGCAACTGGTGGTCCAGTTTTGTTTTGTTTTTTAAATATATTTTATTGATTTTTCACAGAGAGGAAGGGAGAGGGATAGAGAGTTAGAAACATTGATGAGAGAGAGACATTGATCAGCCGCCTTCTACACGCCTCCTATTGGAGATGTGCCTGCAACCAAGGTACATGCCCTTGACTGGAATCGAACCTGGGACCTTTCAGTCCGCAGGCCAACACTCTTTCCACTGAGCCACACTGATTTTGGCTGGTGGTCCAGTTTAAGGGCTAAAGTAGTGGTGAGAGCTGGGCCCGCAGAGCAAAGCTCCTGCAGGCTGAACTCGGCAGTGCCGACTGCCTGGGTGCAGTGGGGGGCAGGGTATTCTGGACCCAGCAGCCTGGCCAGTGAGGGGGGCTTCACCCGCTTCGAGCCCGGCCTGGCTCAGAGGAAACGCTTGGTGATGTGTCTGCCCTTCCTGCTCCAGACAACGAGCCCCACTCGGGGCCAGGCCCGGTGCTGGGTGTGGGGAGACAAACAGAGGGGCCTTCGGCCTTTCCTGGCGGCGCGTTCACCCCTGGAGGAGGAGGCGTTGGGCTGGATTCTCGCGATGAGAGACACCAGCAGGGGAAGGTGTTCTGAACAGAAGGCCAAGGTCAGGAGGGGCAGGTGGGGCGGGCCAGCGGTGAGGTCCCCGGATGTGTTCAGGGTCCATCCAGAGGGGTGCCCCACCCTCACGGGGGCCAGGGTGCGGTGACTCGCAGGGCTGCCAGCTTCGAGCTGAGCTGGCCCCTTCCCCGGGGACCAGGTGCTGGGCTCCTTTGGGTCCGGGCTCAGATGGGGGTGGAGGACAAATGGTGTTCATCGTTGGCTGGAGGGGATTGGGAGCTGGGCCTTGGTCCCGCCTCATTTTATAAACCAGGACATGGAGGCCCGGAAGGGGGAAGCAACGTGCCGCGGTCTGTGGCCTCTGCCGGGTGCACTCCTGCGAGCGTGGAGGTGAGCCGCCCTCTGGTTTCCTGTGAGACGCGGCCCTTCCTGCCTCCCAGAGCCACGGAGGGATGGATAGGCCTTGGGTTCACCTAGCCCCGTGGTCGGCAAACTCATTAGTCAACAGAGCAGCTAACCGTGACTATTGAGCCGCATATGGCTCTTGAGCCGCGGTTTGCAGACCACTGACATAGCCTGGGGCCCACCCAGGCCTCAGCATTCTTCATAAAAGCCAGGTAGGATGGACCCAGCTCCTCCAAACCTCTCTGTGCCTGGCGGCCTTTTTCACCATGGGCCAGGTGACCTGGGGCGTCAGAATCTGGGGTGCAGGGGAGCCTCTGCTCAGGGGGGAGATCGGAGCTCGGTGAGAAAAGCAGCCTGAGATGCTCAGCAAGACTTGGAGTTCAATGGCAAGATGGTGGCTGCAGGTGGCTAGTGTGGCCAGGGATGGCTCTGTCAGGTTCTGAGCTGGCGGTCTGAAGGATCAGCAGAGGTGTGAGCAGCTGGCCTGGCTGCAGAGTGGCAGGCCGGCCTGGCAGGGGAGCCCTCGGGTGCTGCCCACAGGGGTGGAGGGCTCGTGGTGCCATCTGGGAGCACTCAGATGGGGGCAGGGCTTGCGCCGAGCTACCGGGGAGCTAGAGAGGAAAGGTGCAGCCCCACCAGCCTCCCTGAACCCAGGCTCCAGCTCCCTTCTACCCAACACCAGTGGATTGCAGTTGAGGGGGGGCTCAGTGGGCTGATGGGAGTTGTAGTGGTTGACCCAGGGGCTGGTGGGAAATGTGGTCCATAGCCCTCAACAAGCGAATGGGAGTTGTAGTTCTCACCCTTTGGAGCTGATGGGAATTGCAGTTTCTGCTCTGGGGTCCCTCTTCATTAGACCTAACCCTTCCAACCATCCCCCCCCCCCGACAAAAGCCCTCCCCCATAGTTCCCTGGGGCCCTATAGTAGCAAATGCTTCCTTCCCAGGTGGCTGTGTATGTATTCTTTTTCTTTTTTTTGCTTTCTTCTTCTTTCCGTTGTTTTATTATTGTTTTAACAATAATAAGAGGGCCAGAGGCAGTCCAGCTCTGGCCAGGTCCTGGCGGCCCATGGGGGTTTGGGGCGGGGGGAGTGGGGAAGTCAGTGGGGGTCAGAGGTGGAGGGTGAAGATAGAGCAAGTGGGGAGTTAGGGAAAGCTCAGGAACCTGGTGTCCCTGCCCCGCCCCCACCCCCCTGCCTCAATGACCTGGCTTCTCACCTCCCTTCCCAAAGTCCGGTGGAGCCAGACCCTCCTTGCTGACCTTGACCCTGCCCCCAACACCTGCAATTTCTCCTCTCCCCCTGGGCAACCTGCAGTCAGCGGTCCCAGCTCCTTCCCATGAGCACCCCCTCCCAGCCTCACACCCTGGAGCAACCCCAACTCAGCCGCCCACTGTGCCCCTTCCCCCAGTCCTCCTGTCCCCCCGCACCCTCGCCCCTGCCCCCCACGCTGACACCCAGGGGGGGTAACAGTCCCTCCCCATCACAGGGCAGATCCCAGCTTTGCTCCTTTAGTGCGGGGAGAGGGCACGAGCGAGGAGGAGGAGGAGGAGAGAGAGTGTGCAGGAGGAAGCCAGATAGATGCCCAGGGAGAGGAGAGCGAGGGAGCAGGCAGACAGGAAAACGTGGTGCGGAAAAGTTGTGTTTTTTTTTCTTTTCTTATTTTTTTATTTATTTTTTTCTCCCGGGAGAACCCGCTTACACAGCTCTGTTTGTAATTTTTTTCTTCATGCTAAAATCACACGGCCTATTTGTTGATGTAAGTTGCCTGAATTCCGTGGTATGCTATCTTCTTTTTTAAAAAACAAAAACAAAAGAAAAAAAAAACCAAAGCAAAAGAAATAATCTAGAAAAAAAAAAAAAAGCCCTAAGTCGAGATATTGTTGCTAGGCTTGTTTAAATGCTGCTCTTGTATGTTCTTAGAGTCGTAAGCCAGTAGAGTTTCTTTTTCCGTTCCTTTTCGGTTTCCTTTCCTTTCCGTTCCTTTCGGTTTAAGACCCTGAGGACGCAGAGAGCCAGAGGAGGCCCGGGGGCGCCCGGGCACCGGCGCTGCCGCTTAGAGCGGGCGCCCGGCCTGGCCTGGCGGCGGGCAAGCCCGCGCAGCCTCCGCCACGGCCCGGGGGACGGATGGATGGCTGGGGTGTGTGAGGCTGTTGTTTCTCGCTCTGTGGCGCCGCCCGCACCCCGGCCCCGGCTGACCGCCGCCCTCTCTCTTCTCTCTCTTGTTCTAGGAGGAGAGTTAATCTTGCCCATTATCACGGAGGACTCCTTAGACCCCCCTCCCGTGGCCACCCGCTCCCCCTTCGTGCCCCCGCCCCCCACCTTCCACCCCTTCCTCCCGGGGGGCGTGGGCGCCACGCAGGACACGCTGCCCCCGCCCGCCGCCCGCCGCCCGCCGCCCGCGGGGGGCCCGTGCCAGGCGGAGCAGGACGACAGCGACTGCGAGGAGGAGGAGGCCATCGAGGCCTCGGGCTTCGCCTCCGGGGAGGTCTTTGACTCCAGCCTGCCCCCCACGGACGACGAGGACTTTTACACCACCTTCCCCCTGGCCACGGACCGCACCACGCTCCTGGCCCCCCGCAAGCCCGCCCCCCGGGGGCCCAACCTCAGGACAGACGGCGGCGGGGCCACGGGCGCCCCCGGGGTGCTGCTGGCGCCCTCCTCCGCCCCCCACCTGCCGGCGGGCAAGATGAACCACCGAGACCCGCTGCAGCCCCTGCAGGAGAACCCGCCCCCCGTGGCACCCGGGGCCCCCACGTCCTCCTTCGAGCCGCGGCGGCCCCCGCCCCCCCTGCGCCCGGGCCTGGGCGTGGGCACGGGCACGGGCGTGACGGCGGCCCCCGGCTTCCCCCCTCTGCCCGCAGCCAGCCCCACGGGCCCCGGGGAGCGCGGGCCGGGCGCCGTGGAGGTGATCCGCGAGTCCAGCAGCACCACGGGCATGGTGGTGGGCATCGTGGCGGCCGCCGCGCTGTGCATCCTCATCCTGCTCTACGCCATGTACAAGTACCGCAACCGCGACGAGGGCTCCTACCAGGTGGACCAGAGCCGCAACTACATCAGCAACTCGGCGCAGAGCAACGGCGCCGTGGTGAAGGAGAAGGCGCCCGCCGCGCCCAAGGCGCCCGGCAAGGCCAAGAAGAACAAGGACAAGGAGTACTACGTCTGAGCCCCCCACTGCCAGCTGTTCCCCCCCACACCCCGGAGGTCCCGGGGGAGAGGAGGGGAGGGGGCGGCCCGCCCCACCGCCTGGGCTCCGCGGCCTGCTGCTCTCTGGCCGCCTCGGACTTCTCTCGTGAAGAGGAAACGCAAAAAAAGAAAAAAAAAAAGAAAGAAAAGAAAAGAAAAAGAAAGAGAAAAAGGAAAACCCCGTGCTCGCCCCTTTCCTCCTGCCGTCCGGCCGTCCGTCCGACCGTCTGTCTGTCCGTCCGACCGTCCGTCCGGGCGGCTGTTCCTTGGGCGCTTGCTCCCGGGGGGCGGGGCGCGTGCTCACGGCCCTGGGTTGATTTATTTTTTTAAGGGTAGTTTTATTTCGGTGGGGGATTGGGCGGGAAGGAAGGCTGGGGGTTTTGTCAAGCGTCCGCTGCTCTTTGTCCGGTTCATTTCCCGCCCCCCCGACTTTTCTTTGTCCTCCCTCTGTCCGCCCCCCTCCTGCCTTCCTTCGGGCCCAAGCCCTCTGCACCCCCACCTCTACCCCTCCCACCCCCAGGCTTGCAGTGTCTCTCGGCCCCATCCTCCTTCCCATTGTTTGTGTGTGTCTGGTTTCTCCCTTTCCTCCCTTTGGGTTTCCAGAGTCGGTGGGAGAAGGGGGGAGGGTGGGCGAGTGGCCCAGCGAGGGAGCAGGGGGTGGGCGGGGTGGGGGCAGTGGAGGGGGACCCCCCCTCAGCGCCGGACTCCGACCACCTGTGGGAGAGGTGCCTTCGTGGGGCCGCCTCCTGGGGAAGGGGCTGGGGCCGCGGCCTGGGCACCAGGCCTGTCCCGTTGGGTGCAGCCGCCACCGCCGCCGGGCAAGGTGCATTGTGGGGGAAGCTGCAGGAGGAGCAGGGTGGGGGGCGGGGGGAGGGAAGGCCAATGCAGATCTTCTATATTCAAGACAAATATCCAGATGCCCGAGCGGCAGCCGCGGGAGGAGAGGAGGCCTTGCCCTCCCACCGCTGGGGTCACCGGTCCGCCCACGGGCTCCCTGCTCCCCCTTTTTTTTTCTCTCTTTGTTAACAAATGTGTCTAAGTCTTGGAAAACACCCCAACCCCGGAAAATGTGTGGGAAAAGAAAACAAAAACTTTCCAAACCCGAAGGTCCCGTGCCGTTTGTTCGGGGTGGGGGGTGGGAGCTGCTGGGGGCTGGGCCCAAATTGGGGGGCCCAGGAGCCTCGGCTGTAGCGCCCAGACCTTTGGGCTGAGCGTGGCGTTGGGGTCCGGGGCAGTTTGTCTGTGTCTCTGCGGCTGACTGTCGGGGTGGAATCAGCCCCGCTGGCCTCGGGCCCCGGTTGGGGCACCCCTGCAGGACCTTGGCTTCTCCGAAGGGGGACAGGGCCCCAGAGCGGGAGCGGGGAGTTGCCCCTCGTGGTGGCCGCAGCCCCGGAGGCAGGGCTGCTGCTGGGCGGGAAAGAGTCACTGGCCGGGCCGGGGGCTCAGTGGGAGCGAGAAGCCGGGCCCAGAGCTGCCCCAGTCCGGCCTGACTGCACGCCTGCTCCTTCCGCAGCCGGACAGCTGAGGACCCTGTGCCCACCGCACCTCCCGGTCCGCTCGGGCTGACCGTGGGCAGTGCCTGGGCTGCGGCAGGAAGTAGACCCGGCCCACCTCACCCTTTGGGGCTGGCTCCTTTGCGGAGACGCTCAATAGGCCCAGGCCCAGGCGAGCTGAGAGACGCGCTGGGTTTTCGTTGTTTTAGAAAGAGAGGAAGGTAGAGAGGGGGAGAGAAAGTCCTTGTTTGGCTCTTGCATGTGCCCGGGCCAGGAACAGAACCGCATCCTGCACTTTAGGGCGACGCTCTAACCAATGAGCTACCCCGGCCAGGCCGGTCGGGGAAGCCCCTCCGTGGGAGGTGGGTGGCAGGTGAGCGGGCAGCGGGCATCCTCAGGAGCGCAGACTGCAGGTGGGCGTGCACCTATCTCCCTGGGGGGAGCGGGAGGGGAACGCCACACCCCTGAACATGAGAGGGGGCTCAGGCCCCTGCCGCTCAGGTCTCCTCCCCTTCCGCTTGGGGACCTGCCCCTCTCCCGGCTCTGGGGTGCCATCACCCTGCATTGCCTGATTCACCCTGTCTCCATCCACGGCATCTCTGCTTCTGCTCGCAAAGCTGGTCCATGTTTCAGCTTAGACACCCCCCAGGCCCTGGGGCCCTATCCCTGCTGGAGCCCCACCCCGGTTGGCTCAGCTCCCCTCCCTCCCTCCATTCTGGGATGCAGCCTATGACTGGGGATCTCCCTATCTCCCTCCCACCATGGGGTGCAGCCTCAGAGGTCCTGGAGTCCTCCCGCGGAGGCCTATCCAGGGTAGCGAGCCAGCCCTGCCCCTGGGTCCTCAACCTGCTCTGTCCAAGGGACGGAGACTTACCCAGGTGCCCTGCCCCGGAGGAAAGTACCCCCAGCCAGAGGAAGACAGGTAGCAGGCGACCTTTGGTGTCAAGAAGGGAAGGAGCGTCCTTACTTCAGAGATTCTAGAACAGCCCTGACCAGCCCATCAGGATCCGGGGCCAGAGGGGCAGTGTGGGAGGTGGAGGCGATGTCTGAGGGCCCCTCTCTGCACAGGGGGGCACCAGCTCCCGGCCCGGGGGTGGCTCAGAGGCTTGGGGGTACGAGGAGAGACTCCTGGACCTGCCACTGACTCCGTTGACCCACCTGTCAGAGGGGGTCCCCTCGGTCTCACCTCCCTCGTCTTGGGCTCCTCGCGTTGAACTTAACCCCTGGGCCTGCGCTGGGCCCTGGGGGTCTGGCTGGCCCGGGGGTGGCAGAAGTTCCAGGCACGCCCCTCATGGCCGTTAGTACTTGGGGGGAACAGGACAGGGTTTGGGGGAGCGAGCAGTGAAGTCTGGCTGAACCTTGACCTGGAAGCCCTGCCCTGCAAGCCCCCCGGGGGAGGGAGCACCCGCTGGGCTGATGCTGGCTCTTCCGGGAGGATGGCCCCCTGGAGGGGGGCATGGAGCCCAGGGCGCCCCAAGGGAAGGCTGCCACTCAGGGGCGGCGCCCCCCTGTGATGCAGGCCGGGAGCTGCTGCCAAAGGTGCACCATCTCCCTCGGCAGCGTGCGCACTCGGCCACGTGATGACACTCCTGGAGGGCAGGCCCTGGGTCCCGGGAGATGGTGTCCGCCTGGAAGGACCCACAGCGCGGCCCCTCCAGCCACCTGGTGCCGGGGACCCTGCAGGGACCTCGCTGCTGCTAGAGGAGGCCCTGCCCTCGCGGAGCGTCGCTGACCGCGGGACCTGAGGCCTGAGCCAGGTCCTGACGCGGCCCCTCCTGGCTGAGCTCCCGGGCAGTCTGCTGCTGCTCCTTCTTTTTTTTAAATGTGTTTTATTGATTGTTTACAGAGAGGAAGGGAGAGGGATAGAAAGTCAGAAACATCGATGAGAGAGAGACATGGACCAGCCGCCTCCTGCACGCCCCCCACCGGGGACGTGCCCGCAACCAAGTACATGCCCTTGACCGGAATCGAACCCGGGACTCCCCAGTCTGCAGGCTGACACTCTGTGCGCTGAGCCACATCAGCATCGGCTAGTCTGCTTCTTGGAGCCTCGGTTTTCCCGGCTGTGAAACGGCAAAGTCTACCTCGGAGACTTCAGGGGAAAAAAGGACTGAGATGGTGCCCTGAGGTGCCAGCCTGGTGCCTGGCCCATAACGGGGGCGGGAAAGGGCAGCTGCTCAGGGGGTCCGGGCAACTGGGGCAGGAAGGCTGGCCTGGGAAAGGGCCACCCAGCCGGGACACCCCCCACCCCACCCCGCAGACCTGGGGTCCATTGCCGAGTTGGCCAGTCATCTGTCCGTTTATTCACGCTCTCGTCTCCCTCCCACCTGTGCCTTTCCGCCCAGCTCTGAGTGGGAGCTAGGGACACCCCAACCCTCCGGGGACTCTCAGGCTGAGGGGTGGGAGACAGGTGGGTGGCTGGGGCAGTGGGTACGAGTTCCATTAGGTTCTTGGGCCGGGCCTGGGGCCTGGAATGAGGACATTGGCCAGGGTCTGGGAGGCGGTGGTGTTTGATGAGACGGTGGCTGGGGGCGTCCGGGCAGGAGACGTGGCCACCAGGAGGGCTGGCCGTGGGGCCGGAGTGTGGCGAGGAGGGGGGCCAGAAGCCGCCTTGCGGGTGAAGATGAGGAGCCAGGATCCCATCCCTGAGAGCCCTCTGGCTGGGTGAGGAACTGGGAGGCTCTGACCACGGTGGGGGGCGGGGGGAGGGTGATCCGCCTCGGAGCCTGCTGAGCCCACTGAGTCCAGGCAGCAAGCAGGCAGCTGGGACCCACAGGCTGGCCCGTCCCCTGGGCCTGGCCTCGCTCCCCTTTGCACCCACGAGTGGACGTTACAGGCCTCCTGCCAATCACACCATCCTTTGCCCTTTCTGTGTGGAAGGCGGATCCTCACGGGGAGCGGCGGGCTGGCTGAAATTTCCCCGGGCCCCGGAAATCCAGGCCTAGGGTCTCCTGCCGTCAGCAGAGCACAGCAGGCTCCTCCCCGGCCCTCGCAGGCGCCAGGGACCCTAAAACTGCGTGGATTTCAGGACAGAAGGCTCCTGGGCGCTGTGAGCGGCCTTCTTCACCGACCTGTTCAGGAAAGATGCGGAGGAGTTGTGTCTTAAAGGTGCCGTGACCCTGACCTCTGACCTGCTGCTCTCGGGCCCAGGACTGAGGTCCCTGAGTCTGGGCCAGTAAGACGCCAACCACGGCCATCCTGCCCTCGCTCCCCCTGACCTAGGGCTACACGCCCTCCCCCTGATTCCTCCAGGTGGAGCTGGGGGAGCCGGGGCTGCGGGGGCCTCGAACAGTGGAACGGAGAAGCGGGGACCCGATCCACGCTGTCGGCCGGGAGACCCAGCCCGTGGCCTCCACTCTCACAGACTGCTGCGTGCCTCCCGGCCAGTCCTGTCCCTCTCTGGGCCTCTGCTGCCCCTCGGCCCCCCTGTGCTGGGTGCGGGGCTCACTCACTGGCTCTGCACATCCTCGATGGTGTCGGGCAATGGGAGGTTCCGGGTCTCGGGCAGCAGCAGGGCGGTCAGGCCGCCCAGCACGGGCACTGCCCCGTACACCAGCAGGGGCAGGGAGGGGTGGTAGACGCCCAGCAGCCGGACCAGAGGCCCCAGGATGGCCCCACCTCGGGCCGACATCTGGCCCAGGCCCACCGCCGTCATCCTGCCGGCACAGGGGCGCCGTGAGGGGCCCGCCCTGCCACCCCCGGCCTGGACCTCCCGCTCCGGCCCAGCCTGCCGGCTCTGCCCAGGGAGGTGCGGGGGTCCGCCGAGACCACGTGGGAGAGAGACACGGGCATGAACGCCCCCCCCCCACCGGCCCTCCCTGCCCCGGCCCCGCCTCACCGGAGCACGGTGGGGAAGAGCTCCCCGGTGTAGATGGAGACGCAGGTGAAGGACACCCCGATCCAGCCGAGCCCCAGCAGGGCCAGCGCCGAGCGCAGGGGCCGCATCTCTGTGGGCGGAGACAGGGGTGGGCAGGGTCCCCCCCGCGTCAGCTGGCGGCTCTCTCCCTGACCTCCCCAATGTCTGTCACCTCCACTTGGGGTGTCCCCAGGCCGCACACATGCACCCTGTCCTCAGTGACCTCATAGCCTCCTTCTCTGACCCCCCAATCTGTTTCCCACCCAGACACCCGGAGCCAGACCCAGGGGGGCCTCCCTGTCCCCTCCCCACCGCCATCTCCCTGCTCCTGTCCCCACACCGCATTGCCAGTCCTTGTTTCTCTCCCCAGTTTCCACAGTGTCACCCACGCCCCCCCCAACCCTGCCTCACGGCCCTGCCCAGGCCCCCGCCATCTCTCCCTACGCCTCCTTCCTCGCTGGGCCCCCCGTTTTAGGCCAGCACCCCCAGAGGAGGGGCTGGGGCCTGTCTGTGTTCCTGGCTCGGGCCTCCTCCCCAGGAAGGGTCCTCGGCCACCGCGGGGGCACCCAGGCCTGCCCCTCACCGTGCGGCACCAGCGCGTTGGCCAGGATGCAGAGGCCGGCCAGCACCAGGGCGGCTGCCTGCATGGGGCGGCGGCCCACGCAGCTCAGCAGCAGCAGGGTGCCCAGCTTGGCGGCCATGTCCACCACGCCGATGAGGACCTGCAGCAGGAAGATGTTGCTGTCCAGGGCCTGCAGGTCCAGGGCCAGGCCGAAGAAGGTGAAGCCGAAGGCGAACCTGGGGGCGGGCGGGGGCGTCAGGTGGGAGCGGGGCTGCCCCCTTGCTTGTGGGTTCTCAGACCCACTTCCGCCCACCCCCCAACACTGGCCCGGGGCTGGCAGAGGGCGGCCTCTGCAGACTGCATTTCCCAGGGTCCCTGCCAGCGCTGCGCCTCGTTAGGTTTGGCCAATGGGAGGCACCGGTGAGAGGCGGGCGGCGGGGCCAGAGGAGAAGTAGGGGGCTCCTCCCTCCCTGGCCCTGGGTGCCCTGGGTGCCCTGTCCTGGGCTCTGTGGTCCCCTGAGCAGGCCGCCCTCTGAGGCCTCTTTGCCCGGTGGCCCTGGCTCTGGGCTCTGAAAATATCCCTCGCTGCTCCTGGTCCCCCAGCACTGGGTGCTGAGTTCTGACTCTCTCCATCCTCCCGGGCTCCTGAGCTCCGCAGCGCCTTCATTATGCATCCTCCTCTCTTCTCCCCGCACTCAGCTGCCGGAGCCCCGGGCCTGGCCATTCCCCTGATGGAGGCGCAGGGCTGTAGGCCCTGAGCTGGAGCACCCCACCCACGCTCACCCACCCCCAAGACCGGTAGGACCAGCCGGAGGGCCCTCAGAGGCCCTGCCTGACTGGGTTCCGGGCAGAGGCTGGGCCCAGGGGGCGGGTGAAGGGCATCTACCAGCACAGAGTGGAGACGGCCGTCCGGAGGCCCAGTCCCGGGGTGCAGAGCAGGTTGCCCAGGCTGGCGGGAGTCCGGCTCGCACTGAGCTCCTCCTGCATGGCAGAGAGCACGACCTTGGGGGGAGGGGGGGGACATTGTCAGACTGGCAGCTCCAGCAGCCCCTCCCGGCCACCTCCCCTCCAGACCCTTATCCTAGGGTCAGGCCCTCTCAGAGACCCCGTGCAGGGTCAGGGAGGGTCTGCGGGCCCAGCCCCGGGGAAGGCGCCGGCCTCACCTCCTTGGTCAGCGCCTCCCCCGCCGCCCTCCTGCCGTTGATGGCCGCCACCCGCTGCAGCTCCCGCAGGCCCTGCTCCAGCCGGCCCGTGATGAGCAGCCACCGGGCCGACTCCGCCAGCCACCTGGGCGGGAGGGAGGGCGAGGGGGTGTGTGTCACCGCCGGGGGGTGGCCCAGGTCTGGCCTACACAAGCCTCGCTGACCCGCTCATCCCTCGCCCCGTGGGGCGGCCTCACTGTGTCCACAGGCCCTCGACTCGGAGGTGAGGCCAGCGGCGGGTGGTGAGGGGCGCTAACCGGTGGCGGCCACACCATCTCAGCCGCCCACCTTCCTCCCTTCTCCTTCCTCCTCCCTCTACTGGGTTGAGGTCACGGGGTCCCTGTTCTCCCCTTCCTGCCTCCCTCCTGACCCCATGGCCCTTCCCTTGCCTCACCTGGGAGCCAGGCCTGGGAGGGGGGTGCCTTGGGTGCAGTAAGGTGCCCCCACCCCCTGCCAGTAGCTACAGGGAGCACAGACCCCATCCCCCGAGCCTGCCAGGGTCCCTCCTCTGCTGTCTGTCAGCGCCCAATACCACACCCTCCCTCCCCCTTGTCTCCCCCTGCACCCTCTGCCTGAGCCACACCCCTCCCCCCAGGACCCCCACCTGCAAACAGCCTCCTGCTTGCCCCAGGGTCCGGCCTGCAGCAGGGTCTTTGGTTCTACACCCCCTCCCACCCCCCAGGTCGTCAACAGTTCTCAGCACTCAGCCCCCTTGTACTCCACTGGCCCCAGGGGGAGGGGTCCCCGTCCCCGGGCGGAGGGCGGCCGGCGGTCGGACCCACCAGGAGTAGAGGAAGCAGAGGAAGAAGGGGACGGAGACGGCCAGCTGCAGCAGCGCCCAGTCGCGCACGCCGTAGGCCACGGCGGCCATCAGCAGCATGCCGAAGCTGTAGCCCAGGGAGTTGAAGGTCATGGCCAGGACGCGGGCCTCGGTGGACGTCCACTCCATCACTGCGAGGAGACGCGGGTCACCCCGGGCCCGCCGGGGCCCTCCCCTCGCCCGGGCCGGGGCACCTACGCAGCGTGGCGGTGTTCATCATGACGCTGGCGATGGCCAGGGCGCCCAGGAAGCGGAAGAGGCAGTACAGCGGGAAGGAGGGGGCGAAGGCGGTCGCGGTGCCCCACACGGCCATCTGCAGGTAGCTCCAGGTCAGCACCAGCTTGCGCCCAAACCTGTGGCACCGGGACGGGGCCCACGGCGGGCCGAGGGGTCGGCCTCGGGGACTGGACCCCAGAGCCCCCGCGTGTTTGCTCGCTCGCTGAGCGGAGGGGAAGCTAAAATGACACCCGCCGCCCTGGCCGGTGTGGCTCAGTGGACAGAGCCTCGGCCTGCGGACTGAGGGGTCCCGGGTTCGATTCTAGTCGGTGGGTACATGCCTGGGTTGCAGGCTCTATCCCCATTGGGGAGTGTGGAGGAGGCAGCCGGTCAGTGATTCTCTCTCATCATTGATGTTTCTCTCCCTCTCCTTCCCTCTCTGAAATCAATAAAAATATTCTGAAAAATAAATTAAAGCCGAGACCGGTTTGGCTCAGTGGATAGAGCGTCAGCCTGCAGACTGAAAGGTCCCGGGTTCGATTCCGGTCGGGGGCATGTACCTTGCTTGCGGGCACATCTCCAGTAGGAGGCCCGGCTGATGGATGTCTCTCTCTCATGGATGTTTCTGACTTTCTATCCCTCTCCCTTCCTCTCTGTGAAAAATCAATAAAATATATTTTTAAAAATGAATTAAAATGACACCTGGGGTCAGAGCCACATTCTTTTTTTTTTTGTTTTTGGTTAATCCTCACCCAAGGACATGATTTCATTGATCAATTAGAGAGAGTGGGAGGGAGCGAGGGAGAGACAGAGAAATCTTGATGTGAGAGAAACACATGGATGCGCTGCCCCCTGCACACGCTCCCACCAGGGCCCACCCAGGCCGGGAGGAGCCTGCGACCCAGGCATGGAGTCGACTGGAATGCCCTTGACTGGAATTGAATCCAGGACCCTCCCTCCGGTCTGCAGGCTGACTCTCTACCCACTGAGCCAAACCAGCCGGGGCCGGAGCCCCTGAGCACAGGTGGGCCCCATGATGCTCTTGGGGGATGAGGCTGCGAAGGCGGCGGCGGCCGAGCAGGTGTCAGCCTTCAATGTCGATGAGAGCACACCCCTCCGCAGCCCTAAGGAGACTTGGGGAAACCAAGGCCCAGAGCGGGTGCAGCCCCGCAGAGAGCACAGCTGGGGGTGCAGGAGGGAGACCCCCACGCGGGCCTGCCCGGAGAGGCAGGGGTGCGCACCTGTCTGAGGCTTGGCCGGTCACTGCGGCTCCCACCAGCACTCCGGCCAGGTAGATGGACTGGGCCATGGGCTTCAGGGCCTGAGAGTCGCACACCAGGTCCCACTGTGGGGAGAGGGGGAGCGGGGCTCAGGAGGAAGGGGAGCCCCAGGGGAAGAGGGAGCTGAGGGAACTGGTGTCGTGGGTGGGCAGCCTGATGCCCCCAGGGCTGTGGGCAGGGCCCCTGGCACAGCAAGGCGGTCACCCCTGGCCTGCGCCCCTCCCTGGCACCCTCCTGCCCCGGGTCAAGGCTCCAGCCCTCTCTGGCCTCCTCGCCCCTCCCCCCACCCCCCTCCCGCCGGCTGCGCTGCCACCCTCCCCCGCCCAGATCTGCCCGTGCCCCTGGCGGGTCACCCGGGAGTCTCATGACCGCTCCCGGAGCCCGCTGGCAGGCGGAGCAGCTGGGCTGGCATGCCCGGGAGCCGCCTGCGTCCCCGCCGATAAGAGGGTGCCATCCGTGTCACCTGCTGCCCCCCCCCCCCGCCAGGGCCTGGCAGGCGGGCTCCTGCCACCAGCTCCCCTGCAGGGGGCTGTGGCCAAGCCGGGCCGGCTGGCCAGCGGGGGACCGGCCAGTGCGTCTCCCGCTGCCTGCTTGCAGGTGCCAGGCCTGGGGGAGGGGCCGGGCCCTACCTGGGCCACGATGGTGGAGGTGAAGGTGCCGCGGTCGTAGACCCAGCCGTCCAGGCAGGGCTCCGTGGCCGCCTCGCTCCAGTTGGCGGCCGCCGAGGCGTTGGGCACCAGGAGCTGCCACTGCGGGTGGCGGAAGCGGAGACACGGGTGGGGCCCGTGGCGGGGGCCCGGCGGGATGGCCACGGCCAGGAGGGCCTCCGGGGTGAGGTTGGCCGGGGCGGTGCCATTGTCCAGCAGGGGCGCCCAGCAGCGGTGCACGGGCACGGCGGCCGAGAAGTTCTCCAGCACGTTCTGCGTGGTGAGCCACATGAGGGGCACGACCAGCGCCAGGGCCTGCAGCGCCTGCAGGCGGCCCAGGCTGCCCACCCGCTCCAGCAGCTCAGAGAAGGCCATGGCGCTCCCCCGGGGGCCTGGGGTGCCGGCACCACAGCCACGGGCTCAGGGCCCGGGGCGGCGGCCAGCGGGCAGCGAGGGCGGCTCCCCGGCCGGCAACCGGGGGCATGGCAGCGGCCAGGCTCGCAGCTGTCACTCCGGGAGGCTCCAGCGGGGACCGAGGCTGCGCGGCGCGGCCCCCACGCCCCTGGCACCTCCTCGCCGTGAACTTGAGACGTGCGGTCACCCGGCTGGAACGGAACGGGCCGGTGGCACTTGGGGAAGAGGCTTAGCAATCATTTCCTCGGTCAAAGGTTAACCCGGCCTGAGGGAGCCCCGGCGGCCAGGCCCTGGGGGTGCGGGCTGGGCTCTGTTCGCCCCCCAACCCCCCACGCCGGGACTGCAGCCGCCCCCTCGCACCCCACCCCGTCTGCCTCTCTGGGATCCTCTAGATCAGCGGTTCTCAACCTGTGGGTCGCAACCCCTTTGGGGGTCGAACGACCTTTTCACAGGGGCCGTCTAAGATCCTGCCTATCAGATATTTACATTACGATTCATTAACAGGAGCAAAATGACAGTGATGAAGTAGCAACGAAAATAATTTTATGGTTGGGGTCACCACCACATGAGGAGAACCATTGCTCTAGATTGTGGGCTGGCGTGAGCCTGAGCCACATCCCATGCACTGAGGACCTGTGTGTGTGAGGTGTGTGTGTGTGTGTGTGTGTGTGTGTGTGTCTGTGTGTGTGTCTGTGTGTGTAGCCCCTGAGTGACAACGGGGCTCGGGAATCGGGCTAGGAGAGGGGTTGCTCTGGGGCATGCTGATTGGCTGTGGGGGGGTGAATGCTGAGAGTGGGGAGAGCAGCCTCGGTGGGCAGGTGAACGGGGGCATTACCGAGGTGCAGACAGGAAGGGGGACAAGCACGTTCCAGGGGGAGTGAACTGTGCGGCTTTGGATACGAGAAGACTACGCGGCTGTCAGCCTCCCAGCGGCAGTCGCAGCAGCGAGGTGGTATTTGGGGGGAGGGAGGGTCCCCGCCAGCCAGCCGGCCGGCGACAAGGGTGCTGCAGAGGGTGGCGGCAGGCCAGCCTCGAGTTGTCGGCAGGTGGACGAGCTGGGTGCCGGCGGCCGGTAGGCCTGCTGTGGCCCATGGGGGTCCACTGGGCGTGGGGTCGTCGGAGTACCGGATGCAGGAAGGGGGGACAGTGGCTGCAGACCCTCCTTAGGGGGAGTCTCAGGGCCCGGGAAGGGGAGGAGAGGCAGCGGCATGGGCACCGGACGGGACGGGAGTTAATTGGGGGGATGCCAGGGGCCCTCCCCCCCAAGCCCCACACGCACAGTGGCTCCCCCACAACACAAGCCCGTCTCCTGGGCACGGAGAGTCCCTCTGGGCCTGGCCGACCGGTGGGGACCGCCTCCTCCAGGGGCATCTGGACCGGAGGGGGGATGGGAAGGTGGTCAGGCCTGGCGCCCCCGGAGCCGGCCCCGGGCCAGCCGGTGAGCGGCGGGTGACGTCATTCTGAGAGCGGCAGGTCGGTCTCTCCGGTCTCTGGGCCGGCACACCGCGAGGGCCTCTCCGGCCAGATCGTCATCCCTCCCCCCCGACCCGTGTCCTGTGGCGACAGCAGCTGCCGCTGGCCCCCGGCCAGGCGGGAGAAAGGCCGCCGAGTGAGGATGTCAGTGACTCAGACAAGTCCCGGGGGCCAGCGGCACAGGCAGAATCCAGGTGGCCGGCCCGAGGCGGCGGCAGCCACCGCCCGCTCAGTGTGCTCCGGCCTGGGGGTCCCCGGACCCCGGGACACGCTGAATGTCCTTCCTCTCCATCCGGAGGACCAGAGAGGGTGACGGCCCGCAGAGAAGGTGTTTTCTCATCCTGAAACACCTGGCAAAGCAGGGCTACGAGGCCCATTTCTCCGATGAGGAGGTCGAGGTCCCGGGATCCCCCAGACTCAGTGACCGCCCCCAGCCTGCCTGGTCGCTCCCCGGCCCCGCCCGGGCCCCGCTCTGCCCGCCAGGCCCTGCTCTGAGCACAGGGGGGACCTGAGGACTCAGACCCGGCCCCCAGGCTGCTGCACTCCGGGACCTGGCAGAGGGAAGAGCCCGGGCTGCGCCTCTATCTCCGCTGCCCCCCTCCCACCCCCCCGCTCCGTGGCTGGAGCCTCTGAGGCGGACGGAGCCCCTGAGAGGCTGCTCTGAAGGCCCCTGCCGGCCACTCGCTGTCACCTCGCTCGCCTTCCATGACGCCCTTGTGCTTCTGAGACGACACCCAGGTGCCGAGCCCTCTCCCCGCCTCCCCCACGTGGCCGGCCCCACCCACAGAGCACCGACGCCTTCCCGAAAGGCCCTGTTCTCTGACCCAGAGCCCTCGCCACACCCAAGCCCCCAGCCCCTGCCGGCTTCTCCTCCGCTGCCCCTGCCCCTGCCCCTCCGAGCAGCCCGCCCTCGGGGCCGGCCTGGGCCCCTCCCTCTGCCGGGTCTGGGTGCAGGCTGCAGACAGGGCCTGGCGTGGAGCAGTCTCTGAATTGGGGCTCCCGGGCCTCGATCTCCTCATCTGTAAAATGGGCAGCATAGCCAAAACCGGTTTGGCTCAGTGGATAGAGCGTCGACTTTCGGACTGAAAGGTCCCGGGTTTGATTCCGGTTGGGGGCATGTACCTTGCTTGCGAGCACATCTCCACTGTGGGATGTGCAGGAGGCGGCTGATCGATGTCTCTCTCTCATCGATGTTTCTGACTTTCTATCTCTCTCCCTTCATCTCTGTAAAAAATCAATAAAATATAATTAAAAATAATAAAATAAAAATAAAATGGACAGCGTAGCCCCGCCTGGCCACGTGGCTTTCATAAGAAGACACAGCTCTCCGGGGGTCTTCACCGTCTGGCCCCCGGGCGCAGAGGAAGGATAATTAGGGTCCCCAACACCAGCTCCTCTCCAAACCCCACGACCTGGCCTCCTGGGCGTTCCCTGTTCCAAGCCGCTGTTCCGGGCGGTTCCAGAAGGCTGGGCTCCTGCCTTCCGGGGGGAAAATAGGTGAGCCCGCTCCGAGTCAGCACCCAGTGTGGCCACAGGCTCGGCCCGAATTCCCCACCGACAGCTGAGGTGCTCGGTGCTTCCTGGCTGCGGTGGTGGTGCTGCTGGTGATGGTGATCGGATGATGCTGAGGATTCTCGGGCCCTTGAGTCTCTCTCTCTCTCTCTCTCTTTTTTAAAATATATTTTATTGAGTTTTTACAGAGAGGAAGGGAAAGGGATAGAGAGTTAGAAACATCGATGAGAGAGAAACATCGATCAGCCGCCTCCTGCACACACCCCACTGGGGATGTGCCCACAACCAAGGTACATGCCCTTGACTGGAATCGAACCTGGGACGCTTCAGTCCACAGGCCAAGCCACACCGGTTTCAGCTTGAGTCTTTATTATGTGTTTGACACGTGCGCTCTCCCCTGTGTTAGTCGCCGTACCCTGCCACGGCCCTGGCACCGTCTCATGCGCGTTCTCACAGACGGGAAACAGCCTCCGAGGGGCTCTAGTCTCAGCAGCTCTGCGCAGAACCCGGCCGCCAGCCCAGGCCGGCTCAGCCCCAGCACCCCTGTCGGTGACTTCGAGATTGTTCTGACGGCGAGTGGGAGCAGAGGATGCTGGGAAGCCAGCGAAGCTGCAGGGCCACCTCCCGGCCTCAGCCCGTCCCTCCTCGCACGCTGGGGTCTGCTCCCCGCAGATCAGCACCCCCTTCCCGCATGTGCTCTCTTCCTTGAACCCCGGGACCCCTTCCCCCACTCAGCCCCTCCTCAGAGGCGCCCCACATCGGTCTCTGCTGCCTTGGCCTCCGCCCGCCCCGGACCAGCGCCGGGCCCGCCCTCGGTGTGGCCAAAGGTCCCCTGAAAGGTTTCCCCACAGAAAAGCAGTCCCCCCCGCCCCCAGGCTAACTTCTGGGGTCCCCCGTTCCCATCGCAGGGCACTGCCCATGGACCCGGGGGCGCCTGTCAACAGAACCGCCTCCTGCCTCTGGCATCACTCAGCTGGCACAGGCTGAGGCTGCAGGGAAAGGCACCTGCCCGTGGCCCCGAGCCCTGGTCCCAGGCAGCGCGAGGCCTGGCCCCACCACCTCAGTCAGGGCCACGGCTGGGGCGGAGTGTACCCTAGGGCCCACGGCTGGGGCTGAGTGTACCCCAGGGCCCACGGCTGGGGCTGAGTGAACGGCAGGGCCCACGGCTGGGCTGAGTGTACCCCAAGGCCCACGGCTGGGGCTGAGTGAACGGCAGGGCCCACGGCTGGGCTGAGTGTACCCCACGGCTGGGGCTGAGTGTACCCCACGGCTGGGGCTGAGTGTATGGCAGGGCCCACGGCTGGGGGTGAGTGTACCCCAGGGCCCACGGCTGGGCTGAGTGTACCCCACGGCCCACGGCTGGGGGTGAGTGTATGGCAGGGCCCAGGCTGGGGCTGAGTGCAGGTGCCTCTAATTGGCCCCTGGTGCGAGCCGCTGCCGCCCCGGCCACAGCCACGCCGGTTCCACTCGTGCCGGTTCCCAGGAGCCCCGGCCCCGGCGCCTCTGGCGGGAACGGAGCTTCGGAGCTTCGCTCAGTGGGTGGGGAGACCAGGAGGCGGGCGCTCAGTGGGTGGGGAGACCAGGAGGCGGGCGGCGCTGGCTCCCTCCTCCCGGTGCGCCT
The DNA here is from genome assembly GCA_011751065.1 of Lasiurus cinereus. NCBI lineage: Eukaryota > Metazoa > Chordata > Mammalia > Chiroptera > Vespertilionidae > Lasiurus > Lasiurus cinereus. The sequence continues at coordinate 264,912 of JAAGEH010000043.1, read as the reverse complement.
GGCGCCTCCGCCGCCGCCGGCCTCCCTTCACCGGGACTTCGCTCTCCTGCGTCCAGGCGGTTCTTCGCGTTAAAATTCCACCGCGACGCTCACAGCCGTCGGAGTAGACGCGTCGGCGCTCAGCTGCTCCAGGAGCAGACTTTGCCCGCTCGCTTGCTGGGGCTCTGCCCGCAGCTGGCAGCCACCCGCTGGCGCCTGTTAACGTTTGAACCAGGCCGGATGTGGGCCCTGCCCGCCCGGCCCCTCTGCCATTTCCCTGGAGCCGCGCCTCTGCCCAGCGGCTGGGCCTTTGCTTTGGGCGGCCGGTATAGCTGACAGACAGCTGCCTGTGCCCGCCCTCAGAGCTATGCCACCCACTGCTAATCCCTGACGGGCACGCGGCGGGCTCTGGGCCGGGCACTATGTCCTGCCACCTCTCCATCTCCCTCCAGGACTCTTCTTATTGTGTTCAGAGAGGGAGGGAGAGGAGAGAGAGAGAGAAACAGCAATGATGAGAGAGAGCCGCCGATCGGCTGCCTCCTGCACGCCCCGTACTGGGGACTGAGCTGCAATCTGGGCCTGTGCCCCGACCTGGAACCCAGCTGGAACCTTCTGGTTTATAGGTCGGCGCTCCACCCCTGAGCCTGCCGGCCAGTGGCGTGGTGGCTTTAATGCGGCGTTCTTCTTCTTTTCTGAGAAAGAGCCCCTGGAAGCAGGGAACAGGGGTCCGGGCCCTCAGGCTCACTCCCACCCGAGCCGTGGGAGCGAAATGCAGGAAGGTTGGGGCGGGGATGCAGGGGGCCTCCCAGCTCCTGGAAGGGTCCTGTCCCCACCCATCTGTCTGCCAGGGGGCTTGTGACTGTCTCCGTGTTTCTGTCCTGGATGCACCTGTATCCTGGATGCACGTGCATGTGGATGTCAGCCTCACCTTCATTTACACGGACACACATGCATGCATGCGTGCAGACAGGTACACACACACACAGAAATGTGCACATAGGCGCGCACACAGAGATGCACACGCATGCACACACTCATGCACACAGGTGTACACACACAGGCACCGTTTGCCTACGTCCTTGAGGCTCCCCGAGACAAAGGGCACACTTGCCCACAGCCCTGAGGACACCCCTGCCCGGATGGGCGGCACAGTCCTGCTCAATGGCCGCCATCGGCCTCTGGGTTCACCCGCAGCCCCCTCCCCCGCCCCCTCTCCTCTGCTGCCCCCACCACAGCGTCTGCTCCTCTCTCCCTTTCGCTGCTCTTTCTTCTGCACAAACAGGTGTTCTCGGGGTCTCACCTTCCCCGTATGGCCCAGCCAGGGGGTTTCCTGAGCCACGACGGTTGTACCTCTGACAGGAAGTCCGTTCTCAGCTCTTAGAACTGTGTATGCTACACGGACTGGCTGGAAGAGCCACGGGCTCCATTGGAGGTGTTCTCTCTTTTTCAGTTTTAGGGAGGATTTTGAGTAGAATTGGCGGTATTTCTTGCTTACATGTTTGGCAGAATTAACCAGTGAAACCATTAACCAAAAAGGCCTGGAGTTTTCCCTGTGGGAAGGCGTTCAACCATACGTTCAATGCCTTGGATAGATGCAGGGCTCACACTGTTATCTGTTTCTTCTTGAGTGAGCTGTGGTGGGTTGTATCCTTCAAGGAATGTGCTAATTTCATCTCAGTTGTCTAACCTACAGATATAAAAAGCCAGCAACCGTAACGGCCATGCGACTGTAACAACCGGTCACTGTGACACCCGCTGTGGCCAGCGAACCGGCCTGATCAGGACGTGGGGCTGACCGGCCAACCTCACGGCCCCTTCCCCCAGCCGGCCTTCCCCTGATCACCTCACCCCACCATGATAGGCCCGTAGCCCCTCCCCACCAGCTGGCCTGCCCCTGATTGCATCCTTCTACCCCCATAGGGGGCGGAGCTGGCTGGCCAACTTCCTGCAGCTCCTTCCCCTGGCTGCCATGGCCCCCAATGGGCCCCCACCACCCTGATTGCCCTGCAGTCACCCCCCTAGCCAGCCTTGCCCTTGATCACCTCCCTACCTCAATAGGGGGTGGGACCAGGCAGCCAAGCACCCATGGCCCCTCCCCCTGGTCACTGGTCCCCTAACTGGCCCCCCACCCCAATCGGAGGCAGGGCAGCCAGCCAACCTCCTGCCATCTTCTCCTCCTGACACGCCAGCCCCGATCCTCCCCAACTGGGGCCATGCCAGCCAGACCCCACCTGTGCACAAATTCATGCACTGGGCCTCTAGTTGGTAATAAAACATTGCTCATACTATTCCCTTATCATTTTATTTTATTTTTTAAAATATATTTTATTGATTTTTCTACAGAGAGGAAGGAAGAGGCATAGCGAGTTAGGAACATCGATGAGAGAGACATCCATCAGCTGCCTCCTGCACACACCCCACTGGGGATGTGCCAGCAACCAAGGTACATGCCCTTGACTGGAATTGAACCCGGGACCTTTCAGTCCGCAGGCCGACGCTCTATCCACTGAGCCACACCGGTTCTGGCTGGATCCTTTCTAGAACCAGGTGCTTTCTGTAACGACCGCCTCTCGCCAGGCGCCCCCAGCTGGTGCTGCCGACCCCCTGGAACATCCAACAGAGAGACCGTGAGATGGGGCGGCGCTCCCGGGAGCATGGGGGCCGAACGGGCGGTGTTAGGGGAGCGCAGCTGGAGGGATGAGGGTCCTCGGAGCACCCTACACCGGAGCAGAGCAGGTGCCTAACCCAGCGGCACGCCGCCGCCGCGAACAAGGCTCAGAGCCTGCTTCCGGCTGGGGCCCCGGCTAGTCTGTCCTCCCGGCCTCCAGCCTCCCAGCCAGGCTGCACGGGGCAGCGCCGGGGTAAGGCCGGACTCAGCGAGAGGCTGGTTAAACAACGAGGCCCCAGCACCGCCATTACTGTCTCTCTCAGCGTGGCCCGGCCCGGCTCTGCCTGGGGCCCCCCAGTAGTGCCCTCGCCAGAGACACGCCTGACAGAGTGCGTGCGGGCCCAGGCCTGGCCTCGGAGCTTTTATATAATTTAAACCCCAAAGCGACTCTGGGGCGAGGCTTTTTAACACCCTTTACAACCGAGGCAGCAGACCCGTAGTGATTCTGACTGTAAGAGCTGAGGGTGTCCCTCATGTCTAGTCTCTGCAAGGACGTCCGTGCGGCGGCATGAGAACCCACGCACCTCGCACTTGTGGGCCTGGGATGCTCTGTGGGCACCTGTCTCCCCCCACACCCCACCCCCCGACCGCTGAGGCTGCCTCTCCGTCCGTGTGGGGAGAGGCTGACACACGCCCGGCAGGCAGGGGCTCCGAACCGCCACGAGTTCCTGCCCCAGGACCACCCCTCCCTGTGAGACCGCGAATAGCCGCTTCGTCTCGTCTTTGGAAACGCAGAGCGCGACCCACGGCCTCCCCCGCAGGTTGTTGTCAAGACGCAGTGGTTTCAGAGACAGAAGCCTGGCCGCCCTGAGCCGCTGCCCTGAGCGTGGGGTCACCCGCTGGCAAGCAGCCCAGGCCCCGCCCTCCCACCCAGGACGGCTCCCTGACCTGTGGCCACCACAGCTGCCTGCCCTGTGACATGTGCTGCGAGAGGAACCCGCCCACCCCAGGGGCCAGGGGTCACCCCCGGGGCCAGAGGTCACTCCCAGGGGCCAGGGATCACTCCCAGGGGCCAGGGATCACTCCCAGGGACCAGGGATCACTCCCAGGGGCCAGGGGTCCCTCCCAGGGGCCAGGGGTTACCCCCAGGGACCAGGGATCACTCCCAGAGGCCAGCGGTCACTCCCAGAGGCCAGGGGTCCCTCCCAGGGGCCAGGAGTCACCCCCAGGGGCCAGGGGTCCCTCCCAGGGACCAGGAGTCACTCCCAGAGGCCAGCAGTCACTCCCAG
>JAAGEH010000043.1:224808-260585 GCA_011751065.1 Lasiurus cinereus | reverse complement strand
TTCAGCGCTGCTCTCCCCAAAGGAAAGGCCCCTCACTGTACCTACAAGGATATCAGGAAGATGGCAAAGAAGGGCGTCGACGTGGCCAGGTGGAGGGCCCGCCAGTCCCGCAGGGCGAAGGCCAGCCCCCCCAGCACCATCTGGCCGGTGCAGAAGGTGCATCCCAGGATCGTCATGGTGACGGCCCTCCAGCGGGTATTGGTCCACTCCACCACTGGAAGGCGACGGAGGGGCAGGCGAGCGGACGCGTGGTGGTGGCCTGGAGCCCCGCCCTCCCCGCCTCCCAGGACAGGCCGGGGGCCGAGCCGGCCACTCACTGAGCGACGTCGCGGTCAGGATGATGCCGGCCAGTCCGAAGGCGTTCAGACACCGGAGGCCGCAGTAGACGAGGAAGTTGGGGGCGAAGATGGCGCAGGTGTTGGCCAGGGCCACCTGCAGGAGGCACCAGCTCAGCATGGGCTTCCGCCCACACCTGTTTGGGGAGAAGCACAGCGGGGCCTGGAGGGGGCCCTGGGCCATGAGGGAGGAGGCAGGTGCCCGCTGGGACCGCAGGTGCCCTCACGCCAGCGCAGGTGGCTCCTCCCCCTCAAAACCCCGGGGCCCGGGCGACTGGGAGTCACAGAACGGCAGCCGCCTTGCTCCCAGCGCGCAGCGTGGCCTCATGGTCAAGAATGGACTTGGGGCCCTGGCTGGGTATCTCAGTGGTCAGAGCGCTGTCCCACTATGCCAAGGCGGTGGGTTCACATAGGAGAATTAACCACGGGATGCAAAAACAAGTGGGACAACAAATCTCTCTCTCTTCTTCTTCTCTCTGTAATCAATCAATAATTTTGTTTAGACGAAACCGGGTTGGCTCCGTGGATAGAGCGTCGGCCTGCGGACTGAAAGGTCCCGGGTTTCATTCTGGTCAAGGGCATGTTCCTTGGTTTGGGGCTCAGTCCCCAGTAGGGGGCGTGCAGGAGGCAGCTGATTGTTCTCTCTCATTAATGTGTCTAATTCTCTCTCCCTGTCTGTAAAAAATCAATAAAATATATTTTAAAAAATAACAATAATTGTGTTCAGTGTGGAAATTATGAGAGAGAAACAAGAATGGGCTTGAGTCCGGCTCAGCGATTCCTGGGTAACCTTGAGCTCATGACTCAGTGTCTCGGAGCCTCGGTTTCCCCATCTGAACAATGGAGGTGCTCACATGGCCTGCTTTACGGCTGCTGCGAAAATCAAGACACTGAGCGAAGGGCCTGAGCTGAGCACAAGGGGTCCAAGGCCAGCCAGCCAACTAGCTCCCGCCTGTCTGTGCCTGGTGCCAGGGGCTCCCAGGAGACAACCCACACACCCCGAGGGCCCTCCGCCCGGTGCCCACACGCTCCCAGGGGCTGAGTCCGGGCCCTGCCCAGCCTGAACGGCTGCCTGCGACCGATGGGAGAGAGGAGGCCCTGCCTGTCTGAGCAGCCCCCGGAGCAAGGACCCGCCCCCCGGTGATGTTCGGGCCACGCCTGGCTCTGACCCAGGGCACCCCCAGAGGGAGCAGAGGCTGCACCCCCTCCCTGCGCCCGCGCCCGGCAGGCTGAGGGCAGCCTGGCCCACAGAGAACCCGGCACGCAGCCAGCACTGTGCCAGGCTGGGCACCAGCTCCACGGGATTAGCTCACTCTGACATCCAGCACCCCAGGGCGGGGGGTGGGAATCCCCACTTACAGGAGGACCCGCTTCAGGAAGCGAGGCCAGGGGAGAGGGAACGGGGGCTCAGCGGTGGGACCCTGGGGCCTTGGGCCCGGAGAGCCAGGGTGGGAAACCCATTCCCCATGGACGACTTACAACTGTGCCCAGGTAGCACTGGGGGTGCCCCGCCTGAGCCCTGCCCCCCGGAGCGACGTCTGGGGAGACACAGCACAGAGGGGTGCTGTGCTGAGGGTGGGCAGGAGCCCGGCTCGGCCAGACTGGAGGCCCTCTGAGGAGCAGCCTGGAGCCGAGGCTGCGCACGCTGGGCACTGGGCAGAGGAGGTGGCATGGGTCCTGGATCGGGGTGCCCGGCAGGAGGAGCGGGCAGAGGCAGAGGGGGAGCGCTGGAGTGCTTCCGGGCACCTCACCGGGCGACAGGGCGGGGGGGCGGCGGAGAAGTGGAAGGAGGATTTCCATGTCGCAGAGGTCAGGGACTGAAGTTAACAAAGAGGGGGTTTCTCCCCGAAGAATGGGCTCCCTGAGGGCGGGCTGTGCGGCATCCGGTGCCAGGGCTGCAGGGCGAGGGCAGCAGTGCCAGCGGGCCCTCCCGGGCACCCTCACTGGCCTAGAGCGTCGGGAACCACGGCCCCTAGTGACCTGGGACCCGTGGCCAGACCGGACCAGGAGAGTCCCTCTGAGGGCCAGGAACCCCTTGGTGACATCTCTGTGCCTCTGCCCGCCTCCACACACGCACACGCGCACACACGCACGTGCACATACACGTGCACATGCGTGCACACGCACACACACTTGCACGCACACGCTCCCCGCTCGTTCCCGAAGGCGCCGCGGGAGGAGGAGGAGGAGGAGGACTCACCAGCCGGAGAGGAGGCCCCAGGCCAAGTAGCCCAGCAGGTGCCCGGCCATGAAGACGGCCTGGCCCACCGGCTTCAGGCGCTGGCGGCCGCACACCAGGCCCCACTGCAAGGGAAGGGGAGGCCCCGGCTCAGCGCGGACCAGCGGAGCCCGGGGCCAGGCGGCCGGGCCGGAGTCCCAGCCGGGACCGCGGCTCAGCCTGGGCCTGCCCGCTCGGCCGCCCAGCGTGGGGCCCCATCCCTGGGGCCGGTGAAGAGGTGGCCGGTGTGCCGGCCCGGCCTCACTCTGCTCACAGCCCACGCCTGGCACCTGGGACAGGGCCTGCGTCTGCCTGGGGAGGCCCCTGGGACGGGACGGTGTGGCCGGGGTGGGAGCCACAGCTCAGTGCTAACGCTGCCTGCAGGCCGGGAGCGGGGGTGGGGGGATGGGAGAAGGGGTGGGTGGGATGGGGGGACGGGGGGTGAGCTCCAGCACCTCGCACCTGGTTCCTCACACGGAAATGGGGCTACAGTGGCTTCTCACAGGCTGTGCCTCCGGCCCAGGGTGGGCACCCACCCCGACCTCTGACCCCTCCCCGCCCCCTCCGGTCAGTCCTTACAGGAGCCTGACAGCTGAGCTCCTGTCTTTCTCTGGGGGTGACGGCAGTAGGAGCCCCCGTCCCTGAGGGGCATGGTCCACCTGCAAAGCGACCTCCAGAAAATGCAACCAGGCCACACACTTCCCGCCTCACAGCTTCCCTTTGGGCAGAAAACCCAGCCCTCCCCCTCCTCCCCGTGTGGCCCCGCCTCTCTGCAAGGCCCCGCCTCCCCCAAGTGGCTCCGCCTCCCCATGTGGCTCCGCCCCTCCCATTCAGGGAGCAGGGCTCAGACCTCGCCTGGACCAGGCTGCCCCGCCTCCACAGGCTGATTCCTCCCCTGGTACCCCAGCTCTCACCCCCAATGTCCCCTCCTCAGAGAGGCCTGCCCATCTGCCTGTCCCTCCCCCACTCACAGGGCCTGCTGGTCTCCTGGGCGCTCACTTAGGACGCTGGAGGCGGGACAGGAGAGGGACCCAGACACACAGATTCCAGCTGTGTGTCCTGGGACAAGGCGCTACACCTCTCGGGGCCTCTGCTTGGTCCTTGGTTCAAGGAACACTAACAAGACCCAGCCCAGGGGGTCACAGGGAGGGGGGGACAGGGAGAGCTGGACAGCGCCGGCGGGTCCAAGGCGGAGGTGAAGGTTCGCTGTGCTGTCGTTACGGGTTTGCAGGTGGCCGACTCTGGGTCCGCCCCCAGAATGGACGGCCCTCCGGCTCCCGGGGGGTCCCGTGGCCCTGGCCCCCAGGATCCGAACGGGGCCGTGTTTCCCTGCAGGGTGGACACCGGGCCCCGGGAGGCCGGAAGGAGGGGAGCCGGGGTCGGGGAGGGCTCACCTCGGCCACGATGGTGGAGGTGAAGGTGCCGCGGTCGTAGACCCAGCCGTCCAGGCACGGCTCCGTGGCCGCTGCGCTCCAGTTGGCGGCCGCCGAGGCGTTGGGCACCAGGAGCTGCCACTGCGGGTGGCGGAAGCGGAGACACGGGTGGGGCCCGTGGCGGGGGCCCGGCGGGATGGACACGGCCAGGAGGGCCTCCGGGGTGAGGTTGGCGGGGGCCGCGGAGCTGCCGTCCGGCAGGGGGGCCCAGCAGCGGTGCGCGGGCGTGGCCGCCGAGAAGTTGTCCAGGAGCACCTGGCCGGGTAAGAAGACGGAGGCCAGCAGGAGGGTGAGGACCTGCAGCGTCTGGAACAGGCCCACGCCCCCCGCTTGCTCCAGGAGCTCCGGGAAGGCCATGCGGGAGCGGCCGGCACCCCGGCAGGCCTCCTAGGGGTGGGGGTCAGGGAGCCTGCGTGTGTGGCCCGCTGCCCGGAACCACCGGCGCGCCCAGGCCGAGGGCCCAGGTCTGCCTCGATCACCCCTCCGCACAGGCGTCCGTTCCGAGGGGATCCCGATGCTCCGTCACCCCGTTTCTAGGAGTGGCTCCACGGAGGGGACACGGGGGGCCACGCTCCCTGTGCCTGGGGTGTCTGGCTCTCCCACACGGAGCGAAAGGTCAGGTGGATTTTGAAAGGTAATAAGATGCACCGCGTTGTGTTACTGAGTTACCTGGTGGAGGGATCTCCATCCGGCGTGGCCTCGGTTAAAGATCAATCTCCTCGCGGCTCCTGGACGACAACGTGCTCAGCAGTCCCCCCCTCTACCCCCGGGGGGGGCGCTCCCCGTGTTCCTGAATCTTAACTGTGCAGGGCCCTTGGCACGTGGCCCTTTAAACCAGGAAACGCTGGCCTGACCTTCACCGGTTCAGGCCTTTGGCAAAGCACGGAGGTGAGGACGGCCAGGCCCCCCTCGCTGGAGCTGGATGAATGGGGGTGGGGGTAGGGGCGGGGCCGGCGCTGGAGGAGGGCCCGGCTGGGCCCAGTCTCCCCTCACCTGGCGCCTCTGCCAGGCCGCCCGGAGCCCAGCTCGCCGGCCGCACTATTTGGGGACGCGTCTATTTTGAGGTTCAGGCCGCCTTGATTAGATTGTAAGCTCCTGGCGGGGCGGGGGGTGGGGGAGTGACTGTGGCGACAGGTTCCTGGCCTCCGGCGGAAGCCCCTCTGCGGACGGGGAGCGGGACAGGCCTGCAGATCCGGGGAAGGAGCAAACGCACGCCCCGGGCCCCGCGTCTCAGGCGGCCCGTGTGGTGTGAGGAGGCGAGAAGCCAGCCAGGCCCGCGTTTCCCGGGGCTGCCGTGTGCTCTGCCGAGCGCTGACCACTCTGCTCCACCCTCACTCACTCACAGCAGCCAGGAGGACGGTGGTGCTAACCCCCGGCAAGCACACAGGCTCAGAGAGGGCAGGCCGCCGGCCCAAGGCCACACAGAGGGGGCGGTTCAAACCAGACACTAAAGCCTGAGCTGCCCTGGCCAGTTTGGCCCCGTGGATGCAGCGTCGATCTACGGATGGAAGGGTCCCAGTTTGATCCTGGCCAAGGGCATGCACCTCGGTGGCAGGCTTGATGCACGGCCCCGGGGCGGGAGTGCGTGCGGAGGCAACCCATCGATGTCTCTCCTACTGATGTGTCTGTCTCCTCGTCTCCCTTCCTCTCTCTCTAAAAAAAAAATCAATGGGAAAAATATCCTCGGGTGAGGATAACCAAAGAAACAATAAAATAAAGCCCGCTCTCCCCGTGTCCTGAGCCGGCTGCTGTGTGCCTGGTGCCTGTCACGGACGAGACCGCCGCGAAAGGCTGGGACTCGGGGTGGGGGGCAGTCGAGGGCCAGCCAGGAGCCCAGGATGTGAGCGGAAGCGGCTGTGAGTCCCGGAGAGCGGCTGAGCACTGGGCGGGGGACCCTGAACTTCCCAGAAGCTCCCCGAGGACGCGGGGAACTCGGCCAAGATGGCATCAGCCAGGAAGCCAGGAGCCGGGGCTCCCGGCCTGACGGACAGCCAGGGCTGCTTCCTCCCTCTGCTCCCTGGGCAGGAACCCACGGCACATTGCCAAAGAGCCAACGGCCCCGACAGGCACGGCTCCCTGGATGGAGCTTCGGCCTGCGGACTGAAGGGTCCCAGGTTCGATTCCGGTCAAGGGCATGTACCTTGGTGGCAGGCACATCTCCAGTGGGCGGTGTGCAAGAGGCAGCTAACGGATGTTTCTCTCTCATCGATGTTTCTGACTCTCTATCCCTCTCCCTTCCTCTCTGTAAAAAAAAATCAATAAAATAGCCTAAATCGGTTTGGCTCAGTGGATAGAGCATCCGCCTGCAGACTGAAAGTTCCTAGGTTCCATTCTGGTCAAGGGCATGTACCGTGGTTGTGGGTACATCCCCAGTGGGGGGTGTGCAGGAGGCAACTGATCGATGTTCCTAACTCTCTCTCTCCCTTCCTCTCTGTGAAAAATCAATAAAACGTATTTTAAAAAATCAATAAAACATATTTTAAAAAATAAAAATAAAATAGCAAATAGAGAGATGCGGAGAGAGAAGCAACTCGCACTGAAGCACCGGAGGCCGTTGGGCGCAGCCCCCACCTGGAGCTTCAGGGGACAGAATTGTGCTTCCTGCTGGGTTCAGACACCCGCGCCGGGCCGGACGGACCAGTCCCTGAGCGGACTCCCCCCGCTGGCCCTGGCCGCTGGCCCCGGCACGGACACGCTGCGTGTGGCTGCTTCACACCTGCGCCTGGACCGGCCGCCACAGGAGTGCCAGCCCAGACGCACGCAGCGTCCGGCCGGGGCCTGTGCATCACCACGGGCCCCCGGCGGTCCCGCTGCCCTGGGACCCGGCTCCTTCCTGGCAGGACGCTGGGCTGGAGGAGGCCGCTGCGCCCAAGGCATCCAAGAGACTCCTCTCATCCTCTCCCCCCACCACCACCGGCTTTAAACGGGCTCTTCCCCGGCCCGGTGCCTGCCGTGGCCGCGCTGGGCTTGGCTTCTGCAGAAGGTCAAACTCCCGGGTTTGACAGAAGGCTCCAGGAATTTCCAACCGACTCTGGGCTCCCAGGCCAAGGAATTTCTCATTTGTATTTTCATCTGTTTTCCTGGAGCCGCCGGGTGGGGGGCAGGGCTTCCTACGGCCGCTGCGGCGCCACCTGGTGGTCACACCCGGGACTGCAGCATTTCCAGCAGCAGCGCCCGCTCCTCCTCCTCGGGTAGGTGCCCATCCCCCAAGGGTTCCCAGGCCCCAGGAGGGAGAAGAGGCTGAAGGAGGGGCGGGCCGGGGAGGGGAGATAATAGCCGCCAAGTCCTCCAAGTGTCTCATCAAATTAATTGGTGCAAATTGAACCCTGGGTTCTCATTGAACCATAATTGCCATTGGGGTGGATTTTCCCAGCCAAGGGCTCCGTCAATTAAAGGCGAGGCCAAGCTCGGCCGCCAAACGACCTTCGGAGGTTCACCGCCCCCCTGAGACTCCCAGCTCCTCGCTCTCTGTGGAGGCTTCCCCTCGAGGGAGTGAGATCCGGAGACAGAGGGTTAGCCATCGCCCCATAACCACCAGCACCACCAGCAGCCACCCTTTCCTCTTCCTCTGTTCCTTCCCAGGTGCAGTCAGAGCACTTGGGACGTGGCTGGGCTCAGGGGTCTGGCCCTGCCTGCACGCCCGGAAGAACCTGGGGTTGGGAGGAAGGAGGAAGGGGGGTCTTTCTCAGGCTCACGGATCAGGTGGGGACAGGGCTGGGCAGGGTCTGGAGCCCTGACTCCAGGTGCAGGGCCTCTCCCATGCTGCCCGCGTGAACAGCACCACGAGCCGCTGCAAAGTCAGGGGGACGATAACCACAGACGTCTGATCCCCTTCTTGTCTAGAGAGCAGGCCGCACCCGAGGGAGGGGAGGTGTCGGTGAATCACAACAGGAGCAAACCAGGTCTCACCGTCCAGGGCCTGGCTTCCTCCCCAAGGACATACTTTGGGGGTCCCCCTCTCCGCCCCCCCAGTAACACCACATGCTTAGGGCACTTCTGTCTGCACAATCACTGCCCGCAGTCGTTTAGAGGCCCCAGGTCAGGCCCTTTATAAAACCTCATCTTTGTAAGCCCTCCCAGGTGCACTATGTGTCTTTTTTTGGGGGGGGGGTGAAGGGACCCTCTCAGCTCAGTTCCCCCATTCTCTCCCGTCGCACACATACTGTGAAAGCCGTGGGCCCGGGTCAGGAAAAGAAGGAAACCCCTTCTCCGGGGCCCTGGTCCCGACAACCCCACACCGAGGGCACCCCACGTGATGCTTGCTTCCACACGTCCGTGACCCTGGCTTCTCATTGAGAAGTTGTGGGTCCGCCCGGCAAATGGCCCGACAGCCAGAATGTGGACAACGACTATACTTCCTCCTCCTGCCCCTCCAGCCTCCCCGCCCTGAGACAGCTGCTGCCAGCAGCGCACACGCCCCCAGAAGCGTGAGAGCACCTGGGGCGCGTGCCTCGGATTTTAAATAGTTGCCCGGGCAGTAAGGTCACAGGGTCAAACCCAGGAAACTCGAAACCAGGCCTCTGATGAAAAGGCTCTGAGCCACCCCTCCCGCAGGGACTACGCTTCCCACCCCTGAGGTCACCATTCTTAATTCCTTCCGCATCCTTTCATATGCCCCTCCCCCCGCACACACACAGAGAAGGACGGGTAAATGTGCATTCTTTTTTTTTTTTAATATATTTTATTGATTTTTTTACAGAGAGGTAAGGAGAGGAATAGAGTCAGAAACATTGCTGAGAAACATTGATCAGCTGCCTCCTGCACACCCCCTACTGGAGATGTGCCCGCAACCAAGGTACATGCCCTTGACCGGAATTAAACCTGGGACCTTTCAGTCCACAGGCCGACGCTCTATCCACTGAGCCAAACCGGTTTCGGCTGCATTCTTTTTCTTTTTCTTTTTTTAAAAATATATTTTATTGATTTTTCACAGAGAGGAAGGGAGAAGGATAGAGAGCCAGAAACATCGATGAGAGAGAGACATCGATCAGCCACCTCCTGCATGACCCTTACTGGGGATGTGCTGGCAAGCAAGGCACATACCCTTGACCCAAATCGAACCTGGGACCTTTCAGTCCGCAGGCCGACGCTCTCTCCACTGAGCCACACGGGTCTCGGCCCTTTTGGAGTTTCGAACGGCTTTTCTCCGCGCCGGCGAAGGAAGGGTTCTTCCGTGGTCTGTCTTTTTAAATCAGGAATGGCTGTGCCTCTCGGCGCCTTGTTAAATCTCTGAGTCAGACGAATCATATTAATGAAGTGCCTGCGTCAGATGACTGCGTTTTCCAGAGAACGCGGACCCATCCCTCCATCCCGGGGCGAGCGTCCCGGGCAAGTGCGTTCTTCCTTCGAAGCGCCGCTGGCTCTGCTTCCGTGTTCTGTGGTTGTTTCTCCATGGAGTCGTGGAGAGAGCGGGAGAGAGAGGGAAAGACAGGGAGCAAAGCCAGAGAACACGTGCCGGACCAGGGCTCGGCCGGGGAGCAGCCTGCAAGCAACCTACGTGGCCTTAACGGGACTCGAACCCGGGACCCTTTGGTCCCCAGGCCGATGCTCTATCCGCTGAACCACACCAGCTAGGGCTGCTTTAATGTTTTATTTCAAGTGTTTCACACACGAGAGTGGGCTGTGGCTCCCCCCTCCCTCCCTTCCTCAATCCCTCCCTCCCTCCCTCCCTCCCTCCTTCCCTCCCTCCATCCTTTTTTCCTTCTTTCCTGCAACCGTTGTCAGGTTTCGGTGTCAGCGATGCTCACTTCCCTGAGAGAACTTGGCCCGGTCTCCTGCGCCCTGCCTCAGTTTACACAGGGTGGTCTCGGTCCTTCCTCGGCGGGTCTGGCCGGGCCGGGTACCCCCACGGCCTGTGATGTGCAGGGAGGGTCTGGCCGGGGAGGTGGCAGAGGGGGTCGGAGCGGGAGGCAGCCCTCATCTACCGCTGTTGTCTGAGCTCCAGGTGCTCCGCTGGGCCCTGGCTGCTGGGAGGGGCTCGTTGCCGGACTGCGAGTCCAGAAACTCCTGGAGTCTTAGCGCCACCCTCCACCTCCGCCACCCCGCCCCCTGGCCCCCTGCAAAGCACCCCCCCCCTCCGTGTTTGCCTCGTTCATTCCCTTCCGTTTGTGGGAGGCCCTCGGCCTCCTGACCCACCTGCACATCCAGGGCTTCCTCTGCTGGCGGGCGCTCGAGATGCCCCGTGAGGAAGTTGGAGGTGCTGGGGTGGAACACCCCTGGGTCACCTCTCCCCACCCCCCGTGCTTCGCTGGCGGAGCACCAGCTCCCTTGGCCCTGAGTCTCGGTGAACCGCCTGCCAGGCAGAGTCCCCTGCTGGCTCCTTCCCTCCCGGCTCACTTCCCCAGCGGAGGGCTCCCCCCAATAAACGGTCACCCTCTGCTCCGGTATCTGCAGGAACCCCGCCCAAAGCAGGAGTCCCAGCCCTCCTCGAGGTGGGACAGGTCTTTGGGGAAGTAGGACAGCAGGTGCCAAGGTCCTGGGGCTGCGAGGGGAGAGCTGGGAGAAGAGGGTCGGAGCCTCAGAAGAACGTGCAGGGCGGGGGCAGGAGTGGCGCTGAGCCCCGAGCCCACGGCCCACCTCCCCCTGCTGAGGAGTGTGTGCGAGCCACACAGTTCCGCTCCCACGGTTGAGAGCTCTTCTTGGCCACCGTGTGGAGACGGACTCGGATAAGAGAGGGCGGCCAGGGGGAAACCAAGAGAAGACACCCCCAGGAAGGCCCGGAAGTCCCCCCACGTCAGCGTTCCTAGGAGCACCACGGCCCGCAGAGCGTGTCCGAGTGCTGGGGCGTCTCGGGGGCGGCCTGCCCTCGGCCCTCGGCCCGCAGAGGGAAGGGCCTGGTGGTCAGGAGCTGGTTAACTGTTAACCGTTCATCCGGGCCAGGCCCTCCCGACACCTCCCGCCCTGCCAGCCCTCGCGGCCCCGTGATTGGGACAGTTTCCTGGCTCCGTCCCGGGAAGGCCACCCTGTCCTGGCCCAGAGCCGCCGTCACGAGCGGCCTGCACCGGAGGGAGACTCGGCAGCTGCGGGAGCCTCTGCCGTGACCCCGGGTGACCCCGTGGGGCCGGGCACAGGCTGTGCACATGCTGCTGAGTCATCGGCCCCGAGAGCACCCAGGCTCCCTGGGCACCTGCCAGGTGGCCCCCCCACCCCACCCACAGGCCTCACGGGGCACCCATGGGGACAGCAGACTCTGGAACCCAAGGCGCTGTGAACGGTCACAGGACCTGGTCTGACCCAAGGCCCTCCCTGCCCACCCCCAGGTTAGAGCCAGCCCCCACCATTCTGAACAAAACCTCCCCTGCCTTAGCCCCCATGCTGATGGGTGCTGCCCGCCCCCACTCGCCCCAGGGCTGGCATGAGCCTGGCCAGTGGAGAGGCCGGGCAGCGGGGGGCAGTGGGGGCCTGGGGCTGTGCTAGTGCCTCCCCCGGAGGCTGCGGGGGCAGCTTCGTGCCAGCGGGGACCCCCCAGGAGCCCCCAGCATGGTGGCAGAGGGAGGCAGGAGGCGGTGGCTCCCCACTCTCGAGTCCTTTGCTGCCCACGTGCGGTCCATGGGCAGCAGCGGCCGGGAGCCTGCAGAGAGCAGGGCTTGGGCCAGCCAGACCTTCTGAGTCAGTGTGCCGGCACCGAGCGGCTGGGGCGTTTGTGGACCTGTTCAAGTTCAAGGCCCGGCCCCAGCCACCCTCCCCCACAGCCACTGCTGTTCGGCCCTCCACCTCCTCGGCGGGGTGCCCACCGGGGGCCGTGTCCTCACTTTCCCTGCTGCCTCCTCACCACGATCCGATCCCTCTCCTGGAACTCCAGAGCGCACAGCCCTGAGACCTGCGGGCCGAGCTGTCACGTCGGTTTCTATCCCGCACCTCATCCGGCGACAGCGAGGGAGCCGGAGGCAGGGGAGGCCGGGGAGGGAGCTTGCTCTGGTGCAGAGCCACTGACAGACGCGGGCCAGGTGCTCCCCACTGTCCCCCCAGGCTCCCCGCACCCAGACACTCGCTTCTTCCTGAGTCTCACACAGCCACCTCCCCCTCCCCCCGCACACCCACGGAGCCAGCCTGGAAAGAACCTGCCGGTGACGCTGACCCGGGTCCGGAGGCCCGCGCCCCACTTCTCAGGGTCTCCTGAGGCTGGCTGACCTCTGGCCTCCGGGCCTGGCAGGGAGCAGGGGCGGACAGAGCACGCCTGGGCCTCTGCTCCCCCCACCCCCTCACCCCCTGATCCAAACGGACCGAGGGCTGAGAAAGGCGGCGTGAGAACGAAAGGCGCGGAAAGATCACGGGGCAGATGGACAGGACACCCACAGGCCGAGGGCCCGCCCCGCCCGGGAGGAAGAGGAGGAGCTTTGTAGACGTGGAACAGCGCTGGGTGGGGGTCGTGGGGGTCGGGGGAGGCCAAGGGCGGCGGTGGTCACCAGAGGGGACGTCGGCAGCTTCGTCATGCCAGCCGCCCTCCTCGCACCCTTAGCCCCGGCCCCATGTTTCCCGGGCCCAAGGCTCCAGCACAGCCAGCAGGAGCTCTGAGATGGGGTGCGGGGTGCGAGGCCTCAGAAGACAGCGGCACCCAGCTCCCACCCCCTTCCCCATTCAGAAAAGAGGATCCGCTCGCTTCCCTGGCCCTGGACCTCGCCCGCCAGCCCCACCGCCCGGTGACCCCAGTGGGGCCCTTACAGTCAGACATTCAGTCCCAGTTCGGTGACAGGAATGCCCACGCGGCCTAAGGAAGGTCGCTCCGGCTGTGTCCAGTCCCCTCCCCTGCAGAGAGGAACAACCACCAGGAAGCAGCCCCCCTCCGGGGAACCCCAGGGCAGCGCCAGACCCCCAAGCAGAAGAACCAGCTCAGAGGTGCGCAAGGCGATGCAGGGAGCAGAGAGAAATCCCCACCGCCCCACCCAAGACGTCACTCGGTTGCCGTGACGCTGTGAGTGAAGCCCTCAGACCACGTGGCTTGCGTACAGTAAAAGGCACTGCATGGCATCGGGATTCCACAAAGACCTGAGGCAGCGGTTTCTGCTCCACGTCAGGGGCCGGGGCCTCCAGGAGGAGCCCGACCCCCGCTGTGGGACCGGTGTCTGGAAGGTGAGCAGGTGGCCTGGGTCCGGCCTCGGTGCCCCCAGGTTTCAGATCTGGCGCCGCCTGGCCAGGTCCCCACACCTCCTCTGCGGGGCCGTCAGCTCACGTGAGGCCACGGGGCCTGCTGCCGGGCCCTGGCCTGTCCCCGCCGTCGGGGTGACGGGGCAAGGAGCGCATCGCCAGCGCTGAGGGGACCGCTGGCCTCTGGGCTTCGCACGTCGTATCAGGTGGCTGTGCGCGCACCCACGGCCTGGCTGCTTCCCGCACACACGGCCCGCCCCCTCCGCCCAGGCACAGGCGGGAGAGCCGGACTCAGGGTAACGGTGCCTTGAGATGCGCACGCACCCCAGCAGCTTCCAGGGAACATGAGGGCCTGCTCCTCCCCAGGCCCCCCTCCATCCCTGGTCCAGGAGGCCAGTGAAGGCCTGGGCCCAGCAGTGAGCGGGCGCCGGGATGCTCCGTGCGGAGACCCATTTCCGTTGCTGCTGCGATGGTGACCCCAACGTGGAGCTGAAGACGCACCGTCTCCCCGAAGCCTCAGACATGCGTGGTCATTTGCTGGCACAGGTGGAGGTGCTGCAGGGCCTGCTCCCGCCCAGGCTCTGGGGCAACCTGGCTCCTCGCTGTCCCCTCTGGAGCTGCGGCCCCCACTCCCGGGGCACCTGCTTGGGTGCTCACTGCCGCCTTCTTTCGTCAGTGCTCCCCCTGCCTCTCTCAAAAGGACACTTGTGAGCACGTGTAGGACCCGAGGGGATAATCCCGGATAATCTCCCCTAATCTCCAGAACCTTCCCTTAATCACATCTGCCGAGCTGGCATGGCAGGTGACTGGCTGTCTCAGTTCCAGGGATCGGGCTGGGGAGCTGTGACTTTGAGGCTCAGGGGCTGGGGGTTCTCCTGTGACCCCCCAGGTCTCTGCAGTAGCTCCTCCAGGTTGGGGGCAGGGAGGGCAAGGCCAGAGCCTGGGTCCTGAGCTCACACCGCCCCCTGGCGGCCACCTCCTGCCATGCCTGGTGACCCATTTGTGCGGGCACAGGCTGGGCAGGTGGCTGCTGAGTCACCGGCTCTCCCAGCCTCCTCCTGGTCCACAGCCAGGGACGGCCCGGTGCTCCCCAGGCAGAGAGAAGCCTTTTCTGAAACCCTTTGGTCGTTAAGACCCCGTTCTTGGTTGAGCTTTTCAGAGGCGCATTTCCCGTCTTACTCCCTGACTAGATCCAGCCACATCGGACCATCGTGTTTAAGGTGGACATTGATTCATGTTTGTACCACTCACATACTTCGTTAATTAAACCCCTTCGTTAATTAAACCCCGTCACACATTTTAAGCGGCCATCGAGGTTTATTCTATTACATTTCGGGGTTTTCCGGTGACCTGGCTGACAGATCTTCCCAGGCCCTGGAGTGATTCTCATCACTCAAAAGCACTAACCTTGCAATGTGGGTGACTTTTAAATATGCAAAGACTGTTTACCAACTGAGCAGATTCCAACTTACAATCACAGGTCAAATCAACGACTCAAGAGCACGTTTAAAATTAGAACCGCAAGTCTGGCGTTAACACTCAAACATGCCCAATTCTCTTAAACTTGGTAAGTTTGGGGTGTGTTTTTTTTTAACCTTTTCTGTTGTTGTGTTTTTTTTGTTTTTTTTAATTAATCCTCACCTGAGGATATTTTTCCATTGATTTTTAGAGAGAGTGGGAGAGAGGGAAAGTCAGAGAGAAACATCGAGGTGAGAGAGACACATCAATTGGTTGCCTCCTGCACATGCCCCGATCAGGGCCAGGGCCAGGGCCGGGGAGGAGCCTGCAACCAAAATGCGTGCCTTTGACCGGAATCGAACCCGGGATCCCTTAGTCCGAAGGCTGATGCTCTATCCACTGAGCCAACCTGGCTAGGGCCGACTTTGTAAGTTCTTAAAGGGCCAAAGACACGAAGTAGATTTCTGAGCTGAACGCAAAACGATGAGTGCGAGGTTTTCTCTTCGTTGCCATCACTGTACTAAACAAGCACCCACCTCCTCCCCTCCCACACAGGCCCCACCCTCTCGGCTGGAGGGGGGCTCTCCTCGAGGTTCCTCTCAACCCCACCCGGAGCCCCACAACTCAATTCTGACGTGTGTTTTCTTTCCGTGTTGTGAACACGGAAAGTCCCCAGTGTTTCTCCGCTCAGGAAGCGCTGACAGTGGAGGTCAGACGTTAGACCCGGGTCCTTGGCTTCGGCTGAGAAATATCTGGAGCGAGGCCTCTGGCAGAGGACAGGTATTCTGTATGCAGGGCGTCCTCGAGGCAGACATGGATGCGTGGGCTCAGGAGAAAGTTACCGAGGCCAGAGGGCCCCTGGAGCTCAGGACAAACAGAGGAGCTCAGGGGTACCCCACTTAGGGGGGCTGGGGGGTGAGGCTGGTGAGGTCCAGAGAGAGGCGCCTGGAAGGAGGCAGGAAGGGGCGGGCAGGGAACGGCTGTGCCCAGGTGGTAGTGGGGAGAGGGGACTGGGTACCTCCTCCTGAGGGTTCATCTGGTTTCCAAAGGTGGGGGCTTCAGGGAGGTCCCAGCAGAAGGTCCTCGCTTTGGGGTGAGCCCTTTCAGGGTCCTGGTCTCCACTGGTTGCTCCATTCCTCACGGCGCCCGGTGCTCGGGGCCTGACATCGTCCTCTGGCTGTGCCGCCTTCAGCTGGAGCTGCGACACCACCGAGGCCAGAGCTGACCTTCCGTTGGCCGAGACGCCGTCTGTGGCCACGGCCGAGCCTTGTCCGAGGCCGCCGGGACCTGCCGTCCCAGGGCTGACTGCTGAGGGAGGGGCCTATGGAGGCCAGTGAGGCTCCCCTCGGCCCTGGTTCCTCTCTGAGGGGGCCCAGCCCACAGGACCAGCCCTATGCTGGGGAGGACGGTCCCCTGGGTGAGGCCCTGGCCCCTAAGCGTGGTTTTCCTCCAGCTTTGCCCGTTGCTAGGCACCCGGCACTTCCGCCCTGGGGACGCCCTGCTGGGGCCTGCATCCTGCTCTGCCCAGGCCTGTCTCACTGCCTGCACCATGGGGAGGAGGCGGGGGGCGGGGAGGGGGGATGAGGGCGGTTCCAGTTTGGTGCTTGATGATGTGCCCCCGCGCCTGTGGGGTGGGCACCGCGGGGCACCTGCTGGGCCAGGGGTGCGCCTCCGCTGAGCTTCCCTGGACCTCCTTCTCCGGAGTGGCTGAGGCAGCTGCCTCCCGTCCGTCCCTGAGACTCCAGCCGCGCAGAACGGACCCAGCGCCCAGCTGTCTCCCCTCCACCTGCCAGGCACCCGTGCCCTCCGGCCGCACCCAGGTCCCTCGGGTCGCTGTGTTTATGAGCCTGGAACTGCCCCTCCAACTCCTGCCCAAACACAGCCTCCGAGTGGGCATGTGCCCGGGCTGTGCTGACCCTGAGGGTGCAAGGGAGCCAGGCCCGGTTTTACCTGTAGCTGGGGGGGGGGAAGGGGAGGGGGCAGGCAGCAGGTCAGGAGGACATAGTGCGGGCAGTGCCAGGCCTGGTGCACGTGCCCAGAGCCACTGGCGCTGCCAGGGAACCAGGCCTCACCCGTGTGCCAGAGAGGGCGCCATGGACGGGTGCAGATCCCCACGCTCCCTGCACCCCCTCTCCCCCCTCGCGCTAACAGAGGACCCCAGGGAGAGGGGAGGCGCAGGTGTGTGCTGAGGTCGTTGAATCAGACCCTCAGATCCTCCACACAAAACGTTACCCTCCACAGAGATTCCTCCCCTGAGTGTGTGCGTCTCTCGGGAAACGTCCGATCGGTGAGATTTAACGCTGCGGCCGCTCCTGCCCGCTCCCTCCCCGCACCCAGCTCCAGGCGCCAGCACAGGCCATGCGGGCAGGAGGGCGGGCTCCGAGCGGGCAGCTCACATCCTGACGCTTTTGGATGGAGCACCTGTGCCCACCCTGCGTCCCCAACCCCACACACACACCTTCTGCCAAATGGTTTAATCCTTCGCCCCGCAATCAACCGCGCAGCTGGCGAGTCCCGTCTCCGGAGAACTCGGGCCACGAGGCAGCTCAGAGCACAGAGTGAAACCCGCCGTCGGGCGCGGGACAGACAGAGCGCACAGGAAGGATCCTTTCAGCCCCGACGTGGGAAGGTACTCCCGCTCTAACAAGCACTCATCGGCAAGGGTTTTCCACGTGGAATATTTACAGAGACGGTTTCCCGAGGACTGAAAAGATGCTGCTTTTGATTACAGAAGGAAAAGCGACGGAGCGCTCTCCGTGTGATGGAATAATTGTCAACCGGATGGCGCCCACAGCAGAGCCGCGGTTTTATGGGCAAACAGACTTCTTAAAGCGACAGCAAGGCCCGCGTGCAGGAGTGGCTCTGACTTGTCCCGACGCCCCGGCATCTGCCTCCTCGGGCTCAAACACCCCGCATTGTTGGGGTGCACCAGCCCAGGACACGGAACAAGCGTGTTCTTAGCACATTTAAAAAGTATATATATTATTGATTTTTTACAGAGAGGAAAGGAGAGGCATAGAGAGTTAGAAACACCGATGAGAGAGAAACATCGACCAGCTGCCTCCTGCACGCCCCCTACTGGGGACCAAGCCCACAACCCAGGCATGTGCCCTTGACCAGAATCGAACCTGGGACCCTTCAGTCTGCAGGCCGACGCTCTCTCCACTGAGCCAAACTGGTTAGGGCTAAGCACATTTTTTGCGACTCCCCTAAATTTCCGTGCACTTCTCCCTTTTCACAGTTCAAACTCCTCCCTTATGAGTTTCGGCTGGATCTAGGGTTTAGTGTCGTAGGATAAGGGGTTCAATGCCGTTGAGAGTCTCCGTCTCCCTCCCGCCAGAGAAAGCCAGCCAGGCACTCCGGCACCCGCTCTCTCAGCGCGCGTCTCCGTACCTCAGCTTTTTGCAGCTCCTCTGGGTCTCCGTGAGCCCCTCTCTTTCCCTCTAGCTGTAGAACATCCACTCCGCCAGCTTCCTGTGGTTCTGGATGGTGTCCGTTCTGTCGTTTAGCTGTAGTTTTGAAATGGTTGTGCGAGGCCGCAGTGTATGTGTTCCCCTATGCCGCCATCTTGGATTCTCCTCTAAACACATTTTTTAAAAATGCATTTTTATTGACTCCAGAGAGGAAGGGGGAGGGAGGGATAGAAACAGCAATGATGAGAGAGAATCATGGATCGGCTGCCTCCGGCACGCCCCCAAGTAAAGATCAAGCCCCCAGCCCGGGCCTGTGCCCTGGCCTGGAACCGAACCCAGTGACCAGGGCCGGCCCTCCACCTCCACCCTCGCGCCTTAGCACAGGCGCCCCATGCAGGGGCCCCGGCTGCCCGGGGGGGCAGGGCGTCAGCCTCCTCATGGTCTCCCTGGGTTCTCTCTGTGCATTCTCCCCCCAAATCACGTCCCTGCCCGGGGAGCCCCAGCCCCTTCTCCACGCAGCAGAGCCACCCGCCAGCGCTCAGCTGGCTTTTATTTAATTATTATTTTTTAAAACATATTTTTATTGATTTCAGAGAGGAAGGGAGAAGAAGGGAGAGACAGAAACATCAGTGATGAGAGAGAATCATTAATTGGCTGCCTCCTGCACGTTGGACCAAGCCCGCAACCAGGCATGTGCCCTTGACCGGAATCGAACCTGGGACCCTACAGTCTGCAGGCCGATGCTCTATCCACTGAGCCACACTGACGACGGCCTGACCTGCTTTTAAAATCATAAGTTTCAGCCTGGCTGGTGCGGCTCAGTGGGCTGAGCATCGACCCATGAACCAAGAGGTTACCAGTTTAATTCCAGCTCAGGGCACAGGCCTGGGTTTCGGGCTCGATCCCCAGCAGGGAGCATGCAGGAGGCAGCCAACTGGTGTTTCTCTCTTATCGGTATTCCTATCTCTCCCTCGCCCTTCCTCTCTAAAATCAATCCATACACTGAAAAGACTAACATGCTAAGGGCCCCCCCTACCATCCAACAGATCGCTATGCCGTGCGCTGACCACCACGGGCAGACGCTCAACGCAAGAGCTGCCAAGCTGGAGTGACTTGGTCACCCGGTTCTCAGGTAACGAACCCCAAAACCAGAGAGGAGGGAGCCATTCCCTCCCGGGGCCTTGCAATCCACCTTCAGCCATGGGTTCTGTTATTGCTGGGCCACTGTCGGCCCTGAATCTGGTTACCGCACACTTGCATTTGCGTTCCACATGCTATATGACAGCAACTTTGCAGAGTGCCCTCCTGCACCCCGGGACCCCTCAGGGGATATCGGGGAGCTGGTTTTGGCCCCTAGACCAGGCCCAGGGCCCCACTCACTCCGCAGACGCCTTTTGAGCCCTGGCACCATCTCAGATGCTGCTGGCCAGGGAGGGACCTCGGGAGGTCGGCTCCAGGGTGAGTCTGGCCTGTCTCACCCAGCCCTGCCCGCCGGCCACCTTCTAACTAACTTCCTTCCAATGTGCAGGAATCCATGCACCGGGCCACTAGTAAAAACATTTGTTAAAAAAAAATTATACAGTTCATGCCGAAACCAATTTGGCTCAGTGGATAGAGCACTGGCCTGCGGATTGAAGGGTCCCAGGTTTGATTCCAGTCAAGGGCATGTGTCTTGGTTGCGGGCACATCCCCAGTAGGAGGCGTGTAGGAGGCGGATGATCGATGTCTCTCTCTCATCGATGTTTCTAACTCTCTGTCCCTCTCCCTTTCTCTCTGAAAAAAAAAATCAATAAAATATATATATATATTTTAAATTATACGTTGCACAAGTTGTTAAAACTTGGAACAGAAAACCCTCTTACGAAAAGGAAAGCTCTCCAGTTGGGGTGGAGGAAGAAGGAAAGCACACCATCCTCAGACGTCATCCCTTCAGTCCTGCCATCCTTCCACTGGGACCCGGGCCCGGGGACAAAGATCCTCTGCCCACCCGCAGCAGGCCCGCCTCTGGGACCGCCGGAGCCTCCCTGTCTGCGGGTCATCGTCACGGAGCTGTTCGCGCCCATCTGACAGAGTCCACCCGGCAGAGAGCGGGCCCGGGAGCCATTTTAAATGAGGCCCCATCTCTGTACGTGGCGGGGAGGGTGTGTGTGTCCCAATTCAGTAAGATCGGGTGTTTATTTACTTATTTTAATGTGTTTTTAGTGATTTCAGAGAGAGAGGAGGGAGAGGGAGAGAGAGAGAGAAACATCCATGATGAGAGAGAATCACTAATCAGCTGCCTCCTGCATGCCCCACACTGGGGATGGAGCCCGCAACCTGGGCCTGTGCCCTTAACCGGAATCAAACCATGACCTCCTGGTTCATGGGTCAATGCTCAACCGCTGAGCCACACCGGCCGGGCTCAGGTGTTTATTTAAACGAAGTCATTGCCAAAACCGCTTTGGCTCAGAGGATAGAGCATCGGCCTGTGGACTGCAATGTCCCAGGTTCGATTCTGGTCAAGGGCATGTACCTTGGTTGCAGGCACATCCCCAGTAGGGAGTGTGCAGGAGGCAGCTGATCAATGTTTCTCTCTCATCGATGTTTCTAGCTCTCTATCCCTCTCCCTTCCTCTCTGTAAAAAAATAAATAAATAAATAAAAATAAATAATATATATCGTTTAATATATATATATTAAACGAAGTCATTGCATCCGGGTCTAACTTAAAGGTTAGTTAGTGCCCTGGCCATGTAGTTAGAGGGTGCTCTGTGCACCCGAAAGTTGCAGGTTCAATTCCTTGGGCACTTACCTGGGTTGTGGGTTCAATCCCCGGCAGGGCACATGTGGGAAGCAACCAGTTGATGTTCCTCACTCCTCTCCCTCTCCCTCTCCCTTTCTCTCTCTCTCTCTCTCTCATCAATGGAAACATGTCCTGGAGTGAGGATTAAAGAGCTGAGAGTTGTTTACATTTTTCATGCCTTCTCCGGTTCGTCTCCTGAGGATACGTCACCAGATCGAAGGCCCGAGGAGTGCTTCCTTCCAAAACGCTGTACAGTGGTACCTCGAGATACGAGTTTAATTCGTTCCGTAACCTTGAGGCGTGTGAAACTATGAGACGCTCGAGTCGCGGTAAACTGTTGTATGCAGCCGGCAGATCCTCGCGATGACTCCTATCTCAAATGTTGCTCGTATTTCAAAGCAAAAATCACTCGCTCGACGGCTCGTATCTCAAAAATCTCGTATGTTAGGGCACTCGTATCTCGAGGTACCAGTGTATTTGGCCGGAACCTCAGTCTCTCTGCTAATTGCCAATCCCAACTCAGCCTTCTCCGCCTGTCAGCCAGACCCTCACCGCCTCCCAGGATCGCCCCAAGCATTCCCTCTGTGCAAAGACTCCTCCCACCTCTCGGCCCGAGGCTCCCCGTCATGCTTGCACTGGCAGGAGCCAGCAGCCTCGGGGTGCATTCGGCCTGGGCCCCCAGCCAGCCTGAGGAGAGACAGGACCTTCCCTCTCTGCTCTCAGCGGCCCGGACCCTCTGCCTCATCCTCATCCTCCTCCCCACGCCAGCACCTGCTCTGGCCATGACTGCTGGACGCACGGACTTCCCACGCGCTGCCTTGTCCCTGGCGTCTGCCACCGTGGCTGCTCCGGGCCGTCGGTCTCGGCGGGTAGGGCTCCTCCTCTGCCCCCCGCACGCGCTGGCCACGCAGGCCCTCGCTGTCACGGGCATCTTCTCTCGGGGACGGCGAGGAAGCGCCGCTTCCGCCTCCCATGGGGCCCTCCCCAGCCATCCCCGCTCACTCCACGTGCTCCTCCGATGACAGGTGGCCCGATCCCATTCCGCCGCCAGAGCGTCCCCGGGGCCCTGTTGGCAGAAACCCCACGGGGACGGTTCTGTCCCAGGCTGCGATCGCTCCGCTCCACGGCATGGAGCCGCGGCTTCGTAAAGGCCCCCGAGGGGGCGAGGCAGCCGGCAAAGAGCCGGCTCTGAGCCTCGAGTTCTCCATGGGGAGCGGGGGAGGGAAAGGGGGGTGCAGAGCAGGGCTGCAAGGGGCCAGGGCTCAGGGAGGCTCTGCATCACGGGGGCACTGCGGGGGGCAGGCAGGGGGTTAAAACGTCCTGCAGCGGGTGGAAGCCACCCCCACCCACCCCCCACATGCCTTCCAATGTCCACTGGGCTGCGTTTTAAATCCTAAAACCTCTGCCGTCTGAAAGGTCACGGAATTACAGTCATTCTCAATTAGCATTCAGCACCTGGCGCACTGGACGTGCTGGGTCTTGTGTGTGTGCGTGTGTGTCAGTGAACACGGAGCTCGCGGGCTCTGTGGGAGGTGAGAAACCTGCCGGGCGCCGTGTCTCTGGGACTCGGGCCCCACGGGAAGCCAGGCAGCGACAGGGACACCACTGTGATTTTTTTATTGATTTTTTACAGAGAAGAAGGGAGAGGGAGAGAGAGCTAGAAACATCGATGAGAGAGACATCCATCAGCTGCCTCCCGCACGACCCCCACTGGGGATGTGCCCGCCACCAAGGTCCATGCCCTTGACCAGAATCGAATCCGGGACCTTGCAGTCCGCAGGCCGATGCTCTATCCCCTGAGCCACACCGGTTTGGGCAGGGACACCACTTTGGACATTCCAGCCACCGATGCCGCCGCCTGGGCCCTGAGCACGCATGCAGAGCTCCGGGGCCACAGTGCCAGCCGGGGGACGGGGGGGTGGGGCAGGGGGCGGGGCACCACGGGGGGAGGGGTGGTCTAGGAGAGATGGATCAAGTACAACATGGAGCACAGGGGGGCCGGTCCCTCACTGTCAGGGACAGGAGGCAGCGGGCAGGAGCCCTGTGGCGGGGGCAGGGGGAGCCGGGGTGGGGGCTGGTGACCTCTGGACACGTGTGAGTGCAGAGGCCCCGATTCCGGTGTGTGTGTGGCTGTGGAGAAGAATGTCTCTGTTCGCAGGAACAGCGCACTCCAGTGTTAGAGAGAATGGGGCGCCCACTGGCTCTCAAGACCGTCCTGGCTCCCCGCCTGACGCCTGGGGCTCCTCTAGGTACTGTGTTCTCAGATGAGGGGGAGCTGCTATATCCTTACAATTTCCTGTGAGTGCAAAGTCATCTCAAAATCAATGAAATGATGAGTTCATTAACCTCTCACATTCCAAGTAAGAGTGGAGCCCTGGCCGCGGTGCTCAGAGGTTAGAGCGTCGGCCTGTGCACCGAAGGGCCACGGGTCCGATTTCTGGGCAAGCGCACATAACCGGGTGGCAGGTTCATTCCCGGCCCCAGGCTGGGGGCATGGGCGGGGGAGGCAGCCAATCGATGGGTCTCTCCCATTGACTTCTCGCCTCTCTGTCTCTCTTCCCCTCCTCCCTCCCTTCCATGCGCTTTTAAAATCACCGGGAAAAAAAAAATTAAACATCCTCTGGTGAGGGTAAGCAAAACCAAACAAAAATGCGCCAGAGAAATCTGGGCAGCCAGCAGACGCGAGCGGGAACATTGTGAGGGGACGGGCAGAGTCTGAGCTAAAAGCCCTGATCAGGGAAAGGAACACGGTGTGACGCTGGAGGAAAAACAGACTCGCTCTCCGCTGCCTCCGACGACAGCAGGACAGACGAACACGATAAACAAACCACAGCCCGCCTGTACGCACACACACACACATGCAACTAGTCCGCCTGCACACGGGCACATACGTGCACACGGGCAGTGGGGAAATGGGACATGCATGATCAGATGCACAGACCGTCATGGAAGGGAGGGCAGTGCCTGCCCGGCGGTGCGTGTGCTCCGGCCCCGGGCATGTGCTCCTGTTGGTCGTAAAGAAAACCTGGGAAAGATGCTTCACGCGGAGGCTTCGCAGACCGCATCCTGCAAACGGGCCCGGGGGCCATTAGCATGCGGGGCGGTTCGCACCGCGGCCCGGACATCGCGACACTGAAAGGGAGAGTGTCCTCGCTTACGTTTGGTGAAGAGGGATGTTTGTGTGTTTTTTAAATCAGTGACACGCCAGCTCGAAAGCAAAGAGAGAGAGAGAGGGCCTGCCAGGCCAGAATCGATGCAGATCCTCAACTAAAAATGATGCCCAGGGGGAATTTTACTCCTTTTCATGCTTTCACTAAGTGTCGGAGGAAAACAGAACAAATCTCTCTCTCTCTTTTTTTTTTTTTTAACAAAGAGGAAGGGAGAGAGTCAGAAACATTGGTAAGAGAGAGACATCCATCAGCTGCCTCCTGCACACTCCCCACTGGGGATGTGCCTGCCACCCCGGTACATGCCCTCGACCGGAATCGAACCCGGGACCTTTCAGCCAAACTGGTTTTGGCAACAACAACGGGTCTCTTTGTATCCATCACAGGGAATTGGGGAAGGAGAGCAGATGTGCTCACAAGAAACCAGGAAGGGCCGAAACCGGTTTGGCTCAGTGGATAGAGCGTCGGCCTGCAGACTGAAGGGATCCAGGTTTGATTCCGGTCAAGGGCATGTACCTTGGTTGTGGGCACATCCCCAGTGGGGGGCGTGCAGGAGGCAGCTGATCGATGTCTCTCTCTCATTGATGTTTCTAACTCTCTATCCCTCTTTCTTCCTCTCTGCCCTGACTGACCCCTTTAATGCCCTTCTGCTGGGCCAGGATGCGTGTCAGGTAAACAGGCCCAGAGTGAGTCCTGTCTGCCCCACCCCCACCGCCCCCCAATCCCGGTGGAATGACCAATCCCCAGGTGAATGACTGCACCCCGAGGTGGCTCCGACCAAACTCCTCGCAGGCACCTCGGTTCCTCCCTCTCTCTCACACCCCACGCTGCACCCATGGGCACATCCTGCCAGCGCCCCGCAGGAGGAAGCCGGATTCTGACTTCACCCCCTCCTTCCCCAGCTCCTGCCCGGGGCCAGCCCCTCCCCCAGAGCAGCCCCCACCTCGCCTTCCTGGCTCCCCCAGCACCCGGGACAGGGTCTTGTATTAATTTCTGCTCCCAAAGAGGCGCTAGGTCTTATTTTCAGGGGATGTCTTATTTTTCCATGAAGAAGAAGACGGTACACATTTACTGTTGAACAACAAAAAAAAAAGGAAATTTATTACCTGTACACGGTACGGTAGTCGTTGTCATCACAAACCAGCTCACCAATGGGCCGCAGCGCAGCCGGAGCTGTTCAGGCAGGGCGAGGTCTCTTTAAATCAGGAGTCAGACACCTAACGGTAGCATCGGGGGCCTTATGTTTGGGGAAGGCCTTATGTTCAGGGGACGTCTTATTTTCGGGAAGATGCCTTATATGACAACGAGAGGCAAAAGTGGAAGTAGGTCTTATTTTCGGGGGATGTCTTACTTTCGGGGAAACGAGTAGGCACCCCGCCTGCCGCCGATTATCTGTGCCTGGAGCCCACTCTGTTTCCATAGAAGACCCAGGTTTTGTGCATACTCAGCGCACGCCGCCTTTCAGCTACTTCTAACCTTGAATAGCTCTGTTTCCTTCCTGCAAACGGACTTGGGTCTTCTCACGGATGATCAGCCAGCACTGGAAAAGGAGGTTTTGGGAAGTTGAATTTCATGTGGGTTTCCCAGGATGACCTGGGAGTAGGGCACCAGGAGCGAGGTTTTAAGGAAGCACCCCGTCCTTTGCAAGAGCCGCCCTGCCCTCGCCTGACCCTGAGGGTGGCGCCTCCTTAAGTTTTGCGCCTTCGGGGCCTCTCCTGCCTCTGCCTGGCACGTCCCTGCTGGACATTTGTCTCTGCTGAGTGCGATGGGCTGGAAAGATTCTCCAGCGAGTCTGTGCCGGGTTGTCAGACCCACTGAACCGCTCACTGAAAATGGGCGCTTCTATCAGATGCAAATTGTACCTCAGAAAGGTCGTTTTATAACATCCATCCTGCTGCAAGTTCTGTGAGAAATCCCACAGCATCTTTCTGCTGCTCACATTCATCACCGCTAAAGGGAGCATTTAGAGAACCTTGGTTGGTTGTAAAATGAGATCGAGATAAAGCCTTAAAAATGGTGGAAGTCGGGCCTGTGTGACTCTGTGGTTGAGTGCTGACTTATGAACCGGAAGGGCACATGCCTGGGTTGTGGGCTCAATCCCCACAGGGGGCAGGCAGGAGGCAATCGATCAATGATTCACTCTCATCATTGATGTCTCTCTCTTTCTCTCCCTCTCCTTTCCTCTCGGAAATCAATGAAAATATTTTTAATGATTTAAAAAACCCACAAATGTTAGTTACAAATAGTTCTCATCTACACTAATAAAAGAGAAATATGTAAATTGACCGTACCTCCACAACACCCACTAGCCAATCAGGAGGGAATGTGCAAATTAGCAGGGGAGCCCTTCCCGGGATGCCTGAGACTCACAGCATTGGTTCCGGGCTGTTGTCACGAAGCACCACAGGCCGGGAGGCTTAACACAGAGCAGTGATGTTCTCGCGGAAATTAAAGTGTCTGCAGGCCCTCCCTCTCTCCAAGGCTCAAGGCCCTCCAACCCTCTTCCCAGCTGTCAAGGACCTTAAGAGCCCTTGACTTGTAGACACATCCCTCCACTCCCTGCTCCGTCATCACGTGGCCATCTTTCCCACATCCCTGTGTCTCCACAGGCCTCCCTCCAGGCGTGTCTGTGTCCACATGTTCCTCCTCTGATGCTACGCCGCTAAATCGATGTGGAGGAGGCCCTGGGGGACAAAAAGAAAGCTGTTTCTGACGCCCGCACCACTGGCCATCCTCCCATGTTTCCCACCACCGGGGCCTGCTGGACGGTCCGGACAGAGAGCCGCCCCACTCGTGGGCATTCAGCTGCTGCGGGCACAGCGTCACAGAGCCCGGCCTGCCAGGCGAGGTCAGGGTCTGGGCTGTGATCTCCCGTCCCCCCCACCCCCGCGCCCTCCCAGGCTGTGCCGAGGATTCGCAGGCCGGACTGCCAGCCCCATCCTGCTCCTGAGCGCTGGCCCCCAAGGTCCCAATGCCTCGCTTTAGTGCAACGGGCCTGTAGTAAATATAGTTCTGTTCGCTGATGAGTGTCAATCTCAGATGCCCAGGCTGCAGCCAGAGCCTTGAATCTAATGAAAGTCTCGGCAGCTACAGAGCAGGTGACACTCCTGGGACCAGTCCTCCTGAGCCATGTCCTCCTCTCGCCCGGTGGTCAGTACGGCTCGCCTCTTTGTTCTCATTCACGGCTGCTTTCCTCGGTGTCTGCAGCTCCAGACCTCGTTTGCCCGAGGCAGACAGCCACTGAGAGACGTTGCCCGATACCCATTTGGGCCCAGATTTCCCCAAGAAACCTTTAGGGCCGCTCACCAACCCAGCAACCCCGGCGGGTGCCCAGGCGGGCTGGCTCACCAGGGCCTGGGCACAGCCCCTTGCTGGTTCTGGGAGCAAGTGACAAGCCACAAGTCTGTCGTCCCGTCGAATTCTTAGTGCCCAGAGAGAAGAAACGGGTTGGAATGTCACGGCTAAGTCCGGCAGAGTTTTTCCATTTCAAAATGTCTGGATGCTGCCCTGACCGGTTTGGCTCAGTGGATAGAGCGTCGGTCTGCGGACTGAAGGGTCCCAGGTTCGATTCCGGTCAAGGGCATGTACCTTGGTTGCGGGTACATCCCCAGTGTGGGGTGTTCAGGAGGCAGCTGGTCTATGTTTCTCTCTCTTCGATGTTTCTAACTCTCTCTTCCTCTCTGTAAAACAATTTTAAAAAAAATGTCCGGATGCTGTTTTCCTGCAGATGCCCATGGTGCGGATACCCGGTTTCTTTCTTGTTTGATTTCATTTCACTATCGATGTCCGTAAGCCCTTTGTTTACAGCTTGCAAAGAGCTTCCCCAGACAGCCGGCCGCCCTGGTTCTGCAGACAAGACTCTGGCAGCCTCTGATCGAAAGCAAACCCCCAAACACCTCAGCGCTCGTCTTCCGTCCAGCACGGCCTTGCCGGCGCGGCCTCCTGCCAGAGCTGCTGAATGGACGTGGGGGTAACAGGACACCGGAAGCCCATTTATGGGAGCCTCTTTGGGAAAGTGGCCAGAATCGTGGAGCGAGAAGGACCCTTGCATCACAGACAAGTGAAATGATTCAAAGGGGACCCCTCCCCGCCCCGAGGAGTGGGGTCTGGGAGAGAATGACTTCTGTTGCTCCTTCCAGACCCAATCAGCAGCCGCTTGCAGTCTGTGCCGGTGACTTGCCCAGCCCTGGAGGGTGCGGGGTGCGGACCGCCGTGAACACCGCATCTACATGCAGTCCCACCCTCCACCAGAGTCCCGGCTTAAAAGCGGTGATTAAGGTAAACTGAGGCCAGGAGGCTGGGCCCTCGTCCCATCGGAGAGGCGATTCCAGGGAACCCAGGCTCTCTGTGTGGGGAGTTGGGGCAGACAGTAGGGGACGTACCTCCTCCTGACACCGTCGGGGGACAGGCAGGAACAGCGTGAGCGCGGGGTCAGGATGTCGGGGAACAGGTCCGTGAACGAGCACAGAGAGGGGGACCTGGGACCGGAGGGCAGGCCCTGCGGTGCACGCGCTGGGGAAGCCGGTGACAAGCGACTCCACGCCAAGACCTCACCGATCGGCGGCGGCTGCTGGTGGTAAATTTCATGGCCCGATCCCGGGCGCTGAGTGGGAATTCATCGGCAAATATGGCCACTGGTTCTCCCAGCAGCACTGGGAAAGCCAGCTGGTTTGGTTCATCCTAAAATCTCAGTTCCCGCAGGACCGGGGGCACAGCCCATGGGAATGTGGGTGTCATTAGCTCCCCACCTGGAAGGGAACACAACTGAGTGTCTACCTCACACGACACACACGTAGAAAAACCCTAACCACTTCCATACTCACACATACCTATTTGCACATAGAACAGTGACAGGAATCATCAATGGTGTATTTATACGTTTGGGGTGGGCCGAGCTTCTCTATAACACACACAAACCCGGAAGCCAACATGGCAAAGGCTCACATATTTGACCCCATAAAAGTTTTTTGTTTTTGTTTTTGTTTTTATATGTTTTATTGATTTTTTACAGAAAGGAAGGGAGAGGGATAGAGAGTTAGAAACATCGATGAGAGACATCAATCAGCTGACTCTTGCACACCCCACACTGGAGATGTGCCTGCAACCAAAGTACATGCCCTTGATCGGAATCGAACCTGGGACCTTTCAGTCCATAGGCCAACGCTCTATCTACTGAGCCAAACCGGTTTCGGCCACATAAAAGTTTTCATCTCAGTAGAGCGTGAGACATTCTCAGTACAGTTAAAAGATAAGTAACAGATGGAAGAAAATATTGGTAGCATGTTTGTTCATTCCTTATTTAACAAATATTTAGCGAGTACCTACTGTGTCCCAGGCACACATCACTTTTAAATTTTCACAAACTGGCATTTTCATTTAAAATTTTATGTGTTACTAAGGGTTCATATCTAAAATAGGTAAGCTGATATACCTGAAATAGAACGTTGAAAGTAAACAACGAAGTAAGTACAAGTAAAGCCACAAAAGTTAAAAATAAAGGTACACTCACTAAAGAGACATACCTGCCTTTCGTTGGGATTCTATTTAGCTGCCATACAAAGTAGAAGAAGCAGTGGCTTTAACACAGCCAAAGCACATTTCTCTCCCGCATGAAAAGGTGTGGATGGCCAAAACCGGCTTGGCTCAGTGGATAAAGCGTCGGCCTACAGATTAAGAGGTCCCAGGTTCGATTCCGGTCAAGGGCATGTATCTTGGTTTCGGGCATATCCCCGGTAGGGGGCGTGCAGGAGGCGGCTGATTAATGTCTCTCTCTCATGGATGTTTCTGGCCCTCTATCCCTCTCTATTCCTCTCTGTAAAAAATCAATAAAATATATTTTTTTTAAAAGTGTGGATGAAGGCATCCAGAAGTGGTACAACACGCGCTTCCTTCTTTCTGTTCCACTATTCCAGTGCCTGGGGCCTCCTCGAGGCCGCCTCGGGTTCTGAAAGGGCTGCCACAGCTCCAGCCACCCCCTCCCCATCCCAGGCAGCCCCCAGAGGACGGGGAGACCGAACAAAAATGTGCTCCCCTCTGGCCAGATGGACTCCCTCCTGCAGCCTTTCTTCCCGCCAACATCTCCTGGGCCACACCCCGTGGCAGAGAGGCTGCGCTAGAGACCTTTCGGTCAGCTGCCTTCCCACCCCAAACGCAGTGGGGCCTGCTGCTAAGAAAGAATGGAAATGTGAATGCTGGGTGGCAACTAGACCCTCTGCCACGCCGGGTAAATATTAACCAACAGGAGCCGGCCTGGCAACGGTGACAAGCATTCACGGCAGAGAGCAGCCGCGGCACACAGAGGAGTCCAAGACACCCAGTGAGAAGGGGCGCTGTTGTGAATTCCCACACGCCTAGCAACAGAACCGCGATCGGCACGGAGCAGAGCCTGGTCCGTCCATAATGAGCGAGTGAAAAGCCACAGGCAGTGACGGACACCTGACACTCATCTCTCAGAAACGAATTCATCAGGCAGATATATATATATATGTGTGTGTGTGTGTGTGTGTGTGTGTGTGTGTGTGTGTGTGCTGTAATAATAATGTCTGGACAACCTAGCTCACAAGCATCATCTCCTTTAGATATTTGGACCCCACAAAGGACATGGATTATTTTCGAGCGCTTGTCGGACACCGATAAAAGTTGGCTACTGATGAGGTCACCGAGGCCATCTTGAGGAATGCTGAGGAATTCGTCTGAGTGCAATGCAGGTCAACTCCAGTGCCACTATTTTAAAAAATCCTCTGGCCTCACTCACTCAGAAATGAGGAATTAGCCTCAGATAACCGCACCTCGCAAAGGAACCTCTGAGCAAATGACAAAGTATTAAGAACTGGATGTGGGCAGAGGCACTGCCTGTGAAAACCGGGGGGATGCAGCCGAGTGCGGAGTGTACCCCCTGCGCTGCGGCGCATCTCCTAAAAACAGTAGCCAAAGCATCCAACGCAAGAAGCTAGAAAACATTCCAGAGCAAACCAGAGAAAACAGAAGAAGTGCAATAAAAATGGCAAAAGAACACGTAATAAAAGAGGGGCTTTTACAGACTGGCGCTAACTAGCCCTGGCCGCAGTCAGCTGTTTATAGAGTGTGGTCCCCGTACAACAGACGGCGGGTTGGATCCCCGGTCAGGGCACAACAAGAATCAACAACGAGCCAAAACCGTGTGGCTCAGTGGCTAGAGCGTCGGCCTGGGTTCCTTTCCGGGCAGGCTCCTCCCCACCTGGGCCCTGGGCCCGGCTCCTCATGCCGGAGACAACCAATCAATGTGTCTCTCTCACATCCACGTTTCTCTCTGTCTTTCCCTCTCTTCCATTCTCTCTAAAAACCAGTGGGAAAATATCCTCGGGTGGGGATTAACAAATAAACAAAGCTTTAAGAAGTAAAACATAATAATAAAATGTTTTTAAAACAATAATAAAATACAGACGTTATGACCAAGTTGGGATTGCCCTAAGCATGAAATGGTTAATTTTAGAAAAATGTTTGGATAAAATTTGCCGGAGTAACAGATTACAGAAAAGATCACCATCTCAGTAGATGCAGAAAAATTCAACACTATTCATGATACAAACTAAAAATAGACAGGGATTCCCTTAGTTTGAGCAAAGATATCTACCAAGAACTCATAGCAAATCATCATTCTGCGTGTGAAAACATCAAAAGCATGATGGTGACAATTCAGGAATAAAATGAGGGTGCCAGCAGCCGCTCCTTTCTCCCGCCTCGTCCTGGGGAGCGTAGCCGACTCAGGGAGACCAGAAAGAGGAATACAAGTGTCAGAACAGGAAAGAAAGAGCCAAAACATCGTGCCTCTTCGCCGACAGCATGGTTGTGTACACAGGAAATCCAGGAGCTTCTGCGAACTGAGAAACTAATAAAGGTCCGGGTAGCAGATCAATGTAACAGCTCAATAACACCGTGAGCCCCGCAATCGCCGACTGGAAGTCACGGCACGAGAAGCGTGGCGTGTCACGGCGGCAGAGCCCATTAGGAACGGAGATTAGAAGAGTGATGTGCACGCCCTCGCCGAGGAAATTAGAGGCCGTCCCCGCGGAGCCCGAGAGACGTGAACAAATAAAGATTTACGGCCTGTGCGTGGGCAGAGAGCTCAGCGTCGTAAACATACCGGTTCTCCCCAAATTAATCTATAAAGTTAATGCCGTTCTTCTAATCAAATGCTGAATGGGCCTTGCAGGGAACTTCATATAGCCCTAAAATGCAAAGGGGAAATAAAGGACCCAGGGTAGGTAGTCAAGACCCGTCTGAAGAACAAGTGGAGATAAAGGGAGGATGGGGTGAGGGAATGGGAGCTCCAGAGAGCAAGGCTTATACGAGCGATGGTCATAAAGACAATGTGGCAGTGACACGGGAACAGACAAAGCACCCAGAGTGGGAACCCAGATTTCTGGCTTCATAAAATCAGGAAGAACGTGATGGTCTGTTTCATGAAGTGTCTGGGTCAACTGGTTGTCCATGTGGAATAAAATAAAGGTGGATCCCAGCCTCACGCGGTGGTGGACTTGGGGCTCTGCCCCGCCCCCTTCACACTCCTGATGCAGACATACCGGGGTGTCCACCTGCCCACGCCCCCCAGGTCCTTGGCGTCCACTTGCCCGGCAATGACAGCAGGTTGGGACCAGCCAGCACGGCTCAGTGGTTGAGCGTTGACCTATGAACCAGGAGGTCACGGTTCAATTCCTGGTCAGGGCACACGCCTGGGTTGCCAGCTCCATCCTCAGTGTGGGAGCATGCAGGAGGCAGCCAATCCATGATTCTCTCTCATCATTGATGTTTCAATCTCTCTCTCCCGCTCCCTTCCTCTCTGAAATCCATAAAAATATACATGTTTTTTATTTTTTAAAAAAGACCAGCGGGTTGAGTTCCTGCCCCCTGGATGGTGCTCTGGGGTGGGCAGAACTGAAGGGTTAACACCAACACGTCCTGACCCCTCAAGGGGATGGAGTCTCTAGGGCCCACGGTGGTACCCAGTCATCTTGCTCCTTCCCTGGCCCCTTTCCTTCCTCTTCTCTTTGCACTCAAATCTGTGTCTCAGGTTGACTCCTGAAAAAATTAAACCTAAGATAACACTGCACACACAAATAACCAGGTGCACAGGCTTCCCCAACATGAAAAGACGAAAAGCAACTTTAAAACATTCATAAAGAAAATGTAGGAAAGCCCATTTGTGCTCCCTATGTGGAGAAGGGATTTCTTAAACACGATCCGAGAAGCGGGTCATAAAGAGAAAGGCTGATACATGTGACCGTGTGAGGATGCAGTATTACTGTTCAACAAAAGACACCGTAGACACAGAGGAAATGCTACAGATTAGGAAGAGGCATCTGAATGGCACAAGGACCGTGACAGGAATGTGCAGGAATGTCCTAGAGAGAATACACGCAGACAGAACAGGGAAATGAACCAAGGACAGAAACAGGAACTCCACCAAGTAAACAACATAGTGACCAAGACACCAAAATCTGTTCACCTCTACTGGGAACCAATTCCAGCATGGAATAATTACAAGAGTTCCCTCAAAAGGTTAATGGGCCGAGACCGGTTTGGCTCAGTGGATAGAGCGTTGGCTTATGGACTGAAAGGTCCCAGGTTCAATTCCGGTTGGGGGCATGTACCTTGGTTGCGGGCACATCTCCACAGTGGGGTGTGCAGGAGGCGGCTGATTGATGTCTTTCTCTCATCAATGTTTCTGACTTTCTATCTCTCTCCCTTTCTCTCTGTAAAAAATCTATAAAATACATTTTTTTTTAAAAAAGGTTGATGGGACTTAGGCGGCTCAACTAGAGTGAGCCACACAAGAAGTTTACTTGTTGTAAATGGCTGAACGGCACTTCCCCCCAACCTGAATAGGATTGTCTGCTGCCAGACAGCTCAGGGCATTTTATTGCCTCCTGATAGCCAAATCCCTGAACAGCTGTAGGCGATTCCCCAAACTGACAATGCTTCTGTTACCCTAAGGTGCTTAAGGATGTGCAAGTTATAACAATGAGCGCATCATTTCCTTTGATACCGTACCCTTTGAAGTGTATTATCTCCACCTTGCCTTAGGACAAGTTGTGTTAAATAAATAGCACGGGGTCCTTAGACAAGAGTGAGTCTTTAGCTCCTTCAGCTAAAGCTCCTTGACCCCCAATGCCTTTCAAAATTATCTTTCGTCTCCGGACTCTTTCATCATCTACGCGCAACCCCGTTCTCCAGAATGCTGAACCCTTTGTAAGGCTGGGAAAAGAACCACGGCGTACCTCCCTGATGCTTAAGAAGGTGCAAGTTACAACAGTGAGCTCATCGTTTCCTTTGCCAGATTGGCAACGTTTTAGAAGATGCAAGCTCAGTGTGGGGGAAAGGGCATCGCAAACACTTTGGCGGCACACGGGACTCTGCACAGCCTTTCGGGAGAACCATTTGGGCACCTCCAGAAACATGTACAGTGACCAGACCCCGTGACGCAGCCACCTCACTTGGAGAACTGCGTCCCACAGAAATAATAGCATGAGCAGGTAAGAAATACATTAGTCCAGCCGGCATGGTTCAGTGGGGAGTGTCGGCCTATGAACCAGGAGGTCACAGTTTGATTCCCGGTCAGGGCACAGGCCCGGGTTTCAGG
This sequence comes from Lasiurus cinereus, assembly GCA_011751065.1. Taxonomy (NCBI): domain Eukaryota; kingdom Metazoa; phylum Chordata; class Mammalia; order Chiroptera; family Vespertilionidae; genus Lasiurus; species Lasiurus cinereus. The sequence continues at coordinate 226,078 of JAAGEH010000043.1, read as the reverse complement.
CTCCATCCCCAGTGTGGGGCGTACAAGAGACAGCCAATCCATGATTCCCTCTCATCATTGATGTTTCACTCTCTCCCTCCCTCTCCCTCCCTCTCTGTTGTCAATAAAAATGTATTTTTAAAGGGTATGTTTTTCTGCATTGTAGAAAGTAGTACACACACACACACACACACACACACACGCTCGCGCACATACTCATGCACGGAAACCTCAGTGTCTCAATAAGGACTGTTAAGTCAATGACGTGTACTGCTCATCGGGGGAAGTAAGGGGTGGAATGCGGTCTCTAGAGATGGCGGGATGTTCCTCAGCAGAAAGGGGATCGGGCACGTGCCACCTCACGCACCTGGGGGTCTGGGCCCCCAGCTGGTGCTGCTTTGGGCCTTCGTGAGCCCCGCCCTGACAGGCCCCTCCCGGTGCCTGACAGCGGCTGGACCTGGGCCTGGTGGGCGACCCCTCAGCTCGTGGTGAAAAGTCGGGGCCCCTGGTCCCCGGCTGCCCCCTGGCGGGTGCTCAGTTCCACCAGGGCAGGTGACAGGCAGGAGCCCTGCTCGGCTGCCGGGGGCCTGGCCTGGGCCCAGCACCTGGGGGTCCCCCTGTGGCTGCCCACGGGAGCTTCCCACGCAGCGGCCTCTGCCACCACCTGCAGGGTCTGGCGGGTCACACGTCCCAACAGGACACACACTCCACCGCAGCTCCGCCCCAGCAGCAGCCTCTGTGTCACATAGAGGGGCAGTCATATGCCCTGGTACTAAATATGTTGCCCCCACGCCCACCGGGAGCGGCCTCCTCGCTGACGGTGGGAGGTACGGGGACAGTGAGCTCCCTTAACCTGGGGGCAATGACCCCCCGCCCCGTCCCTGCAGCCCCCAAATCTTGGGTGTCTCCCTCCGGCCTCCAGCACACTGTCTACCTCCACTCCCTCCGCCGCCGGCCCAGCCGCTCTGATTAACATGCTGCCGCCGGTGGAGTGGCCGCTGCGGCGTCTGCCGGCGGACAGATGGGCCGCGTCCCCTCATCCCCTCGGAGAGCGGGACAGACGGCGGGAATTAGCACAGCCGGGCGAGGCGGGAATGCAAACACTGCGATCAATAGCCACGGCCCCTGCGCCGCAGACTGAGCCAGCGCCGGCAAAGAGGCCCTGGCGTCTCTGGTGTCCCCGTCGCCAGCCCCCCCATCGGCGGCTTCCTGCAGGCTGGGGCGGGGTGGGGGTGCGGGTGGGGGCTCTGCAGGCGGACATAGGCCGCCTCCTGCCTCCTGCGCCTCCGGA
>JAAGEH010000043.1:208510-223015 GCA_011751065.1 Lasiurus cinereus | reverse complement strand
CCAGGAGAGGGATAGGTGCCCAGAAGAGGGAGTGGCCTAGGAGACGGGGTGTCCAGGAGAGGGGGGACCCAGGAGAGGGGGAACCCAGGAGAGGGGAGGGCCCAGGAGAGGGGGTGCCCCAGGAGAGAGGTAGGTGGCCAAGAGGGGAGGAGCTAGAAGAGGGGGGAGCCAGGAGAGGGAGGCCCAGGAGGTGGGGGGCCAAGAGGTGGGGGGCCAGGAGAGGGGGTGGCCCAGGAGAGGGGTAGGTGCCCAGGAGAGGGGGGCCAGCAGAAGGGGGCCCGGGGCTGGCCCACAAGGACTAACGGGGAGGACTTTGGAAAGGGGAGGAACCAAGGCATTTCCACAGCCGCTGAGCCCCGCCCGCCCGCCTCTGCCCACAGAGGGAGGGAACTGACCCCCTGGACACAGGTCCAGTTCCTGCCGTTCCAAGGAAGTCACTTAATATCCATTTGGTGCCGGTGTGCGCCCATCCCAACAGGAGGTGCCACGGACAAAGTCAGAAAGGCAAGAGGGTGGCCTCTCCATGGGGTGGGGGGGGGGGGAGCGCTGACCTCTGCCATGGTGCCTCAGAGCGAGGAGGGTGCTGAGCCAGCTGCACCCAGAAGGGGGGTGGGAGGCCAGCACCCTGCCTGCGAGTGGATATTCACTGAGTGGCCAGATGACAGTGATCTCTGAACCATAATCATCTGGCCATTCGGTGTCTATCCTGTAGAATAAGAGGCTAATATGCAACCAGGAGTTCGACCAGCAGGTAGGCCGGCCAACCGCCCATGTCCCCTCCCCCTGGCCAGGCTGGCCAGACCCCACCCCTGCACGAATTCATGCACCGGGCCTCTAATATATAGAGAGTGGCCAGATTAGTATGCGTTCAGAGATCATAGTCATTGGCCACTCAGTGTATATATGGGCGCACAGCTCCATAAAAAGGTCTGGAAGCTTCTGCCACCTGCGGGTAGAGGCTGGGGGGCAGGGGAGAGCAGGAGACAGAGGTTTCACTTCTTAATTTACACACTTCCCCAAAAATGTGGTGGGATCGCCGGTGCGCTTTTTCCGTTCTGACCCCTTTTTGTATTTTTCAAGTTAAGAAACAAGGGGATCATACAGACAGAGAGTGTCATGGGGTGCCAGGGGCTGGGGGAGGGGAGAGCGGGCAGTGAGTGCTGAACGGGACGGGGTTTCCACTCTCCGAGAGGAAGAGAGAGAGAGAGTTGTAAAGATGGTGAGGGAATGGGGGGTTCGCACAGCAATGTGGCGCACTCTGCACCCCGGCAGGCACCCCTGCAACGGCTGAGTGTCATGTGAACTTCACCACAACAGAAAAGAGTGGGGACCACGGACCTGAGGAACACAGCAGCTGCACGAGGCCAGAGTCGGCTGAACCTGACCGAGCTCCCTCACCAGGCCCCACGTGTGGCTGGAACGGTCCCCGCCTGTCCGCTCGCGTGCTGTCTGGGGCTGCTCTCACGCCACCACGGCAGATGGAGGAGTTCCCACAGAAACCAGAGGCCCCACTGAGCCCGAAATAGTCCCTCTGGCTTTTGACCCCAAAAGTTGGCCAACCACTGTTCTTTAGGTCCCACTACCAAATTACAGGAGCCACAGGCGGGCAGCCAGCAGAGCCAGGCGGCAGCCAGCCAGAGCCAGGCTGAGGGCAACCGCCGGGCACAGCACCCGTGTCTTCCACGGGTGACGTGCAACAATGGCGACAAAAATGGGGCGGCCTGCCGGTTTGGCTCAGTGGATAGAGCGTCGGCCTGCGGACTGAAAGGTCCCAGGTTCGATTCCGGTCAAGGGCATGTACCTTGGTTGTGAGCACATCCTCGGTAGGGAGCGTGCGGGAGGCAGCTGATGGATGTCTCTCTTTCATCGATGTTTCTGACTTTCTATCTCTCTCCCTTCCTCTCTGTAAAAAATCAATAAAATATATTTTTTTTTAAAAAGAAGAAGAAGGGTAGAGGGTGAGAAAGCAAAACCTCCTTCTCCGTGGGAGCCAGAAAAGAGACAGATCTAGCCTGAAAAACAGGGATTACCGTATAAACCGTTTCACCCAGAAATGGAGATCAAAAAGGAGGAAACATCTATTACAAAGCCGGATGGGGGTGCCTCTGGATAGGGGGTCTCAGGAATCGGAAATGGAGAAGGGTACTGATTTTTTAAGTCCAGTGGTAATATTGACTTTTTAAAACCATGTATATATTTAAACAAAATATTAAAATATAAGCATTTATTGTTGTTGTTGTTCATGTGTACTTTTTAAAAGTATGTTATTGATTTTGAGAGAGAGAGGAGGGAGAGGGATAGAGGAGTAGAAACATGGATGAGAAACATTGATCGGCTGCTTCTGCCTGTCCCTACTGGGGATGGGGCCTGACCAGGAATTGAACCTGTGATCTAGTTCCTGGGTTGGCACTCGACCACTGACCCACACTGGCCAAGCTAAATATAAATATGTTCATCATAACTTTAAATTTTTAACATGTAACAGATGGGTGAATATCATTACAAACTTGGATAATGGAAGGCCTTTCTAAACATGACCCGGACATCAGAAACAGCCAAGGAAATGGTTGACCTATCGGGCTGCACAAGAACCTGAAACGTCTCTATGGGAAGAGCCATTGCACATGAAAGCTGCAAGACAAGCGGCAACTGGAAAGGGTTTGTGACAGATAATGCAGACCAAGGACTAATGTCACGGGGGGGGGGGGGTTGTTGTTATTTTTGTTGTTGTTGTTTGTTTTCTTTCAAACAACAGAAACTGACTTCCTCTCCCTCCAGAATAAAGTCTGCACGGCTCCTGCTACCCCGGGTCATTAGCTCCCAACTGCACTACCGAGGCAAGAGCATCTGAACAGCAAACCCTCAGTCACGGGCGGCATCCTAGCAGCAAGGGAGTCCGCAGGCGAGCTCCTGACATTTCCAGCTCCCACGGCAGGAATCAGGGGACACCTCAAAGGGAGGAAGGGGCCAAACCGGTTTGGCTCAGTGGATAGAGCGTCATCGGCCTGCGGACTGAAAGGTCCCAGGTTCGATTCCGGTCAAGGGCATGTACCTTGGTTGTGGGCACATCCCCAGTAGGGGGTGTGCAGGAAGCAGCTGATAGATGTCTCTCTCTCATCGATGTTTCTAACTCTCTATCCCTCTCCCTTTTTCTCTTTAAAAAATCAATAAAATATGTTTAAAAAAAAAAGGAAGGGGATTGGAGGCTGGGTAGACAACAAAGATAATGACAGATGTGCATTACAAGCTCTGGTTCATTAGAAGAAATTATGATTTATTAAATAACAGATGAAACTTGACAGAAAAACAGGCGAAGGACATAAAAAGGCAATCCTATATAATAAAGGCCTAATATGTAAATTAGCTCCTCAACCAGGAGCTCGACCACTCGCTATGAGGTGCGCTGACCACTAGGGGGCAGTGCACAACATGGCGGGCATCAGTGACATGGCACTGGCAGCAGGTGGCAGTGGAAGCACTGCGGGCCCGATGGGCCCTGACAAGAGCAGGACCGCGATGGGAAGGTGGAGCAGGTGAGCGGGCGGCACCAGGCCAAGGTGGGTGCAAGCTGGGCCTGATCACCCCCCCAATTGCCCTGCAGACGGCAACCAGCAGTGGTGGTGGTGGAGTGCGGGCCCACCACCCGGCTCCCAGGCACTGAGGGAGCTGAGAAGGGGCCCGATGACTCAGGCAGAGGGACCTAGGTGCAGCCCAGGGGTCAGCTAGGACCTGCCCTTCCACGCCAGATGCTCACGCTTCAATAGCAGTCAGCCTAGGGACTACACCCGTGCACCAGGCCTCTAGTTAATATAGAAAAAGCAGTTTAGCCTCACTAGTGTAGCAGCCACTGGTGGTTGCCTCCTCCAATCAATCCCCACCTTCTTCCTGGCTGGCAAAACCCTCATGTTGTTTGGATATCAGCCTCACCTGCACACAAGCCAGAGGAGAGCATGTGATCCAGTCCTGGCCAATGAGCTGCATAGAGGACAGCTTGGTATTAGCACAGGCTAGCTGCTGTAACAAACACGCTCCACATCTCTGTGCTAAAACCTCTTGCTCGTGCAAAGTCTAGCACGGGTTTTCCTAGCACAGGTGCTCCTTCTCTGCAGTTTTACTCCAAGCAGTGACTCAGAGACCTGAGGTCCTTCCATCCCTTTCTTCAGCCATCCTCAAGACATGGCCCCCGATCACTGCCCCTGGTGCCTTTCCATCACCTCCCATTGGTCAGAATAGGTCACACGGTCACCTGGACCCACCTAGCTGCAGGGGAAGCTGGGAATTGTAGTTTAGCTCTGCGCCGGGAACACAATGAGCCAAATGCAGTGACTACCGAGCATGCCCTGACCGCAATCCCCCCTCGGGTCACTGTGCAGCGTGCGGCTCCGCTGCCTGCAGAAATGATGTCGCTGGACGGAGCCCCGAGCCTCCTCTCTGAGCAAAGCTCCCTCTTCGCTATTCGTGGCTCAGGGTCCTCTGGCGTCCACCTCCCCGACCACGTCTGAAGTGGGCTGGGGGGCCAGAGCCTCTTGGGGCCTTTGGCCCTGGCTCTCTGCCCCTTCCATCAAGACGGGAAAATACATGAAAAGCACACACAGTACGCGTCTCCGTGAGGGGTCCCAGTCTGGCCACCAGCCGCTGTCCCACCAGCCAGATTCCAGCTGCGGGGCCCGCACAGCCTGGGCGCTCTCTCGTGGGCCGGCCAGCCTGCTGGACCCGCGCTCCTCTGCCTCAGCCCAGGGAGGAGGCTGATGATGCTGGGGTGGGGGACGGGAGGGAGGGGGCACAGAAAGAAGACTTCCGAGAACTCAGAACGCAGGCACACACGCGATTGCCAGAATTAAAGTTTAACAGAGGAAGTGAAAAAGAAGGCTCCGCTGAGAACAAAGCCTCATTCCGCAAGACGCGCTGGGAGAGCTCTTTCCGGCGTGGAGGGCGGCACAGAGCGATGAAGGCTCCAACAGAGAGAGGCTGCGTGACGTCAGACCCCAAAGTGCAGGTCAGACCCCAAAGTGCGGGTACCGGGAAGAGAGAGGTGAACCCGGAGATGTGCTCATTTCAGTGACAGAGGCGCGGGATCCGGACGCGGCCCTGAGGTCTCCACTGGCTGCAGCAGGCTGATGGGGACGCATGCACCTACAGCAGCCTGGCCAGAGTCCCGCCTCCCGGGACAGACGGTGCTGGAAGCCTCCGGACAGAAAGACCACCCCCCCACCCCCCGCAGACAGACGGGCGGGCTTCTGTGCCTCCTGGGACTCGAGACAGAGGGAACCCATTTGCAAACTGGGGTCGGAAGGCAGCGAGGAACACAGACCAAAAGGCGCGCTCTCAGGTTCAGAATCAAATCAGAACAAAAGGTGTAAAGAGAGTGTTAGACGGCCTGAGCCACTGGCTCAGTGGTTAGAGCGTCGGTCCTCAGACTGAAGGGGTCGCAGGTTTGATTTCGGTCCAGGGCACACCCCGCAGCTGCAGGCTGCCTCCTCGGCCCTGGTTGGGGCAGGTGTGAGAGGCAACCAAACGGTGTCTCTCTCTCACATCGATGTTTCTCTCTGTCTCTCCCCCTCCCTTCCACTCTCTCTAAAAATCAGTGGGAAAAATATCCCCAGGTGAGAATTAAAAAAAAAAAACACACAACAACAAGAAGGAAAGCCTGACCTGGTGGCTGCGTTGGTGAGAGCATCATCTGGTACCCCAAAAAGGTTGCAGGTTCAAAGCCTGCTCAGGTCACATGCGGGATGCAACTAATCTATTCTCTTTCTCCTTCTCTCTGTCTCTTCCTCTCTCTCTAAAACATCCTTGGGTAGGGATTAAGAATGAATTAGTTAGTTGGTTAAATAAACAGAGTAAAAGGCAGAGTACAGGAGCCAGCAGTGAGCCCAAAGCTGGTTTGTAGCGGCAGGTCAGTGGGTGCTAATGTGCCTGAGAAACCGAGTATGATTATTGGTATCAGGGTCCTGCTGGTCTCACAGAATTGAGTTTGTACGTGTTCTCTCTCCTGAAACAACTCTCCGCTTTGGAAGAGCCGGTGAAGAGTTGGCACTAATTGTTTAAACCTGGGGGAGGATTCGCCAATGCAGCCATCCGAGCCTGGACTTTGGGGTGAGGAGAGTTTTCCGAGGACTCATCCACCGCTTTACTCAGGATCGGTGGATTTACATTTCATCTTTCTTTTTCTTTTTTTTAATATATAATTTATTGATTTTTTTTTATAGGGAGAGGGATAGAGAACCAGAAACATCGATCAGCTGCCTCCTGCACGCCCCCCATTGGGGATGTGCCCGCAACCAAGGCACATGCCCGTGACCGGAATCGAACCTGGGACCCCAGAGTCCGCAGGCTGACGCTCTACCCACTGAGCCACACCGGCGAGGGCTCCTCTTTCTTCTCCGGCCAGTCTGCTGTCCCTCCACCGAGTACCTAACGTGCTGCTGTGCCCCCTCCACTCCTTCCTTCCCTAACCCTCTCCTCTCGGTCTTCACGACAGACTCTTAAAGCCACCGGGCTGGAGCAGCCATTCAGCCTCACTAGCATGGGGAGGGGCTTCTCATTATTCTTATGGGGATCGGGGAGATGACACCTGGGGAGTGGGGCGCATGGCCCGGCCCTCGGGCAGCCCTGGAAGCCGCTAATGATGGTCCTCTCTCCTGGCCCTCCTTCAGCTGCTGCCGCCAGCTCCCTCTGAGCAGGGATGCCGGGCAGCTCTGACAGGAGCGGCCTTTCCTGCAACAGGAAAGATGACTCAGTGATGAAACCAAGACCCGCAGGGCAGAGCGAAGCCCTGCAGAAGCTCTTCTGTCCCTCAGGTCACCCCTACAGGAGGCTCCGGGGGTCCCAGTTGTTACGGGCCTTCTGTTTGCCGCCTCCTCCTCCTTCTCCTCCTCCTCCTTCTTCTTTTTTTTTTTAATATATATTTTATTGATTTTTTTACAGAGAGGAAGGGAGAGGGATAGAGAGTTAGAAACATCACTGAGCCGAGACCAGTTTGGCTCAGTGGATAGAGCGTCGGCTTGCAGACTGAAAGGTCCCGGGTTCGATTCCGGTTGGGGACATGTACCTTGCTTGCAGGCACATCTCCACAGTGGGGCATGCAGGAAGCGGCTGATCGATGTCTCTCTCTCATCGATGTTTCTGACTTTCTGTCTCTCTCCCTTCCTCTCTGTAAAAAATCAATAAAAGTATATACATATTAGAAACATCAATGAGAGAGGATCATTGATCAGCCGCCTCCTGCATACTCCTCACTGGGGATGTGCCTGCAACCAAGGTACATGCCCTTGACCAGAATCGAACCTGGGACCCTTCAGCCTGCAGGCTGACCCTCTATCCACTGAGCCAAACCGGTTTCGGCTGCCTCCTCCTTTTGAATGGGAGCTCTCTAATGGTTAGCTATGCTCCTCACACCACTGTCTGTTGGGTGGTGGGTAGGGGAGTGGGGGGGAGTGCTGGGTCCTCAGACGGAGAGGAGCTGTACTCAGAGAACATACCTGAGGCCCTTACCCAAGCAGCCTCCCTGTACCTGATTGTGCTAATGAGATTCTGGACACTGAGACCTTGGGGCGCCCTTGGGGGGAGGGAAAGCTATCCACAGAGGGGGACACGTGACTTATGTGGTGGATGCTCCCATGTGATCCCCCGCCCTCCTGGTGTCACACTTTCCCCCACATCCACAGGAAGACCTGTGTACCCCACAGAATGTGGTAGAAACGACGGTGTGGAGCTTCCGGGCCCAGGCCACCAACCAGACGGCACTTCTGTCTCGCTCTTGGGGGTCACTCCCCCTGGAGGAATCCAGCGGCCCTGTTGTAAGGACACCCAAGCAGCGCCAGGGCTAAGTCCACGTGGGGAGCAGCTGAAACCGCCCGCCAACAGCCAGCCCACGTCACCCTCCACACTGGTGACCCACTCAGCAGCAGAGCCGCCGGCCCAGGCCAGCCTGGGGGTGACCGCAGCCCTGCCCCCCTCGTGGCTCCAGTGCAACAAGAAATCTCAAATCGAAGCATTAGCCAAGCCACTCTCAAACTCCTGGCACGGAGACTGTATGAGAGCGTGTCTACTGGTGCCTTCAGCCACGTGGCCTGTGGGGCATCTGTCACAGTAACAGACAGTGTTTAATCCTGTTTGGCTCAGGGGATAGAGCGTCAGCCTGCAGACGGAAAGGTCCCGGTTCCCATTCCAGTCAAGGCCCCAGTGTGGGGCGTGCAGGAGGCAGCCAATGATTCTTTCTCATCACTGATGTTTCTCTCTCTCCCTCCCTCTTCTTTCCTCTTTGAAATCAATAAAAATATAATTTTAAAAAGTGTCTTTATGCGTTCACTCAATAGTTACTGAGCACCTGCTCTGTGCCAGACAGTCACCACCCCTCCTGCTGAGAACATCGGTACTCCCCTCCCCCACTGATGACAGGCGAGGTCATGTGACTTGCTTTAGCCAATGAAGTGTGAACGGAAGTGAGACGTGTCTACCTGTGGCTGTGAGCCGAGGCTTTGGAGCCTTTTCAGGTTCTACAATCGTTCTTTTTTTAAAAATATATTTTATTGATTTTTCACAGAGAGGAAGGGAGAGAAATAGTTAGAAACATCGATGAGAGAGAAACAATGATCAGCTGCCTCTTGCACACCTCCTACTGGGGATGTGCCCGCAACCAAGGCACATGCCCTTGACCGGAATCGAACCTGGGACCTTTCAGTCCGCAGGCTGACGCTCTATCCACTGAGCCACACCGGTTGGGGCTCTACCATCACTCTTGCCCTCTGCCTCGGACACAGCGCCTTCCCCGCTGACCCTTCAGCCTGAACTTGGGAGGAGGACATGGGGCAGGGCTACAGTCGCCCCAAGAACACCCTTTGTTCTCCTAACCACTACGTGTTGGTGGCTGGTTGTCATCCAGCACAACCCCCCAAAAACGGGCTGACACAGCACCCTGCATCCACGCTTCGCAGGGCGCCATCTGCCAAGCTTTCTACCCCGGCCTTGCTCCTCAGTTGCTTCATGTCTCATCGCTGTTCCTCAAAATGTGGTTCCCAGGGTTCTCCCGACAGAGGCTGCGCAGCCCAAGGCAGGCGGCCGCCCCCTCCAGATCTGGGGGCACCCCCTCCGCAGCGCCCTGGGACTTGGGACTCTGCTCTCTGGCAGCCTCGCAGCCTGGAGCACAGCACCCTCCCCCAAGGCCAGAGAAGAATGTCTCTGGGGACCAAGCAGACGTCAGAGTCCCCGCTCCGAGGCTTGGGAACCTGACCCGGAGGACAGCTCTCCAACCTCCTCGGAGCTGACTAACCTCTGAGCCCACGAAACCGGTTGGCTCAGTGGATGGAGCATCCGCCTGCAGACTGAAGCGTCCCAGGTTTGATTCCGGTCAAGGGCACGTACCTTGGTTGTGGGCACATCCCCAGTGGGGGGCGTGCAGGAGGCAGCTGATCGATGTTTCTCTCTCATGGATGTTTCTGACTATCCTTCTCCCTTCCTCTCTGTAAAAAAATCAATAAAATATATTTTAAAAAATAAACTTCTGAGCCCACAGTCTCACAGGCGGGGGATGGGCTTCCACGTCCCCCACCGATCCAAAGGCACAACCACAGCTAATCCGCAGGCGTGGAACGAGGCGGAATCAGGAAAGAGAGGATGATGGCTGAGGACCAGATGGAGTCAGGACCCAACCCACCGCCACCTGCAGGCTGGTATGAACCTGTCCTTACAGGACGGGGACTGAGGCTGCGATTGGTTAGCAATTTGCCCAAAGTCACAAGCTAGTCCGTAAGGATCCAAATGGGCAGAGAGCAGATACTCTATGAACAGCGGCTCCCGGTGATGGTTTTGACCTTGAGGCTGTTTGTGGGTAAAAGCAAAATAAAAAGGCAGTGGGAAAGGGAGAAAGAGGGTGGCAGGAGGTTTTCAGGGAGAGAAGGTCCCAGATGGAGATGACGCAGGGGCGGAGGGGACCCCCACCCAGGCTGCCCCCTGGGGGACAGGAGAACAGGTGCAGCCTGCATACCGGGAGCCTAAGACCCACGGAGACCAGAGGCCAGTGCCTCCCGCTCCCGCCCTTCCAGCCCCAGCAACACGCAGCCTGCCTCCTCCCACCCTGAGGAGGGGCACCCAGACCTGCAGGGAGCGCAGTGGGCTCCGTCTCCCTGAGGGAGGTGATGCATGAGGGCAGGCATGCCCCAAACCACAGTGGGCATGAGCAGAGCCCTGAGGGGGCCGGGCAGGCAGCACGCTCCGTCTGAGACCCTGGCTCAGGCCAGAACCACCGGGATTTGGAAGCTTTGAACTCCCTCCCGGGGTTCATTTCACTTTTTATTCTGAAGAAATCTATACCCTTGGGGTTTCGGTTTTAGCTGTGTGGAAGTACGTTCACAGTGCTGTGCACCATCACCAGGACTTCCTCTTCCCAGCGGAACCTCTGTCCCCATTACACATGCACTCCCCCCTCCCCCATCCCTGGGGACCACCGTGCCACGAACACCTCATGCACCTGTCCAGTCTAGAAAGCGCCTATCATCAAACCATGCGGTGATCGTCCTTCTGCCACCAGCTCATTCCACTTACTACCGGGTCTTCAGGTTCACCCACGTCCCAACTTCCTCCTTTTTGCTTCTTTAAGACACGTTTCTATCGATGTCAGAGAGGAAGGGAGGTGTAGAGAATCACTGATCATCTGCCTCCTGCACGCCCCCCACTGGGGACGGAGCCTGCAACCGGGGTGTGTACCCTGACCGGGAATGGAACCGTGACCTCCCAGTTCCTAGGTCGACGCTCAAACACTGAGCCATGCCGCTTGGGCTCCTTCCTTTTTGATGCTGAGTAACAGTCCCCTGTGTGTCTATAACTCACTTTGTTTTTGGTTTTTTATAATTTTTATTGATTTCCAAGAGGGAGAGGGACAGAAACATCAATGATGAGAATCATTGATCGGCTGCCTCCCGTATACCCCCCACTGGGGATCGAGCTCACCACCCAGGCATGTGCCCTTGATCAGAATCAAACCCAGGAGGACCCTTCAGTCCGCAGGCGGACACTCTATCCACTGAGCCACACCAGCTAGGGCTGTGCCTCGCTCTGTTGATGCATCCCTCTGTGGCCCCCGAAGGCTATGGTTTCAGCTCCGAGGTGAGGGCCTGTGATCCAGTCAGTCAGTTTCTGGCAGGCAGGGTGTAAGGTAAGGCCCAGCCCCAGCCCTCCGCCGTGGGGACCCAGTGTCCCAGCTCCACCTGTTGAACAGATCGCGGTTTTACATGACAAACACAAGAGCTGTGTTTGCGGCGCTCACAGAGCCACACGCCGGAAGGGATGTGCAGTGAAACGCAAGCAAAGCCATGCCCCGAACATGGCAAACACCGCAGTGACACAGAGCGCGAGGCTCTTGAGCTGAAACCCAGCCGCCCCTGGCTCGGCGGTTCTGCCGCAGGGACCCTCCTCTGGAACCGCTGCCTGACATCTGGCACTTGTTGGTCTGCTGTGTTCCCACCCGCCACGGCAGTGAAGACTCCACGTGCGCACACACATGCCGAGCGCGACACCACCAGCAGTGCGCCTCCACGTGGTCCTCGGCCGGGCCGGCCTCGCTGCTGAAGCTGTTGTGGACACAAACCCCCACTTAAGAATTCTTGTGCCAAAACCTGTTTGGCTCAGAGGATAGAGCATCGGCCTGTGGACTGGAAGGTCCCAGGTTCGATTCCAGTCAAGGGCATGTACCTTGGTTGCGAGCACATCCCTGGTGGGGGGCGTGCAGGAGGCGGCTGATCAATGTCTCTCTCTCATCGATGTTTCTAACTCTTTATCCCTCTCCCTTCCTCTCTGTAAAAAATCAATAAAATATATTTAAAAAAAGAATTCTTGTAACAAACTTGTGAGTCTTGCCCCCGTCAGCATGCCTCAGTGGCTGAGCGTTGATCTGTGAACCAGGAGGTCACTGTTTGATTCCCAGTCAGAGTACATGCCCAGGTTGTGGACTCGATCCCGGGTGGGGCGTGCAGGAGGCAACCGATCAATCTCTCTCATGGTTGATATTTCTATATTTCCCCCTCTTTTCCTCTCTGAAATCAATAAAAAAATATATATAGGTGATATAAAGATATAGACCTGGAGATATAGACATGGAGATACAGACATAGAGATACAGACATAGATACACTTCAATGCCGGCTGCTCCCACCTTTTGGCCTGCTGGTGGCCTGGCTCCATGGCTCAGGCCTGCAGGACAGTAAAAGGGTTCGGTGCAGAAGTGTCCAGGGGAGGAAGGGGGAGCAAGAACGGGGGAGGGGGCGGGGAGAGGTGCTCGGCCTCTAGGCTCACGCAGTGTCCCTTCCGGGCCTGGGTGGCAAAGGACAGCACAGCGATGGGGTGGCCCCGAGCCTTGCATCTGTGCCCCAACCCCGGCCTGATCCCGGCTCTCCAGGACCGGCAGCCTGGGGACCCCAGGGGCAGACCTGATGGCCAGAGGGGTCCGGGCTGGGAGCGAGGGCCTGCTTTCCTAGAGAGCAGGTGGGCAGAAGCACAACACAGAGGGGACGAGGCCAGAGAGGAGGCAGCGTGGGCTGGTCAGAGCCCATGGGAACCACCTCGGGGTGCTGAGGTGGCCGAGGCCCCGTGGCGTGGGAGGGCGGTCATTCAGACGCGGGTGTGGACCCCGCTCCATCAGTAGCTGCAGGCGGCTGGCGGTGATGCAGGGCGCGGGGAGGTGATGAACTTAATTAACATCATAAATCCTCCCGGCTTCTGGATGGAGGCTCTCTTATTACCTGGGGGCGCTATGAGGGGTGGGGGGCCAGGGTGGGAGCTTCCCGGTGCAAGCTGCTTCCAGCCACGGCTCCAGCAGCATCCCGGAAGTTCCCGGCCCTCCCCGGTGCGGAGCTCACACCAGATTGTCTCAGCCCGGTCAATATTTGCTTCCCGAGTCAGCAATTCAGCCAAATGGCCTTAAAGGCACATGCAATTTTTTTTTTTAATCAAAAGCTATCTCAGCCTCAGCGGCTCCGTCTGGCCTTCCGTTTGCCTAAGGGCTTTGTTCCCAGAAACACCCTTTTGCCGGCAGATCCTCACGATCAGGATGCACAACACGCAGCCGGGTCAGAGCGCAGCAGCCACCACCCTGCAGCCTGGACACGCCGTCTCTCCTCCGGTCAGCGAGGGCCATCTTCCCCTCATCCCACAGCAGAGTCCACGGTGTGCTGCTGGGCCAGTGGAGCGGCCAGGGCTGAGAGGAGAGGCGGTCCTGCCCCTCCACACTGTGAGCAGCACGGAAGAGGGCTCATCATGGCTGCCATGTTTGTCGAGGTCAGTGGTTCTCAACCTTCCTAGGGCCGAGACCCTTTAATGCAGCTCCTCATGTGGTGGTGACCTCCCAACCATAAAATTATTTCCTTTGCTACCTCCTAACAGTAATTTTGCTACTGTTGTGAATCGTAATGTACATATCTGTGTTTTCTGATGGTCTTAGGCGACCCCCAAAGGGGTCACGACCCACAGGTTGAGAACCGCTGCTCTAGGTGGCACACAAAGGCTGGTTCTGAGGCTGGCGGGCACCGAGGCCTTCACTGTGCGGTCTCCCTGAATCCCGCCCCGCCCGCCACTCACTCTCTCCTGAAAACTCCCAGCTTTCTGGCAGGTACCCACAATGTCCCTCCAGGACAAGCACATTCTAGGTCTGTGGGCCACTGGCAGTCCAGGAGGTCCAGAAGGTTAGCCCCCGCTGTTTATCCTGCCTCTGCTGTTCTTCACATGAGGGTCCCCTGCCGGAGGTCACCTCGTGATCCCCAAATAGTTCCTGCAGCTCCCGATGTTACATCCACCTCCCGGGCACAGGGGGCGGAAAGCGGCAAGGGCAAAGGGACCGCCTCCCAGCTGAGTCAGCCTCCGCCCAAGAGCCTTCCCAGAAGCCACACCAATAACTATTGCCTCTCAGCGCCTCTTCCTGCAGGCGGAGAGCCGTGGTGTTATAAAAAGCCAGGGCACTCCCCACACAGGGGGTGGGTGGTGGCTGAGCCAGGAGCAGCTCTGGACACCCCGTCTGGAGAGCCAGACGAAAGTAAAGGAATAGAGCCTCGGCCCCAGCTGGCTTGGCTCAGTGGATAAAGCGTCAGCCCGAGGACCAAAGGGTCCCAGGTTCAATGCCGGTCAAGGGCACATACCTTGGCTGCAGGCTCCTTCCCGGCACAGGCCCTTGTGGGGACTCGTGCTGGAGGCAACCAATCGATGGGCTTCTCTCACATCGATATTTCTCCCTGTCTCTCCCTCTATTCCACTCTCTCTAAAAATCAATGGAAAAATATCCTCCAGTGACGATTAACAGAGATGGAGTGGGAAAGAAAAGAAGAGAAGAGCCGAAACCGGTTTGGCTCAGTGGATGGAGCATCGGCCTTCGGACTGAAGGGTCCCAGGTTCCATTTCGGTCAAGGGCATGTATCTTGGTTTCGGGCACATCCCCAGTGGGGGGGTGCAGGAGGTGGCTGATCGATGTTTCATTGATGTTTCTCGCTCTCTATCCCTCTCCCTTCCTCTCTGTAAAAAAAT
>JAAGEH010000043.1:188176-198510 GCA_011751065.1 Lasiurus cinereus | reverse complement strand
CCCCGCCGGAAGGCACCACCTGGTCCTGATGCACCTCGTGCAGCTTCACCACGTTGGGGTGCGACTGGCACAGCCGCAGGGCGGCCACTTCGCGCTGCGTGTTCGCCTCCAGCCTGCGGCGGGCAGACGGGTCAGGATGGACGGCCCGCGGCCCCGCCCCGCACCCCGGCCCCGGCGTCCGCCGCCCGCCCGCCCCGGCCGGCCCACCTGCGGCTGAGGATCTTGACGGCGAACTCCTGGCCGCCCTGGCGCTGGCGGCAGCGGCGACACACGGAGAAGCTGCCCTGGCCCAGCGCCGGCTCCCGCAGGTCCAGCTCGTACTGCTGGAAGAAGGGCGAGTCCTGGGGGCACAGGGGCGCGTCAGAGGTCCTCCCTGGGGGCCTGCAGGCCGCACCCCCCCACCTCTCAGAGGCCCCGGGCTTCACCGCTGTCACACCGTGGGCGCGCCGGCCGGCCAGCAGGCCCGGAGCCCCCCGGCCCAGCCCCCCTACCTGCATCATGGCGCTCCGGGCCACCGCTGCCCTGCCCGGCCGGTCTCCGGCGCCCGGCGCTTCCAGCACATCAGTCATCACAGCGTTGTTGTGGTCAAACAGGATGGACGGCGCCACGAAGGAGTATCCCTGGTTGGGGAGGGAGGCGGGTCAGGGGCAGATGGGTATGGGGGGCTGGAGGTGGGACGGGGGTCCCTGGAAGGGCCAGACCTGGCTGGGAGGAGGGCAGGCAGAGGAAGACCCCAGACCAGGGATGAAAGGGGGGTGATTGCTTTTGCATCCTCACACAACAGGATATGTGGACGTTTTATTCCAACTTGTTCTAGGATCACTTGGGGTTTGTCTGTCCCCCACCAGTCTGTGACTCCACCTTTCTCATTACAGTAACCCCCCCTCTGCACACACCCCCTCCCCCACGTTACACTTAAGTCTTAGAGGATGTGGGCCCGGAATTGCTGGGGACAACCCGAGGGTCTGAGGATGAAGTCCCTGTGCAGGAAAGGGAGAACCAGCAGGCAGAGATTCCTCCTGATGGAGCTCAGCACCCGGATGCAGCCTTGAAGGGCGTCGCCCGGCACAGTGCAGTGGCCCAAAGAGGGTCGGGCGCTGCACGAAAGGACTGTGACCTGGCATCACACCTGTCCAACTTATGAACATCCAACTGTGCCAGGCGGACTCGTGGCCGCTAAAGCACCAAGCAGGACGACAGCGAGCGCTGAGGCTCGGTCAGGCCAGGACCACCCGGTGCGGGGCCTAGAATCCTGAGCGAAGGAGGTCAGCCTTGTCTAAGGGGCCCAAGCTGCTAAAACTGGGTGGCGGGGTCTGTGCCCCCAGGAATGTGAGGCGGTATGCCAGTGGGCATACAGAGCCACAGGGTAAATATGGCATCTCTTCCTAGGTGTCTATTTAAGATGTTGCCAAGACCTGTTTGGCTCAGTAGATAGAGTGTCGGCTTGCGGACTGAAAGGTCCCAGGTTCGATTCCCAGGTTGGGGGCATGTACCTTGCTTGCGGGCACATATCCACTATGGGGTGTGCAGGAGGCAGCTGATCAATGTCTCTCATCGATGTTTCTGACTTTCTCCCTTCCTCTCTGTAAAAAATCAATAAAATATATTACAAAAAAAAAAAAAACACCAGATGTTTATGGACCAATAAAGAGTTCTGATGGAGTAAAAGGAAAGTTAATGTGGAATTTAAAGATAAACCATGAAGTGCAAAGCTGTCCTGCATGGTGGTCTCCATGGCTGACAACTCCAGGTCCCCACCAGCAGAGAGGCCTGGCGGGGGGTGGGGGGGTAAGGGGGCAGGCAGGGGAAAGATAATGAGTCCAGAGCGGGCACGGGGTCCACCGGGGCCCAAGCTGGCTCTCACTCACCTGGAAGATGCGTGAGTCCCCCGAGGGGGGGCTGCCAGCAGGCGAGTAGACAGGCTCCAGGCGCGTAAACTCTTCCGCGAAGTTGCTCACATCCAGCTCTGAGCGGATCTGGGGTCGGAAGGGAGCCGGAACCTTCCTGGCAGCCAGAGCGGCCCAGTCCAGACCCTGGGAAGAAGAGATGGGAGACTGGGATCAAAGGGCAGGACAGAGGAACCCCCTCTCCGCTCGGCTTCTCCGTGAAATAACGGGCTGCCTTGCATTTGGGGGGGGGAAGGTGTTCTTCTTGCCTCCCCAGCTTCTGTTTCCCTCCCTTTGAGACCCAGTTCCTGTTCCCTTAGAGAACCACCCTCCACCACACTCGGCCGGTTCTGGGCCTTGGAATAGAAGGCGTTTGCAAACAAACATCTCCCCCCTGTTATACTTCAATCTTAGAGGACATAGGCCTACAATTGCTGGGGACAACCTCGGGGTCTGATGAGGAAGTCCTCGTGCAACCGTGAGATTCTTGATGATGTCAGTTCAGCACCTGGATGCAGCCCTACCTGAAGGCAGCCCACTTTTCCTCCAACCTTTCTCTTATGGAACTACAGCACGCCCTTTTATACCTGCCCAACATTCGTTTTCCCTGTCTTCCTCGGTTCCCTGGCCCCAATTTAATCCTAGGAAGCAGTGTGCAAACGGAGACAATCTTACCAACTTCCTTATGGGTGAGGAGTGACCAATAACTTGCAAGCAAATATTGTGAGCTAGGAATCAAGGCAAAACTCCTCCAGAGAAGGGTGGACAGTTGGCAAATGCCCTTTTGGCCCTGCCCCTCCTCCCCGCTTCCTGCCTGGGTATCAGCCTGGAGGGCAGTGCTCCAGAGTCATGGGGGACCGTGAACCAAAGCTGGGGAGGGAGGCTACCTGCTGAAAATGGAGGGGCGTTGAAAAAAAAATTTTTTTAAAGAGCTGAAACCCATTTAGCTCAGTGGATAGAGCGTCAGCCTGCAGACTGAAAGGTCCCAGATTGGATTCCGGTCAAGGGCACCCCCAGTAGGGGGTGTGCAAGAGGCAGCTGATGGATGTTACTCTCTCGTGGATGTTTCTCTCTGTTCCTCTCTGTAAAAAATCAATAAAATATATATTTTTTAAAACAACCCACGTGACTCACTGACCATCCACCTAAGTGCAGGTGGGCGCAGGGACCGTCCAGGGACAAAGAACAGAACGCCTGGGTGGGTGCTAACAGCCACTGTGTGGATTTCCTTGCTGATCTGGGATGACAGGAGTCGTGGGGTCTGTGTCCCGTTCCACTCATTCCCTGTACGATCCTGGGTGTGTCACCCCCTTCTCTGAGCCTCTCCAATGAAAGGACGGCGAAGCCATTCCCACATCCCTGGCAGTCCTGGCAGTCCACGAACCTAGAATTCTTTCCCCCAGGAGCAGGCATCTGCTAGTTTCTCTAGGGATGGGGGGGAAGATAAGCCTGCTTCCCTGATCTGCAGATTTTCTTTTCTTTTTTAAAAAAATTAATAGCCGAAACCAGTTTGGCTCAGTGGATAGAGCGTCGGCCTGTGGACTGAAGGGTTCCAGGTTCGATTCTGGTCAAGGGCATGTACATTGGTTGCGGGCACATCCCCAGTAGGGGGCGTGCGGGAGGCAGTTGATCAATGTCTCTCTTATCGATGTTTCTAGCTTTCTACCCCTCTCCCTTCCTCTCTGTGAAATATCAATAAAATAAAATTTTTTAAAAAATAATATATTTTTATTGATTTCATAGAGGAAAGGAGAGGGAGAGAAACATTAATGATGAGAATCATTAATTGGCTGCCTCCTGCACACCCCCTACTGGGGACTGAGTGTGCAACCAGGGCCTGTGCCCTGACGGGGAATCGAACCATGATCTCCTGGTTCATAGATTCCCCGCTCAACTCACTGAGCCACCCCAGCTGAGTGGAATTCTTCTAAATCAAGGGAAATTGGCCGGTCTCAGACACCCCTCCAGTGTCCCCAAGCCCAGAGCAGGAGCCGGGCGCGGTCTGTGCAGAGAGGTGGGGGCGGCTGGGCGGCTCACCTGGAAGAAACAGTGGCTCTTGACTTCCTGCGCCCCCTGGGGCCCCGCACCCAGCCGCTTCCTGGGGTCCTTGCAAAGCAGCCGCTGCAGCAGGTCCTGCGCCACTGGCCCGATCCGAGAGGGGAAGGGAGGGGAGCACTTCAGGATCCGTCTGGGAGGATTTGGGGGGCGTCAGGGGCAGCGAGCCCCGCCCACAGCCCGGCTCAGCCACCTCAGCTGTCCCTGCCCCCCGCACCCAGCCCCACTCACGGCACCAGCCCCACTCACCGGGACACCTCTGCCTGCGTGTTCCTCTCGCCCTCCAGCGTGAAGGGCGAGGCCCCGGTCAGCAGCTCAAAGATCAGGATGCCCAGGCTCCACCAGTCCACAGCCTGCGGGGCCCAGCCACGGTGAGGACCGCCCGCGGCCACCCCAGCCTCACCCCCCCCCCCCCCCCTCCTCCCCTGCCAACCCCCCTTGCCGTGCCCCGACTTGCTGCGGATGATTTCGGGGGCCATGTACTCGATGGTGCCACAGAAGGAGAAGGTCCGCTCTTTCTGGGAGGGCGAGAGGACCCATTTTGGACACCCGGCAACTCCCAAGGCTCAGCGTAGGAGCAGTGGTGGCTTCCGGAGCCCCGGGCGCGGGGCTGTCTCCCTCGGCACCCCGAGAAATGCAGAGCCGGGCCCGGAGACGATGGCGCGCCTGGGGTGCTTCACTCACCTCCTCCGTCAGAAACTCCTTGCTCAGCCCGAAGTCCGTGAGCACGATGTGGCCGTCGGAGTCCAGCAGCACGTTCTCCAGCTTCAGGTCTCGGTAGATGATGCCCAGCTGCAGGAGCCAGAGGGGCGCTGAGCCTCCTCCCACCCCCCCCCAGCTCCCTCCTCCCCCACACACACAGGTCGCTGCTCAGGAGACGGGGATCTCCAGGGCAGGAGTGGGCCGAGGGAGCCTGAGTCACTGGACCGGAGAGGCCATTTAAGAGGCAGAAACAAGGAAGGAGGACTCCAGGGGGGAGTTCCGGGGGAGCAGACCCCGAGGGCCCAGAGACAGGACAGCCTGTGTGAGGAACACCCCGATTCAGAGCAGCTTCGGAAGCCGAGGCACAAGACTCAGTTTGAGGAAGTTCTGTGAACGCGGCCCCAGAAGGCCACCCCGAGTTCCCTGGGAGAGGAAAGTCCCCTGGAGGTGCCAGGGGGGGGCTGTGGCCTTCCCTCCCGGGGGCCAGGGCCGCAGCTCCCACCCCCCACCACCCCAGGAGGCCCAGGGAGAGAGAGCTGGGGCGGTCCAGTTTGGAGGCCCAGACCATGGCCGTGGCCACAGGCGGGTGGCCGGTCCTCACGAACCTTGTGCAGGTGTTCGAGCGCCAGCACGATCTCGCCCGCGTACACGCGCACCTCGGCCTCCTTGAAGTGCTGGCGCTGGTAGAGGTGGGTGAACATCTCGCCCCCGTTCACATAGTCTGGGGGCGGAGTGGAGGTTGGGAAGCCGTCCCCACGAGTGGTCCCACCCCCTGCTTCCTGGCCCCCCGAGGCGGGCAGGTGCCGGCCCTCACCCAGGATGAGGTGCAGCTTGGCGTCGGTCTGGAAGGCGTAGTGCAGGGTGACCAGGAAAGGCGCCTGGCGCACCAGCTCCAGCACCGAGCGCTCGGTGCGCGTGTGCTCCCGCGTCTTGGCGCGCTGCACCAGCGCGGCCTTGCGCAGCACCTTCATGGCATACAGCTTCCCTGAGTCGTGCCCGCCCGCCTTCCGCACCAGGAACACCTTCCCGTAGGCTGTGGGAGCAGGGAGTGGGCAGGGGGGAGGCTGTGAGCAGAAGGGTGGTGCAGCCTGGTGGATGTGGGAAGGGTGCCAACCCAGAAGGGTGTGCAAACGGGAGGAAAGAGCTGGGTGAGAGGAAGGGAGCGGTGTGCACGGCACCAGGAGGGAGCTCGGCAAAGCCAGGGATGGGGGTGCGAGCCAGCAAGCAGGAGGAGGAGGCGGGGTGGGCGTGCAACTCCAGGAGGCCTGCAGAGCGACGTGGGGGCGGGGCTCGTGCAAACCTGTGGACATGGGGCTGCTCGGAGAGGATGCAGATCCCAGGAGGGAGGCAGGGGTGCATGGGGACAGGGAGGGAGGGATGTGACGGCCACGAGAGGAGCTCGCTAACAACCCCCGCGGGCTGCGAGCACCCAAGGGTGTTGACACATTTTGGGAGGCCTCGCAGGGAGGAGAGGCCCCGAGAGTGGGATGCAGAGCCTGGCGCCGCCACGGGCGGGCGGGGCGGGCGGGCAGGCGGCTGTGCCAGGAAAGGGTGGGGGGCACGGCCCAGGCCCAGGCGGGTGCGCCCAGTGGGGAGGCCCGGGGCACCTCTGCCCGGCGGGTGGGGGTCCTCACCTCCCGTGCCCAGCACCTTCAGCAGCTCGAAGTTCTCCACGCTCACCTTCTCCTCGTGCCCCGTCAGGTTGGCTGTGGGCACAGGGCACAGGGTGAGCCCGGCGGGTGCAGGACCCTCCCCGTCCCCGTCCCCGCCCCGGCCCGGCGCCCTCCCCGCGCCCCGCGCCCCGCCGCCCGGCCCCACCTTCCGTGATCCGCAGCTCCACGGCGCAGCCCTCGTCCTCGTCCTCGTCCCCCATGGCCGGCGGGTGGCGGCCCGCGCTGCTCGGCTCCGGGCGGGCTCCGGCGCCGGTTACATGGCGGCTCGGGCCGGGGCGGCGCTTCCTGGTGCCGCCTCCGGGTCGGGTCGGGCGCGGCGCCGCCTCCCGCCTCCCGGCTCCCGCCCTGCGCGGCCTGACTCAGGCGCCGGGACGTGACGGCGCGAGGGGGCGGCGATCGGGCGGCCGGGCGGCCGGGCTGCGCACTCCCTGGCCGCAGGGTCCGGGTCCGAGAAGAACCTGGGCCCCAGCCGGGCAGGCCCCCCACCCACCCCAGGCAGGTGTCTGCGCCGGGGAGGGGTCTGATGCCAGGTGGGGCTAGCGGTGCTGACACGGAGCCTGTGCCCCTGGGGGACCCCCGGAGCTTCAGAGGGCACCCCAGCCTCACGCTCTCAGCCACCAGTGACAACGGGAGGTCTCGCCCAGTCCCCAGCCCGGTGGCTCCTGGAAGGCGCAGACGGGGCCGCAGGCCGCCCTGGTCCAGCTGCTGGCGGCCAGCACCCCGCACCCCGCACCCCTCCCTCCGTGTGCCACCCCCGGGTGCCGGGCAGCCTCAGAGGGTGTTTGAGTCCCGGGAGCCACACGGACCCTCTCCCCTGGGAACTGGCCTTTGGGATGGGGGGAGAGGGGGTGGTGTCTAGGAGCTCAGGCATCCTGAGAACCAAAGCGGGGTCTCTGGGCTCCCCCTTCCAGGGAGCACCGACAGGGGGTGCTGAGAGGGTGGGAGCCAGGCCCCCCCGCCCCCCGCCATGGCAGGGCGAGGTGAAGGAGTCTACAGCTGGTCTTAAAGGGGCCTCGGGCGTCAGCGCCCTCCACCGCCCGCCCAGTGCCACATGCCCACGAGCGTGGTTCTGTCCTCAGAGAGGGGTGTCAGCCCTAGCCAGGCAGCTCATTGGCTAGGGCAGTGGTGGGCAAACCGCAGCTCTCAAGCCACATTCGGCGTTTGGCCCCTTGAGTGTGGCTCTTCCACAGACCTCCACGTGCAGGCACGTGCAGTGCGATGGCAACTTCGTGGCCCGTGCGCAGAAGTAGGTTTTCGGCTCTCGAAAGAAATGTCAGTCGTTGCCCTGTTGATGTTTGGCTCTGCGGACTAATGAGTTTGCCGACCCCTGGGCTAGAGCATCATCCTGATCAGCCAAGGTGGTGGGTCCGACCCCTGGTCAGGGCACGGGCACCCAAGGAATGCATATCCAAGTGGCACCGCAATCGATGTTTCTTCTCTCTCTCCAATCAGTAATTTTTTCATTTTTGTTTATTTAAAGGCGAGTGAGAGCCACACAGTGCGGCCTCCTCCCACCATCAGGCCCAGAGCCCTGGTCCACTGTCCTCTGGAGCCTCTTTGCTCTGATAACTGACAGGAGCCGCCCACAGGGCGGGGGGGGGGGGGGTTATCAGCTATCAAACTCCCTCCTTGACGCGTATGGGAGGGGCTTCCAGCTTCCAGCCAGAGGCCAGTCCACTCCCCCCAGCAGCCTCTGAAACGGGAGCTAAGAGGGGGCAGGCAGAGTGGCAGGTTATGCCCAAGGGGCCTGCAGAAACCCATAACCCATGAGTCGGGCTGCAGGTCACCCTGAGGAGGCTACCCCTCCCAGCTCTGCCTGCCCCCTCCCCTCCCTCAGCCTGCCTCACCTCTGCCTGGGCAGCCCCGCCCTACCCTGGGCAGCCCCAGGTGCTTGACTCATGTCCTGCCACCAGCCTAATCACCCCCTTCCTGGATGTCACCCAGAGGCCTGTGTCCACACTCCCGGTACCGCCACCACCGCCTAGCACTAGGTGACACTCCAGGCTGGGGGCTCCCCAGGGAGGGCTCAACCCCAAGAAGGGGGGGGACAGAAAAAGGTGAAAGGAGAGCAGAGGATGCCAGGGAGGAGAGGACAGGTCCTCTGGTGTTTACCACCCCCACCCCAGGGCCCACTCCCCACCTTTTAAGCAGAGGCTGAGCCCAGACCAGGCCCCGCCCACTGCAGGCTACCCAGACTCCTCCCGCCCCTCCTCCCCTTGGGTTACCCATGCAAGCCCAACGGCCCCTCCTCTGAGGGAAGCCCTTTGCTTCGGGTGCCAGGCGGGTGCCAGGAAAGCCAGTGGCCACAGCCCCCACCAGCGAGGACTCGGGGCTGCAGGGGCCCCTGGACCCTCGAGGCTCAGGATGCAGCCAGTGGACACAGTGCAGACTCGAGCGATTGCTTTCCGGCTTTATTTCACGTCCCAGCGGAGCTCAGAGATAGGTCCAGGCCACGGGCACCCGGGAGCGGTCCTTGGCGCCCCACCTAGACTGGGTCGGGGGCTCCCTTGTCCACACCCGCCTGCCGCCTTCATCGGGGGGCTCCTCCAGAAACCTCCGCCTCAGCGAGGGCCCCATGGCAGAGGCAGAGGCAGGGCCCGGGCAAGGAGCTGCAAGAGGGGGCCAGCTATTCCTCCTGCACACGGGCCTCTCCCTGCCCCTCCGCAGGGCTCTGGGGCCGGCCACGAAGGCCCCCGGGGCCCAGGCCTCCTTGTCCAAGGACTGGGCCCGGGCGCCCAGGCTCCCCACGTTCGTGGGCTGTCTGGGGCCCCGACTGGGACTCCAGCGGCGAAAGGCCCGCAGTCCCAAGCCTCCGGTCCACTCGGTGTCACTGGCTGAGGGCAGGGGTGAGAGGGGGCTTCTCCGGGTCCTGCACCGCGAGGCCTGGAGGCAAAGGCTCAGCTCAGCTCCGGCCGCGCCCCCGGGGGGCCTGGCCCACAGCCCTCCACCATGCCCTCGCTCTCCCCTTCCTCCCCGCTGCACCAGCCACCTGGCCGGCCGCCCTCCCTTCGCCTGGACGGCCGTTCCCCACCTATACCAACACCACCAACTCCCACCTCCCAGTCTTTGCTCCGACTGGCCTACCTGGAGCACCCTAATTAACTGCACCCCACCCAGTGCCCTGACCTCCTTTGTCCCAGAGCATTGCCACTTCCCAGCATGCCAGCAGGTCCGCCCCACCACGTGCCTGAGATAAAACTCCAATGGACTTCAAAGACTTCGTATGGGAAAGAGCATAAAATATCCCGGTAATGCTCTCTTACACTGACACCGGTTAACATGGTAACACTTCAGGCCCACCGAGTCGAATCAAACGCTATTACGTTTGCCTTTTCTGACGAGGCTACCAGAAGATTATAAATTACATGCAGCTCACGTCTTATGTCTCTCGGGCTAGTGAATCATGACTGTGCTCCTGCATACAGCTTACTGTCTGCCTCCTACCCAGAACGGGCCCTCTTGCCCTCCAGCTCGCACATGCCCTGGCACTGAGAAAGGCTGTTGGTCCCGTGAGTGGAGGGATGAGTGGGCACTGCCAGGGCCACACGCAGGGCAAACGCCCCCTCACCCTCTCGGCCGGCGCCTGCTTCGTGTTCCGCCAGGGTCTCAACGGAGCCATCCCATCCCACGCCAGGTCCTGGGGGGTCACAAGGCGGCTCCTGGGCCACAGGGACCGGGCCAGAGGCGGGCAGGGCTGGTGGGGAGACCCGGGCACAGGGAGGAAGCCCTCCCCCCAGGAGTCTCTGGGAGTCGGGGGCTGAGGGGAGCAGGGACCCTCGTCCCTCACCTTTGCCCTGGGAGCCCGGGTGGCGTTGTCGGAATCGCTGCCGGGGGGTGTCCCCGGGGCTGAAGGACTCGGAGCTTCGCCCCGCGGGGAATCGGGAGCTGAGCTTCCGCCGGCGCCCGCCCGCCAGAGTTTCATCCCGCAGGCAGAGGGAGCTCTGGGCCCGGCGCATGGGAGCGGGTGAGGGGGACCCTGCAAGAGGCCGGGCACAGGTGTGAGCGCGGTGCGGGGGGG
>JAAGEH010000043.1:144351-187776 GCA_011751065.1 Lasiurus cinereus | reverse complement strand
GGGGGGGTAGGGCTGCTGGGTGGCAGACAGGCAGGAAGGGGGTGGCGGATGAGACGCAGCTGGGAGGCAGAGCCAAGCACCACTGGAGCCATCTGGGGGGCGGGCAACAGGGAAGGCTATCGGGGCACGCATACAAGCCGCACAGGAAGGAAGAGGCCAGCGCGGGAGCAGGTGCGGGGGGACAAAGGACACGGGGTCACCTGGCCCCCAGACCCACCTGTCCCGTCCGCCTCCCTGCCCTCGGAGAGCTCCATCTCGGGGGGAACCCCCAGGCTTTCGGTGCTGCCAGCCCCGTTGGCCCAGGGGCGTGGCCCCCCAGGGGGGCCCCCCTCCCGCCGGGGCCGCATCAGCCTCTTCACCTTGTCTGCCAGCCAGCTGCCCTTCCTGGGAGCAAGAGGGCACAAGAGGGAGTAAGGCCGGGAAGGAAGGAGGGCCAGGCCGGAGGCGAGGCCGGGCGACCCTCTGGGGCCCGGACCTGAGTGGGGGTCAGAAGGCAGGCAGGGCTAGGCTGGGGGGACCCCAGACCAGGGGGAAGGGACCACTCACTTGATCCGGGGCAGGGGCCCTGGCTCCAGCACACGGTACTGGTCCATGATCTTCTCCACCAGCTTCTGCTTCTCCCGACGCAGGGCGTTGAGCTGGTCCCTGGCAGAGGGGGGGCCGGGAGGAGCAGCATGAGGCCTGGCAGGAGCGAGGCTCAGGCTCCAGGAGGCACAGCCCTGCAGCTGGCACACTGACACGCCCGTGGGGGGAGAACTGCCATGCCAGCCTCTGCCCCGAACAACCAGGGGTCTCCAGGACCAGCGCCCGCTGCCCCGCCTGCTGCTCCCACCTGCTGCTCCCTCCTACTGTCCTCCACTGGCTGCCCCCAGTCCACTGCCATCTACCCGCTGACCCCGCCAGCTAACTGGGCCTGCTGCCCCCCACCCGCTGACTCCGCCCACTGACTCTGTCCACTGCCCTCCAGCCTGCTGCCCCCACCCGCTGACTCCGCCCACTGACTCCGCCCATTGCCCCCCACCTGCTGACCCCCACCTGCTGCCCACCACCTGCTGACTCCGCCACTGACTCAGTCCACTGCCCTCCGGCCTGCTGCCCCCCACCTGCTGCCCACCACCTGCTGACTCCGCCCACTGACTCCACCCACTGCCCCCCACCTGCTGACCCCCACCTGCTGACTCCGC
This sequence comes from Lasiurus cinereus, assembly GCA_011751065.1. NCBI lineage: Eukaryota > Metazoa > Chordata > Mammalia > Chiroptera > Vespertilionidae > Lasiurus > Lasiurus cinereus. The sequence goes on along the minus strand of JAAGEH010000043.1, from coordinate 186,592 downwards.
CCACTGACTCCACCCACTGCCCCCACCTGCTGACCCCCACCTGCTGACTCCGCCCACTGACTCCGCCTACTGCCCCCTGCCGCTGCCCTGGGCGCTCACAGGTACTCGCGCTGCTCCCGGTGCAGGTGGTCGCGGCTCTCCAGGCTGCGCTCCAGGAGCTGCCGGTTCTCCCGGCTCAGGGCCTGCACCTCGGCCAGCAGCTGCCGGTTCTCCTCCTCCTGGGCGCTCCGCAGCTCTGTCAGCAGCTGTGGGGGCAGGCAGCAGTGCCGTGGGGGTTTAAGGGGGCTCAGAGTGGCTACTTTCCATGCCCTCCGCTCTGTCCCCAGCCCCCCCGCCCCCCATCCAGGCCCCCGCCCCCCACCCTCAGCACACCTCACACTGCGTGGTCAGCCGGCAGGCGCTCAGGTCCAGCTGCTGGTTGGACTCGCGCAGCCGCTGGCTCTGCAGCTCCAGCTGCGCCCGCTCCAGCTCCAGCCGAGCCAGCCGGCCGCGCAGCTCCCCACGTTCGCCCTGCAGCTCCCCTCGCTCCCGGGACATCTCTGCCAGCAGCTTCTGCGCTCTGGGGGGACAAGGAGAGGTACTCGGGGGAGCGGGGAGACTTGACCCCCTCCCCGGCCTCCTGAGGGCTCCAGGGCTATGTTAGGGAGAGGCACAGCAGGACCCGCAGGAACGGTGCCTGACTCCCACCCGCCCCCTGCACAGAGGGCAGTCCCCCACCAGCTGTCCCCACCCACCCCCTGCACAGAGGGCAGCCCCCCACCAGCTGTCCCCACCCGCCCCCTGCACAGCTGGTGGCTGCTACCTGTCGTGCTCGCTCTGCAGCCTCCGCAGCTCCTCCTCCAGGCCGCGCTGCCGGTGGCCGTCCTGCACCAGGCGCTCGCGCTCCTCCAGGAGGGCCAGCTCCTGCGCCTCCACGCTGGCCTTCTGCGCCTGCAGCTGCTCGTGCCTGGACAGACCAAGGCGCAGGGGGCTGCAGAGACCTGGCCTGGGGGAGCAGGCAGCGGACTGCCTGGACCTGAGGTCTGCCAGGACCTGCTCAGCAGAGGCCCCCGCAAAGCCCGGTGCTCACCACGCCCCAGGGGCACAGCCGTAGAAGGGGCACATGGGGGGGGCAGTGCTTCCGTCGGGGGCAGAGGAGCTGGGTCTGGGGGAGACTCACCGGCCCTGCAGCTCCCGGTGGGCCAGCTCCAGGGCCCGCATGTTGGCCTTGAGGTCCCGGTGCCGGGCCAGCAGCCCCTCCAGCTCGGCCTCCTGCCGCCGCTGCAGCTGGGCCAGCGCCTCGTGGTCCCGCAGCAGGGCCTGCTGCTGCCCGCGGGTCTCCTCCTGCGACCGCCGCGCCGCCTGTACCTCCTCCTCCAGCACCCCCAGCTTCTTGTGCAGCTCCTGGCCCTGCAGCTCCAGCACAGACTTCTCCGCCTGGGGCAGGGGCGGGGGCACCGCGAGAGTGGAACCCCAGGCCGGAGAGGGAGCAAGGGACAGGGGCAGGCCAGAGGGCAGGAGGCAAAGCTGTGGAGGGGGTAGAGGGCTGGCTGGGGGCAGCAGGGAGCCAGAGGCAGAGGTGAATGGGCAAGGGGAGGGGAGAGGGATCAGGGCTGGTGCCAGGCCGTGGAGGGGAAGGCAAGGGGCGCAAGCTGGCTGTGGAGAAGGGGCTGGAGCCCGAGAAACATGGGCACAGCCATGGGGGCTGGAGGCGGGCAGAAAGGTAGGGGAAGTGGGCAGGGGTCGGGCGGGGACGGGCACGCAGCCACCACCCACCTGCAGGCGACTGCTGTACTCCTGGGCCTGCTGGCTCTGCAACAGCAGCTCCTGGGCCCGGCCCTGCAGGCTGCCCAGCTGCCCCTCCAGCAGCTGCAGCTGCCCCTGCAAAGCCGTCTTCTCGGCCACCAGCGTTGCATTCTGCTCGGCACGGAGGGCAGTTAGCGGCCGGCCTCTGCCCACCTCAGCCCCCTGCCCGCCACCGTCCACCACTCACACTGCGCTCCACCTCGATGAGCCGCCCGCTCTGGGCCTCCGTAGTCCACGGCTCAGCGTGCTCCTGGGGCTCCAGCCCCGCGGGGCCCTGGCACAGCTGCAGGGAGAGGCCTGGGCGGTCACTGGACCTGAACAGAGGACCCTTGCCCACAACCCTGCACGCCTGGCTGTCACGGCTCCATCACTCTCATCCTGCCCCTGTCACTGTCTCTCGGGGCTACAGCACGCGACTGGCCCCTGTGCTCCTCCCGCAGGTCCTGCTCGTCCTCGGGCCCCAGTTTCAACATCACTTTCTGCAGAAAGCCCCCCTGACCAACCCCACACGTGCCCACTGGCCCCTGGCACCTCCTGTGATAGTCCCCCGATTTCCTGCCTCTGTGCCAGGTGAACTGTGAGCTCCCTTGCATATGGCACCCCAGTGCTGAGCACTGGGCCCACACACTGCAGGGGCGTCAGAAATAACGACTGACTTACGACGACAGCAAAAGCGATTGAGCTCACTAGGAAGTGGGGGACAGGGGGAGCCAAGCAAGAAAGACACAGCAGTCGCCTCGGAACAAAGCCACCATCTGTCCATCTGAGGGATGGGGAGACAAGGCCCCAGAGACCACCGGGCCTTGGCAGAGTCAGCCTGGCTCTCAGCACAGTGCTCCTGCCAACAGGTCCCCACGGAGTCACAGGGAGCCACTGGCCAAGAATAGAGGGGCAAGACCAGAGGGGCCGCTGGAGGGACGGGGGCCCGTGCAGCCTGGCCCGTCGGCATGCAGGACGGACGGAGGGAGGGGCGGGACGAGGCCCCCCAACTCCCAGGGTGAAGCCGCACCTGGAACAGCTCCTCTTCCAGCTTCTGGGCCCTCGCCTTGAGCTTCATCAGCGCCTCCTCCTTGCTGGTGGCCACCGCCTGCAGCTCCGTCTTCATCCGCTGCTCCAGGCCCTGGTACCTGCCAGGAGAAGCCTTGGCATCGACCCCCTCCTCCAGCCTCTGCCTGGTGCGCTCTGCCCCTCGGGCAGTGCCCCCACCTCTGTTGCTGAAATTCCTTTTCCCGAAGGAACTCCTGGCGCTCCAGAGTCGCCTGCTCCAGCTCACTCTGCAGACGCTCCAGCCGGGCCCCCAGCTCCTGGCCCCGCACCACAGCCTTCTCCAGCTCCTGCGGGCAGACAGAGCGGGCTCAGGGCCAGGAGGACATACCACCCCCGTCACCCAGGGAGGGACAGACACAGGGGCTTGAGCGTCAGGAGACCTGGCTTTCTGCCCTTGCTCTGTCACCCTAGACCCGTGGTCGGCAAACTGCAGCTCGAGAGAGAGCCACATGCGGCTCTTTGGCCTCTGGAGTGTGGCTCTTCCACAAAATACCACGACCTGGGCGAGTCTATATTGAAGAAGTGGCGTTAGGAGAAGTTTAAAAAAATGTGGCTCTCCAAAGAAATGTCAATCGTGGTACTGTTGATATTTGGCTCTGTGGACTGATGAGTTTGCCGACCACTGCCCTAGACAAACAGCTTTAACCTTTGGGCCTCTACTCCCAGATCTGTACAATGGGAGCAAAGCCTGGTGGGCCGGGCAGAATGGGTTTGAAAGAACTGGGGGTTGTAAGTCTGGCGGGGCGTGAGGGAGGCTCTGGGCCGGAGTCGGAGACCCCTCTCCGAGTCGTCACCTCTCTGAGCCCTTGCTTCCTGATGAGCCCAGCGTCCGGTGGACGGGCCCTGCGAGCTGAGGGCATCCTAGCCATGAAGGAGCGGGCTCAGCGGAAGCAGATCTGGAGCGAGCCCTCAGCCACCGGGGAGGGCCACAGGAGGCAGGAACTGGTGAACACCAGGCCTGACCACAGTGGGGCTGGGGGGGGAGGGGGACAGAGATGCCAGGGCCCGGGGCCTCTGGCAGTTGGGCCACACCATTGCGGAATGGGGCAGGAGGCCCAGTTTGAGCTGTGGGCCCCAGAGGGGAGGTAGACCAAACCATTCCGAGGTGTGGGGGTCCCGCAGGAGAAAACCACAGGGCGAGGCCAACTCTGGCCAAGCAGCCCCACAAATCCTGCCTCCGGAAACCAAGCCAGCAGCCTTTGCTCTGAGCTTCCTGGCTTATTAAACCCCCACCTCCCCTCAGGTCTCCCCTCCCAAGCAATGCACTTCCAGACACACCTTTGCCTACTGCCTTTCCCTGGGAAAAAAACTACAAGTCCCATGATGCCCTGCTGCTGACAGCCGAGGGCTGAGGGGTAAGAATACTGGTACAATGAAGAAGCACTGAACCTCTGCCCGGAGTACTGCTCTGCCCTCGCCCAGGCCCTGGCCAGAGCCCTCGGGACCCTCCCCACTGCACCTCCTGTCCTCCCCCCAGTCCAGGAGGCCCATTTGGACAACCCCCTCGGCTCCTGGTTCTCTGACCTGGTTCCCTGACCTGGTTCCCCGGTTCCCTGGCTGGTCACCTCCTCCTGCGCCCCAGCCACTTATCACCGGGCAGTGCTCTGACCAGGAAATCTCACAAAACTCCCCACGTGGTCCTCAGCCTCTTCCACCCACTCAGTCCTCAGAGCTGGCTCTTCCAGCCAGCCGGCCCCACCCTCACCCTCACCCTCACGGCCCACCTGCTGGCATTCTCTCTCCACAGTCATTACGTACAGCATCCTGTGAGGCGGGTCATTTTTATTCCGGTTTCACAGGTGAGTAAACCAAGACTCAAGAGAGGTGAGGTAACTTGCCAAAAGCCACAGAGCTGGTAAGTAGGGGGTTCAGGCCATAACCCAGGTCTGCCTGACAGCACCTCAGTCACATCCTTCAGAGTGGACCCTGACCCACATCCCCAGATCCCTCCTGCATAATGCCCAACTGCGGGGGTCAACCCAATAGTGTGTGGTACCCCACTTCTCTCCCCTGGGAGGAGTCTCAGATCCAATTACTCCTCCTTGCTGAACCTCGGTACCATAGGGATGCTCAGGCGGGAGATTCCATGCCTGTCCGGGGCACACCCTCCCCCCAGCACTGACCCACCGACCCCAACACCCTTGGCATTGCCTCCTGTCTTCTCCCAGTCCTCTGAGGGCCTTTCGCCACCCGGCCCTGCCCCCTCTGCTCCAGGAGCTCCCCGGCCTCCTTCCACTGCCCTCCTCCCTGCTCACTGCCAGCCTCCCTCCCCCAGGAGGCCTGCCCTCACGGGTGTGCTCCCTGAGCCAACACGGCTCCCCGCACCGTCCCGGCTCCACCCCAGGCTGGGGGCGCTTCCCCGAGTGTGGGCATGCTGGCTGCCTGCTTCCGGGCCTGGCCACCTGGAGACACCCACCGACAGGTTCGAACGAATGAATAAAGGGGGTTCCAGGCCTCCTCTCTCTTCCATTTCCTGCCCAGGCCCAGCCAGCCTCACCAGCCACCTGGACCACAGCCACTGCCTCCAAGAGGCTCCAGGCCCCTGCACACCCGGGGGACCCTTCTCAAACCCAGCCGCACGCAGCTCTGCCGCGCCCCGGTGGCTCTCCCCGCCTGGGGGTGGAGCGCTAACACCTGACGAGCTGGCCCTGCACCCTGCTCCAGCCCCCCACTCCTCCTGGGCCCCTGAAGACCTTGGCATAGGCTGTTCCTGGGGACGAAATGTCCTTCCCCCTCTAGTGGCATCTTGACCTTCTCAGAACCCGCCCCAAAGCCTCTTGCCCAACCCCGGCGTCGGCTCCCTCTCCCGCAGGCTCCCACAGCACCCGGCTCTTCTAACCAACGTGTCAACCAGCAGGCACCAAGCTCTCCCACCTCTCTCTCTCTTGGTCTCCCACAAGACCCGCCAGGCAGCCAGGAAGAGTACCCCCATTTTACAGAAGGAGGCACTGGGGTGCAGATGAATGACTGCTGAGGTCAGGGAGCCAGGATTTGCACCCAGGCCCCCTGCCCACACCCTTATCCCCTCCAAAGTCATCCCATCAGACGTGGGGGCACCTGCCCCTTTCCCGGGCCAGGCGTGCCTTTAGAAGGCAGGAAGGGACTTCGTCGTTTTACCTCCCGTCCCAGCTCGCCGCTGGGCGCAGTGGCCGAGGACGGAACGAATAACCCCGCGCCCCAGCCCCTGGTTCCAATGGGCCCGGAGCCCCGTTTCCTGGCCCCGAAGGGATGTGAGCACCCACCTACCTCCTGGAGGGCCTGCCGCTCGCGGTGCGCCCGCTCGGCCTCCTCCTGGTGCTGCTGGCTCTCGCTCTCCAGGACCTGCAGCCGCTGCTCGGCGGCCTGGGCCCGGGCCCGCAGCCGGGGCGCCTCCCGCTCCCACTGCCTCCGCTCTCGGCCGGCCGCCGCCAGCGCCTCCGCCAGCGCCTCCCGCTCCCGCGACGCGGCCTCCAGCTCCCGGCGGGCCGCCTCCTCGGCCTCCCGCAGCCGGGCCTGCTCCCGGGCCTGGGCGGCCACCTCCCCGTGGGCCTCGGCCTCTGCCCGCCGGGCCTGCGCCAGCTCCTCCGAGAGCCGCGCCGCCTCCGAGCTGCGGGCCTCCAGCCTCCGGGCCTGGGCCTCCAGCTCGGCCCTCAGCCGAGCCACCTCCGCCCTGAGGGCCTCCTGCTCTGGGTCACCCCGGGTCAGGATCTCTCCCGGGACGGGTCCCTCCAAGGCCTGGGCCTGGGGAGCCATTTCCGGCTTCTGAGCTGGGTCCCTGACTCTCTCCTCCGGCCGAGGCTCCTGCGCTCTGGCCTCGGGGTGCTCCCGGGGGAGATCCAGCCTCTGCACCTGGAGGCGGGGCTCTGTGGGTTCCGGCTGGCTCTCGGGGACCCCCTGGCTTAGCCCCTGGGCCTGGGGCACTGCCTCCCCCGTCTCTTCTCTCCACACCAGCTGGGCCTGAACTTTGACCTCTAAACCCGGAGGTGGGGTCCCAGAGGCCGGGGTCTGGAGAGGGACTCCGGGGGCAGCCTCCTCCAGGGGCTCCCGTGTCTCTGCAGAGGCACCTGACTCCTGAGGTGCCAGGTCCAAGGTCTGGGGGGCCGTGGCGGCCGTCGAAAGGGGCCTCTGAGTCGCTTGAGGGTCTGAATCCAATGTCTGGGGACTCTCCGCTGACCCCTGGAGGGCTGAGTCTGATGCTGGGCGAGCCAAGTCCCAGGCCGGAGGGTCTGCGTCCCCTGCGTGGCCAGCCGAGGCCTGGGGACCATGGCCTGCCGCCGGGCAGGTCTGGGGAGCCCCAGCCAGTGTGGGCACCTGGGCGTCCTCACGCGGCTCCTCCAGCAGGGGGCGCTGAGGGCACATGGGAGGGAGGGTCAGGCCCAGCGGGGCCACCAGGCAGGGCGGGGAGGACGGCCGGCCGGGAAGGCCTCACTCACCGGGCCGCCTGGCTGCCCCTGTAAGGCCTGCAGCAGGCCGCGGAGCTCCCGGTTCTCCCGCTCCAGGGTCCGCAGCTGCCCGGCCTCTGCCTCCCTCACTTCGTCCTGGATGGAGGGGGCCGCTCCTGGCAGGGGTGCTGGGGTGTGCGAGGAGGTCAGGACCCCTGCCCACCCTTCGTCCTGCCACACTCCCCACCCACCCACCCCCGGCACCTCCAGAGGCTTGGGGGCAGGGGATGAAGTCAGAAGCCACCCCACCACAGCTGCAGGATGGACACCCGGGCAGCCCCCAACCCCAGCTCCACTCACACTCCCCGGGGGAGCTGGGCGGCGGCTCCAGGCTCCGCTGAAGCTCCAGCTCCAGCTCCACGTTCTCCTCCACCAGCTGGTCCACCTGGTGCCGCAGCGAAGCCAGCTCCTGGGGGTGGGGCAGGGTCAGGCCCGGCCCCGTGTGGAGGCGAGAGGACCCCTGAAGAACACTAGGAGGTGGGGGTCCCAGGGGTTCCCTCGGGAGCCCCGGGGGACCCTCGGGGTCCCTCTGGCCAGCTCACCGCGTGAGCCTCGCCCAGCCGGGTCCGCAGAAGCAGGTTCTCGCGCTGCGTCTCGTGCAGCCGAGCACAGCGCTCCTGCGCGGCCTCCAGCTGCTCCTCCAGCAGCGCCTTCGAGGCCTCCAGGGTCCCCGAGAGCGCCCGCTCCTCCTGCGGGGAGAGGGGGGACACAGTGTTTCCTGTGCCCGGGCACCCAGGACCCCAATCCTGTCTCCCGTCCCCTCCCTGACCCCACACCTGCCCCTTCCAGGTACCACTTCCCCAGCACCTGGCCCTGCCCCTTCTCCCCAGAAACCGCCTTCCAAGGCCGCATCCTGCGGGGACCTGCTCATCAGCCCCCACTGAGAGGGACTCTCTCCAGACACCCCATCCCCTGCATCGGGCCCCGCCCTCCTCCCCAGGACCTACCTGTACCCACAACCCCCACTTTCCCCTCCATCTGCCCCTTCGTCCAGGGGGCCTTTCCCCAGACACCTCCTCACCCATTTCTCCGGGCCTGGCCGTGACCTCAGTAAGGCCTGAGTCTCCCTTTTCCAGGCCCCAAGGTGCTCCTTCTCGAGGCCTACCCTCTCCCCTGCAGGCCCCGCCTCCCGCAAGCCCCGCCCTCCCAGGCCCCGCCTCCCTCTAGCCCCGCCCCGGCCCACCTCCAGCTGGCCCTTGCAGGCCTCGGCCGCCTGCAGCCGCTCCCGGCAGCGCCGCAGCTCCTCCTGCAAGCGGGGCAGGCGGCCCGCACGCTCCCGCAGCGCCTCTGCCTCCTCGCGGTACAGCCCGGCCCGCTTGGCCTGCCCCGACAGCGCCTGGGCCTGGGCCAGACGGCGCGGGCGTTGGGAACGGCCAGCCCTGCGCAGCCGCGGGGACTGGGGACGTGGACGAGCCCGGGGAGAGGGGGCCCGTGGGACGCGGCAGGGGCCGGGCAAGGCCAGGGGTCAGGGAAGGGGGCGATGGCCAGCAGCGCCTGAACGCACCTCCTGGCGGAGCCTTCGAACGTCGGCCTCCAAGCCCTGCACCTCCTCCTGGGAGTCCAGCAGCAGCTCGGCCTTCTCCTCCCTGCAGGAAGGAGAGGCTGGAGGGACCGGGGACCAGAACCCCGACCCTTCCCTGGCCCGATCCGGCCCAGATGCCTGGGGCTGGGCCCGTCCCCACTCACAGCTCCTGGCGCAGGCGGCGCAGCTGGGCCTTGGTGTTGGCCAGCTGCAGGGCCAGATGGCTGGAGGGGCCCTCCAGAGGGATCCCGGCAGGAGCCTCCGGCAACAGGGGGGTTGGCTCTCGCTCCAACAGCAGCTCAGCCAGCCGCTGTGGGAGGTCGAGGGTCAGGGGTCAGAAGTAACCTACCCTCTGCTCCCTACATCTCCTCCCGCCCCCTACATCTTCTCCCTCCCTCTACCCCCTGCCCCATTCACCACAATCGGAAGTTGGCTCTTACAGCCCTGCCAGCCAAAGACCCCCAACCCCAACCCCACACCTGAGCCTCGACTTCCACCTCCCCACACACCTGGGTCCCCGCGGCCCTCCCGTGCCTCCCCCTGGCCCTCTGCACCACCCCTGCTGCCCCACCTGGGCCCCCACATCGCGCTCCCGCGCCAGCCTCAGCAGGGTCCCCATCAGGCTCCGGCACAGCCTCTCCAGCTCGGCAGGCGCCAGCTCCCCGGGCTCGGGCCCCGCCAGGGCCAGCACCAGGCCCGCCCCCGGCTGGGTCACCTGGGGGGGGGGGGAGGGAAGGCGTTCAGCCTCAGAAGCTGGGGACAGGCTGTCCCCAGGCGGCGCAGGTCCGTACCTCCTGGATGGCCGCGGCCAGCTCACTCTGCACCTCCAGGCTGAGGCCCTGGATGTGCCGGATGAAGAGTTCCCGGTGCTCACACTGCAGGGGAGCCAGTGGGGGCGGGGGTGAGGGCTGGCCAGAGGCTCCCCCCTCTGCAGCCCCAGCTGCCCCCCCCAACCTGCCCACTCCCCCTCACCTGCACGGCCGCCCCCAGCAACAGCCGAAGGATGCCTTCCAGCTCCTCCACCGCCGCCTCTGCAGGGCACAAGCCACAGGGGTTAACAGGTGGCAGGAGGGGTAGACACGGGAAGTGGGGTGTGGGAGAGGGTACCTGAGAAGGGGTCGAACCCCAGTGCCTGAAGGTCTGGGGGTGCCGACAGGATCAGCAGCTGCAGCTCCTCCTGAGGGCACAGAGCGGGGAGATGAGGCGGGCCTTCCTGGGGTGGGGGGCTCCAAGCTCAGCCCCCCACTCCCGACCCTCACCTGGTAGAAGTCCCGCAGGCGGCCCCACAGCTGGCTCAGGTTCCGCACCCGACTGGCTGCCGGATCGCCATGGCCCCTGATCCCCCGAGAGCCCCCTCGGGAACTGGGGGCACTGTGGGCAGAGGGGGCCATTGGTTGGAGAGGGACTCGAGGACCCACCTCCCCTCAGCCAGGCTCCGCCCACCAGCCTGTGCCACCCGCTCCCCGCAGACCTGGGGGCCCCTTACATGATGCCCAGCACCCGGAGGAGCAGGGCCCCATCACTGAGACGCAAGAACCTCTTCTCGGGACAAAGGGGCCCCTCTCCTTCCTCCTCCTCCTCCTCCTCTTCCTCCTCTGGCTCCTCGGCCTCTCCCACCAGCCCAGCCAGCCCCAGCGCCTGTGGGAGCACAGAGAGGTCAGCTGGCCCAGGTGAAGCCCCCTCCACAGAGTGAATCCTGAGCCCCTTGAATCCAGCTCCCTGAACCCCAGAGCCAATCCCCGCTCCTCACCTGACTGTCCCTGGGCCCCAAGATCTGGACCCCTTTTCCTGCCTCACAGCTGCTGGACTTCAGCCCCATATGTAAGTCCAGCCCCCACACTCCGCATCTCTGCCCCATCCTCCCCACCCCCACCCAGCCCCTCCCGAGTGCTCACTTCCCCTGCCACCGCCTTCCCGCGGCGCCTCACCCAGGTGGCCAGGCTCCCGCTCAGAAAGCCCCTGAGTCTGGGTCCCTTGCCCCCGTCCATGACAGGTCAGGGTGCTGGTCGCGCTGTGGCAGCCACACCTGCCCGGGAGGAAGAGGAAGTCTCCGGGTGGGGGATCCCGGGCCTAGCCACAGACACCCCGTACAGCTTCCTCCTTCCGGGTGCAGGCTGGCTGTGCACCCCCAGAGTCCTTCCTCTGCCCCCACTTCGCCCTGCTGCACCCTGCCAGCATCGTCCGCAGGGACTGAGGTTCACAGCTCTCGGGGCTCCGTGGGCAAAGGCAGGTGAGTCTCCCCTCTCTGGGCCTCTGTTTCCCAACTTGAAACCCGAGAGGGGGACCTCTTCGGCCCTGCACCTTCCAGAACCTCTCAGGGGGCCCCAGCCTCATGGGGTGCGTCTGGGTGCCCACAGCTGCATCTTCTCTTTGCTGGCTTGCTGGCTTCTCTTCCCCTAGATGTTTCTCCAACTTGCCCAACCTGTCGCCCACTGCCAAGCCTGGCTCGATGCCACCTCCCCCAGCAACCCCCACCCGCACATTCTAAGCTGAGATGGGACATCTGGGCCACGGGCAAAGGACCTCACCGGCCTCAGTGTCCCGTTTGTAAAAGGGGAGGCTTCTGAGGGGGGAGTTCAACGCAGAGACCAGCAGCATAGTCTCTTAGACCCGTGGTCGGCAAACTGCGGCTCGAGAGCCACATGCGGCTCTTTGGCCCCTTGAGTGTGGCTCTTCCACAAAATACCACGGGCGGGCGGGCACATACAGTGCGATTGAAATTTCATGGCCCGTGCACAGAAGTCGATTTTCAGCTCTCAAAAGAAATTTCAATCGTTGTCCTGCTGATACTTGGCCTGTGGACTCCTGAGTTTGCCGACCTCTGGGCTAGACCAACAGGCCAGGACCTCCCGGTTCCCCACTGCTCTATACTGGCCGCATTGCTTCACCACATGGTCCCTGGGGAGACAGCTCCCCCAAACCACACTGTAGCGTGGCAGCGATGATAGGTGCGTGGATGGAAAGGGATTTTACCTTCGGAGAGGCACCCGGAGGGGGCTCAACAATGAAAGTGAAAAAAGATTAAAATAATAAACAAGAACATTTAAATTAAATAAGTGGCCCTAGCAGGTGTGGCCCAGTGGATAGAGTACTGGCCTATGGACTAAAGGGTCCCAGGTTCAATTCCAATTAAGGGCACATGCCCAGGTTGTGTGCTCAGTCCCCAGTAGGGGGCATGCAGGAGGCAGCCAATCAATGATTTCCTTTTATTGATGCTTCTATCTCTCCTTCTCTCAAATCAATAAAAATATGTTGTTGTTTTTTTTAAGTTTATTTCCAAAACTGGTTTGGCTCAGTGGATAGAGTGTCAGCCTGTGGACTGAAAGGTCCCAGGTTTGATTCCGGTCGGGGGCATGTGCCTTGGTTGAGGGCACATCCCCAGTGGGGCATGTGCAGGAGGCGGCTGATTGATGTTTCTCTCTCATCGATGTTTCTGTCCCTCTCCCTTCCTCTCTGTAAAAAAATCAATAAAATATATTTTTAAAAAATAAAATGAAATAAAAATCAATAAAAACATTAAAAAACAACAGCAGTGGCGCTGAGATCAGGGATGACTGGGTTAACCAGGCAAAGTGGGGAGAAGGAAGGGCTTTCCCGGCCGCGGGAAGAGCGTGTACAGTGGCTCGGTGGCAGCTGGGAGTAGGACCAGCATCAGGTTCAGAAACCACGTGTGTTTCATCGATTGCAAGACATCACTTCTCACAGTTACGTCTCTGAAGTCAGGCGCCGCGGTAGCATGGCCGGCCAGCCGGCTGGCTGTGGTTCTAACACAGCTGCCTCTGTCGGCCCGTGCTCACACTTCAAAGCCCTGAACCTGCCGAGACCAGTTTGGCTCAGTGGATAGAGTGTCAAACTGCGGACTGAGAAGTCCCAGGTTCGATTCCGGTCAAGGGCATGTACCTTGACTGCAGGCACATCCTCAGTGGGGGGCTTGCAGGAGGCGGCTGATGGATGTCTCTCTCTCATTGATGTTTCTAGCTCTCTATCCCTCTCCCTTCCTCTCTGTAAAAAATCAATAAAATATATATTTTGTAAAAAAAGCCCTGAACCTGCAGAGAGGGCAGCAGCAGCTTGGGGAAAGACCCCCCAGCGAGATCAGAAGCTCTTTAACCCCGACTCCCATGGGAGGAGCCCTCGGGGAGCACGGCCAGATGGGCAGTCAGGCGTCCCCAATAGCAGTGATAGCAGAGCTGAGTGGAGGGCGGACTCCGAGGGACGCTGGTGGCCGGAGAGGGGAAGGACTGGTCTCCAGCTCCCACTCCTGGCCACTCAAGGAGGAGGGGTCAGGGAAGCACACACATCGCGCCTGGAGGGGAGGGAACTGTACCCGTGGAGTTTTCCGGGCACCAAAAACGATTTCTCTTGCTTCAAGTGTGCGTCAGGTTTCCATGTGATGGGACTCTACCGCTATGTCAGAGAGAGCTCCCTCGGGAAGTGTGAAATAGGTTCCAGGGACGGGGAGCCTCCCGGAGGCAAGGGCCGCGTTCCCCGTTTCCTGACCGGCCTCGTTTACCGTCGGGGCGTCTCGGATGTGATCGGACACGGGGCCACAAGAGCAAGTGTGGTACACCAGGCTCTCCACGCGCCGGTCCTGGTTACAAGTACGGTACACGCGGGAATGCACGTGCCCTGGACCAGTGTGTGAAGTCTGGACTCCAGATTCCCGCCGGTGGACAGAGGAGGAAACTGAGGCTCAGAGGGGTCCCTGACCTCCCAACGGCACCCGCTCTCAGTGGTGGGACCACCTGAAGGAGGCAGAGGGGCCAGGGCGCCAAGATGCTCCGCACCCAGGTGAGCTGGTCCGACCAGGCAATGGGAGCCACGCAAGGAGGGGGTTGGCAGGAGAGCCGTCTCACCCCCGGGGGCGCCTGCAGAGGGCCCTCCTCTCGGGGAGTCGCCCCGAGGATTTGCGGAGCGGGCGCCTGGCTCCCACGCTCCTGAATGCTCCCGGGGGCAGCTCAGGTATCGGGGTCCGGCCCAGTGGGGCCCCTGGTGGAGCTGACTTCTGCTCGGGCACCCTCGGCGGACTCCAGCCCAGGAAGTCCTCCGGGCCCTCTGCTGGGGTTACCCAAGCGCCCCCCTGGGCCTCCTCTCCCAGCCACAGCGTCCTCGCCTCCGAGGCAGGGGCCGTGTCGCAATTGCTCTCACATCCGTCCCTCCAGACATGCCTGGCTGCACCCGGCTCGTCTCTGAGTTCAGCTGAGTCAGGCCGAGGGAGGCAGGGGGCGGGGGTAGGGGGAATGGGGGCTGCAGAGGGGTTCCCTCACCCCCTGACATGCAGATCCTGGGATTTTCAGGCTCAGTTAGCGCTGAGGGATGTTTTTTAATGTAACTTTTTTAAATTTATTTTTTTCAGAGGCTGACAATGATCCCCTTCCTTTGAACACATTTTTCCTTCGAAGAAGTTTTCAGATTCCTGATCAAAAATGTCAAGAGTTGCCGAAACTGGTTTGGCTCAGTGGATGGAGCGTCGGCCTGCGGACTGAGGGGTCCCGGGTTTGATTCCAGTCAAGGGCATATGCCTTCATTGAGGGCATGCAGGAGGCGGCTGATTGGTGTCTCTCTCTCTCATCGATGTTTCTGGCTCTCTATCCCGCTCCCTTCTTCTCTGTAAAACATCAATAAAATACATATATTTTTTTTCAATGTCAAGAGTGCATCAGGTATAGAAAAAAATCAAGCCTTCCCCTGAGCACCCCCAACGCCCCGTCCTCGGTCCCCTTCCCGCGTTCTGCGTCCCTCTGCGATGCCACAGCCGCGTCACTCTGGACCAGGCGGTTGCAGCCACAGCCACAGCTGGGCACCTCCTTGTTGTGCGATAGAGTTTGCAGTCCGCCTCACTGCCGTTCGGGAACACCGGCCTTGGCCTTGACGGCCGTGTGGTATTCTCACGTGCTGCCACCCCAGCATCACTTAAACCAGCCGTCGCCAACCTTCCGGACCTCAGGCACCACCAGTGGTCCACGGGACCCCGGTTGGCGACCGCTGATTTAAACGGTCTCTTGTTGACAAATAGTTTGCACATTTGCATCTGTTGCTATTGCTTCGGTGCCACAGGAAGTGCCCATCTCGGGTAGCTTTTTCTGGCAGGTTTTAAGCAGTTCACGGCCTGGAACCCAAGAAGTGGGTGAAAAGCAGAGAAAGAAGCAGACAAGTGGACAGTGTGGACAACTGCCCCGTCTCCCCGCTGTCTCCTCCCTGGGGGCTCGGCGTCCCGTCTGCACAGCGGGGGCGGGGCAGGAAGAGCCAGGATCCGACCCCAAGGCCAGAGCAGAGGACTCTGGGGCCGGGAAAACAGGGATCATGGAGACCAGGGGAGGTGGTGGCCTGGTCCAGCCAGAGCCCCAGTCCAACAGAGCTGAGTCAGAGAGCGGCGTTTCTCCCAGAGCCCCGCCTGGCACCCCAGCATCCTGGGGGGGAATGGTGGTAGGAGAGGGGGACGCAGCCTCCAGTGCAGGGCCTTCTGGGCCCCGGGACCTCGGAGTCTAGCATCAGAGGGGCTCCCTCCCCCCAACCCAAGTGTTGGAGACATGTGGGATGGGGTAGGAGGAGGCAGTGGGAGCCAAAGCCAGGGAGGGCGGGCCCAGGGCCGAGTGCCCAGTGCCAGGCCAGGTGCCCAGGGACTCGGGTGTGGCTGCAAGAACTGGGCCCGAGCAGCTGAAAACACCCCAGCCCCACTGCCTGCCACTGGGCCAGCTCTCCCTTCCTGCTCTCCCCAGGGCACCCCACACTTATAGGGGATCTGCCCTGCCTCCCCTGAGCCTTGTACCAAAGCTAGGGCACCCGCCTCCTCTAGGCCGCCTCCACCCAAAGCCCAAGGAGGCTCCTCCCTGTACTTTGTGGGTGTTTTATTTTGGGGGGGGGGGTTGAGGGAGGATATTGGTTTATTTTTTAATGTAACTTTTTTAAATTTAGTTTTAAACAATCCTCACCCAAGCATATTTTTCCATTGATTTTTAGAGAGAGTGGAAGGGAAAGGGAGACGCAGAGACACACTGAAGTGAGAGAGACACACTGATTGGTTGCCTCCTGCATGCCCCTGACCAGGGCCGGGAGCCTGCAACCCAGGTATGTGCCCTTGACCGGAATCGAACCCGGGTCCCTTCAGTCCGCAGGCCGATGCTCTATCCACTGAGCCAAACCAGCTAAGGCTCATCCCCTCCTTTAAAAATATGTATTTTTTTTAAAAATCGATTTCAGAGAGGAAGGGAGAGGGAGAAACATCCATGATGAGAATCATTGATCAGCTGCCTCCTGGCACACCCCCTACTGGGGATCAAGCCTGCATGTGCCCTTGACCAGAATCGAACCGGGGACCTCCCAATCCACAGTCTAATGCTCTATCCACTGTGCCACACCAGCTAGGGCTCATCTCCCTTTTATCATGAAGAAACTGATACACAGAGAGGCTAAGTCACTTCCTTAAGGCCACACAGCCAGGATACGGGAAGGCAGACAAATGAATGCTTTTGAACAAATGGATTCCTATTTCAGAAATAGGAAAAGTGACACGCAAAGGGGCTTGGGGTCAGGAGGGCGTCTGAGGGTAAACCCAAGTGCTCAGGCCCCGAGCGTGGCATCCCCTCCCCTCCCGC
The DNA here is from genome assembly GCA_011751065.1 of Lasiurus cinereus. NCBI lineage: Eukaryota > Metazoa > Chordata > Mammalia > Chiroptera > Vespertilionidae > Lasiurus > Lasiurus cinereus. Next base: position 170,222 of record JAAGEH010000043.1, on the reverse strand, counting down.
TGCTTTGTGGGGGCCCTCTGGTGGGAGAGCAAGGTTGGAGCCAGCACCTCATTTGCAAGAGAGGGGCGACCCACCACCAAGCCCTGCCGGCCGCCCTGCTGATTGAAGGCAGCATTAAAGGCAGCTCCAGGCACCGTCACTAGCCACTCAGCTAGCAACACAAATGCAGAAGGTGGAACGCGGGTTGGGGAAGGGGGGGAGAGATGCGCACGCACACAGTCCTCAGAACAGCCTGTTTCCAGAGACCCTGAAACTGCCGCTGTCCTTCCACGTCCTCCCCAGGCAGGGCAGCGGGATCACGCCAGGGAACAGCCCAGCAGGAAACACAAACAGAACGGCATCGGCCGAGACCGGTGTGGCTCAGTGGATAGAGCATCGGCCTGCAGACTGAGAGGTCCCGGGTTCGATTCCCGTGAAGGGCTGGTACCTTGGTTGCGGGCACATCCCCATTGGGGAGCGTGCAGGAGGCAGCTGGTCGATGTCTCTCTCTCATCGATGTTTCTGGCTCTCTATCCCTTCTCCCTTCCTCTCTGTAAAAAATCAATAAAAAAATATATATATTTTTTAAAAGAATTTACTACTTGAAATTATTTTTAAAAAAACTAAAAAAAAAAACAGCCGAGACCGGTTTGGCTCAGTGGATAGAGCGTCGGCTTGCAGACTGAAAGGTCCCGGGTTCGATTCCGGTTGGGGGCATGTATCTTGCTTGCGGGCATATCCCCATTGTGGGGCGTGCATGAGGCGGCTGATCAATGTCTCTCTCTCATCAATGTTTCTGACTTTCTATCTCTCTCCCTTCCTCTCTGTGAAAAATCAATAAAATAAATTAAAAAAAAAACACAACAGCGTCTGAAGCTGCCCCTGCACTGGACATGACCAGATGCCCACTGAGCCGTGGCAGGTGGCCCCGGACCCCTCGCTGCCTTTACCTGGGCCGCTCCGCCCAGACTTTGCCCGTCTCTCTCTGTCACGCAGGACTCGGCACAGGCTGTCCCACGGCCTGCATCCCCCTCCCACGGCGTGTACCTGGCTGGCTGGCCCTCATTCCCCTCCCGGGCTCATGGTGTGAGTGTGGGAGGACCAGGGGCAAGCAGAGCCCCCAGCGCCTGACCTTGCCTTTCAGCCCTCCACAGGGAGGCAGCGCGCTCACCAGAGAGCAGCAGCTTCAGCTGGGGAGAAGCCCCCGGATTGCCAAGCCCTCTTTGCAGGGGCGCTGGCTGCACAACTTGGGAAGAGGCTAAAAACCACCACATTGTACACGCTTAACGAGTGAATTTCCTGCCCTAACCGGCGTGGCTCAGGGGATAGAGCGTCGTCCGAGGACCAAAGGGCTCGAGTTATGTTCTGGTCAAGGGCATGCACCTTGCTTGCAGGCTCCTCCCTGGCTCAGGCCCCGGTCAGGCTTGTGCAGGAGGCAAACAATAGATGTGTCTCTCTCATCGATGTTTCTCTCTGTCTTTCCCTTTCTCTTCCATTTCCCCTAAAAATCTATGGGAAAATATTCCTGGGTGAGGATTAACAAAATAATAACATAATAATAATAATAATAATAATAGCCAAAACCAATTTGGCTCAGTGGATAGAGCATCGGCCTGTGGACTGAAGGGTCCCAGGTTCGATTCTGGTTAAGGAATCTGACACAGCTCTCCTTCACTGGCCCGGCTCCCAGCGTCCTCTCCCTCCCCTGGGCGCGTTGTGTGGGGCAGCAACTTGGGGCCAACACCCCGCCCCCCGCCTAAGCCCCGCACACCTACTGCCACCCGATCCCTCTCCTGGAGCCCCGATCCCATGGCCTCAAAGACTGTGTCCTCCAAAGGCCTCTGCTTACCCTTCTCTCTGACCTCCCGGGAGCGCAGCCACCTGCTCAGGCCTGGGGGCAGGGAGGGGGTGCTCCCAGCAGGTGCTGGCTGGACCGGACGGGGCAGCCCTGGGGGAGTCAGGCTGGACACACAGGCACGCCTCACTTCATGGCCCCTCACGGCTGAGGCATTTACAAAATGAAGATAAGACCCTCCACCAGCAAAGGTTAGCACCGGCTTTGTGAGGGCACGCCCCACCTCAGACCTCAGAGCCCTCCTTCTCCCGGGACAGGGAAGGGGTGCCTGTCCCCAGCCCCCACCACCCGGGGCTAGAGCACCATCTCAGACCCACCCAGAGGCCAGCTGCAGGCCCCCTCTTCCCAAGCATGTGCTTCTCCCGCTGAGAACCTCAGCTTTCATCTCCTCAAACACTCTGGTATTGCCTCTTGTGTTTCTGGTTTGCAAACCCTGAGACCTTTGAATAAATCATCATTTATTTCTAGTTAAAACCTCCTGATTTCATCTACGCTCCGTCAACATAGCCCACCTGAATTGCCCCCCACCCTCACCACACCTTAGGCTGTGAGCTCCCCACACAGCGGGGGCCTAATGATCCTGCTTGCTGCTAAGCACATGGCTTCCCGGGGACAAAAGGCAAAGGCCCAAGAGCAGGGCCTGCAGAAGGCCACCGCCCAGCCCCACTTCCCACTGGCCTCCCTGGTCCCCAGTACACCCCCCACTGGTCAGGCCTGACCATCATCTTCTCCCCTCCTCACTTCACCTAGTCTCCTCTTCCAGGGAGTCCTCCTAGACTGAACCAGCACTGCCTCTACTGATGAAGATTTCCTCGCCTAGAATCTAAATGAGATCAACCAGCACCCAGAGATCAAATGCAGAGTCTGCCTACGGCCTTTCCAGATCTGCCCCCTCTGCAGTCTCTCCTTCCCTCGCTCTTCAGAACTCTGGCTTTCTCTGCTTGCAGACTGTTGCTTCCTAACTCCTCCTCCAAGAGGCCTTCCCTCCCACCTCCAAAATTACTGTATTTTCCGGCGTATAAGATGACCCCCAACTTTTCCAGTTAAAATATAGAGTTTGGGATATACTCGCCCCATAAGAGGACACCCGGCGTATAAGAGGACCCTTGACTTTTGAGAAGATTTTCCTGGGTTAAAAAGTTGTCTTATATGCCGTAAAATACGGGTAAGTCAAGGTCTCCTACAGTCAGTCCCCCTGCAGTCCCTGCCCCCTGCCCTCACAGCTATGACTGCCAGGAGGTCTGGGCCACAGCAAATCAGCCACTCAAAACCCCGGAGACAGGTGTGAACCAGAGAGTTTATTGCGGAAATCTGGCCAGCGGGGCTGGACGGGCCTCTGCCCCGGGCTGGGCAGGTGTAGGAGGAAAGGGAGAGGGGGTGCGCCTGGGCCAGGGCCTCAGAGCTGCGAGAGGATGTTGGGGGCCAGGCTGCAGGTGAGGCCGGTGCCATCTGGCTCCACGTTGAGGGCCTTCACCACACCATTCTCTATCACCATGGAGAACCTGCGGAGAGGGCGGCCCGTTACAAGAGCCGGGCCTGGAGGCTGGGCACAGAGAGGGAGGGAGGGTGGCAGGGGGCCCACAGGGGAACCTCCCACTTCTACCTCTTGAGCCGTCGATTCCCAAAGAGGGACACCAACGAATCATCCAGTAACAAATCTGTCTCCTAAGAAGAGAGACAGAAACCAGGGTCAGGAACCCCAAGAACGGCCCAACTCCCCCGCTGCTCCCCGCCTTGGTCATGCCCCTCTAAATTCCCGCTTCTGAGACCGGGTAGAGGCACCCCAGTCCAGCTGCACTCACCTTCCCAAAGGCCCCCGTGGGGTCAGCCAGCAGCCGAATCTAAAGAGAAAGCCAAGGTCACAGAAAAACCTCCGGCCTGGCCCCTGCCCCCCTGCAGGACCCACACCTCACCTTGCCTTCCGTGTTGTGGGCTCGTCCCCACTCTTCCGTCACAAAGACATCGTTCACACTCAGACAGGCCACCACCTGGACGCCCTTGGACTTCAAAGCCTCGGCCTGCTCCACGAACCCTGGCAGGTGCGTCTGGGGAGGGAAACAGACTCAGCACACTGCCCCACGGCTGTCTGTCCTTCCTCTCCAGGACTGCCGCCCCATCCCGCTCCCACTCCTTCCACCGGATAACGAGAACCGCCACGGTGCCTGCTAGCCTTGGCCCCGGGGACCGGGGGTCCACACTTAAGATTTCGGTGGTCAAGACCGTGAATTTCCTGTAGGCATAATTATGTCGTCTTTACCAAGTCCCTTCCAGAGTGCCCGTCAGGATCAATGAGAGGGTTGGGTTTCATTATACAGTGGTACCTCGAGATACGAGTGCCCTAACATATGAGATTTTTGAGATACGAGCTGTCGAGCGAGCGATTTTTGCTTTGAAATACGAGCAACATTTGAGATAGGAGTCATCGCGCGGATCGGCCGGCTGCACACGACCCACCAGTTTACCGCGACTCGAGCGTCTCATAGTTTCCCACGCCTAAGGTTACGGGATGAATTAAACTCATATCTCGAGGTACCCTTTCTTCTCCGCTCCTGAGACCGTTACCTTTTCCCACCTCTGACTATTTTCTGAACACTCTGAGATGGTACCCGCTCTGACTGTTTTCTAACACTCCGAGATGGTAATCGCTCTGACTGTTTTCTGAACACTCTGAGATGGTAACCAGCATACACCGCCTCTGACTGTTTTCTGACACTCTGAGACGGTAACCGGCACACGCCACCTGCACACAAGGCTGCAAGCGGCCGCAGGACAGCGCGGAGGGCTCGGAACAGTGCAGACGAGCGCCCCGTCCCCACCGCTGAGCCCCGAAGGGCAGGGCCTCACCTTGGAACAGCCCGGGGTAAAGGCTCCCGGGACTCCAAACAGCACCCCCTTCTTGCCCTTGAACAGCTCTGCCAGGTCCACCTTGTTCCCCGGCTGCCCCTCAAACACCACCACCGATGGGATGGCATCTCCCACCTAGAGGGAAGGACACACACGTCAAGGGTCAGGGAGCGGGGGGACAAGGGAAGGGCAGCAAACCCCGAGCCAGGGGACCGAGGGCCGGGACGCCGGGACGGGAGGGTGAGGCCCGGGCTGACTCAGGGCAGGGTGTCTGGACCAGTCAGAGCTTCCAGGGGCCCCTCCCAGTCCCCCCTCCCTCCCCCCACCGCCCGGTTACCACACATCCTCCGGGTTTCAAGTTAGTCCTCTCTCAGGGCCGTTGGTAACAACAGAAAAAGGGAGAGAACAACTCCCAGGTGTTGCAACACCTCCCAACAAGCTGTCTGGGTTTCAGGAAAGAAGAGCGATAGCTGGGCAGGAGGAGGAGGGTCAGGGGGCTGCCTGGGAGGGGGGGCGAGGGCTGAAAAATGGAGAGGATCCTGGTGGGTCTGTGTCCCCTCCCAAGATGCGAACAGCAGAAGGCGAGAAGCTTTAGTTACGGTGTTCTATTGGGGGGAGAGGGTGGTGGTGGGGGTACACCCAGGGGGTGCAGAGTAAAAATAGTGACCTCTGGAAGGGAAAGACCGGCCTACCTGGGAGAGGGTGAGGCTTCGTGGGCAGGAGGGAGGCGAGAGGGAGGGAGGGAGGTCGGGCTGGGACAGGATGGAGCAGGAGGAGGAGGAGGTCTCAGAAGAGTGGGGGGTCGGGGGAGGTAGTTCTACGCTGCCGGCGATGGTTCAGCATGAGTGCCCGGTGGGGATTCGCTGTGGGAGGCGTGGGCGGGGGGAGGCCTGGCCGGGCTCTAAGAGCCGTGTTTCAGAAGACGGGGCGAGTGGGGCCCGGGGGTAACCTGATACACGCGGGCAGGGGGGTCCAGCGGGGTTATGTGGGGGGCGGGGGGGAAAGGGGACCCAGGTGCAGAGGAGGTTCCAGAAGGTGGGGGGCCCCCCATCACAGGTGTCGCGGTAAACGTGGAGGAGAAGGTCTGAAAGCCTCAGGGTCAGTCCCGGGAGACGGTGCACGAACCCCTCCAAACTGCGGAGGACGGAGGGGTTTGCGGAGAGGATGAGGGGGACAGGGGGCGCGAGGAGCGCCGAGGGCGGCCGAGAGGGGTCCCCGGGGCAGGAAGGGGGAGGCCGGGAGGGGTTGGAGAGCGGAGGGCGAGCGCGAGAGGGGGCCCGGCCCGGCCCGGCGGGGCCCATGGTCACCTTGATCGGGGCCATGGCGACAGCGGCGCTTCGGAAGCCGCGGGCTCCGCCGAGCGTCCACGCCCGGCCTCCTGCCACGCACCCGCCGCCTCCCGCTGCCGCCGCCGCCGCCGCCGCACAACGGACGGCGAGCGCACGGGCGAGTACGGAGCTCGACAGGCGGCCCAGAATGCACATCCCAGGCGCTACCGAGGCCACAACCGCCCTGCGCCGCCCTCGCCCCAACCCCGCCTCCGGCGGCCGCGGGGGCCGGGCCTGGCTCGCCGTGCCGCAGCGCAGCCCGCAGGGGGCGGGGCCTCGGGACGCCGCGGGGTGGGCGGGGCGGGGCGGACGTAAGGGGCGGGGCTGGCATGACGGGCTGATTTGCATTTGGGGCGGGGCGGGGCTGGTGGGCGGGGCCTCTGGACGCCGGTGGCTCATTGGCACGCGAGGGGCGGCGTTGCTTGGAGGCGCCGGGTTAACGGGCCGCGGCGGGGAGACCGTTCCCGAACCGGAAGCGAGGGGCCGGAGACGACGGCCCCGGGCGCCTGCGTGGGGTAAAACACGCTGATTTCGCATATTCAGCGAGGGCCCCGGCACTGCGACTTTCCTTCCGTACAACCTGCCCCGCACCGGATTGGCAGCGAGTTGGAGGTGGGGCCCGGTCGCAACCACCGAGACAACCTCCGCCGGGATGCTTCCGGTAGCCACGCGTGACGCGAGGCAGCCTGGGCAGGACCCGCGCTCCCGCGAGCACCCCCAAGTTCCAGCAACTTCGGCCGCTTCCGCTCCTCCCCGCCCTGCCATAGGCTAGAGATGCGGGGGCGGCCCCGGAAGTGACGCGGCGGCGTGCCTGCCTCCTTCCGGTTCCGGCCGGGGCGGGGGCGGGGGGGAGAAGTGTGTTGCGGAGACATGAAGCTGCTGACCCACAATTTGCTGAGCTCGCACGTGCGAGGGGTGGGACCCCGTGGGTTCCCGCTGCGTCTCGAGGTACCGCACGGGGGGGAGGGGACGCTCCGGCGCCCGTCTCCCCGGGAGGGCGAGGGGGTAACCGGGCTCCGGTCCCTGCCCGACCAAAACCCCTCCGCCCCTGCAGGCTACCGAGGTCCGCGTCATCCCGGTGGAGTTCAACCCGGACTTCGTGGCTCGCATGATTCCCAAAGTGGAGTGGGCGGCGCTTCTGGAGGCGGCCGATCACGTGAGGGCCCTCCCCTTTGCCCGTGCGCCCCCCTCCCCCGACCGCTTTGCTCCTGGCCCGGGTTGGGGGTGCCCAGGGGTCATGCGGGTCTCTTGCCCACAGTTGCGCCTGGTCGAGGTGCCCAAAGGGCCCGTGCAGGGGTACGAGCAAGATGAGACGTTTCTGAGGAAGATGCACCACGTGCTGCTGGAGGTGAGGCTCGGCCCGGCCGCCACGTGCTTGCTGGCTGCACAGCCGCACCCGGAGGCAGCCGGTGCTCAGCTCTTTCCCGCTTGCCCGCAGGTGGAGGTGGTGGAGGGCACCCTGCAGTGCCCCGAGTCTGGACGTGTGTTCCCCATCACCCGCGGGATCCCCAACATGCTGCTGAATGAGGAGGAGACCGAGACTTAAAATCGTGCCCGGCATTCTTTTTTTTTTTTTTTCATACCGTGACCTTGTGTGTTTCCATGTCTTATCCTGTGGGTTAGTTTTGTCCCCGTGCGTTCCCGGCCCTTGACCCAAGTGACACGCCACACAGTGTTCTTGAGCTCGATATATATGTTTTTCTCATTAAAGGTTCAAAACCAAAAGCGGTTTCTCTTTGCAACAAATATACATTAAAATAGAGTCTCTGTACACCGAGGGCTCTGGGCCCTGGCTGGCCCCGTGTCCCTGCGCCTCCCTGGCCAAACCCAAAAATAAATATAGTGTTATTGCTCTGCAGGGCATGGAGGCAGTGCTCTCCCTACCCCCTGAGGAGCTGGGTGGGAGCTGAGGGGGGGAACCCTGGCCACCCCAGGGGTCCAGGGGCTGGAGCCTGCTTGGAGTTATTGCTTCGAGGGGTGGGGGTGGGGGGGCAGAATGCCCAATGCAAATGATGAGAGGAGCCAGGGGGTCCGGGGCCTTTGCTCTCCAAATGTCCCTCTGCTCTGGAGAGGGGGTCGGATTAAGCAGCAGCAAAAGCATCACCCACTGGGAGACTGCGGCCTCCGCTCCCTTCCCTCCCTGAGATCAGGCTTCTGCCCCGCTCCCCCGCACATCCCCGGCAGCCCCCTATGGCTTCCACAGCACCCCCTACACTCTGGGGGGGGGGGGCACGTTATGGCTTGCAAGGGGCAGCACTGTGCCCAGAGCCTGGGCACACACATTCCCAGCTTCTAACACCCCCGAAGAAGGGGGAGGGGAGGGCGTAGGGCCTGCTCCCAGGGGCTGATGGTATTGCCTTGGCCCTGCCAGCAGGCTGTGGCACTGCCGACCCCAGCTCTGCCCCCTGGGGGGCTGACCCCCTGCTGGGCGGGTCCTGCCAGCACCCCCACCCATGCCCACCCCTTGCCTCAGTCCATCATGGCCTCAAGCATCTCCAAGAACAACTTGTGCATGGGCACCTTGCCCTCCAGCTTCACCCCGTAGAAATGGGCCAGCACTTTGCCCGCTGTCTGGCGAAGGAGCGGCAGTGTGAGCAGCAGCCTGCCTGCCCGCCGCCGCTCGGCACCCCCTCCGGGGCCCGCCCGGCCGGCTTCGTACTCCAGCAGGGCCTCGTGGAGAGCTTCTCGCAGCTGCTCCACAGCCTCGGCATCTTCGATGTGCACAGAGTCTGCAAGGAGCGGGAAGGGAGCTGTTGACACGGACCATCTCCAGGAGGGACAGAGCCTGCATCTGCCTGGGCACTGAGGGATGGAGCCTACCCAGGAGCCAGTTGATTGAGGCAACACTCACTGCCCGTGCCCCTGAGCCGGGGCCCACCCTTTCTCAACTCGGTGCCCTCTGGTCCTCCCTACCTCGCCTCCCACTGAGTGGTTCACCTCTCCAGCAAGTCTGGCACTAGGGTTCAAAGTCCCAGGGGCAGTTCCTGGGCCTGCGCCTGCCTCGCTCTGTGGCTTGCAGCCAGGGGCTGCTCTTCCCTGTGCCTACTGCCTTGTCTGCAGACGGGGACTGCGCCACCAGGAGAGCTGTGGCGGGCCCTCTGGTGACCGACCCAGGCTCACCTGAGTTGGCAAGGGCCAGGGCCTTCAGCAGGACATACTCCTCCCGCTCCAGCCGCAGCGCCTGCAGTCGCCGCACTAGCTGCAGCAGGGCGGCCCCGAGCTCCCCCAGGCCAGCTGCTCGGGCCCCCTCCTCATCCAGGACCAGGTCCTCGGCGAAGGCCAGCTCGTCCTGCAGCGGCAGTGAGCGCTGGGCCACGCCCAGCACCAGTACCTCCATCCAGACGCTCTGCAGCACTGACATCTGGTCCGACAGTGACAGGGACGAGAAGCCTGCAGCACCGTGGGGAGCACACCGGGCTGAGCAGGGGCGCCAGAGCCGGGCCTGGCCCAGCCAGGGGAGCCCACAGCACCCGGCCCGTTACCTGGGATGCTCTTGGCCCAGCTGATGGTGACCACGATCTCTCGGTCAAAGAGGTCGCAGAGGGTGGCCACGGCGGGGAGGTGCCCGTCAGGGCCCGCGGGGTCGGGCATGGCATACAGCTTCTCGGGCTCTACCACCAGCAGGTGGGACACCAGTGCGTTCACTGGGGCTGCAGTGACAGTTGGAAGAGGCACTCGAGTTCATCACCTGGCAGGCCCTTTGGAGTCAAACATCTCCCGGAGTCAGTCCCCCGGCTCTGCTCCCCCGCCGCTGGCCACAGGCCCAGACCCCTCTCTGCAGGAGGGGCTCTGCCTACCTCCCAGGGGAGATCGGTCTGTGGTGAACAGGTCCTGAGTGTTAGGAGCCCTTCCCTGTTCCCGCTGTACTACTCGGGACCGACAGCAAAAGGTCTTTTCAAAAATGCTTTTTAGTCGAAACCAGTTTGGCTCAGTGGATAGAGCGTCGGCCTGCGGACTGAAAGGTCCCAGGTTCGATTCTGGTCAAGGGCACGGACGTTGGTTTCAGGCACATCCCCAGTAGTGGGTGTACAGGAGGCAGCTGATGGATGTTTCTCTCTCATTGATGTTTCTAACTCTCTCTTCCTTCCTCTGTAAAAAAATCAATAAAATATATTTTTTAGAAAAAACGCTTTTTGGGGGAAACGGATAAGTGAATAGATGACGGGAAAAGTGGGGTCCCAGTGCCCCAAATAACTCCTATCCTCAGTGAATGCCCCCAGATGGGCCTCCTGCGTCCTAGCACCATCCCCACCCTACAGCTCCAAGGACCCACAGGCTCACCTGTCTTCCGAGGGCCTCCAGCGACTGCCAGGGGTCCGGCAGGGAAGGGTCCAGGGAAGGGCAGTGGATCCACCTCTGGCCGCCGCTTGTACTTCTGTCGCCCACCCCGGACACGGTCCAGACGTACCCCTGGAATTGGAGGACAGGAGGGCTGTGTCCTGGAGGCTGGGGGTGGCTCGCTCTCCAGAGCCCTCCTGCCCAAGCCACCCCACCAGAAGGTCTCCGGCGGGGCCCGCTCCGGCCCCGTGGCCCAGCTCCCCCCAGCCCTGCCAGGGCTCCTGCCCAGGACGCACCTTCTTTGAGCATGCCCACCCGCAGGCACTTGGTGAAGCGACAGGCCTGGCAGGCCTTGCGTCTCCGCTTGGTGATCTCACACTCGTTGGAGGCCGGACAGCTGTACTCGATGCTCCCTGCCAGGAAGAGGCAGGGCTCCAGTGGCGGCCTCCCGGGGCCTGGAGGAGGCCCCGCAGACAGGAGGGCCCTGGCTCCCCGGGCAAGCACAGGTCTGGGGAGAGCAGGAGGGCGGTGAGTGGGCAGGGAGGCCCGGGGCGGTGAGGACAGTGGCTGCTGGGCTGGGGGCCCTGTCTGGGCGAAAGGGCTGGGACCGGGGAATCAGGCTGCATCTGCCCAAGCCTCTTATTTATTTATTTTTTAATATATATGTGTGGGGTTTTTTTTAATATATTTTATTGATTTCTTAAAGAGAAGGAGAGAGATAGAGTTAGAAACATCAATGACAGAGAGACATCCATCAGCTGCCTCTTGCGCGCCCCCTACTGGGGATGTGCCCACAACCAAGGCCCATGCCCTTGACTGGAATGGAACCTGGGACCTCTCAGTCCGCAGGCTGACGCTCTATCCACTGAGCCAAACCGGCCTCGGCATGCCCCAAGCCTCTTGGGAGGCCACATCTCTGGGTCTCCTGCCCTCATCTGCTCTCTTCCAGGGCACAATGGCCTCTCCGTTGCTACCTCTAATGGGCGATTCTCATCTTCATCTTCTGTGGCCTAAGGGATACCTAACTCGGACTCCATGGAACTCTGACACTTTTCTTCTCTTGCTTTTAGGACACCCTCCTGCTTTCCATGCTGCTCTCTGTGCATCCCCCTGTGCTCCTGCCATTGAAGGACCTCAGGGCCACCCTCAGACCCCGTCTCCCCTGACTCATTCCCATGCTGATCGTACCCAAGTGCTGGGCTTTCAGACTTGCATCTCCTGCCGAGACCTGCCTAAACCAGACCCCCATCTGACCGCCTCCTCAGCACCTCGCATGTCTGTCTGAAGGCCGCACAAGCCTAACCTGTCTGCAAGGGCGCCCCCAATGGACCCCTCCAAAACCTGCAGCTCCATCCATCCACGGCCCACACCGACACCTGGGAGATGTCTCTCCTTCCATCTCCCACCCCAAATCCCGCCCATCAGCTGATCCTGGAGGGCTTCACCTCCCTATATGGCCCCCAGCGCTGCCCCCGCCTGAGGCGTGCGGTTAAACCTAAGTTAGGCCCTGTCCCCCCTGCTCAAACCCTCAATGACCTCCCTTCTCAGAGTAAACGCCCAGTGCACCCTGCGCCCTGAGGCCTGCACCCCTGCTCCTCGCCTTCTGACCTCTTCCTCCAGGCCCCTAACTGGGGGCCCACAGCTTGCTTTCTGCTTCAGGCTCTGCCTGTGGTCACCCCGCGGGGGCCTTCCCTGGCCACCCTGCGAGGGGAGGGGTGATGAGGATGCCGTAGGCCACCCCTCCACCCCCGTGGACATCTGCGGTGCTGGCCGCTGCTGGGGAGTTCTCATCAGCTCTCCGCACCATCCAATACGCTCCCTGTGGACATATCCATCTTTATCATCTGCCTCCTGACTTTAGTGTGAGCTCCATGAGGGCCAGAGCGGTCCCAGGAGAGGAAAGGCATGGCACTTAGTGGGCGCTCGTAACTGGTGCATGACAGCCGCCCTCCCAGCCTCGCAGGACCACTTCAAGGACTGAATGACACACCAGCCAACATGCCCTTCGCATGTTTCTCCCACACGCTACCCACGCTTCCACTCTCTGCCCAAGACACCCCCTCAGAGAAGCCCTAAGGCGCTCCAGACCCAGCCAGGTGCCAGGTACACGCCCTGCTCCCGCTCTCCGCACTTACACAGCCGAGCTGTAACACCTGTGGGCAGGGCATCGCTGTCTCTCCCCTCCACTAGAATGTACGGTGTTTGGGGACCCGCCGACCTGCCTCGGTCCCCGTGTCTGGAACAGTGACCAGGGCAGCGAAGCACAGGTTTGTCGAGCCTCTGGCAGCTGCCTCGGGGCCTCTCCTGACATTGCCTTCCACCACCTGGGTGACCTTGAACTAGACCCACACGCCCCCGAGCCCTCAGTTTTCTCACTTGTAAAACCGGGGCGGTAGAAACAGTCCTTCTTATAGAGGTGAGTTGCGAGAAGCGGGTAATTGAAGTACCCCATTCAGCATGGCTCCTAACATCTAAATCTCAGGAGGTGACTGTTTATGGCCAGTGATCAATACATATTTGTCACCTGAATCGGCAGAGAACCAAGGGTCCCGGGGTGGCCGGGAGACACCTGTATCTGCACCTGTTGGGCCCTGGGCTTCAGAGACAGAGGGCGCACAGAGGTTTTACACCCGTGTGGGTGTTGGCAGTGGCAAAGTCAAAATGGCGTGTATGTCACAATCCTTGGTGAGGCACCTGTCCAAAGTTCAGCTATGAGGAATAAGCAGAGGCAGCAGTCTGGCGTTTGAGAGCTCGACTCTGGACCTGAATTGACCCAAGTTCAAGTCCTCGTTCTGCCATTTTCCACCGTTAGGACCTGGACCAAGTTTTAGAAACCTCCCTGGGCCTCAGCTATGGTATTGCTGGCACCTTGCAGATTGCTGTGGGGGTAACAAGAAATGTTCTCAAAAATGATCCATGTTGCCAAGACTGGTTTGGCTCAGTGGATAGAGCGTCGGCCTGCGGACTGAAAGGTCCCAGGTTCGGGGGCATGTACCTTGCTTGCGGGCACATCCCCAGTGTGGGGCATGCAGGAGGCGGCTGATCAATGTCTCTCTCTCATCGATGTTTCTGACTTTCTATCCCTCTCCCTTCCTCTCTGTAAAAAATCAATAAAATATATATTTTTTAAAAAATGATCCATGTTACAGCCCCAAAGCAACCGGAGGTTTACATGAAAGTGTAAGGAACAGGCACATCCCAAGTCCTGCTTGTTACATCACCGCCTTGCTCCCTCATATTTTAACATGCTTCCCTGAGTGAGAGCAACCCCTGGGTACTATCAGCAGGGTGCCTAAGAGTCTTTGTAAAGCGAGGTTCTGGCCCTGGCCAGTTTGGCTCGGTGGATAGAGTGTCAACCTGCAGGCTGAAGGGTCCCAGGTTCGATTCCGGTCAAGGGCATGTACCTTGGTGGCGGGCACATCCCCAGTAGGGGGTGTGCAGGAGGCAGCTGATGGATGTTTCTCTCTCATCGATGTTTCTAACTCTATCTCTCTCCCTTTCTCTCTGTAAAACATCGATACAAAAATATATTTTAAGTTAGGTTCTGAAATAGGATGTCGCCCCTCTCAGCTATAAAAACCTGTGCTGACGCTGTTCTGGGGGGAGCGGGGATGTTCTAAGCTAGTGAGAAGCCAGCAGCTGCCAGCAGCTAGAAGGAAGTTTGGGAGCAGGCAAAGGCTGTCTCCAGCTGCTCAGAGCCCCTGTGGATGGTGCTGGGCCTGTCACACCCAGAAGCGAAGCGTGGGAGACCTCCAGGGTCCTCGCCCACATCCCCCATCCCCTCTATCCACACGTCCCGGTGGCTCTATTCAACTTGTAAGGGGAGGCGCATTCCTCGGAGGGAAGAGGGCTGGGAGAAGCAGGCTGCCAACCCTGGGTGGTCATCTGGGGGGTCTAGTGCCACTCAGCAGGGCACCCCTGGGGTTGTGCCAGGCCCGGCGGGCAAAGGGCACAGGAGTGGGGATAGGGGCTCACCCTGGATGGTCCTCTTGAAGAAGGCTTTGCAGGCCTCACAGGACGCCACACCATAGTGGTAGCCCGAGGCCACATCTCCGCAGACCAGGCACAGGCGTTTAGGCAGGGAGCTGAGCACCAGCTTCCCACCACCCTGCTCACCGGGCCCAGCCCCCTCCCCATCCTCCTCTTCCTTGTGGCCTGGCAGGTGGCGAGCGGGAGCCGGGCCGGGGGCCAGGGCTCCGGGGGGCTCGGGCTCGGTCTCCGAGGAACCCTTTGGGCTGTCTGGGCTGGCTGGTTCCGCCTTGATGTAGAGCGGCTCGATGCCCACCACCTGGCTGGACATGGCGCTGGTCACCTGTGGGGAGAAGCCTGTCAGGGCCCCGGGAGGTGCTGGGTGGGGGGTGGAGAGACACCCTGCCACCCTGGTTGCCCAACCCCGCAGTAGGGGTGAGGGGGAAGGAGGAGGTACAGAGTCCAAGGAAGGGCTGCCCAGGAAAAGCGCCCCCTCCCCCCGTTGCCATGGGAATAGAGTCTCCAGAGCCTCCAGGGGCCAGTAACTGACAGCGAGTTGCTCCCATTTAGGAACCTGCAGGAGAGTTAGGTACCCCCTCCTCCTGTTCAGGCCGGGGAGCCGGGTAACCTTGGCCCCAGACGACCTTCAACTCCCTCTGGAATCCTCAACCAGACATGGGACACCCTCTCCGTTTTCTCCGGACTGGGACCTGGACCTCCCTCTCACCTGCGTACCCCCCATTCAAGAGCCCAAAGCGGGGTACACAAGCCCAAGGGCAGCTGGATGTGCTCGCACATGTGTGTTCACACCCCCCACCCACCCCCACCCACCTGGGGTGCCAGGTGTCCTCACAGGCTCATTCAACACGGCCTTTCCCCAGAACCTGCTCTCATTCAGGCTCGCTCCCTCCTCCCAGTGCACGGCTCAGCAACAAACCTGCACTCACGACTCCCGATCGCACCCTCACGCTTGCACACTCACTCTTACTCACGCTCGCCTTGCCCCCCCCACTAACAGGCATCGACCCTCGAGGGGACACACTCGGATCCTTCACACCTGACACACTGCCCCCTCCTGTGCCAACAAGCCCACCCACCCCCAGGCCCACCAGCCGGCGCGGCTCCACCTCCTGGCACATCCCCCGACACCCCACCCGCCAGCGCTGTTCACTCGCTCACTTGGGCTGCCTGCCGCAGAGTCCTCCTCCTCCTCCTCCTCCTCCTCCTCCTCCTCCTCCTGCTCCTCCGAGGCGCCCCGCCCCCCACCCCTGCACACCTATGGGAAGTTGCCTAAAGTTGCGGCGCTCCCCTCCCCCGCCGCCTGCTGGGGACCTCGATCAGGTTATCAGGAAGTACATGGGCAGTGCCAAGGAGGAGGAAGTTCTCCCCAGCCGGTGCGATGACCTTTGACCCAGAGAGGAGGGTGGCCCCGGCGAGCGCCCCCACGTGGTGGTCTTCAAAGCCCCCTTTTCCCCCGACCAGGGGAGCCCTCCCCATCTCCCACCCCGGCCCGGCCCGCCCCGGGGACTCGGGCAAAGCTCCAGGGGGGGGGGGGGGAACGCCTTGAACCCTGCCCTCGGACGGGACCCGAGGCCCAAGCTGCCGGAGCCGGGCTGCGGACTGGGAAGCCGGAGCCCAAGCCGGCCGCTGCCCCAGGCCGGCACCCTGAGACGGGACGGCAGGTCCCGCCTGCGCCCTGGCCTCGCCGGGCTCTCCATCGCGACCCCCGACCCCGGCCGGACCCCGCCCCCCGCCCGCCCCCCGCCCGCCCGGCTCGGAGACCGCGGGCCGCGCTCGCACATGGCCCCCGCCCCCTCCCGCCCACCTCCCCAGCCGCAGCCCCCTCCGCCCCGGACCTGGGGCTCCGGCAGGGCGGGCGGGCGGGCATGGGGGCCGAGCGGCCCGCAGCGCCGGGGTAAGCCGGGGGCCGCGGGCGGCCGCTCCTCCGCCGCCGCCGCCTCCTCGGGCCGCGCCGCCCCGCCGCGCCGCGTCCCCTCACTCGGCGGCGCCGCCGGCGGCTTGTAGGACACAAAAGGACATCGCGGCCGCTTCCTACTCCGCTTCCTCCAGCTGACAGCGGGGGCGGGGCCGGCCGCGCGCATGCAAAGCAGGGGGCGGGGCCGGGCGCCCTATGCTAATCAGACCGAGCCGGGGCGAGTCGGGAAGCGCGGGCGGAGCCAGGGGGGCGGGCTCCCGCGGAGGCCCCGCCCCGTCGCCGCGAGCCACGGCGGCGCACTCGCGTACGGGCCCGCGAGGGGGGCGTGGCCAGGCGGGGCGGCGGGGGAGAGGGGAGCCGCGAAGTGACTCGGGGTGAGGGGGTGGGGCCAAGCACGCTTTTACGAAACGGGAGGAGGCGGCGGGGCGCGCTGTGCGCGAGAGGAGTGGGCGAAGGCGCCCCGTGCGGCCACGGGCGCATGCAAATGAGGCCCGGCTAGCGGAGGCGCAGATCTGCATATGCATGAGGGGCGGGGCCTAGAGCAGGCCCCTAGCTGGAAGGCAAGTGCCGCCCACTTTCCCTTTTCCCTTCCCCCTCGAACCCCCTCCCTCCCCCCCCAGATAACACCGTCGGGGCCCCAGGTTCCCCGCAAACCTGGGCTGGGAGGCGCGGACCTACCACATGCAAGAACAAGTCCTGGATTTCGAGTCCCGGGAAAGGCGGAGCGGATATGGCCCCCAACGGAGGAGAACGCTCAAGGTCACCGCGGTGACCGAGTGAAGGTCATGGGGAAAGGCGGGGCCCCGTGCGTCCGCCTCACGCAGCCAGCCGCCACGCACGGACGACTCACAGGCCCGGCACAGACTTTTTTATTTCTCCGGGGGGCTCAGAAGTCCATCAAGGGCCAGGGTCGGGGCGCGGGCGGACCGGGCTGGGGTCGGGCAGTCGCTGGAGCGCGAGGCGCGGCGCTCAGTGCGCGGAGACGTGTTGCCTCTTGGTCCGCCGCTTCCTGAGACCCTCGATGTAGCGCTGCAGCTGCTTGGTCAGGAAGTGGTCCCTGCCGATCAGCGACCGGTAGCCTGGACGGGAGAGAGCCGCACTCAGGGCAAGGCGCAGGGGCCGCCACCCCCCCAGCAGCAGCAGGTGCCCCGCGGGCGGCGTGGGTGACAGGTGCGCAAAGGGAGCTTGGGGTCCCCCAGGGTGCGGGGCCCTGCCGGTTTGGGTTCCATCCCCTGCTCCCAATGGGTGGGGGACTAGGCTCTGGAGGTGGAGGAGGAAGGCGAGCGAGATGAAAGAAGATGTTGCGAGGCCTGATGGTGGACAGCGGCAGCTTTTGGGACATCTTCTGGGGCATTAGCCAGGCCCTCCCCGCTCGTTGTCATACACAGGGCAAACCAGTGAAGGCGTATCCAGACCAGTGGTTCTCAGCCTTCCTAAGGCCGGGATCCTTTAAGACAGCTCCTCCTGCGGTGGTGACCCCCAACCATAACATTATTTGCTTGGCTACCTCCTAACAGTAATTTTGCTGCTGTTGTGAATCGTAATGTCAATATCTGTGTTTTCTGATGGTCTTAGGCGACCCCTGTGATGGGGTCGATGGATCCCCCCCCCCAAAGGGGTGGCCATCCACAGGTTGAGAACCGCTGACCCAGACAATCTCCTGTCCAAAAAGGCTCTTCACATTAACCCGGGAAGGGGCCAAGGCCCCCAGAGACTGTCATCCCGCCCCGGGGAGATGGACAAATCGCCTTAGAAAAGCCGCCAGCTGCCAGAACCGGTTTGGCTCAGTGGATAGAGCTTCGGCCTGCGGACTGAAAGATCCCAGGTTCAATTCCGGTCGGGGGCATGTACCTTGGTTTCGGGCACATCTCCACTGTGGGGCGTGCAGGAGGCGGCTGATCGATGTCTCTCTCTTTCTCTCTCTCTCGTCAATGTTTCTGACTTTCTATCCCTCTCCCTTCCTCTCTGTAAAAAAATCAATAAAAATGTATTTTAAAAAAAGAAAAAAAAGAAAAGCCGCCAGCTAGAGGGGGGCCGAGCTTCAACGGGAGCCCAGCCCCTCACCTTTGCCCCACAGTTTCCCCATTGGTCTCCCTTGTCCTGTCCCCCAACTTTTTACTCTCTGTGGGGCTGTTAGGATATTTGTGAGGGGTAAGGGAATCTGGCAAGGCAGTCACATCCCAAAATCCCACTGCCAGGGACTCAGACCCTGCAAAATCCCTTAAGGCAGTGGTTCTCAACCTTCCTAATGCCTCGACCCTTTAAGACAGCTCCTCATGTGGTGGTGACCCCCAGACATAAAATTATTTCCGTTGCTACTTCATCACTGTAATTTTGCTACTGTTATGAACTGTCATGTAAATATCTGATAGGCAGGATGTATTTTCATTGTTACAAATTGAACATCATTAAAGCATAGTGATTAATCACAAAAACAATATGTAATTATATATTGTGAAATATTTATTTCTAATTACAAATAAATGAAATTTTGTCTTGAATCATGGTGTAGCATGGGTAACAGTCTTCATATGACAACAGTAAACTACATTGCTACATTTTGCTACACCGAGGAGCGGCCTGTTGGTTCCTAAGACCATGGAAAATAGGTGTTTTCTGATGGTCTTAGGCGACCCCTGTGAAAGGGTCATTCAACCCCAAAGGGGTCTTGACCCACAGGTTGAGAACCGCTGCCCTAAGGTCTCATGGGAGCTTGGGCGGGAGGACTCACTGCGGAGGGCTTTGTTGAGGATTGCCAGAACTTCATTCTCCATGAGTTCCATCAGGGGCAGTGGCAGCTGAAGGGGCAGCAAGAGACCCAATGTCCAAGGGTCCCCAGCTCTGCCCACCGCTGAAATGCCCCACCTGCTGCCTGCAGCCCAAGATGCCCAACCCATCTGCCTGCCCCTCCACCCTACAGACCACCCACCACCCCCTTCATCCCTAAGTCACCCCCCCACCCCACTAAAATCCCCGTCTCCCGGGGTGCCTCTAACCCTGTTCTGCTGCTCCAACCAGTAGGCTCGGTGGTGGGTGTGCTTCAAGATGTTGAGTGAGGACACCGAGTAAGACAGTTCTGGGAGAAGAGAAAAGGGACATCAGTCATCGGCAGGCTGCGGGGTCTCTCTGGAACAGAGGGGAGGGCTGGGCTGGCATCTGGCAGGGACAGTGGCCTTCAGTGGGCAGCTCCCGGTGCCACCTTCGCGGGAAACAGCATGGGGACAGTGGTGCCCAACCCCGGGCTTTATGGTCTCTCCCACCAAGGTTCTAGTTCTGACTGCCCCGCTGTGCGGCACTTAGAGCCCGTGACCGAAACTTTCTGGGCCTTCAGGGTCTTCATCTGTAAAATGGGGTCATAAGAACAACCCCTGGCCCTGGGTGGGTAGCTCAGTTGGTTAGAGCATTCCCATCCCAATACACCAAGGTTGCGGGTTCAATACCTGGTCAGGGCAACCAATGAAACAATAAGTCAGTATATCTCTCTCTCTCTCTCTCTCTCAAATCAGTATTTTTTTTTCAAATGAATAATTAAAAAATAATAACTTAAAAAAATAGCCTGGCCATTATGGCTCAGTGGTTGAGTGTTGACCCATGAACCACCACATGACCAGGTTGTGGGCTTGATCCCCAGGAGGGGGCATGCAGGAGGCAGGCAATCATCATTGATGTTTCCATCCCACTCTCCCTCTCCTTCCTTCTCTCTGAAATTAAAAATTAAAAATAAATAAATATTTAGCCAAAGCCGGTTTGGTTCAGTGGATAGAGCGTCCGCCTGCGGACTGAAAGGTCCCGGGTTCGATTCCGGTCAAGGGCACGTACCTTGGTTGCGGGCACATCCCCAGTAGGGGGCGTGTAGGAGGCAGCTGATTGATGTTTCTCTCTCGATGTTTCTAACTATCTCTCTCCCTTCCTCTCCGTAACAAATCAATAAAATATATTTAAAAAAATATTTTAAAAAGAAGGAAAATTTAAAAAATAAACCCTGATGGAGGTGATGAAGTTTAAAGGTGATCATACAAGGGAAACCCAGTACCTGGCACACCGAAAGAGCTCAATGGTTGGCTGTCATGCCCTAACTGGTTTGGCTCAGTGGATAGAATGTTTGGCCTACAGACTGAAGGGTCCCAGGTTCGATTCTGGTCTTGGTTGTGGGCACATCCCCAGTTGAGGGTGTGCAGGAGGCAGCTGATCGATGTTTCTCTCTATCAATGTTTCTAATTCTCTATATCTCTCCCTTCTCTGTAAAAATCAATAAAATATATAAAATATATTTCTTTTTTTTCTTTCTTTTTAAAATATTTTTATTGATTTTAAAATATCAAGGTACATGCCCTTGACCGCAATCGAACCTGGGACCTTTCAGCCCGAATACCGATGCTCTATCCACTGAACCAAACCGGTTTCGGCAAAATATATTTTTTAAAAATAATAATAATTAGCTGTCGTTATATTGCTATCAGTTCCAATTATCTGATGAAGCGCTGGGGGACAGGGAGAAGAGAAAGGAAAATCCCCAAAAGTGGCCAGCATGAAGTAGGCACTTAAAAATCATCATCAGCCCTAGCCGGTTTGGCTCAGTGGATGGAGCATCGGCCTGCAGACTCAAGGGTCCCAGGTTCAATTCTGGTCAGGGGCATGTACACATCCCTAGTGGGGGGGGGGGCGGTGTGTAGGAGGCAGCTGATTGATGTTTCTCTCTCATCGATGTTCCTAACTCGCCCTCTCTCTTCCTCTGTAAAAAAAAAAAATCAATAAAATTAAAAAAAAATCATTATCAATGCCCTGACTGGTTTGACTTAATGGATAGAACACAGCCCTGTGGATTGAAGGGTCCCAGGTTTGATTCCGGTCCAGGCCGTGTACTTGGTTGCAGGCACATCCCTAATAGGGGGTGTGCAGGAGGCAGCTGATGGATATTTCTGATTTCCTCTCCCTTTCTCTGTAAAAAAAAAAAAAGAAAATCAATAAAATATATCTTTAAAAAATCATCGCCAATGACTAAATAAATGACAGACAGGCACCTCCTCAACCCTCGGAAACCCACCGACAAGAAATTAACTCCTTCCTCTCAACTCCCCTGGAGATTCCGTGAAAAGCAGGGTCCTAACCTCAGGCTTCTGCGGACCTGGTGTGGCCTGCCTGGCCCAGGAGCTGGCCTGGTGCCGGCCCAGGAGGGGGCGCTCCAAGAATGTCTGGTTTGTTAGCAGGCTGACTCTAGCTACCTGGATCCCCCCGGCTTTTCCACCATCAGACATTGAGGCCCCGGGCCAGCCAGTCCCCCCTGCCTGCACTGGGGGGGCCCCCACCGCCGGATGAAGCCTCTTCCCCTTCCTCGTCGTCTCTCTGCTCCAGCTCCAAGGAGCGGCCACGGAGTTCCTCCTGGCTGCTGCTGCCTTCGCTCTCTCTCGGCCCCCATCCTTCCCGGAGGCTCTGGGCATCGCTCTTCTCCTTGTACCACTGGCCGGACCTTCCGGCTGCCCCGCTGATCTCCTCCTGGTCCAAATCCTCGTAAACGTTTGTCGGCACGTTCAGCTTGGGCTGCGACAGCGTGTCCCGCGTCCACAGGTTACGGATGTCACTCGAGCGTATCTTGCCCAAGTCGTAGGGGCTCAGAGACCTGGCCTTCGCCTGCGGACCACATACAACAAGGAAAGGGGCCCAGCGCGCCGTCAGCACGGCTGCCATCCATACACCGACAGACACACAGTGGGTGCTGGCGGGCTGGCGAGGGCGTGGAGAAGAGGCGACCCTCGCGCACCGCTGGTGGCAATGCAGACTGGTGCGGCCACTGTGGGGAACATCCTGGAATGACCTCAAAAAAAATCAGAAATGGAGCTACCTTCGGACCCAGCAATTCCACTTCTTGGGATGTATCCAAATAAACCCAAGACACTAATTGGAAAGAATATAGGCACCCCTATGTTCATTGCCAGCGTTATTTACCATAGCCAAGATTTGGGAGCAGCATCTATGAGGGGATTAAAAAAAAAAAAGCTGTGGTTGCCAAAATCGGTTTGGCTCAGTGGATAGAGCGTCCGCCTGCGGACTGAACGGTCCCAGGTTGGATTCCAGTCAAGAGCACATACCTTGGTTGTGGGTACATCCCCAGTAGGGGGTGTGCAGGAGGCAGCTGATTGATGTTTCTTTCTCATCGATGTTTCTGACTCTCTATCCCTCTGCCTTCCTCTCTGTAAAAAAAATCAATAAAATATAGATTTTTTTTTTTTTAAAAAAAAGCTGTCCTGACCGGTTTGGCTCAGTGGATAGAGCATCAGCCAGGTTCGATTCCGGTTAGGGGCATGTACCTTGGTTGCGGGCACATTCCCAGTGGGGGCTGTGCAGGAGGCAGCTGATGGAGGTTTCTCTCTCACCGATGTTTCTGACTCTCTATCCCTCTCTCCTCTCTGTAGAAAATCAATAAAAAATATTTTTAAAAAATAATTTAAAAAAAAATTTAAAAAGCCAAAACCGGTTTGGCTTAGTGGAGAGAGTGTCGGCCTGGGGACTGAAAGGTCCCAGGTTTGATTCTGGTCAAGGGCATGTATCCTGGTTGCGGGCACATCCCCTGTAGGGGGCGTGCAGGAGGCAGCTGATCTCTCATCGATGTTTCTAACTCTCTATCCCTCTCCCTTCCTCTCTGTGAAAAATCAATAACATATATAAAAAATAAATTAATTAATTAATTAAAAAAGCTGTGGTATATGTACACAATGGAATTCTTCTTGGCCCTTAAAAAAAAATGTGGGGGAGGATCTTACCCTTAGCGGCGGCATGGAGGGACCTGGAGCACATCACGCTAAGTGACATAAGCCAGTCAGAGAGAGACAAGCACCCTATGATTCACTCACATGTGGAATCTAATGAGCAAAATAAACTAACAAAACAGAAACAGATTCACAGAGAGAGAACAGACCGTCAGCTGCAAGTGGGGGGGTGGTGGGGAGCTCAGGGCTGGGTGGAAAAGGTGAAGGACTCAGCAAAAACAACAACAAAACTCAGAGACAAACGAAACCGGCATGGCTCAGTGGATAGAGCGTCCGCCTGCGGACTGAGAGGTCCCGGGTTCGATTCCGGTCAAGGGCATGTACCTTGGTTGCAAGCACATCCCCATTTGGGGGTGGTGCAGGAGGCGGCTGATCGATATTTCTCTCTCATTGATGTTTCTGACTATCTCTCTCCCTCTCTGTAAAAAATAAAATAAAATAAACTTCAGAGAACCCCATCAAAAGTCAGGTGAGGGGGGGGGGGAGCGGTGTACAGGAGGGACACACGGTGCCCAAAGGAGACTGAATAAAAGTATCAGGTTTCCGGCGTACAGATGATGTGTTCTAGAATGGTACGCCGGAAACCTATGTACTTTCATTAACCAATATCACCCCCATACAATCCGTTAAAAAAGTAACAACCAGGAAGGCCCAGGTCGCGGGGAGCTGGGGAGGGAGGACGGCAGGCTGGGGCAGCCACAGGGGGACTGTCGGGAGCCAGGGTTGGGGGTGGAGGGGTGGGGGGGTGCTGAGAGGACAGCCAGGGCTCGCGTGGACTGGGTCCGGGGCCTGCAGGGAGCGGGCCCAGGCCGAGTTCTTACTTTGAGAGGCCTTCCCTCCATGGTTCCCTCCAACGGACCCAGTGGCCACAGGCCTCGCGGATGGGGGAGCGCGGGGGGCGCGCTCCGGGAAGGGGGCGGGCGGGGTCCCGTTGCGGCCTGGCGAGGAGGCTCTCGTGCAGGACGGGGTCCAGCTGCAGCCCTCACACCTGACCCGCTCGCCCTCCGCCGACCCCGCCCCCCGAAGGCCGTGCGCCGGGCGCTGGGGCGCACAGCCCCTCCGGCAGGTTCCGCCGCGGCCCCGCTCCCTGCGCGCTGGCCCCCCGCGCAGCGACGCGGGCCGATCACGGCCGAGGGCGCCGAACCCTGCCCGACCCGACGGGGGTGCAGGGAGAGCCCGGACACCTGACTCGCCAGGGAGCACCCCGATGCCAGCCCGCGCGCCCCGACTCGCGCCCTCGGAGCGCGCACGCGCCAGCGGTAGACCTTTTCCTTTATTGAGGCCGAACCCGGGGCCCAGCCGCGGGGTGTGGGGGCGGGTCCGGCCGGGACAGGAGGCGGGAGCCTCGGGGGCTGGAGGTGAACGGCGAGAGGAGTGGGCCGGGGGGGGGGGCCAGGGGAGCCACCGGGCCGGCCCCCGGGCGCAGGCCGGCCGCCCCAGGGCCGTGGGGCCCCCCAAGCAAACATGCGGGGACAGAGAGCCAGTCCGCAGCCTCGGCGAGAGCCGGCCGCCGTCCCGCGCTACACGGGCACGTCCTGGTCCCGGGGGCGCCCGGGGGCGCGGGGCCGCGCGGGCTTCCTGGCGGGGTGCGAGGCGCGGCGGCGACCCCGGGGCGCGCGGGGCACCACGCCGCCGCGCTCGCTCTGCGTGTCCGAGGACTCGTCGATGAAGGCCAGGTTCTCGCCGGGGTAGTCCAGCGCCGAGGCCGAGGGCGCGGAGGCGCTGGGCGGGGAGGGCGGCTCGGCCTTCTCCGGGGGCGCGGGCGGCGGGGGCGCGGGCGGCCGCTCCTTCTCCGGGGGCGCGGGCGGCGGTGGTGGCGGTGGTGCCGCGGGCCCGCCTCGCTGGGTCACCCGCGCCGTCACCGTGCCGGTCCAGCTGGCGGCCTGGGCCGTGAGGCCGCCCATCTGCGGGGCAGGGGGGCGCAGTCCTCAACCCGGGGACCCCCAGCCCCTCACCCCCCGGCACCCCGGAGCCTGCCCTCCTGCCTCAGCCCGCCCCCAGCCGCACCATCCCCTCCTCCTTCGGCGCACCGAAGCGCCCCCTTATCTAGAAACCCCGCTTTCTTATCTAGAAACCCCAGCTCTGCCTCCTGGGCCCCGGGGACCTCCGAGCCCCCGGGCCTGCGCGGACAGTGGGGTGCAGGGTCCAGGCCGGTCCCGTCTGAGTTTCAGGCCGACAAGCAGCAACGTGGCCAAGCGTGTGCGGCGCGCTGGTGAGGCGCCCGGCGCCGGGCCTCCCCCCCATTCTCCGAGCTGCACCCCCGCTGCGCTGCCGGCACTTTTTCTGGAAAATCTGCCGCCCGCCCGGACCTCCCAGCCCAGATGGAGCCGCCTGCCCGCGCTCCCTGCACTGCGCCCCCGGCCTGGAGGGGCCCACACTCCGGAAGGGAGGCGGCCCCGGGCCCAACAGCTGCTGGGGTGCGGGCTCAGGGCGGCCGGCGCGGCCACCCGGGGCGCCTACCTCGGCCCGCGTGTGGCGGAACACGACCCGCAGCCAGTTCCCGATGGTGGTGAGCACCGAGGCGAAGTAGGCCAGGCCGAGCAGGATCCAGAACCACACCAGCGGCTGGTAGGCGGCGTGCGCGTGGCTGGGGCTGGCGCCTGGGGTACCCCGTGGGGCGGGGGGTGGGGGTGGGCAGAGAGAGGTCGTTGGGGGGCCAGCTCGGAGCGGGAAGCCGCTACTTCGCCGCCTCTCTCCCCAGCGCACAGGGAGGGTGGCTCGCCCAGGACAGCGGGTGGGTGCGCTGGGGGGGGGGGGCGCATGCGTGACCTGAAGGGGTGCGAGGTAAGAGCGTGGGAGCAGGGGTGAGCGGGTGCACCTCAACATGTGTGTGAACATGCGTGGAGGCGCAGGCATGCAAGAACGAACGTGTGCACGAGGTGCATCCCGGGCGCCGATGCAGGGGCTGGAGTCATCCC
>JAAGEH010000043.1:111036-143951 GCA_011751065.1 Lasiurus cinereus | reverse complement strand
TCCTTCCTTCCTTCCTTCCTTCCTTCCTTCCTTCCTTCCTTCCTTCCCTCCACACAGAAGGAGTCTGTCCAGGGCACAGCCAGGCACAGCGAGGAGAGCACGCGCCCCACACACATCACATTGAAAACAGGGGCGTGCCCCCAGCCTCTGCCCGGCACCCTGGTTGCACCCAGCCCTGGGTCAGTCTGGAAGCACACGGCCCCACAGGCATGCAGGTGATGCCAGGGGGGCACGGGTGACTGCTGGAGGGGTTCTCGCCACCCACACACCTTGATGAGGAGCCCCAGGTCCCCGTCGCTCACACAGGGGTGGGTCCGCAGGAACTTCTCCCGGACCTCGCCCAGCTCCCTCTGGGCCTGCTGCTCCAGCGGCTGCTCCAGGGCCCGGAAGACCAGGGCGCCCAGCACCAGGTAGAGCAGGACCAGCGCCAGCAGGGCCAGGAGGGTGGTGCCGCGCATGGTGCGCCCGGGGCCCGGGCCGGGGCCGCTGCCCGCGTGGGGAGGCCGGGCCGGCGGCTCCTGGAGGGCTGTGGTCACTGCGGGCAGAACCAGGGACCTGGATCAATACCCTGGCCGGACAGCCCCCTCGCCCCTCCCCGCCCCGGAGTCACTGGGGCCTCCGCTCTCCTGCCCTCCGAGGACTCTCCCTCAGCTCCTGGCTGGACACTGGGCACCAGGACCCACCCAGGCCTCCCCCCAGCCTGGTCCCCCCCTTACCTCCACTGCCCGGCCCTCGGGGCCCTCAGCCCCTGTCCGGGGGGGCCTCTGGGTGCCAGAAGAGCAGAGGGCACCCGGAAGGGAAGAGGAGGGAGGAGAGTGGAAGAGGGAGAGGCTGAGCCTGCTGAGGAAGAGGCCGGGGAGCGGGGGAACGCCAGAGGGCGGGGGTGGGGGGCGCAGGCGTGGGAACTGGCCTTCCCGGAGGGGCCGAGCGCGCTGGGAGGGGCGGGCAGGGAAAGTGGGAGGAAGCCGGCCGCCCTGGGCGGGGACCGGGGACCGGGAGGGCTGGTCCGGTTCGCCTCCCGCCGCCGCCAGAGCATCTTCTGACTCCTCCTGGCCGCGATGGGCTGGGCGGGGGCCTCCAGAGCCCCCCCAGAACCCCGCCCGGCTTTCGAGGAACCCCGGGAGGGGTCCGTCCCAGCGCAGGTGCGAGGCCGGGGTGGGGGCGGCGCCGGGAAGGAGCGGAGGCGACACACCGGACCGGGGCCGCCTCCCCGGCCGCTGCCCGCCCGCGCCCACGCGCCCACGCGCCGCACAAAGCTCGCGTGCCCACGCCCGCCCCGCCCCGCCCCGCCGCCCGGCCACCGGGCTCCGCCTGCACCTCCCACACGCGCGGGCTCACCGCACCCGGAGGCAGCGCCAGGCACACGTGTGCCCGCACTGGCGCGAGCGTCTCGGACCCGGGCCACTGCGCCGCGCCGCCGCCAGCCCCGCGCCCCGCGCCCCGCGCCCCGCACTCGCGCCCCGCGCCTCCCGAGCCCCCCAGCCCGCAGCTCGGCGCGTGCCGCGCGGTTCCCGGAGGCGCCCACGCGGGGCAGGGAGGCGGCGCCCCGCCCAGCGGCCGCCCCGCACTCACTGTCGGCCCCGCTGCGGCGGAGGCTGCGACCCGCTCCCCGCGCGGCCTGCCCGGTGCCGGTGCCGGTGCCGGTGCCGGTGCCGGAGCCGGTGCGGCGGGGCCGCCCAGGCAGTGGCAGAGGCGGCGCGGGCGGCCGCTGGGGCTGGGACCCCCTCCCGCCGCCGCCGAAGCCCCCCTCCTACCGCGTTTAACCCCTCCGGCGCCGCGCCGCCCTCTCCCTGGAGACGAGGGGCCAGGGGGGCCCACCGGGGTGCGCCGGGGCCGGCCTGGAGCGTCACCCCGGAGCCGGCGTGGCCAGCGGCCGCCGGGTGTGGACTCGCGCCGGCTCACCTCCCTGGACGCGCGCCACCCGCCTCTCCGGGCTCGCTGCACCCCCATCCCTTGGTCCTCGCCCCGGGCCCCTCCCCACACGGACCTGGGGCCACCCTCCCGCCCCCCCGCTGCCTGTGCTGGAACTCGGTCCCTCTCTGCTCCTACCCACTTTACTACAACCCCCGTCTCCCCAAAGACCTGCTGGGGTCCTCAGCCCTGGGGGCGGGGGAGGGGTGGAAAGGATGGGCGCTAAGGCTCACCCCTACCGGTAGGGGGCCTGCAGGCAATCCCCAGCTCTGGAGCCTGCAGGTCCCACAAGTAGAAAAAAGGGACGTTCATGCTCATCATGCTCATCGTGGGGTGCTCTTCTGAGCATTAAAGAGGTCAGCGTGTGTGTAAGCCTGGCACGCCAATGACAGCGGCTTTCTGCTCAAGGAAAAGAGACTGTGCCCTCTCCAGGGGCCTGCAGGCTTCCACCAGACAGGTTAGTGCTCGGCCCAGGCCCGGGAAGAGGGGGAGCAGTGGGGTCTGCGTGCAGGAGACAGACCTCCCCGGGAGCACCTCCCAGCCGGGACAAGCCTGCGGGCGACAGCAGCAGAGGGCCTGGCTGTGCTGTCAGCCGTGGCCGAGATGGTGGCCCGCGACTACCAAGGGGACTGTGGGGGAGCCCCGGCTCCCAATCAAATCCACTTCTGGCTGGGAAACGGGGGTCAACTCTCCCCCCGCCGGCCCTGGACTAGCCCCTGACCTGAGGGCCAGGTTGGATGTGACGACAGGGGAGCAGGGTCCCCAGAAATCCCGTCCACTCGGGGATGAGAGGCATAATAACCTCATCATCCTGGCACCACGGGATCCAGCAGGGGACAGGGACCCCGGACCCAGAGAGGGGCGGCTTCTGAACACAGGTGACACCTGAGGCAGGTCTAAGGGAAGGAGGAGAAATGACTCAAGCAGAGAGGGGGCTGCAGTCAGAGCAAGGCTCCGGTCTCCCTTCTCCGCAGACGGCGGGCTCCTCCCGTTCCCTGCCCTCCAGCCCGGTGGGGGGAGTGGGCAGCCCCCGCCCGCCCAGCAGCCCCCTGCGAGGGCCGGCGTCTGATCAGCCTTCGGCCGAGCAGCCCTGGTCGGTTGGAGGAGCACAGACGGCGGACAGCCCCGGGGCACGGACACTGTTTATTGAGTGGCAGACACGGGAGAGGTAGCTGGCTCTGGCACGGCAGCGGAGGCGCCGGTCGTGCCAGGGTGCTGGGCGCCGCTGGCAGGCAGGGCCAGGCCCCCGTCAGCACAGACTCACTACAACGGAAGTCGCCGGGAGCTGGCCAGAGGGGGAGGAGGAGGTGGCCACAGCCCCCGGGCTCCCGGGCAAGCAGCAGCAGATGGACGTGGCACAGGGGCCGGGGAGGGAGGGGCTGGGGTGTGAGCGTTCTGGGGGACAGGTGGAGGGGTTCACGTCTGTGGAGTGGAGTAGAGACTGTGGTGGTGGCTGCCGGGGTCCAGCACCTGGGAGAAGAGCAGAGGAGTGGTCCGAGTCTGGCCGCCCCCGTACCAGCCTGGCTCCCGCCCGATGGCGCCGTACCAGCTGCCGGAGCCCAGGCTGCCGGACATGCTGCGGACAGAGAACCGGGGTCGGTTACCGGGCAGTGACCGCGGCCACGCGCACGGGAGCGGGGGGGAGGGAGAGAGGCTGAGGGCAGAGCCCGGGAGCCCAGACATCCCCGGACCCAGGGCGTGGGCACTGCCCACTGTCGCCAACTGCACCCTCGGGACAAGAGGGGGAAAGCAGAGGGGCCCCCCACCGAGGACAGACGGAAACAGAGGCCATGGCAGGGGCGGGGGTTGGAGGCCCAGACCTGGCTGGAGGTCCCCGTGGCTCCTGTGGGGGGGCGCAGGCTCCTACCTGGTGCTCTCGCCCCGGCTGTGCTCCCAGGAACAGCTCTCATCCTCGCAGTGCCCGGCCCGATCGAAGAAGTAGGAGCGGGAGCCAAAGACCTGGCCGTTGAGGATGCGGCTGGTGCTCTGGAGGAGGAAGCCGCCATTGAGGCTCTCTCCTCGCCCCCCCTGGCTTCCCCCAGCCACCCCGGGCCCCGGCCCAGCGCCACCCCTCTACGCGGGCCCTCACCAGGTCCTGTGGAGGCCGGTGCACCCGGAAGAAGCCCACCAGCAGGGTGGTGGGCAGCAGCTCCCACACAAAGAGGATGAGGCCGAACACCAGGTAGCCTTTGTTGCCCAGGTCATTCACCAGGTCCGCCTGTGGGAGAGCTGGGGCTTAGCCCACCTGCAGCTGTGCCAGGGCGGCGCCTGGACGGGGCCCAGACCTGCCCCGGGCCCACCTGATCGGAGACATTGTACCAGTCATAATCGAAGGCATCCAGCCGGCTCCGGGGAGCCAAGGCCAGGGCCGCCAGGTTGTAGCAGGCCCGGCTGGCATAGAGCAGGACCATGGCGCCGCCCATCGCGGCTGCCTGGCACACGCTGGTCCCCTGAAACAGAGGGCGACAGGGGACCCTCAGAGAGGGGAGGCTCCAGCTTCCCTTCCACCTGAAGAACGAGGCCCAAAGACCCACCACCCGAGGACGCCAGACCCTACCTTGGCCTCCAGGTAGATGCTGGTGGAGGGCGCCCGCCGGGCAACAAGGCAGAGGCAGGCGGCAAGAGAGAGGGCGCAGATAACAAACAGAGAGTCGCTCACCAGGACACGCACCAGCAGGAGGGCCCAGGGCTGCGCCCGGCGCCGGCGGGACAGCACCGCGCACAGCACGTTCACCAGCAGAAAGAGCAGCGAGGCCCCCACGAAGGCCCCTCGGACAGCCAGCCTGCAGCCCACAGCACAGTCAGCCCCGGCCGCCGGCCCCCCACCGTCTCCCCGAGACCCCGGCGTCCAGCAGCAGAACCTCAGGCCAGCCCGTCTGCACCTCGCTCCCCCAGCTTCACCGACGGGGACACTGAGGCCCAGCGGAAGGAGCACCGGACGGGGTGTCGGACCTCGGGGCTTACGCCCTGGCTCTGCTTCCAGCCCCATCTATGACCTTGACGGTGCGGCTGTGTCTTCCTGGGCCTCAGTTTCCTCGTCTCTCAAGTGGATGGGACAGCCTCCCAGGTAAAGTGGTAAAAATTAAAGACGTCTGCGAAAGCGCTCATTCCATCGCCAGATGCACCGGGGACGGGGGCATCACCGCCCAAGGTCACCCGGAAGTGGTCTGGTCGTGGAGCTTCTGAGGGCTGGCGCCTCCCCCCCTTCCTCTCCCCTGGGCGACACTGGTACTGTCTCCCGTCTCCCCTCTGTTCTATTCCTGTTGCCCTTCACACATGCCACACCTCTGCCAAGCGCTTCCCTTTCCCCAGCTTCACACACATCCCCCCAGCTGTCCTCCCCTCGGCCCTGCCATGGGGGGGAAGGGACAGACACCCGGCCGGCCGGCCGCACCTGGCCGGAGCCCACCCTGGCCCGAGTCCGCCCCGGGGGGGCCGGAGTACTTACAAGCCCCGGCTCATCTCCGGCCGACGTTTGGCCTTGGCTTTGAACACCACCTGGGAGCAGAGATGCCCGTCATTCCCTTTGGGGCCGGGAGGCTGGCCCTGCCACAGCCCATCCCCACCCGGTTACCCCGCTTACCTGGGCAAAGTAGAGGTTCATCAGCGTCAGCGTGAAGAACTGCAGGCAGACTGGGCAGCAGTAGAGAAGCCAGAAGGGCAGGGGCCCCAGGCGGTTGGCTCGGGGGGTGTCTCGGAAGTAGAAGGAGAAGAGGGTGGTGCGCAAGGCGGCCCAGAGCAGGCAGAGCGCCAGGAACACCGTCTGGTAGCTGAGGCGCTTGTGCCCGTACAGGAGCACCAGCCAGAGCTGGGCGTACACGGAGAAGAAGAGCAGGGCGTACAGGGTGGTGTAGGCCGCGGTCAGGCCCAGGGTCACGGCCGGTGGCAGCGCAGGCACCAGACCGGCGGCAGGCACCAGGCCAGACAGGTTACCCTCCATGTCAGGGAGCGAGAGGCCCGGATCCCCGAGGCAGAGATGGAGGGGCTGGCAGGGGGCCAGGGAAATACAAATAAATACGCCGGGGTGCGAGTTGCAGGGCGCAGAGGCAGAGAGGGGGCGTTGGGGGGGGGGGGGGGTAAAGCTGTGGCTGGCCAGGCCCTTCCTGGAACCAGGGGGGCACGGGCTCTGGCCGCAGTCCTGGCTGCGGGGTCCGGGCCGGCACTCCGGAGCGGGGAAGGACAGTCTCTCCTCTCCAGGGCTGAGCGTGGGCTGGGGGGCCAGTCTCAAAGCTGGGCGCTTGGGGGTGCAGAGGCTGCAGGAGAAGGGTCCCGGGCCTGGCTCGCTCCCGTCGTCCCGGCGGGAGGGGGAGAGCCGCCGGTGCCTGCAGGCTCTGGGCAGCGGCTGCGGCGGGGAGGCGCTCAGCACCCGGCTCTCCCCCTCCTCCAACTGCGGGCTCTCTCCCCTCCAAGGATCCGGACGGGGATGGGGGTGCGGGTCGGGGGTGGGGGGGGGAGCTGCCTGATGGCCCCGGGATTCCGGACGCTGGGCCCCAACCCACCCCCCCTGCGTCCACGCTCCGGCCGCGGGAGGCGGGGGGAGGCCGGCGCCTGGCCCGCTCAGTCCAGCTCGGGGGCAGCCAGCTCCGGCCGCTGGGACCCGGGCTCTGGGCTCCGGCGGCTCCGGCGGCTCCGCCCCCTCCTGCGCCTGCGCGGGCGCCGTCCCGCTACGCAAACGGCGCGGCCTCTAACCGCGGCCCCGCCACCCCGCGCCGCGCCCGCCGCGTAGCCGCGTTCGAGAATGGGCGCGAGCTACGCCGCCGGCGGGGGCCGGCGCGGGGACGCGGGGCGGCGGGCGGGCGGGCGGCCGGGGTGCTGGGGCGGGCGGCACCGCCTCCGGTTCCCACGCTCCTGTCCTCCCCGCCCCCCACGCGCTCCCCCAATTCCCAAACCGAGATTGCGCCGCCGCCGCCGGGCCGAGGGCGCCCACGACGTGCCCGCGCCCGGGCTGCGAAGGGAACTTCCGCCCGCAGCCAAGATGGCCCTCGGGTCCCGCCCTCGGGGACTGAGCCCCGCAGACAGGAGCCCCGCCGCCTCCCGAGGGGGCGCGGTCCCCGCTCACCTGGCCCGCCCCCCCCGAGCCTCACGGCCACCCTCGCGGGCGCCCTGGTCCCTCCCGCGGCGCCGAGACCGCCATCCCGCCCGAGGGGGGCGCCCCGCTTATCTCCAGGGCCCCCCGGAGGGCGCGGGGGAGGGTGCCCTGCGGCGCGCGGCGCGCGGCTCCCACCGTGGGGAGGCGGCCCCCGGGCCCCCGCTGCGGGCACAGCCGTGACCACCGGCAGCAGCGGGGCGGCCTGCGCTGACCTTCGGCCGGGGCTTGGCTAAGCGCTGCCGCCGCCGGGCGCGGCGCTCGGCCCGCCAAGTGCGCGGCCCCTGGGCGGCGCCACTGCCCCCATCGTGCCGGGGCGGAAAGTGGGGCCCGAGGGGCTGACGGGCCGGTCAGCAGGCGCCAGACCCCGGGGGAGCCCTCATCTCCACCCCCAGGTACAAGGAAGTGGGGAGACCCGGAAGAGAGGAAGGCGGTGGGCGGGGCGCTGGGCCCCGGGGGGCGGGGCGGTGGGCGGGGCCTGACGTGGCTCCACCTCCCTGGCCGGCCCCCTGGTGACATTTCGACCGCCGATTGGGCCTGGTCGGTGACAGTTCCCGTCGCCCAGGCAACTAGAGCCGGGCTCCCTCCGGGCTCGAGGGAGGCGCAGGCTCGGGTCAGGGGCCTCGAGATCGGGCTTTGGGGTGAGTCTTGCGCGCCGTCTTCACGGCCGAGGCAGCCGGAGCCGCCTGGGTAGGGGCCGGGGGCTCCACCGCACCAGGCTCCCGGAAGGGAGGTTTAGGCTCTGGGTGGACGGGCTGAGCTCGCCGGGCCAGAGTCAGAGGACAAGACGGGGCGGGGGGTGGGGGGGTGTAGCCTGGGAGGCAGGGCGGACCTGGGGTTCTAAGGTGGAAGAGGGAACAGGGGCGCCGGCTCCCCTGCCCCGCCCCGAGCGGCCGTTTTCCCCAGCGGTGCCATAACCACCTATGCCTTCTCGTCCCCTTAACAGCCCAGAGCATGTTCCAGATCCCAGAGTTTGAGCAGAGTGAGCAGGAAGACTCCAGCCCTGCAGAGAGGGGCCTGGGCCCCAGCCCCTCAGGGGAGCAGCCCCCAGGCCTCAACAAGCACTGGGGGACGGTCGCGGGTCTCCTGGGGGAAGCTGATCACCAGCAGGGCCAGCCGGCCAGCAGCAGCCACCATGGAGGTAGGCACCCCCCCCCGCCCAGCCACCTGCCCGTGCGCTTTGCCTCACTAGCTGCCTGCACCTCAGCCTCATCCACACTCACCGGGGGGGCGTTGAGTCAGTCCCTAACCTCTCTGGACCTCAGCTTTCCCCTCTGTCAAACAGAGCAGTGAATCGCCGCATGGCAGGGCTGTGGGGTGATTAGCAGCACATATAGAAGCAGTCCCTTATAGTGTTGGTGCTTAGGAAATGCTCAAAGAGCGTGGCTGTGAAGGTGGCACCACAACAAATCGCTGAGAGTCCGTCCGGTGGTGAACCAGAAAGGGGAAGTGACTTGCCTAAGGTCACACTTGTTTGCTGGCTCTGGGGGTACAGCAGGGCTGAAGCCTCCGGGTCTGTTCTTCTCACCTTGAGGCTCACACCCACACCCCACCCGGGCTATCTTTGCTGCTTGCCAGAGGCTAGTAACCACTAGAAGCTGACAGCCCTCCGAGGCAGCTAGTCTGGGGGGGGGGGTGAGGAAGGGGGAGGAGAAGCATAGCCAAATGGAAGGAGGGGCACTGGAGGGCAGTGACCATTTCTGTCTCCACTTCCCAGGGCCTGGCACTGGCCTTGGCACCTCAGAAAAACCACAGGGATCTTTTGAAAACAAAAGCTATCTCCCCACCCCCTGTCTCCAGCCCTGGCTGCTGTAGTCCAGATGATTGGAATGTTGTCTGGTGCATTTAAAGGTGTGTGTGTGGGGAGAGGGGGGAGCTAGCCGGTTTGGCTCCCTGGATAGAGAGTCAGCCTGTAGACTGAAGGGTCCTGGGTTCGATTCCAGCCAAGGGCACATGTTGGGGTTTCCAGCTTGATCCCCACTAGGGGTCATGCAGGAGGCAGTCAATCCAGGATTCTCTCTCATCATTGATGTTTCTATCTCTCCCTCTCCCTCTCTGAAATCAATACAATATATATATTTTTAAAAATAATAAAAGGAGGCGGGGCTCTATCCCCAGTCATCTAGTGCTGACCAATCGATGTTCCTCACATTGATATTTCTCTTTCTTTCTCCTTCCCTTCTTCTCTCTAAAAAGTCCATATAAAAATTTTTAAAAAGAAAAACAGGCCCCTTGTCTGCTGGAGCCTAAATGACCCTCTCCCCATTTCCAGGAGCAAGAAGGCTCCTCTCAGCCCAGGAGCACACGCTGTCAAACACCCTTGAACTTCAGGTCTCTGCACTTGCTGTATTTCTGCTCCCAACAGCTTTCCCCCACACCTGGCTGTTCCTCCTGCGTATTAGGTATTTAATCTGTGCCCTGTGCTGCCCCAGCTGCCAGGGGCACACCAGTGAACAGAAGAGATAAAAGCCCTGCCCTTGTGGTACTTATATTCTGGTCAGTGGGGAGACAGGCCATAAACAAATAATAAATTGGTAGGGTCTTTCCTTCCTCCAGATCAGGAGCACTGGGGCCCGGGAGAGATTTGAACCGAGGTGGCCAGGGTCGGCCTGGGTGATTGGGACCTTTGTTTGGGCAAAGGCTGGGAGGGAGGAGGCTGGAGGCCTGCGGCTACCTGTGCAGAGAGCTGGAAGGCATGGGTTTGGCCCAGCTCCCCGGCCAGTGTGCCTGAGGGGAGGAGTGGGGGGAGGAAGTTGGAGAGGCGGGAGTTAAAGGCGGGGTGGGGCCCTAATTGTTTTGGCTCAGTGGATAGAGCCTTGGCCTGCTGACTGTTAGGTCTCAAGTTCGATTCCCGTCAAGGGAACGTACCTGGGTTGCGTGCACATCCCCAGTAGGAGGTGTGCAGGAGGCAGCTGATCCATGTTTCTCTCTATCCCTCTCCCTTCCTCCCTGTAAAAAAAATCAATAAAATATGTTTAAAAATAATAAAATAAATAAAGGCAGGGTGGGGAGCTGGGCAGAGCCTGGAGCCAGTGTTAGGGCTTTGGCTTTGCCTTTGCCTGAGGACAGGGAGGTCTTGGGGCAGAGCCGTGATGGCATTGGGGCATCCAGGGCGTCACCAGGGCCTGTGTCCGAGGTGGTGGCGAGCCTTTGGGCGGCTTGGGATAGAGTTACTGATGGGGATCAGGGGTTGGCAAACCATCGTCACAGGCTGAATCCCTCTTGGTGCAGACCACGAGCTAAGAATGGTTTTGATGTTTTTCAACAGTTGAGGTTCTGCCCAGGGGAAGGAGAGGGGAGAGGTGGCGAAGGAGGTCAAGGAGAGGAAAGGCGGGAGGGGGGAAGGACCCCATCTGTTCTATGGATGGAGTGGCAAAGTGGCAGGGAGCTGGAGGAACCTCCGGCACAAACTAGGGGTGTGACTGGGGCTTAGGGGTGCCTGAGGCACAGAGAGGAGGGCCGGCACTTGGTGAGAAACTAGATTTAGGGAGGAGAGTGTGAGGTGGTCTGAAGCAGCGAGACGATGCCGCAAGGATGGCTGTGGGGAGAAAGCAGACACCGCTACTTTCTTAAACTTTTTAAAAAGGTATGGCGCTGATATCAGAGACAGGGAGAGATGGAAACATCAATGATCAGAGAATCCTGGATCGGCTGCCTCCTGCGTGCTTCCTACTGGGAATCGAGCCCGCAACCTGGGCAGGTGCCCTGATCAGGTATCGAACCAAGACCTCCTGGTTCAGAGGTTGATGCTCAACCACTGAGCCACACTGGCCGGCAGAGTGCTTAAACCTTTTCAATGTCTAAAAAGCAAGTGATTCTTCCAGAAAAGACCCATAAGTGCCAGTGACCTTCCTCTAGGTGAGCAGGGTCCCTCCATTCCTCATGCTCCCTGCCTCCCGGCCCCCGCTGACCTGTAAGCGTCCCCGGGGCATGGACTGCAGCCACCTTGTGTGCTGTGCCAGCCCAGCACGCAGCCCGGTGCCAGGGAGCAGCTGGTGCCTGGTGAGCGGTGGGTGAGGGCCGGTGGAGAGGGAAGGAAGGACACCCAGTGTGAGAAACAGCTCAGCACTGGGCCCCGGGGCCAGACTGCGGGGTGGAAACATGTCTTTACCCTTTAGTAGCAGGTGGAGCTGGAACAGGTCAGTTAACCCACTCTGCCTCAGTTTCCCTATCTGTTCAATGGGAATAGAACCAGTCCCACCTCACTGGGTTGTAATGAGGATCTGATGAGGTCACACAGGAAAGGTGTTTGGAAACAGTGCCTGGCACAGAGGTGTGTGTTGTTCTTACTATTACCGTGATCATTGTTATTGCTGCTCTGAGCAGGCTCTGAGCAGACCGGGGGTTGCCATTCATTGAGCAGAGAGTATAACCAGCACCCCTCTGGTGGCAAACAAGTGAGGCATTCCGAAGAGTGAGCTTTATCTCGTAAGCAATAGGGAGCCGCTAAAGGTTTCAGACAGGGGACAGACATCGCTGGGCTTGGCAAACCACAGTCACAGGCTGTGTCCCTCTTTTTGTGCAGACCGTGAGCTAAGAAGGGCTTTTTTATTTCTCAGTAATTGACAACAGGTCCAAGAACATGTCATAGCATGAAAGTGATACGGAATTCATTTCCGTGTTCCTACATGACACCTTAGTGAACACAGCAATGCGGCCGTTTGGAGTGCTCTTTCCAGCTGAGCACAGAGCTGAATGGTGGGGACAGACTCTGGCATTACAGAGTCTGCTTCCATTCTGGCATTACATTCGCCAGCCCCTGCTTCCTGATTTCGCCAGCTCTGAGCAAGATGGGGGTGTATGTTCTTTGCAGGCCAGTCAGGGGCTTTGGTCCCCAAATGGCTTTAGGGTACCCAGGGCGTCCGGGCCTGAGCCTGCAGGTGCTAGCAGCTGCCCGGGCTGCGTGCGGCTCTGCCTGCTGGGCAGGCAGTGGGCAAGCACCTGCAACCGGGCACTGCCCGTGGCAAAGCTTTTCCGCCCACAGTCTGCAGGCCGCTGCTTCATGCAGTCTGCAAGGATGCTCGCCGAAGCCCGACCAGGCATGTGTTCAGTCCCTCCCCCTCCCCTGGGAGCCCACGGGGATACAGAACCTCTAGATGCGCAGGGCCCCTTCATTCTTCCTACTCCCTGCCTCCTGGCCCCGCTGGGCTGTAAGTTCGGCGGAGTCTCTCCAGCCACAGACTCCTCCCACTGCCCCACTCCAGCCCAGGCTTTCGCTGGGAGCGTGGGATGAGCGGGCAGGTCTAGGCGTTACCCACCCAGAGCAGCCATACCCCCTCCCTCTTCCTTACCTTCCCAAGTGGGGTCCCCTGTGCCCTGCCCGTAGTGTGGAGGGGTGATTGCTGATGGAGGGTGGGATGGTTCAGATGGAAGGTTCACAAAAATCTCCCAGGTTTTCTCCAGTGAATAGAAGGACACTAAAAATTCCAGTTGACACAAATGTGTGTCATTCTGACAGTGGCTCGCTTGGGTGAAAACCTTCCTCCCCATGGGCAGCCTCCAGCCGAAGCTGACAGAGGCAGAAAGCCCGGGGTGCCTTCTCCAGCCGGGGCCCCCACGGGGGCGCCTGAGGCCGGAGAATGAGGGACCCCGGCCCTGGAGGCAGACTCGGGTTGAGATTCTGCTCTGCTGCCTTACTGGCTGAGGGACCTTGGGCAGTTTGCTCTCTCTGTCCTTAGTCTCCTCGCTGCCACACGGGGACAGTGAGTGACTTCCCGGCCAGGGTGTGAGAGCCAGGACGTTGTGAACGAAAGCAGGTGAAACAAGTGACACACCAAGTGCCCTGCTTGTTGATCTGGCTATGGGGGTGGGGCTGGCAGAAGTGGGGGGATAGCACACAGCACACAAGTCAAGCTCCCCACTCTGTAGACTAAAGCCCCATCATGCACTTCCGGTTCGAGAGGCGCTTTCTATGTCCTGGCCTTCCCACAGCCAGCAGCAGTAAGGGCGGGGTTCATCCCTCCCCTCCCCGCCCCCCAGGTGAAGACACAGGTCCAGAGAGGGAAGGGTGGGTGGATGAGGAAAGGGGTGACGCTCAGAGGATAACCACTGGACTTTGGATTCGAACAAACCTCTGCGCACTTCCAGCCTCAGAGCTCCCGCAGGGCGTGCCCGAACCTGAGTCTGTCTTCCACCTGTAGGGCACAGGCTGCTCGGCACTGCCTCCCCACGTGGGTGAGGGGATAATGAGCTCAGGCCCCGGGCCTAGCACAGAGTAAGTGCTCCATGAAATTACCTAAAAGAGCCCACACACGGGTCAGGACATTTTCTCCAACAGGATGCTGTGGACGTCCAGACCCGGCGCTGCTCCTGGTCCTCCAGGGTCTCCTGCAGGCTGTGGCCGCAGAAGGGAAGCGGGCGGCTGGCAGGGCTGGAGTTCAGCCCCGCCGGGCGGGGCCAGGAACCTCCTCATCCCGGGGGCTGGTCTGCTCTGCTGCAGGATGGAGCTGATTAAAGAGCCAACAACCCAGTCCTTACAGCAGCGGTTCTCAACCTGTGGGTCGCGACCCCTTTGGGGGTCGAGCACCACTTTCACAGGGGTCGCCTAAGACCATTGGAAAACACAGATACGATTCATAACAGTTGCAAAATTAGTTATGAAGTAGCAACAAAAATAATTTTATGGTTGGGGGTCACCACCCCATGAGGAACTGCATTAAAGGGTCGCGGCCTTAGGAAGGTTGAGAACCACTGC
Source organism: Lasiurus cinereus (assembly GCA_011751065.1). Classification (NCBI taxonomy): domain Eukaryota; kingdom Metazoa; phylum Chordata; class Mammalia; order Chiroptera; family Vespertilionidae; genus Lasiurus; species Lasiurus cinereus. The sequence goes on along the minus strand of JAAGEH010000043.1, from coordinate 130,260 downwards.
CTTACAGTAATAACTACAACTTTCTACTTATTAGGCCCTTACTTTGTGCCAGGCACAGCGGAAGGTCCTTTCATGCACTGAGGCCGTACCCATCCTTGGGGCTCAGCTACGACTTGTGGGACTAATGAGAGGTTAATCCAGATCACAGAGGCTCCAGGGGGCTCCCCTCGATTTGCATGCGGGAGCTGGAGCTCGGAAAGGTGCACGCTGATGCGCACGCACACAAAGCACATCAGCGGCCTCAGCGGCCAACGCTGGGGCCTGGGGCGCGGGGGGGCTGCGGTTCACGCCGGCCCGCCCCGTGGACCCGCCTCTCTCCCCGCAGGCGCTGGGCCCGTGGAGCCGCGGAGCCGCCACAGCTCGTACCCCACGGAGACCGACGAAGACGACGACACCGAGGAGGGGGAGCCCGGCCGCTTCCGCCTCCGCTCGCGTTCGGCGCCCCCAAACCTCTGGGCAGCACAGCGCTACGGCCGCGAGCTCCGGAGGATGAGCGACGAGTTCCAGGGCTCCTTTAAGGTGAGCGCGGCGCGCCGAGGGGGCGGGCCCGTGCCGGTGCATGCCGGGACCTGGGCTCCCGGTCCTCCTCCCCTCGGGCTCCCGAGGCATGCCGGGACTTGCAGTCTCGGGACTTTTCGAGTCTCGGAGCATGCCGGGACCTGTAGTCCAGATCCCGCTCCAGAAGGGCGAGATCTGGGGGGGCGGGGGGTGTCTGAAATCCGTGAAACGCAAAGCCCGTGGGCATCTGTGTTCCCAGGCGACCCCTTCCAGGTGTCCGGGTTCTTTGCCTTAAACTTTGGATTTTCTTTAATTTTCTTTTTTAAGTAAAGCAAGCAAGAATGTACTGATCACCGCAAAAACATAGGAGAAACAAGGGCATAGAACAGCGGTTCTCAACCTGTGGGTCGCGACCCCTTTGGGGGTCGAACGCCTGAGACCACGGGAAAATGCAGATATTGACATCACGATGCATCACAGTAGCAACATTTCATGGTTGGGGGGGTCACCACCCCATGGGGGACTGTATGCAAGGGTCGCGGCCTTAGGAAGGTGGAGAACCGCTGGCACAGAAGCAGCAGCAACAGGAGAGCCCGGGCGGGGCTGCTTTAGCTCATGGGGAGTCAGAGGAAAGGGGGCCCGAGAGGCAGGTTCCGGGGCCCATTGCTCCCCTGGTTGCAAGCCCCGTGGGGGTCCTTAAAAGTTTGGGGAATGCGTGCCTGTGGGTGGGTGGGGGGAATGGCACAGGCGAGCTCCGTGGAGGGGGAGCACCCCTCGGACCCCTGCTTCCAGCTCTGGCGCTGGGTCCTACGGCCCTCTCCCCCCGCCCCCAGCACGGAGCGTCTGGACCTAAACCGCGCGGCCCCTAAGGGCCCACGCAGGTGGCCTCGGAGCCGGCTAGGAAAGTGGTCGGGAGGCCCCTCCGGTACCGGGCACGCTGGGAGCCGTGGCCTTTCTCTTAAAACGCGATGCGATTCCGGAACGGCGGGCCCCGCTCGCTCATTTACCCTCTCCCCTCCCGCCCGCAGGGCCTGCCCCGCCCGCAGAGCGCCGGCACGGCCACGCAGCTGCGGCGGCAGCCCGGCTGGACGCGCTTCCTCTGGTGGGGCCGCGACTCGGCGCCAGGAGGCCCCGCCCCCTCGCAGTGACCTTTCCCCCCGCGGAAGCGGCGGCGGCGGCGCGGCCGGAAGTCGTCGGCGCGGGGCTCCGCCCAGAGGATCCGGCCTCTCCGCGTCGGCAGGAAGAGTCCTGACCCCGCGCCGGCGGTTCGCTTCCGGGGCGTGCGGGGGGCCGCCCGCGGCTTCCCTCGCGGCGGAAGTCGGGGAGTTTTCCCGCCCTGAGCCGCCGCGGGGCGTGGGGGGGCCCCCGGCGCCCGCGCCAGGCTGCTGCTGGCCGGAGCCACCGGGGACCCCGCGGGGCCGCTCGCCCCGGAACGCGCTGCTAATAAAGCCCGCGGCGGCGGCGCCGGCAGTTGCGGAGGACGCCCCGTGTTGTGCATCAGGGGGACGGGCTCTCTCCGAGTGGCAGCGGGGCGGGGGGCGCGGGCCGAGGCGGAGAGCGGGGCCTCTTGAGCCCCAGGGACTCGCAGGCCCTTCCTCATCTCCATGCTGGTCCTGGGGGGCCCGGCCGGCCGCCGCCGGAATGAGTGCCGCCGCCCCCGGGGAGGGTCACGGGTTCCTATTGGGGTCAGTCCCTGGGAGCAGCTACTGTGTGGCCGGCCCGCGGCCAGCGCCGCTTTGGGAGCCGGTTGGCCGCGCAGGACCCGGGGGTGGGGGTGAGGGTGGGGGTGGGGGTGGGGGGTGGCCCAGGGCGGTGACTAGAGCGAGACAGAGGGGGACCAGAGAAGCTGCAGGACCGGGGAGCGGGGTTTCAGAGAGATTTATTGGCGCCCCCTCCAGCTGAGCCGGGGATTGGTGCTGGGTACACAGAGACGGATTAAGACAGCCGGTGTGGGGGAGAGCTGGGGCTGGAAGGGGAGAGCGGGCGGTCATTCTGGGGCGAGGAAAGAAGGGACCCCGGGGAGGACAGGGGAGCAGCAGAGGCCAGGCTTGGGAGGGGCTCGGGTGTCAGACCCAGGAGTTTGGGGTGTAGCCCCGTCTGGGAGGACGGGGGACTGGGGGGGCCTGGCGTGTGTAGTGTTTCTGGAAGAGGAGGCAAGCCAAGAAAGAGGGTGGGAGCGGGCAGCCGCGGGGCCCGGACACGCACTGCGGTGGGCAGATGTGGGGAAAGGACACGGACTGACGGCCAGAAGCCAGGCCCTGGGCGAGCCCCCACTCTGCAAGTCCAGTTTCTGCGGCCTCCCCACCCCATCTGTTTGCCCGAGGCTGCAGCAAAAACAAAAAGAAAACGCTCGATTGGCAGGAGATAAGCCCAGATAAGAGGCTGCCTTCCTCTGGAGGAGGGAGGGAGGGAGGCAGGCCGGCCGCCCGGGGAGGCTGGGCCAGGAAGCCCGGAGAGGCCTTGAAGGAGTGCCAGCCTGCCCCTGCAGCGGGCCGCACCCTGGCCGCCGGGCCGCGGGTCTCGGCCGCTCCTCGCCGTCCGGAGGCAGGACAGACGGGAGGCAGCGAGCAGGTCCTCCAGGCCGGCGGTCCACCGTCTGCCACAGAGGCTTCCGACCTGCCCCGCTCCAGCTCAGGACATCGGGAGTCGGCCTGGCACAGGTGGCTTCTGTCTGGGCTCCAGTTTCTCACCTGGAAAACAGGCAGAACATCCCCCTCACAGGGATGAGGGGCGCTGGGTCTCCCAGCCCCTGTGTCTGTGGCTGCCAGCTTCCCTTCTTCCCCGGTCACTGCCAGGCCCACCCCCTTCCCACTATCGCTGCCCAGCTCCACCCCGAGTGCATCTCCCAACACACAGCTGCCTGCCTGGAGCCCAGAGCGACCTGGGCGGAAGATGCTGGGCCCTTGGGTCATATTAGGCAAAGGGAAGGGGGGTGGGGAAGGCTCCCTGCAGCCAAGGCCTGCGCCTCCACCCAGAGAGGACGGAAGGGAGAAAAGTCCGGTCCAGGAGCAGAGGGCACAGGGCCTCTGTACCAGGTTAGTGGGACGATCTGCAGGCCGCAGGCCAGCAGCATCAAGGTTCAAGGCAGGTGTGGCTCTGTGGTTGAGCATCAGCCTATCAACCAGGTCATGGTAAGATTCCCGGTCAGGGCACAGGCCCGGGTGGTGGGCTCCATCCCCAGGGTGGGGCGTGCAGGAGGCAGCTGATCCGTGATCCTGTCGCAACATTGATATTTCTCTCTCCTTTCCTCTCTTTGAAATCAATAAAAACATTAATTTAAAAAAAAAGAAGTTCAAACCCAGCAATCCGTCACTGGGGGCCTGACCTCAACCCCAGAGTGCCCACACGCCCACTTTATACATGAGGAAACTGAGGCTCCCGAAGAAGGAGCAGAGAGGGCCTGCGACCCAGGGTCCTCTCTAGCACTGCCCCACCCCAAACCACACTGCACACAGGGTCCCTGAAATCCGCTTTTATTCACATAAAAAAAAAAAAGTCCCCAGAGAAGAGAGAAAGAATGTGACCCCTGCCGCCCAGAGCTCTGTCTCCACACGGCGTTCCCTAAGGAAGTGAGGGAGATAGCTCCCACTCTGGGGTGTGGGTGTCTGGGGGGGGGGGGCAAGGGTCCCTCCCGCTCAAGCCCTCTGGCCCAGTGTGACCCAGCACCTTCCCGAGGACTAAGGACAGGAAGGAGGGGCTGGGGACTAATGGGGCCCCAAGAGGGTGAAGGAAGGAAGTTAGTGCAGGGTGCTCGCCTCAGTTTAAAAAAATAAAATTTCTAAAGATAAAACGTTAAAAGAAAAAGAAGAGCATTAGTGTCTTGGCTTCCAGCCGCCTCCCAGCGCGCCCCCCCTGGCCCGGCGGCCACCTCTCGCTCGGCCAGCTCAGAGCTTCGTGTTCTCCTCTTGGCTCTCCGAGTCGGCGCTGGACAGGTGCCCGCTGCTCCCAGGCGGGTGACCATTGCTGGCACAGGCCACCAGGTGTCCATCCCCCAGCCCCTCCGCCATCTCGCCCAGCAGACACCGGCGGATCTCCTGGGGCAGCCTGGCCCGATGCTCCTGACACTCCTGGGCCAGCTGGGCCAGCAGCTGCGGGAGGAGGAGGAGGAGGAGGGTCACAGGACAGGCCACCTCGCACTCCGCCTGCTGCCCGAGCGCCCCCCTCGCCCGAGCGCCCACCTTGGGCTCCTCTTCCAGCAGCTGCTGCAGGACCTGCTGATGCCCGGCCGTGAGGCGCTCGTGCCGCTGCTTCTGGGCCTCCTCCAGCTGCCAGCGGAGGGACAGAGCTCAGCCCGGGTCCTCGGGGAGGCCCGGCTTCCTGCGTGGCCCGGTTCTGAGATACCATCCTTATGGCAAATGCTGCAGGCCCAGCCTCCGAAGCCACGGGGCTCCGTTACAGACAGCTGGCTTTGAGGGTGTGGGCTGGCAGGGGCTGGAGGGGGCTGGGGGCCCAGGGAAAGGCTTTGGAAACCCCTCTAGGGCGCCAGGCCCGCACCAAGGAGCTGGGTTGCTGCTGGCGGAAGGAAGAGGGTGGCACCTGAGCCTCACTCACCCGGCGGATGGAGTTGACGGACTCCGTGATGTGGCGACGGTTAATCTCGGTCAGTTCCCTGCACGGGAGAGCAAGGCAGAGTGGGTTCGCTGCGGCACCCAGCCCTGCCTGCCCAAGCGCCCCACCGGCTCCCGGCCCCCAGGCCCTTACGCCTCCTTCTTATGTTTCTCCCTCGTCTTGGCTTCCGAGATACTGTTGTGGCGTTTCCTGTCCAGGATCTTCTGCAATTCCTTCTTCTCCCTGGGGGAGCCAGTGGGGGAAGAGGAAGGGGGGTCAGTGGCAAGGCGGGGGCTCTGCCCTTGTCTTGGCACTGGGGAGTCCCCCCCGCCGACCCCCCCCAACCCCTCCATACAAGATCCTGTGCCTTCACCTGTCATTCATCTCCTTCAGCCTCTTCACCTGAGTGGTGTGAGCATCCAGGACAATCTCCCTGAGCCGCTGCAGGGTCTGCGGACACAGGTTAGCCAGTAGGTGCCACAGGCCAATGACAGGTCTGCCCAAGGAGCGGGCCCCTCCCTGACTCCGCCGCCCTCACCTGTCTCAGGTGCTCCATCCTCCGCTCGGCCTCGGCGTCCGCCTGGGCCTCCCGCAGCTCCAGCAGGCTCTGCACCTGTCTCTTCTGGAACTCCTGGTAACGCCGAGCCTCTTCCTCCTCCTCCTTCTTGTCCTCCCCAACTCTGTGGGAAGAACCCCCCTGGGTGATGCTCGGGTCCTGGCGGGAACTTGGGCTGGGAGGGCAGAGGGTGGCAGGCACTCCCCAGCTGGCAATGATGGACACCGGCCCTGGGGCGGGGCTTATTATGCTAATGAGGAGGCCGGCTCATTGCCCTGAAATGGTGGGAGCCTGTTTGGGCAAGAGTTTCTCAAAACACATGCTCTTGCCCTAACTGGTATGGCTCAGTGGATAGAGCGCTCGGCCTGCGGACTGAAAGGTCCCGGGTTCGATTCCGGTCGGGGGCACGTACCTTGGGTTGTGGGCACATCCCCAGTAGAAGGTGTGCAGGAGGCAGCTGGTCCATGTCTCTCTCTCATCGATGTTGCTATTTTTAAAAAAATATATTTTATTGATTTTTTTTTACAGAGAGGAAGGGAGAGGGATAGAGAGTTAGAAACATCAATGAGAGAGAGACATGGATCAGCCGCCTCCTGCACGCCCCCTACAGGGGATGTGCCCGCAACCAGGACACATGCCCCCGACCAGAATCGAACCTGGGACCTTTCAGTCCGCAGGCCGACGCTCTCTCCACGGAGCCACACCGGTTTCGGCTCATCGATGTTTCTAAACTCTCTATCCCTCTCCCTTCCTGTCTGTAAAAAAAAATCAATAAAATATTAAAAAAAACAAACACGTGCTCTTCTTGCTGTCTTCCAATGAGGATTGCCCCAGCGGGGGAGAGGGTGGGACTGAGCCCGGGGAGCCCCCTCCCTTCCTGCCACCAAGCCCTCCTCCCTGGGGTCCCTGGGGGTCCAGGAGAATCCCTGGGTCACCCCACCACCCTCCCTGCCCACCTGGCGCGGGAGAAACCCGCACACACACCCCTCCACCCCCCCCATACATTCCCGTCCATGCACGCAGCAGCCGCGCACGGGCAGAAGGGGCAGAAGGGCCGCGCACAGGACACCGGGGCGCACCTGCTGTCCGGGGCGCGGGCCTGGGCCAGGCCGTCCAGCAAGCGGCGCGTGAGCGCGAAGGCCTTGCGCTGGTGCTTCTTGTGCAGCTCCCGCAGGTCGCGCTCCTGCCGACTCCGCAGCTTCACCAGAGCCTTGTGGCCTCGGTGCTCCTCCAGCGGCGCCACGGCCACCTCTGGGGGCAAAGGCAGCTGAGCGGGCCGCCCCCCTGCAGGGGCACCCCCACCCCCAGGAGGGGTCCTGCCTCCTCCTCGGGAAGCTCCACCCCAGAACTGGCCCCGTCCCCCTCCTGAGACAGCCCCCTCCCCACCAGCCAGGGCCCCCTACCTGACAGGATGCTGGCAATGAGGTCATCCCGCTGACCTGGGAGCAGAGGTGACGGGACTGTGAAAAGCCGGGGGACAGCGGAGCCCCCCCGGCCCGCAGGCCGCCCCAGGCCCCGGCCGTCCCTTACCTGGGCTGCTGAGGGAAGGGCTGGTGGGAGAGGTGGTGGGGCCGGGGGGCCGGCGGGGGGAGGCGGCGTCCAGCGGGCTGGGCGCGGGGCTGGGGGTCAGCTGGGACCCCTGCTGCTGAGCCTGGGTCTCCTCGCTCGTTTCCAGGCCGGCCTGCGCCTGTGGGGGAGGAGGCGGGATGCCCTTTCCAGAATGCTCTCCTCTTGGGGCCCCCCTGCCCTCCACCACCTCCGGGGGCCGCCTCCCTCCGCCCTGCTGGCCCTGGGCTCCTCCTCTGTAACAGGGGGCCGTTCAGACAACTGCCTGGGGAACAAGGGGTCTGAATCCCTTTCTACAAGGGATGGCGGACAGAAGGGGAGACATGTCTCCCAGAGGCCGGGCCCCTCGCGTGCGCTGGGGAGCTTCCATGTTGTGGTGGAAAGGCCTGGCCGGGCCCCAAGCCTCCTCCTGCCGCGCCCTGGCCCGCAGCTGCTCCTCTTCCTCGTTACTTAGTCCTGATTAAATCAGCGAAGGAAGCGAGCGCCGCGCGGGCACCAGCCTCCCCGGCTGACAGCGCCAGCCGCGGCCTCTCCCCGCCTGCCGCAGGCCCCGGGGGACGGGGTTCAGATGTGCGGGTGAGCGTCTGCTCCTGACCCCTCCCCACAGAAGCCACGGACATCTCCTGGCGCCCAGGAGCCGTCTGCAAAGCGCTGGCAGCTTCCAACAGCCCCGGGAGAGCGGCAGAACCCGCACCCCGGCTCCCGGCCCCCCACCCTCCCGGGTGCAGCTGGAGGAATCCAGCTCCGGTGCACACTCTGGGCCTGCACATCAGGAGCGGTGGTTTCCGGCTCCTTAAAATGTGGAGCAGCCGAGACCGGTGTGGCTCAGTGGATAGAGCGTCGGCCTGCGGACTGAAGGGTCCCAGGTTCGATTCCGGTCAAGGGCATGTACCTTGCTTGTGGGTGCATCTCCAGTGGGGGGCGTGCAGGAGGCAGCTGATCTATGTTTCTAACTCTCTCTCCCTCTCCCTCTCTGTAAAATATCAATAAAATAATATTTAAAAAAAAAAACGCGGAGCAGCCCAGGGCCCCGGAGCCGACCGTGCGCAGCCGCACCCCGGGCAGCCGGGTGGCCAGGCCGAGGCTGCAGGCCCAGCCAGGCCTTTGTGACTCGGAGCCTCAGTGTCTCCAGCTCTTCCCAGGGGACCGCAGGCTCGGGTGGGGGAGGGTCAGGTGACACCTGGCCGGGCCGAGAGCTGGCGCCCAGCACCCTCTCGGCTTTGTTGTCTGGTGTGGGTGAGAGGAGAACCCAGAAAGGGGAACAGGCCGAGGGCAGAGGGCAGAGGGCAGAGGACGCTGGTGTTTGCTGGAGGGCTTCTCCCTCGTGGGACGAGGGGCCAGGCCACCCGCCGGGAGTGGGCACCCGTGGAACGGGCTGGTGCCGGTGGCGACGGCGGAGGAGGCAGGGGAGGCTGCAGGTGCTTCTCCACCAGGGCCAGCGGGGTTCAGCCCTCCCCCCACCCGCAGCCGCCCCCCAGCGACCCCACCGGCCCCAGCTCACCTCCCTCTCCCCGATGAGGGCGGCCAGCTGCTTGGCCCTCTGGTCCATGAGGCTGACGTGCTTGATGGGGTTGATGAGGGCCTCCGCGTAATCTGGGTGGGGGCAGAGCGCCAGGACCGGGGGTCAGAACCCCAGGGCCACGCCCTCCCACCAGCTCCCCCTCCACGGGGGCTCCTCCGCCTCGCCCTCCCCCGACCCAGGGGCGCCCCAGGACCCCCACGCCGGGCGGCCCGCCCCTGCCGCTCACTCTGGTGGTTGTCGGGGATGTAGTCAGAGGCCTCGGTGTAGATGAGCAGGGCCGGCAGGCACAGAGGCTGGTTGGCCTCGTTTCGCAGGCAGATGTAGTGGTACCCTGGGGGGCGGGGGGCGGAGGGCGAGGTGAGCGCACCCCCACCCCCACCCCAGGTCCCCGCTCACCCTGCCCCGGCTGCCCAGAGCCCAGGGGCCTCACCTGAGCGGATGGCGGAGACGGGCAGGATCCGGTGCCCCACGAACTTGCCGCCCTCCTCGAAGGCCGCGATGCGCAGTGAGGCCAGCGTGGGCAGCACCACCTGAGGACCCAGGCTGGCGCTAAGTCCCAGAGCAGAGCCCCGGCCGCGGAGCCACCGCTGACCACCGCCCCCGAGGCCCGAGCCCGCAGGGAGCCCGTGGACAAGCTGACCCAAGGAGTCACCCCTGTCACTGTCACTCCGAGCCCCTGGCAGACCCACCCCGCCGTGGCACGTGGCCAACTGGACAGCCAGCCGCCAGCCGCGCCTGAGCCGGAGGAACGGGCTGACCCCCGCTCCCAGCGCCACTGCCGGCGACAGATCAGGCCTGGGGGTCACCAGCTGAGAGACCCGGGAGCCAGCCCGGCGTCGGGCACTGAGGCCACACCCAGCCCGGCAGGGCTCAGAGCTCGGTCCCTTTGGGCGTGGGGAAGTGGCGGGTGAGCTGGTGCCTGATCTCAGGCTCCTTCCTGTCCGGGAGGCGGGGCGGGCGGTGCCCACGCCTCTTGCCAGACCCTGGGACCTCCTCTCTCACCCTGCAGAGGGCGGGGCACCTGAGCCTGGATCTGGGACACGCAGGACATGGGGAGAGGTCTGGGGATGCACCCCCACTCTCCCTCCGCCCCTGATTGCCACCAGGCACCTGGTTCCCGTCCCCCCCTACCCCCAGGAGAGCCTGCAGGCAGGCGGGCGGGGCAGGCTCACCTTGGGGAAGTCAAAGGGCTCCTCGTCCCACACGGGGTTGAAGGAGTTGCCCTGCGAGGTCCGCGTGCGGTACTTGCGCCGCGTGTCCACGGGGAGGCCGAACATGTCCACCTCCACGTAGATGCTCACCTTCCGGTCCGACAGGAACTGCCCCGAGATCACCTGGCGGGGCAGGAGGGTGAGGTGGCCGCTGAGAGAGCCCCGCCCCCCCGGACACCCCGGCCGGCTGGCTGGCACCCTCCCCGGCGGCCCCACCTTGACCCGCAAGGCGTTGGCCACGATGCCGTCCACGATGAGCTCGGTGAAGGGGTCGAAGGACTTGTCCGGCCGCCGCATGAACTCGGGCTTGAGCAGGTAGCCGCTGCGCCCATTGTACTCGAACACGCCCGCGTTGAGCTGCATCGCCACGTCTGCGGGCGACACGGGGAGGAGGGTCAGGGCGGACAGGGCCGTGCAGAGGGGGAGCAGGGATCATGAGGGTCAGAACAACTGGGGCCAGGGCTCCACCGTTAGGACAGCTCAGACAGGAAGCAGGGACTCGGGCCCGCCCAGGTCAGGAGTTGGGGTGAGCCAAGGTCAGGAGTTGGGGCAGAGGTTCTCAACCTGTGGGTCGCCACCCATTTGGGGGTCGAGTGACCCTTTGACAGGGGTCGCCTAAGACCATCAGAAAACACAGATATTTACATTACGATTCATTAACAATAGCAAAATTACAGTTATGAAGTAGCAACGAAAATAATTTTATGAGTGGGGGTCACCATAACACGAGGGACGGTATGAAAGGGCCGAGGCATTAGGAAAGTTGAGAACCACTGAGTTGGGGTGAGCCAAGGTCAGGAGTTGGGGCGAGCCAAAGTCCTGGTTTGGTTTGGGAATCTGGGATAAGTCCCAGGTCCATTCGGACAAAATTAGCCCGGCTGGCATGGCTCAGGGGTCGAGCATCCAACCCATGAACCAGGAGGTCACGGTTCAATTCCCAGTCAGGGCACATGCCCAGGCTGCAGGCTCCATCCCCTGTGCGGGGTATGTGGGAGGCAGCCAATCCATGATTCTCTCTCATCACGGACGTTTCTACCCACCCCCCGCTCTCTTTTTCTCTCTCTCTCTCTTCCTCTGTGAAATTCATAAAAATCTATTTAAAATAAATTAGCAAGGTCCATGGGGCAGAGGTCAAGAGTGGAGGTGGGCGCGAGCTCACCCAGGGTCTGAAAGTTGAGTGCCACGAGCTGGCAGCCCACGTTCCAGAAGAGCTGGGGCATGTAGTTGGACGAGTCCACCCGGGTGCCCTTGGGGTAGATGCGGCTGAGCTGCTGCTTGTTGTATCTGAGGTGGGCAGTCAGGGGCCACGCCGGGCACTCACGCCCTCCTGCCTCAGCGCCTGTGACCCCACCCCCCTTGGGTCCCCACTTGTTGGCCTAGCCCCTGTGCATCCTCCCAGACCCCTCCACAGCCCCGATGGGGGTCCTGGAGCATCAGAACCCTGAGCGGGTGGCATCGGCGGGGTCAGACCCTCTTTGCCAGCCTCGGAGTGCCCGCAGGCTGGCCCAGGGCTCCAGCGCCACCAAAGGATACTCCACAAACTCCATGGGGCTCTTGGTCAGCTGCTCCATGGCCTTGGTCTCCACGAAGGACGACATCTCGAAGCACTTGTTCCTCTCTGCGGGTGCCACAGGGGGGTCAGGCCTGGCAGGGCCAAGCCGGCTCCCACGCTCACCGTCCCCCGCCCCACTCACTGCGAGCGGCCTCGAAGGACTTGAACTTGACAGGCTCGATGTAGTTGACGAGTGTCGACATTTCCTCAGTGGCATTGACCTCGCTGCTGGCAGTGCCCTGTGGCCCCCAAGCACAGGGTCAGCAAGGGTCATGCCCCCGGCCATCAGCTGGACGTCCCCTCACTGCTCTGCGCCAGGAAGGAGGCTCCGACCCTCTTCCCGACCCGGCAATCACGCCCCCCAGGAGCCTCAGCGAGGGCAGCAGCCCCCCCATGGCCTGTCCGCCCCGGGCCCTCTGCCCTGAGGTCTTCCTGGCTCTCCCCCCCCCTCGTTTGCCTCTGGGGCCCGTATTCCGGAGGCGGGAGTTTCTCACTCAATTACCAGCGATCCACTAGCCACATGCAGACAGGTCCCCCATTTTCCATTCCAGCCATTATTTCCAGCCCCCACCTTTCCATCTCCTCTCAGCTAGACTCAAACAACCCCCCTGCTGCTGGGCTCAGCAGCCCATCCACCCTTCCCCACGCTGGGTCCCCCCAAATCCGACCTCCTGACGGACGGTTCTATCACCTCCGCTCCGCCAAACTCACCTCCCCCCCCCCCGACCACTTGGCCCTCCTCAGCTGCTCCCCCCTCAGATCTGCTCGCCCAAGCTCCCTGCCCAGGTCAGACGCCCCTTCCTCCACTCTCCCCTCCCGCCTACACCCCAACTCAGCCCTCCCCAGCCCATGTCTCCAGCATAATCTCACATTTGCTTCCACGCTTGTGTACCTAAGACCTCTCCTCTCCTCTCCATGACCCACCCCAGCCCCCCAAACTCCAGGAGAGCAGGGAGTGTCTGACCAGGGCCGAAGCCAGCCCTCAGGGGGCCCAGCACACGCCTCCCCCGGCCAGGCCTGACCTCATCTGTGGTCGGCTTTTTGGGGTCCGACGGCTCCTCCTCTTCCTCGTCGTCCTCCTCCTCCTCCCCCCGGTCGGCAGGTCCCAGGTCGGGGCCCCGCTGTGGCCCCTCCTCGCTCAGAGACTTCCGGGGCTCCAGGCTCAGCTTCTTGAGAGCCGCCTCCTCCCCATTGCTCAGGCCTGGGCAGCTGTCGGAGCTGGGGGACCCTGCGGAGCACGGGGGCCCAGGGGACCGGGGGTCAGGGCGCACACAGACACACACAGACACTCAGCAGCCGGGAGGGGCTGTGCCCATTGTGTGTGGGGTGACTCGGTAGGGAATCGAGGGGACTCTCGGGACAGTGTGGCTGGGGGGAGGGGCAGAAGTCGGAGTTGGATGTAGTGGTGAGGCCGAGGGGGTTAAAGGTCAGGGTTCAGCGTTATTGACATCAAGAAAGGAGATAGGTGGCTCAGCAAGGATAAAGGATGACATGGCGAGATTCCAGATCAGGGTCAGTCAGTCAGGGGTCAGAGGTAAGGAGGACTTTCATAGCATGAGAGGCCACGTGGGCCAACTCCGTGGGGGGGGTCACGGGATGGGGGTCACAGGCATCAGAAGTCTGAGGCTCACACTCAAAGCAGGCGGATGTGGCTCAGAGGCAGAGATCAGAACCGGTTGAGGGGAGGGGTCAGAAGGGTGGGGGTTTGAGGTTGAGGGGTAGGGGTTCGACGGAGCCAAGTCCCATGTGGGTTTAGCTCAGTGAGGTGGGTGCCTGGGGTCAGGGGTCAGAGGCCCCATGCTCGGTGCGGAGGCGGCGAGTGGCTTGCAGCGGAGGAAGGCTGTGCTGGGAGCAGAGGGAGGGCAGGGCCCAGTGAGGGGGGGTGAGGGTCAGGGTCAGGGTCGAAGGTCGGGCCGGGCCGTACCGAGCTGCGGCGAGGAGGGCTCGGTGGCGGCGGAGCTCTCGCTCAGCGCCGAGTTGCTCTGCTCCAGCGGCCGCTTGCGCACCGAGCTGCTGGGGACGCGGGCGCTGGGCCGGTGCCGCTTCTTGTTCTTCACCAGGATGCGGCCCATCAGGTCCTGGGGGCTGGGCAAGGGGACGCCCGGGGCCAGCTGGCGGGCACAGGCGGGTCAGGGCCTGCGGGGGCACCCTCGCCCCCTCCCCACGCCCTGCCCCGGCGCGCGCCCCCGTACCGGGTACTTGTCCAGCGGGTCGATGAGCAGCGCGTCCCCGAAGATGGAGCGGCAGTACTCGGCCATCTTGGCCTGCTGCTTCGCCCTGCGGGCCCAGGTCAGAGGTCAGGGACCCCAGGGTGGGTCAGAGGTCTTCAGGGTCAGGGCAAGGCCCCCGGGTCAGAGGGCAGAGGAGCCCCGGGCGGTCAGGGGTCCCCAGAAGCCCCGGCGTCAGAGGATGCCGGGCCGGAGCGCGGACCAAGGCCCACTCACGAGTCCACGTGGTTCTCGAAGGAGAGGATGACGGGGTAGGGCGAGGTCTTGAAGGCGGTCTCGGCGATGGCCTCCAGCACGTCCCGCAGCGGCACCTCCGTGGTCATGGTGAAGCCGTGGGTGATGAAGGGCTCCTCCTCGGGCGGCCGGCCCTTCCACACGTCCAGCTCCACGCAGCGGCAGCCCCACAGCAGCGCCTGGCGGTACATCTCCACCGAGGACGTCCCGGCCAGCTGCCCCGCTGCAGGCGGGCTCCGTCACACAGCGGCCGCCGCCGGCGCCCCCTCCGCCCCAGGCCCCCGCCGAGCCAGGCCGGGCCGGGGACACCGAGAGCCGCCTGGCGGCCAGCCCCGGTCACCCCTAGGTCACCGTACAGCCAGCACCGGCTCTCCGTACCCTCCCTCTGCCCAGGGCACCGCCCAGCCCCGGGCACCCACCCCGCACAGTCAGCGTCTCCCAGTGCACAGGGCTCCCTCCCTCCACCCAAATACCCACCATCTCCCAGTCCACCAGCGAGTCACACCCCGCGCCCCATGGTCCCCCACTTCTCCTCCCCTCCCCCACCTTCCCTGGAACAGCCTCCATCGCCCCTCCCTGCATCCCATCCAGTCTCTGCAGGGCGCCTGGGTCATCCTAAATCACACCCGCTCACACCCCCCGCTCACCACCCTCCGAAAAGCCCCTCTCGGTCACGGAGGATAAAGCCAAATTCCTTCCCTGCTGGGTCCAGTCCTACCCGCCTCTCCGGCCCCCTCTCCCCGTTACCTGCCCCAGCCCCCACCCCACCTCGCCTCCCCCCACCCCCGCCTCCTCCTCCTCCCCCCGGCCTCCTTTCTGCTTCTGAAAAGCACCAAGCAGTCTTCTATTCTGGGTCTTTGCACAGGCTGTTCCCTCCCCAGCCACCTCGGCCCTTCCCCCAGGAAGCCTTCCAGACCACCCAGGAGACGCCCGCACCCATGCAGAGAAGGCTGCCTGCTCCCTGCCTGCCTTCCCGGTCCTGGCCGCCCCCCAAGGAGGAAGGGCGGGAGGGCAAAGGTCAGCGAGCTCACCGGTGAGATAGGTGTTGTGCGAGGAGTTGATGAAGTAGGAGCTCAGCGGCTGCGTCATGTCTGCGCTCAGATCCAGGGCCTCCAGCGGCAGGATGCCGTTCTCCTCCCCGGCCAGGTAGCGGCTGAAGCCCTCCATGGACATCTGGTCTGGGGGCCGGGCCGGGGCGGTCAGCAGGGTCAGGGTCAGGGTCCGCTGGCCCCGCGCCGGTCCGTGCCCCCCGCCCCCCGCCCCGCCTGCGGCTCACCTCGCTCCAGGAACTGCCGGTTGGGCTCATACTTCTCGATGAGCAGCCGCGTCTGGGCGGGCCCCAGCGGCGGGTACAGCACCTCGTTGAGCCTGGGGTCCCGCTGCTTCTGGTTGATGAAATCCATGAGCTGCTCCAGGGTCAGGTACGGCTTGCCCTTGGCCCCTCTGGCGGGCAGGGAAAGCGGGTCAGGCTGAAGCCTCGCCAGGCCCCGTGCCAGGCCCTCCCCCTGGCAGAGGGAGCTGGCACCCACTGACTGAGACTTGGGCAAGTCTCGGCTCTGAGTCTCAGCTTCCCCATCCTCTCCCTCCCACTCGGCTCCGGCGTTGGCATGAACAAGGGCAGGGGAAGTGACCCAGGGCTTGGTCTGCCAACCCAGGCCCCTAGACCCTGGACCCCACGCCGCTCCAGCCCTCCCTTGCTGTGTGAGCTCCGGCAAGTCCCCAGCATGGGCCAGTGGCAGTAACTGGGCAGCAGAGAACAGGGCTGCAGGCAAACGTCTCCGAGCTCAGCCACAGCCCGTGCACAGGCACCCCAACAGCTCCCTCGCCCCCCGGTGCTGGAAAGAACTCCGAGCAGAGGCGGGTACGGGGCACCGGGGCCGGTCGGCGGGCCCCGCCCTGCTCACATCTCCAGCAGGATCTTGTCAATGTCTGGCCGGAGACACAGCTTGTTCAGGAACCGCTCAAAGATTTCCAAGGAAAACTCGTCCGGCCGGATGGACTCGCTCTGGGGGGCCAAGAGGAGGATGGGGGGGGTGAGAACCCGGGGGGCAGCCAGCCCCCCAAAGCAGGTGCCCATTAGACCCACCCGGCCCCCGGCCCCAGCCCCCCTCACCCGGTTAAAATTGAGGCCACAGGACTCCAGGGCCGTCTCCACCCGCTTCTTGTCCGCTGAGAACATCTTCAGGATGCTGCGCAGGGGGGAGGGGTCGAGGTCAGTGGGGGCAAAGGTCACCAAGATCAGGGCAAGGTGCCGAAGGGAAGGGAGAGGAAGGGTGCTCACTTCTTGACGGGGATCCGTCCATCCTGGTTCACCTGCAGCTTCAGCTTGGTGTATCTGGGGAGACAGGCAGAAGGCTCACGCCCTGGGGCCGGCCACCTGCACCCCCAAACCGCCCCCCGCCAGGCAAGCCCGGGGCTCACGCTTTGCGCAGGAAGGTGTTGCGGGAGGCGTTCTGAGCCAGGATGTTCATGGCCAGCTTGAACAGCTCCTCCGTCCAGACCTGAGGGGGCAGGATGCAGGGAAAGAGGGTGGCACACAGTAAGCGCTTAAATGCCGCTCTGTCAGAGGAGGGTGAGCATTCGGGGCCGAGAGCAGCCGGGCGTACAACGGGCTCTCGCCAGTGACGGCTGACTCAGCTCGTGGGGTGGTGACTCCCCTGGGTGGCCGGCCGCCCGGCCCCAGCCCACCTTGGCTGTGTCATCCTGCACGGCCATGAAGTTCAGGAACGTCGTGTTCACCGGGTCTGGCCCGGCCACCACGGTCATCAGCTTCTCTTCTAGCCGGGCGTCAGGGCCCCCGAAACCCAGCACCTCGCGAATCTTGGGGTCCTGAGGGGGTTAGAGCCAAGGATGAGGAGGGGCATCCCTCCCACCACCACCACCACCACCACCACCTCACTCCCATGCTGAGTCCCGGGCCCCCTCGCTCACCTTGGGCAGGCGGGCGTAGCGGCCTGTCCGTGTGTCCCGGATAGAGCTGATGTCCAGCGTGTCCACCTCCTGGGGGAACCACAGGCCTGGCTGGGTTCTCATTGGCCACAGGGTGAGATCCCAGAGCCCCCATGCTTCCCATCCTGGCCAAGGCCTGGCCCCCCACTCCCTGCACCCAGGCCTCAGCACCCCCTTTGCCCCCCACCCTGAGCCCTTCCTGCCCCACAAGCCACGGGAGGGGCCGGCCAGCGGCTGGGGGTCTGGGCAGGGCCCTCGCCCTCACCATGTTGGGCCCCGTCCAGTACAGGAAGAAGCCATTGGAGTCCACGCGCAGGGTCACCAGGTTCCGGCTGGAGGCCTCCTGGGAGGGGATGGCACAATAGGGGTCAAGGAGTGAGGGCTGCGGCCCAGGCCGGTCCTTGGAGACCCTGGGGCCGCGGGGCGGCGGGTCTGACCGTGAGCAAAGACGCAACCTCGCCCTGGCCCAAGGTCCTTGGCGGCTCCCAACGGTGCTCAGGGCACCTGGGGGTGTCCTCTGGCGTCCCGACACCCCTCCCGGCGTCACCTCTCTCTCCGTGAAGCCTCTGTCCTCATGGACTACCCTTTCCCCACTTCCAGCTCCTGCGTCACTGTTTCTTCGCTAAGATACCCTTTCCTTCCTTCTCTACCCGTAAAATCTGACCCCACCCTGCACCCGGGGAGGCCTCCTGGACCCCAACCTCAGAAGCCCGAGAGCTCCCTGAGGCTGCGCAGCCCCGTTGGGAATATTTATGGGATGAAAGCAGAGGGTTCGGAAATCTGACCTCCACCGCCCTAGGGACCCCAGGACGACCAGCCAGCCTTTACCTCGGCCTTAAAGTCCATTCCCCCCACTCTGCCACCCGCAGCGCCCCCCCTCTTACCCGGCACAGCCTGAGGAACTCAGCGGGGGCCTCGCCCCACCCTCAGAGCCAGAGTGTCATCTGTCCTCCCCCCGATATCCCCGCAGAGGCAGGGAAGGGAGAGCTGGCCCCATTTTCTGAGAAGGGCCCGGTCCCTGGCACACCGCCAGGGCCACCCCCGGCAACTGGGGACAGCAGCCAGAGGGGGCGGTCAAGAGGGACTTGGGCGTGGGTCGGGCCGGAGCGGCCAAGTGGCCACCGCTTGAAGAGGAGCCCCCCCTCCTCCCCTCGGTGTCACCCCCAAACTGCTGCTCAAAGTCTTGGCAATCAGATCACCCAATAAAACATCCGCCTTCACGTCGTCCCTCCTGGGTGCCAGCGCCCTTTCTAAGCCCTCAACCACCAGGAGCTCACTCAGCCCCCCTAGCAAACCCTGCTGGGTCTGCCCGCTGTTCTTCCCATTGCACAAGCAGGCAGACTGAGGCCTGGGGAGGCTGCTGAGCGTGTGAAAGGTCAAGAGCAGCCAGGGCTTGTCTGCGGCCCGTGCGTTGCGGCTCCAGAGCCCCGAGGCCTCGGAGGCAGGGGAGGCGGGGACCCTGTCAAAGCTCCCGGCTCCTGGCCTCAGCGGCCACCCCAGCGCGGGCCCGGGGATTGGTCTCCACCCTCCAGACTCAGTTTCCTCCTCCCCGAGATGGGGCTGCACCAGCCCCGCCCATCCCAGGCTTTGCTTACAAAGGACAGGAAGTTGATCTGAGGGCAGCGGGTTCAGGGACATGGGGAGGCCTGAGCCTCCTCACCTCGTTGTGCTAACAAACAGCCCCGCTTCGGGGTTCCTGCCCCTGCCCGGGATACCCCGAGAGTGTGAGGAGGGGGGGGCCGTTCTGTACTCATGCCCCCAGTCCCGAGCCCTGTCCCTCCCCAGGGTTCTGGCCTTCCAAAGCAGCCCAGGTCCCCTCCTCCGGCTCCAAGTCCTTGTCAGCACCAACCTCCCTCCTCCACTCCCCCCCACCCCCCAGGGCCCTCTCTCCCTGCTCCCACTTCCTTATTTGGGTTTATCACCCTGGGAGGAAAAAGAGAAACTTTTCCCTTTAGGCCATCTTGGGGAAGGGGTCTCCCCGGGCGGCGGGGGGCGGCCGGGCATCCTCGGAGCATGGCACACCTGCCGCCTCCGGCCACGCCCCCCGCCCTGCCCCCCGCGCCCACGCCTACCCGCCCCACCCAGCCGGAAAGCAGCCCAGACACTTCCAGGCCTCTCCGGCCTGCCTGGGTGAGGGCGGCAGGCCGGGTGGCGCCCCTGGGGAAGGAGGGGTGCAGGGGGGCAGGGCGAAATGCGGGTGGGGCACCAGCCTGGGGCCCACGCCGCAGGTGACAGTCGAGGCAAGGGAGGTAAAAAAAAAAAAAAGGGGGTTTGGATTTATTGGGGTTCAAAGTCCCGATGCTAAGGAGCAGAGCGCAAAGTTTGCCTGGGGTGGAGGAAGTTGGGGCGGGGGGGGGGGG
>JAAGEH010000043.1:95458-110636 GCA_011751065.1 Lasiurus cinereus | reverse complement strand
GCGGGGCGGGGGCGTGGCCACCGCGGCGCCCCGCCCCCTCCCCCCGCGCCGGCTCCCCCTGGCGGCTCCCCCTGGCGGCTGGGGCGGCCGCTGCAGCCTGAGCGGGGCTTGGGGTGGGGGCGTCGCCGGACCTCCGGCACCTTCGCGGGAGGCGGGCGGCGGGGGGTGGAGGGGTTTGGGGGGGCGCGGGGCGTGCAGTTGGACGAGCCCCGTGGGAGCAGAGGGCGCTGGGGTCCGAGGGGCTGTGGGTGCAACTGGAGGGAGGCACGGGGTGGCGAGAGGCGCTCAGAGGCGGGGTGGGGGGCCCCACCCCACTCCTTGCAGCACTTACCCGAGTGCAGGAAAAGCCACCACCACCCTCCTCGCACCCCGCTTTCTCCCTGCCTCCCCCCGCCACCCCCGCTTCGTCTCAGCCCCCCTGCGGCAGCGCCCCACCTCCCTAGGAGCACTTAGCTAATGGGCCTCCCGCCGGCAGGCGCCCCACCTCCGTCCCTAGCCCCGGGGGGGAGACCGCTCTGGAGCACCCCAGCGTGCTGGCCTGTCAGAGAGAGCCTAGGACAGTCCCTCCGGGGCTGCGCACCGTCCCCGAGCGGGTCCCGGGGGCTCCTTACTCAGCACCGGCCAGCGGACAGCTGCTCATTGCCCAGGGGGGTCTGCGGCCTCCAGGTGGGGGTGCTGGGGGGTAGGGCGGGGAGCCGGCCCTGCCAGCCAGCCAGCCAGCCAGCCGCCTCCCGGCAGGTGCCCTGAAATCTTTGTTCCAGGGATGGGAGGAGGAAGGCGCCTGAGCGCTGGGAGGGATGGGGCTACAGCCCCTCCCGCAGGGCTTGGCTGGGGGGGCTCCTGCCTGGGGGCCCCTGTGGGAGCCCCCCCAATCCAGAGGCAGTGGCAGACGCAAGTTTAAAGTAGAACTCATCCAGAGGGGCCAGCCAAGTCACCTAGAAACCCAGAAAAGACGGGAGCTGGTTCTGGGGGAGGAGGGGTCAGTCAAGGAGGAGTGTGCCCTGCAGGCCTCTTGGCCCCCGGGCTCTCCGACGGTTTAGGGGAGCCCTGCCTGGGAAGCTGCTCTCCTCAAAATCCCGGCCGTGTGGGACAGCAGCCCTCACCTAAGGGATCGATCTCCTTGTCTTTGGCCAAGGCCCTGCGTGTGAGGTGTGATGATTCTCCACCAGAGGCCCAGAGAGGGGAAGGGACTTGCTCAAGGTCACACCGCTCTGCAGGAGGTTTTCAGCTTTGTGTCCTGGAAGGTCAATGGTGATCCCTCCGCTCCTTGTCCCTGAGGAGGAAGAGAAAGGGGAGATGGACTCGTCACCCTCTTCTCAGCAAAGCAGCAGAGCTGTGCCCCTCAGAGACCTGGGTCCCACTTACTACCGGGCACAGCCAGCATGCAGGGTGGAGACTGGCCTCCGGTCCCACCGGACCTAGTCCCTCGGTGCCTCCGTCACCTGGTCCAGAAGCTGGAGGTGGTTGGAGAATGAAATGAACTAATGGGTGACCTATGACCCCTGGCTACAGGAAGCAGGGTGTCTAAAGGAAGGTGGCCTCAGGGAGAAAGGAGGAGGCAAGGGCATGGCTCAGCTCCTTCAAACACAGGATGGGAGACTTTCCTGGGCCTGAGCCTCCCCTCCCAGCCCCTGTCTCCTGAGGCCAGGGCTGCCCCCATTAAAGGCTCCTTTCCCCTCGGACACTTTTCCAGCCTTGGTCTGGATAATAGGGTTTCTCGGCAAGCGGTAATGGTGGAAGGAAGGCCGCCTTTCCGGCTTCTACCTTCGATTAAGGGAGCGTTCATGACCCACGGGACCCTCCCAGGGCCTCGGCTTCAAGGAGGCACTGAAAGCAGCCCCAGCTGATGGAGCACTCTGGTGGGGGGGTAGGAGGGGAGCTGGGACCCCAGGAAGGGTGGGGCTGGGGAGGCCACGGCCTGAGGCTGGAAGGATGAAGAGCAGCCATTGGATGGTGGCTCACTCCAGTCCCAGGGGGAGTCGGCAGGAAGTCTAGGGCTGGGATGTGGGCACAGAGCACTGTGCGCTCAGCCCCCAACCCCTGGAGGTCAGTAGAAACAGCCCCCTGGAGAGACTCAGGGGAGCTAAGTGGCTTGCCCATGTCGTCCAACCCTACTGGGCAGAGCCTGGATGTGAACCCAGGTTCTGTGCAAGGCAGCCCCGCCTCCGAGAAGGCTGCGGCCAGCATGGCCATCTGCACTGCCTCTTCTCGGTGTGTGTGGCCATGGGAAGGACGGCTGGACAGGGAGTTGGCCCCAGGAATCTGGGAGCGCCCTCGGGGGGTGGCATCGGAGGTGGAGAGAGGAAAAGATAGGAAGCGGATATTGGATCCTCCCTGTCCCCGCCCAGAGAACCCACAGAGTTATCCCCATGAAATCTGGACCGGACAGGAAGCCTTCACAGCAGCCCCGAGGGGAGGAGGGGCCGGAAGGTCAGCCTCTGGGTCACAGCACCTGGAGGGCAGAGCAAGGGCTGGTCCCGAGGTCTTCCTGGCCTCTAGGCCCCACTCCCCCAGCGAGCTGCGGTCCATCCCCCTCCTAAATCACGGGGACTCCAGGCCCCAAACAATGCTCCCCTTCAGAAAAGTAGCCCTGCTCTGATGCGGTAAGAGGGGGTGTGCTGGGGAATTTGGACTGGGGTAAATTGCTCCTCCTAACAGTCCAGGCTCAGAGCAGGAGGCCAGGAAGCCAGGGCAGAAATGGGGTTCCTGGTGGAAAGGGTGGGTCCTCCCTAATCTGTAAGGACAAGGGTCAACCCTTCCCCAGTCCCCAGGCTGGCTGAAGGGAGACTAAGGCCAGGAGGAAGGCGGAGGGAGGGGGCATACATCCGCTCACTCTACCCGCCCCCAGGCTAAGCTTAGTGAGCCTGCCCACAACCCAGTGGGCCAGCCCCCACCCGGGGAGGCACACCTCCAAACCCTCTGCATCTTCCCTCCCCTTCCCAGGTTCCGCCTTCTCTTCCCTCCATCCCCGGGGTAAGCCTGAAGTCCTGGGTTTGAGTTTGGCTACTGTCTCAAGCCCTCCCGCTGCAGAGGGCTTCTCCGGCTTCCTGAGAGGTGTCTGTGAGGGGTGGGCCCAGAAACACTGCCTCTCTGACCTTGATACTCTGCTCTCGGAACCGGAGAGTGAGCCTGCCCTCGGTGGGAGCACCCCAGAGGAGCGGCATAGCTCTATTGGGTGGTGTGTAAGGGGCGGGGGGGGGGGGGCTGAGTAGTGGCTGTGTCAGGGGCCTGGGGGTCACAAGCTGATCTGCATCTCTGTTTGTGGGACTTCGTGAACCTCCGTGGTGCGGTCATTGAACCTTCTGTGCATTTCCCTATTTAATCCTCACCACAACCCCAGGAGGAAATGCAGGCACACAGGAAGCCGCTCATTCTTTCATTCAGTCATTTGATCAACCAATAGTTATGGACCACCTCCTACGGGTCTGACACAGATGCCCAGAGCTCAGCAAGAGCAGGTAATTTGCTCGGTACACGTGGGTTTGTAGCTGAGCACACCCGCTCAGTCACCAGCCTCGGCAGGACGCCAGTCCGACAGGTTTCGGCCCCGTGGAGCTCCCAGTTTGGAAGTGGGAGACGGACAGTGAACAAGTGAATGAGGGAGACTCTTTAAAGAGACAGAAAATCAAACGGGGTGGGGTGTCTAGTGGGGAGAGGGGTGCGGGTGGTGGGTGGGAATGAGATGAGCATTCTGCTTAAGAGAGGAGGGGCAGGAAAAGGCCCTGTGAGATCTGAGGGCCAGGACCTGCGGGGGAGCGAGTGAGATGCCCGCACGTTGGGACCGGCTGCGTGGAGCCCACTCCCGGGCACGCTTATTGTGGGTCAGTTGTTATTATTTTTATTGTCATGAGTAGCGCCCTACACACACACACACTTCCCAGCTTTTTATGCCTGCGTTTCCTCATTTGTATGCACGTTGCGGGGTGCGCAGGGCCGCACCCTGTGAAGGTCAGCCCTACGAGGGCACCCCAAACAAGTTCCGCGCTTGCCAGCCCGGGCTCGCTGCAGGGGAGGGACTGCCAGGCGCGGCCGGGCCCCGCGAACTACATTTCCCCTAATTCCGTTCGCCGCCGCCATCTTGGCCGGTGGGCGGTGGCTGCCGGGGGGGTCTGGCCCTTCCGACCGCCCGGTCCGTTCTGCTCACCCTCCTAGCGGGCCTCCACCATGAGGGGCGCAGGGCCCCGCCGAGTAGGGCGTCCGGTGGGTGGGTGTGGGGGGGGGACGGGCCTGGGCAGCCCCTGCCCGCCGTCTCCACGCCTCCCGCCTCGGGAGCCCGGTCCACGTGTCGGCCCGCGCGGAGGAGCCTCCTGCTCGCCCCCCGCTGGCCGGGCGCCGGAGGACCCAGACGCCGGGGCTCCCACCGCTCCTCGCCGGACATCCGCCCGGCGCCCCGCGCCCACTCCCCTCCCTTGGCGGGCGGCCCCTGCGTCCGCTGCAGGGAGGATGGAACCCTAGGGTCCCCGTGGGGGGGGCACAAACGCTGCTGGTGCCCGGCGCTTAGGACCCGAGCTGGGAGAGGGCGGGCGACTCGTAGGGGCGGCGGGGAGCCGGGCGCGAACCCCGGCCGCGTAGACCCTCCTCCAGCGCCGGCCGGGGGCGGGGTAGGGGCGCGGGGCCTGCCGCGGGACTGGCCCTTTAAGGGGGCGTGGTCGGGGGCGGGGCAGCCAGCGAGACAGAGAAAGAGACTTCGGCGGCGGCGGCGGCGGCGGCTCGGGCGGCGGCCGCGGGGGACAAAGGGCGGGCGGATCGGCGGGAGGGGGCGGGGCGCGGCCAGGCCAGGCCCGGGGGCTCCGCATGCAGCAGCTGCCCCCGGGCGCCCCCGCCGCCGCCCTCGTCGCCGAGCCGCGCGGAGTCGAGCCCAGCCGCTAGCCCGAGCCGACGGCGCGCAGCCAGCCGGCGGGCGTCCGGGAGGCGGCGGCGCAGGGAGGGGCCGGACGCGCGCACGTGGCCCCGGCGGCCGCCATGGCGGACAGCGGCCCCGCGGGGGGCGCGGCGTTGGCCGCCCCGGCCCCCGGCGCGGGAGGTGGCGGCCCCGGGCCCCGCGTCTACTTCCAGAGCCCGCCCGGCGCGGCCGGCGAGGGCCCCGGGAGCGCGGACGACGAGGGCCCCGTGCGGCGCCAGGGGAAGGTCACGGTCAAGTACGACCGCAAGGAGTTGCGGAAGCGCCTCAACCTGGAGGAGTGGATCTTGGAGCAGCTCACTCGCCTCTACGACTGCCAGGTGTGGCCCGTGCCCCCCGCCCGCACCCTCCCGCCGGCCCCGCGTCCCTGCTGCCCGGGAACCCCACCTCGAGCCCGCCTGTCACCCCGAGTCACTGGGCACTTGGCTCCCGCGCGCGCGCGCGCGCTCCCCGCCGGCCCGTCCCCCCGCCCCGATGGGAGCTCCTTTTTGTCCGACTTCAGGCACTCCGGCTCCTCCGCCGCCGCCGCCTTGGTCAAGTTTGGGGTGGCCTGGGCCCCGGGCAGGCGGCCGCGGGGGGAGGTCTGCTGGGTGCCCGCCAGCCCCGCTGGACGGGACCGTAGCCCGGGTGGGGAGGGGGCCAGGCCGCGGCCGGGCATGCCCGTGGGCCAGCCCGGGGCTCCGTCCCCGCGTGCGGGCCGGCCAGCCGGTTCCCTGGGTCCCCCGCCCCGTGACTCCCGCCTGGCTCAGCGGTGACTCAGACCCCTGGGGGCAGGGTGGCGCAGTGGGCTTGCCCGGTGCCGCCTGTCCTAGCCCGGCCCTGGAATGCTGCTGGCCCCGGAGCGGAGGTGCTTCCTGGGGGGGGGGGGCGGAGGAGGTGGCAGCCCCCCTCCCACCGCGGAGCATGTGCTCTTTGTTTCCCCTTTTCCAGGCCCGGGTCCCCCTCGCTGACCCCTCACCCTTCACTTCCTCCTCACTCCTGGGAAGCTGTGACAGGTGTTTGGGGGAGGGGACGGGGCTGTGATGAGCTGGGACAGCTGGCCCCACCTGTTCTGGTGGGAAGTGGGGGGCCTAGAAGTTAGGGAGACACATCTGCAGTGTTCCCCGCCCCGGGTCCCCAGCCCTAGCTAGCTGTCTGGCTCTTAAGGTGCCCAACTGGCAGAGACAGGAAGAAGGAACCCCCCCCTCCCGTCGGGCAGTTTGCCTTGGCAAGGGCCTGGTCTGTTTTCCTCCTCAGAGCAGCTGCTGCTGTCTGCTGGGCAGAGGGCTGGCTCTTCCTAGAGCAGGGCAGGGGCCTCAGCCAGCAAGCCCCTCTCCTCCCCTCTCCCCCAACTCGGGCCTTTGTCCCTCCCTTCTCCCCCCACCTCAGGAAGAGGAGATCCCCGAGCTGGAGATTGATGTGGACGAACTCCTGGACATGGAGAGTGATGATACCCGGGCTGCCAGGGTCAAGGTGAGAGAGAGGTGCCAGGGTCAGGTTCAAGGGGGAGCTGGAGTAGAGGGCTGCAGGGAGGGCGGTGCCAACTGGGTAAGCATGGTTCTGGAGCCAGGCCTTTTGTCTGATGCAGCCAGCTCGGTGGCACTGAGCCTCAGCTTCTGCCTCCCGCAAATGGGGCCCGTGCTACTTGCCTAGCCATGGCACCCTGACCTTCAGGGTGGCCCCAGCCCCTTGGAAGTGGGCATGGGCCAACTCCGGGCCCGTTCCTGAGAACTCCCTTATGTCCCATTAGGAGCTGCTGGTTGACTGTTACAAACCCACTGAGGTAAGCCGTTTCTCCAGAGGGTGGGGGGTGAGGGCCTGGGCGCCTGTCATCTTGGGATCTTGTCTTCCTAATGTCCTCCCTCTGTCCAGGCCTTCATCTCTGGCCTGCTGGACAAGATCCGGGGCATGCAGAAGCTGAGCACACCCCAGAAGAAGTAAGGGTCCTCACCCCAGGTGAACGGTGGCTCCCACAGGACAATCGCTGCCCCCTGACCTCGTAGCAACAGCAATACCAAGGGGCCCTGCGGCCAGGCCTGGTGCCATGAGCAGGGCTCCCTGTGCCCCTCACTTGGGGGCC
Organism: Lasiurus cinereus; assembly: GCA_011751065.1. Taxonomy (NCBI): domain Eukaryota; kingdom Metazoa; phylum Chordata; class Mammalia; order Chiroptera; family Vespertilionidae; genus Lasiurus; species Lasiurus cinereus. The sequence goes on along the minus strand of JAAGEH010000043.1, from coordinate 103,677 downwards.
TCTTCCCTGCCCCTTGTTTTCCATTTTGGGGTTTTTTTATTATTATTAAACTGATGGGACTTTTTGTGTTTTTATATTGACTCTGCGACACGGGCCCTTTAATAAAGCTAGGATCTGCCTTTGGTGCAGCTAACAGGCTTGGTTGGTCTCTTTTAGGGGGACACGCTGCTTGTAATGGTTACCAGCTCAGCTTCTCCCCAAGTGACGAGGCCTTCCTGAAGGCCACGTAGTCATGGTGAGAGCCCAGTGCTGGCTCCCAGACCTGGAGCTAAAAGTGGCTGGGGAGCGGGGGGCAGGCGCTGTTGCTGTTGGCAGCAAGGCGGCTTTTTTCACTCCTGGCAAGGGCCACCCTCCCACCCAAGGCCTGGCTATCTTGACCCCCAGGCTTTTGAGCCTCGATCCCAAGGTTCTGAAGCCACAAAAGGAGACGGGCACAGGATGCCGAGGAAGAGGGGGGGCTGGGACTGTGGTTTCTAAGTCTCTCAGGGCCCACAAACAAACACAGGCTCATTTCATGAGCTTTAAGATTTTTTTTTTTCTTAAACAGTCTGGTCCCTGATGGGGGCCTCTCCACCGGCCCTCCCCAGCTTGGCTACAGTTCCGAACGGCGCTCGATTTTGAGCAGCTCCACCTCGAACACTAGGGTCGCACCACCTGCAGCAGAGAAGTGAGGTATAATGAGGGCCAGGGCCACGGCCACAGGAGATGGGATAGGTGGAAAGATAGGAGGCCAGAAGGTGGATTACCTGGGATCTTTGGGGGGGCTCCCCGCTCTCCATACCCTGTCAAAGATGCACACAAAAACACAGAGTGAGCTGCGTCAGACAGGGGCTCTGCAGACATCCAGGCTGAAACCAGGCTCTGCCCATGGTGACAGCCAGGGATGGAGGCGTAATGGGGGAGAGGGAGCTGCAAAGGCCAGGTCAAGGGCACCAGGCGGACATGAGAGCCAGTGCCTCAGGTCTTGCCCTGGCGTTGCTGGACACAGCTAAACATGCAAGAGGCATGGACTGTAAGGAATGGGTGGCGAGACCACCACAGAGCCTGAACCAGCCTTCGTCCGTCCCCAAACATCCCCGGACCCTATACCCACTCAGGAAGGACCTCTTACCCAGCTCTGAAGGGATCACCAGCTTCCGCTTTTCCCCTTCACACATCCTGCAGGACGACACATTCAGCATGTGGCAGCACTCCGCTTCCTGTCCTCCCTCCCCCCATTCCTGGGGCATGCCTCCCACAGTTCACCTGGACCACAGCCATGGCCCCCCGACTCACCCCAGCAGCCCCTGGTCCCAGCCCTTGATGACCTGGCCCGTGCCCAGGGAGAAGACAAAGGGCTGGTTCTGGGGCAGGCTGCTGTCAAACTCCGTCCCATCTTCCAGCTTCCCCTGTGGGACCGGGGGAAGGCCACTGAGGAGGAGGTTCCACTCTGACGCACCCCACCCCCAGCTGCTCTCTTCCTCAGGTTTCCCTCCCCCCCCCCTAGAATTGGTGGCTAGAGTCCTGGAAGGGGACAGACAGCCTTAGGCAGCTCACAGGACATTGTAACTCTTTGTCGGTGCCAACCTGGGGAGTAGACAGTAGAACCATGGGAACTGGTGGAGGGGAGAAGGGACTTGCCCAAGGTCACCCACCTTAGCAGAGGGACCTGGCTCCTAAGTCCTTCTTGTTCTCTAGAGTCCCCACCCACACCCAAACGCTCGGCCCCCTCACCCACCGTGTAGTGCATGTGCAGGACATCGCCCTTGCGCGATTTGATGGGACAGTGGTCTACCCGCTTCTTGACCCCGATCTGCAGCTTCCGCTTGCCCTCGGCCCCCGCAGCCGTGGCCAGGGAGCTCAGGCAGATGGACAGTACTGTCAGCACCCAGCGGAGTCTCATGTCTCTGCGAGAACAGACCCCAACCGACCAAGCGACCGGGAGGGCAGGCAGGGAGGGTATGGAATACCCGCAGGCGGTAGGATTCCACACCACCGTGCCTTGCCTGCCCCTGGGGATCCCCTCGACCCGGGTCACCACCCTCTCCCCCGGGCTCCAAGGTCACACTTACCAGTCCAGTGAGAAGGGGGCTTGCCCGAGGACCCCAGCAGCGGGGGGAGGGGGTCAGGGGAGGCCACAGCAGCCAGGGCCCCGCCCCTGTGCTCGCCCTCAGCCCTTCCTGCCCTCCCGGCCCCCAGCCCCGTTCTTCAGTTCCCACCCGACCCTTTGCGCAGAGTCCAGACCCTGTCTGGCTGCACAGCAGCCGCCCTGGCCGGGCGACACCACTCCCGCCAAACCCAGTTGCCCCCGGCCCAGCACACCCACACTTCTGCCGCCGCTGCAGGGGAGCGGCCTCGGGGCACCCACACATCGCCGCTGGGTGGCTCCGGGGAGCCCCGGTCCTCTGGGGGGACTCCCCAGGCCGGCCCTGTGCCTCCGCCCGGGGCGCCTCCCCAGCTCTGAGCCCTCGGGGGTCTGCGGGGCACCCACACTGGCCCCGTGTCCGGCGATCGTCGAGCCCGCTCAACCCATACCACCTCTCCGGGGGGAGTTCTCGGCCTACCCCGCTCCCAGGCCCGGCCACCACGGAGACCGCCCCCGCGTGGACGCCCCGGGCCATTACCCGGGCCTGGCCCTGCGCTGGGCTCCTGGGCTCCACCCTTTAGAGGGCGCAGCTCCGCCCCCAGCCCTGGAGCCCCGCCCTCGACAGCACTGGATCCCTTTTCCTGACCTGCAGCCACGCCACTCACCGGCTGAAGCCCCGCCCCCAGCGCCCGGGCCTCCTCCCCCTTCGCCTCCCAACCCGAGGCTCCGCCTTCCGCCGGTGCCAGCTCCTCCCCCAAGGCCCAGGCCCCGCCCCCCACGAGCCCTGGCCCCGCCCCCCGCCCCAGAGTCCCGCCTTCCGCAGAGACCAGCTCAGAAGCCCCGCCCGTTTCGGTTCCACGTTCCGCCCCGACTCCCGGGGCCCCGCCCCGTGCGGTGGGAGGGCCCTCCCCCTGCGGCATCCCCGGTCGGCTCCCCGCACCAGTCTTCAGGTTCCTCGTACCCTACCCTCCTTGGCACTCGGGACCCCGGCCCGGCCCAGCCTGCCCGTGCACCTCCCGGCCCCCTCAGCCCGGGCTGTGGCCCCCGCTCACCTCCTCGCCGCGCCCCCGGAGTCAACTCGTCGTGCCGCCGCCTCTGCGCAGGCGCGTCATTGCAGCTACCAGCCCGGGCCACGCCGCCCGCGCTCATTGGGCCGCACGAATCCCGCCGCCACCCGCCCGCGGGGGAGGGCACTTCCCTGGCCCCGCCCCATAAAGGACCACGTGACCCACCGCGTCACTTCCTGTAGAGCGGTAAGTCCGTCAGGTTAGGTGAAAGTGACTTCCGAAAGGACCGCAGGCACTTCCGGTGGAGGTGACAGTAAGGTCAGGGGGCGCGGTGGCTGAAAAGGGTCCTGGGACGCCATTTTGCGTCGCCCCCGGCCTTGCCCGCGACGTCCCCGGTGGAGCTTCAGGACCCACCGCTCCCGGGTAGTGGCTGCGGGAAGACGCAGCCTCCGAGGGAGGCGGGTTTGAACGCAGGACCCGCCTGTCGCCGACGGCGGACTCGGACCCTGAGCACAGCCCCGGGCCTCGCCGGCTTTGCGGTCCCTGTTGCTCTCCCCCCCGCGACCCGGCCTGCCTCTGCCTGTCCGCACTGACCACTGAGCCAGCCGGCCACGACGTGGCTGTCACTTCCAGGCGCCCCGGTTCCCAGCCGGCATCTCCATTAAATAACGGATTCGCGGAGAGCAGGCAGCTGAGGTCAAATCCCGGCGCCAGCAGCCCGTTCCGTGCAGTGAAAACCGAAGATGGCCGCAGAGCTGGCCGCGGCGCCGAGGAGCAAGCCAGGTGTGTGCGGAGCAGCGTGCGGTCCGTCCAGTGCGGCCAGGTGGACTCAGGTGGTGGCGGGTCTCTGACCCCCTTCTCCCATCCTAACCGGCCACGGCATGTTCACCCACAGCGCGGCTATCGTGACATGAAAGCATCACTCGCTCAGGAATTGTCTCTTCCGGTTTAAGCCCTTTGCCTGGGGCCCAACAAGATCACTATCACACCCCCAAGTCTGACACTGTAGAGGGGCGGGGGGTGCTTGGGACTGACCTCTGGCCCCTAAATGTCCTGCCTCAGCAGGGCAAAGCCGTTTGGACCCAGAGCTGGCCTTTGGGCCACCCACTCAGTGCCAGGCAGCACGGGGGTCTGCAGGCAGAAGGCTGGGCAGTGAGCGTGGCCTGGGGCAGATCCGGGTCAGGAGAGTCCCAAGCAGGGGCACCCGAGGTGCAAGGGAGGTGAAGGTGGAGAAAACGGGGCGATTGGGGTCAGGGGGCCTGTCTCTCAAACCGAGCCCACCAGCCACGGACCTTCGGCGCTTCCCATTTGGGGAGGTGGGCGTGAGGCGGGGACAAGGCGGGTGCCCAGCCTGGGAGCTAAGCTAGGGGGGGCAGGAAGCAGGAGACGCGTGTTCTTTTGTGTTACGTCACAACATGCTCACACCTTCCTGGAGCCCAAGGGCCCGGAACGAAGCCATCATCTGTGTCCTCCGTGTGCGCAAGTGGAAAGCTGAGGCTCAGACAGAGGGGCAGTGACACCCAAGGTCATTCAGCAGATCTGCTTCCCCCCTCAAACTCCCTGGCCAGGACGGGCCATCTCCCTCCAGAGCAGGGGGGCAGGGACATGATTGTGACTTGGTGGGGGACCTTGGGCCTCGGGTCCGCCATCGGCACCGTGACGAGAGTAAGAAGCTCGAGGCCTAGGAGGCGTGTAACACAGACATCCATGCTCGAACCAGCCAGCCGGACAGTGACAGACAGTGACGCGCGCAGGGAGAGCTCTGTCCATCTCTTTTATCAGGGTGCGAGGGGGTTAGAGGGGGGTTGTCACAGTTCTCATACCAAAGCCCACCTCCCACTATTGGCAGAGCATCAGGGTCTCCTTAGTGAGGGCAGGGAGGGGCCGGCTGTGAGCCGCGTACGGACACAGGGCGGTTCCACACCGAAACCGGACCCCATTCTCTCCCAGGTTGGTACGCGACCCCTCTTGCTGCCTCCACATCTCATCCAGCTCTGCCCACCGTGTGGGACGGCAGCCGTGCCCAGCCAGGAGATGGCCAGAGAGCCCCCCACTGAGAGGCCCCGGCCCGGAGTCCCCCTCTGGAGTGTGGCCTAGGAGGCAAGGGGCCCCCGAGTCTGCGAGGCCATGCGTCACTTCCGCAGCTTCCGGCACCTACGGAGGAAAAGAGGGGGATGCTGTTCACGCTGCCGGGGCTCAGCCTCTGCGCCTCCGGACCCGCCCCCTGGCTACCGGCTGCGAACCTCGTTCTTTCCCAACTTTCCAAAGACACCCCAATCGGCCCGGCCTACGCGATGCCACTCGAAGCCCTCAGACAGGGTGAACAATGGCCGAAACCGGTTTGGTTCAGTGGATAGAGCGTCAGCCTGCGGACTGAAAGGTTCCAGGTTCGATTCCGGTCAAGGGCATGGACCTTGGTTACGGGCACATCCCCAGTAGGGGGCGTGCAGGAGGCGGTTGATCCATGTCTCTCTCTCATCAATGTTTCTAACTCTCTATCCCTCTCCCTTCCTCTCTGTGAAAAATCAATAAAATATATATTTTTAAAAAGGGTTGCACGTTGCACTATGTCCCCTGAACTCTCAGAGCCCATCGAGCCGAACAAATGTCTGCCACAGCGGCTTCTGGGAAGGCCCAGCGCGTTGCAAACTGGAAAGCTGGCGCAGGTCTGCTTCCGGCAGATGGCACCACCTCCGGGACACCTCTGACCTCTCCGCAGACGATGCCAGGTGCGCCTTACCGGAGGCGGTGACGGCCTCGGCTGGCACCAGTGTCCTGGTGCCGGGCTTGGGCCCTGGAATGCGAGCCTTGTTTGTGCCCATCCCGGCGCCAGCAGACGCTCGGTCAATATTTGTTCAGCGCATTCAACAGCTTCCCCTGCCCTGGCTCTCAGCCCCCTGGCAGGCTCCCCCTGGGCCTGCTCCAGGACAGGGCCTTGCCGGCTTCCCCATCAGCGCCCCCCCTTCACACACACACACACACACACACACACACACACACTCCTCACCTGCAGGTGTCGGGGTTGAGCTCTAAGCCCCGCCCTTGGCAACGGAAGAAGCTGCGGCGTCGGCAGCGGCAGCGGCAGGTCCTGGGGTCAGGGCGCTGGCCGAGCTGGGGACAGCGTGGGCAGAGGGGCCTGGGGCTGGAGTGGGATGGGTGATGTCAGCTTGGGAGCGGGCTCCGGGGGCAGGGTCCCAGCCCGGAACGGAGCGGGGCTGGGGATGGTGGTGGGGAGTGTCAGCCCTAGGAGGAGAAGCAACATGTCTGGGGCGGGAAGGAAGAGTCTTCCCTGGAGGGAGCTGGGGGGGGGAGGGGGGTCAGAGCATACACACCGGGGAGCGGAGGAAAAGGGGAGCGGGGGACACAAGTGGGAGGAAAGAGAGGGGAGTGGACCACAGCTTCTGGACACTCGCACAACCCTCGCCCCACCTGCACGTGGTATGGGGGGGTGGGGGGCACCGGGCCTGGGTTCCAACCCCCCCTCTTCCCCCTCCCCAGGAAGCCAAGGAACTCACCCGTCTGGCTTCACAGCACTCTCTCTCTTTTTTGGTCTGAAAGAGAGACCGACAGAAACGAGGAAGAGGAGGATCAGGAAAGGCAAGCAGCCCACTCTGGTGCCCAGACCCCAGGCGTGCCCGGCTCCACTCAGAAACCCGGTCCCCGTGGCGGCGGACCCCCATGCCCACGCCCATGCTCCCCAATGCCCGGCCTCTGCAGGCTCAGAAGCGGGCCTGGCACCTGCATTCACACTGGCTGTGTTCTTCCAGGGACATCTCCCCCAGCTGACTGCTCGGGTACCGGATCATGAGGATCTGGGTTCAGGGAAAACAGGGAGAGAGAGACCAAGACGGAGAGAGGAAGAGAAGAAGAGGACGGCTGCTCCATGGGCAGCAGGGAGAACGGCTGGCCCACCTGCCCGGGCTCCGGCCGCCATCCCGTCAGCCCCGGGCCCCAGCACCCGCCCCAGCCCGGCGCGCTCTACCTGCATTCGGACTTGGTGCTGCCCGGTGGGCACGCATTCCAGGCCGTCGTCAGGACAGCAGCCGCCGCAGCGCTGCACCGTCACACAGCTGGGCACCAGCTGCTTGGCCACCGTGCCCATGAGCTCCAGCGTCAGGGGCACCACCACCTCCCGTGGCTGGCAGGTGGCTCGAGCATACACATCTATCCACGACACCACTGGGGACAGAGGCATCGGGGTTACGGCCCCGCGGGGTGTCCGGCAGCGGCTCCCCTCGTTCCGGCGGCACAGCCACCCTCCACTAGCGCCCCGCTTCTGCCCGCCCAACCTGTTCACCCAGATCCTCAGTTTCCACTTCTGCGAAACGGGCGGATCGGGGTTGGCACCTGACAGAACAGCTGCGGCTAACGGGACGAGGAGCGCGCAGCGGCTACCATTACCTTTCTTCTGGTGGCCAGGGGCATCAGGCTGGGAGCCGGGCGCCTGCGGGAGACAAGAGACCTGGGGCCCGGGGTGCACTCTGGTGAGGGCCACACTGTCCCCCGGGCTTCACCTTCTCGCTGACATATTCCCGAGTCCACGCTGGCTGTACCTGTCCTCTCCCGGCCACCTGGGAGCGGCCTGGCCAATGCCCCGCCGGGCGCGCGCTGCCAGCGGAGGCCAAGCTCCCAGTTCTGGAGGCCGCAGGTCAGAGCGGGGGCACCCTGGGCCCCGAACCAGGGCGCCCAGACAGACACCCCCGCAGGCGGCCCCGCCCCCGGCGGCGCCCAGGGAATGGGGTGGGGCAGGGGAGGGGCCCCGGGGCCGCGCCGGCCGCGGAGGAACACGTCCCGGGGGATGCCCGGGCCGACTCCGGCGGCGGCGGGGACGGCTGACCGGCGAGCACCCCCAGCCGGGGCCGCCCCGCGACGCCCCACTTCCGCCAACCTTGAGAAGGGCACGGCGGAGGCCGGGCCGGGCGGGCGCACGTACCTGGGCGGGGGCCAGCTGCAGGAGCGCCGCGAGCAGCAGGCGGCGGAGCAGGGGGCCCATGGTGCCCGCGGGGGCCACGGGCCTGGGGCTCCCGCATCGCCCTAGCCGGGCGGCGCCGGGGGCGGCGGCAGCCGGAGCCCCATGGCGCGGGCCGGGCCGGGGCGGGCGGACGCCGGGCGCGGGGGGCGGCTCCTCGGCGGCCCCCTCCCGGGCC
>JAAGEH010000043.1:64547-85458 GCA_011751065.1 Lasiurus cinereus | reverse complement strand
CCCCCCCTTGCCAGGTACCTGAGTTGGAGCTGATGCCCCTGGAGACCCCGCAGGACCTGCCCCCGAGGCTGGTCCATGGCACCTTCTGGCAGCACTGGCCCTCCATCCGGCTCAGGGGCCTGTCCTGCCGCGGAAGGACACACATCCACTTGGCCACCGGGCTGCCTGGGGACCCTGGCGTCATCAGTGGTCAGTGTCCCTGCCCCAGCCACTCCCAGCCACTCTCCTCTCTGGTCCCTCCCAAGGTCCACCCCATCCTGTAGGCAGCAGTACCCCCTTCTCCTGAGTCCCGGGCCCCAGCCTGCCCAGGTCTGAGGCCCGGGCCCCAGCTACCGGTGTCTCTGCAGGCATGCGGCCCAACTGCCAGGTGGCCGTGCTCATCGATGGGCCCCGGGCCCTGGCCGGTGAGTGTGGATGCTGGGGGGGGGGGCCGCCCGGGCCCTCGGAGGGGGCTGAGTCCCAGCTCTGGCTCTGTCCGCAGATGGAATCCCCTTCTTCCGCTCGGCGAACGGGGTGATCCTGACGCCGGGGGACGCGGACGGCTTCCTGCCTCCCAAGTACTTCAGGGAGGCCCTGCAGCTCCGGCCGACCCGTGAGGACCCCCCCTCCACGCTCTCCTGGGTGGAGGGACCCCAGCCTGCCCACCCCTGCTGACCTCGGTCTCCCTTTCTCTAACCACGGCCTCTCCCTCGCAGGAAAGCCCCTCCCCTTGGCCGGTGATGGGGAGACACCAGACCGTCAGAGAGGCCCCAGCACAGCTCCCGAGGAAGAAGGATGACCGAGCAATAAAATATTTATTAAAAAGGGGATGTAAAAAGGTAAAAAAAAAAACACAAAGACTTCCAGTTTGAAGCCGTCGATTCCCCTCCTGTGGCTGTAGCTAGTCGTCCTGTGGGCGCAGGGACCTCAGCTAGGCCAGGGGTGCCGATCTGGACCCCTCCGACGAGGGGAGGTGGTGCTAGGATCGCCCTCCCCGGCCTGGAGCTTGGCAGAGTCTGGCCCCGCCGGGTCCCTGTCTGCACAAGCCAGTGACGGTGCGAACGTGCCCAGGTCGGTGCAGGGAGGTGGCATGGGCAGTGAGTCCCAGTGAGTGCGGGCGGAGGGGCGGCCGTGGCGGGTGCTGAGCTTTCAGGGCAGTCTGGCAGGCCTCAGAAGGCCTCGTGGCCGCCCGTGAGCTGCAGGAAGAGGTCCTCGTCCAGCTCCTCCCCGCGGGCCCGCTCCCGCGTGGACAGGAAGATGTAGCCCCCGATGTACTCGTGCACGACGCGGCAGCTGGCGGACACGCAGCTGAAGGCCACGTTGATGTGCTCGTCAAACTCGATGGCCACCTGCAGCGGGTGGGCAGGCAGAGGGGCTGGTGGGTGGGGGGGATGGGGAGGGAGCACCCGGCCCTGCCCTGGCTGGGTCTGGCCCGGCCCCCCTTCCCCAGCCCCACGCAGGCCCCCCCTCCCGCAGGCCCACCTGCCGGATGTCCCAGTTGACATTCCACTGGCGCATGTTGCTGAAGCGCCAGGTCTTGACCACGTCGCCCACGGCCAGGTCGATGCGGATCAGTCGGTTGTTGGCGATGCCCAGGATCTCGTCTTTCCTGCTGCCCTTGAACCTGGACCCCAGGAGGACAGAGCGTGAGCGAGGGCCCCACCCCACGGCCCAGAGCCGGCCCAGACAGTGGGTGCAGAGTCAGGAGTGGGCTGTGCAGGGGAAGTCATTTAGTTTCTCTGGGCCTCAAGTTCCTCATCCGGGAGCGGAATTAACTGCTGTAATAATTATAACAGCATCTGGCAGCATCAGCAAATAGTCTGTGCCTTTAAAAATAACTTCTTTTGCCCGGCTGGCGTGGCTCAGTGGTTGAGCTTCCAACTACGAACCAGGAAGTCACAGCTCGATTCAGTTAGGCCATATACCCTGGTTGCGGGCTCCACCCCCAGGAGGAAGCTCTCTCTCATCATTGATGTTTCTCTCTCTCCCTTCCTCTCTGACGTCAATAAAAATGTATTTTTACATAAGTTACGTTTTTGTGTATCATCTGTTGCCTCGATCATATCTCCACAGGCTTAGAAAGTGGCCGGGGCACCCCCTGTCCCTGCAGCCACGTTGGCCCCGTCCCACAGACCAGCTGCCTGAGGTCGGGGGAGGGAAGGGTCTGGGGCAGAGCCGGGACAGTGGAGTTGGTCTCTGTTCTCCTGGCCTGATCTCCCTCTCTCTGTGTTTGCTGCGGGGGTGCAGGATGGGTGGGGCGCATGGGTGCCCTCAGAAAGCTGTGCCCACGGAGAACGGGAGGGAGGTTCAGGGAGAGCGAGGCGAGGACCGGCGGGCACTTACTTGACGGTGAAGTAGGAGATGCCGAAGTCGGGCAGGGACTGCCAGGCCTGGATGAAGCGCAGCTGGGCCTCGGTCAGCGAGAGCTGGGCCACGTTCTGGTGGGCTTCCAGGATCCGGGGTGTGAGCTGTGAGGGGCACAGTGGTGAGGGGCGTGCAGAGTCCGAGCGGCCGCGGCCTGTCCCCATCAGCGGAGCCAGGGCCGGGGCAGGGCCTGTTGTGGGCCCTCCCGGAGTGTACCTCTCACCACTCTGAGCTGAGCCAGGCCCGGAGGTGGGCGTGGGCGTGGGCAGCAGGCCCAAGCCCCCCCCCTCTTCTGAGAGGGGACCAGCGCCCCATCTCAGGGACACGGGGGAGAAAGAATGAGCGAGCACCTGGCTGTCCAGGGGAAGAAGGCTCTGGAGGTGCTGGGGCTGAGGGGAACAGGTCAGCGCGGTGGCCAGTCCCACCACCCACGCCCTCTGGCACCTGTTTGGCCTTGAACTTGCGCTGGAAGCGGGGGGCCACAAGGCCGTAAGGGTTGAGGCCCTCGGTGGAGGCGTCCGGGCCCTGGGGTTGGCTGCCCGGGCCCCCGCTGCCCGTGCGCTGCAGGCTGAGGAAGGCCAGGATGGCCTGCACCTCGCTGGCGTAGCTGCTGTCCGCCATGGTGCGGCCCTTGGAGGCCAGGCGGCAGCCAGCCATCCAGCGCGCGTACTGCTGCTCCTGGGGAGTGGGGAAGAGGGCTGTCAGGCCTGTCCCCCGCCCCCCCACTCCCACCCCAGCCGGCCCTGGGCCCTGCCAGCCTCACATCCTGGCACCGCAGGTGGAGCTCACTCATGCCCTCGGGGGAGGGTACCAGGAGTTTGATGCAGAATTTCTGGCCTGAGACGTTGACATCAGGGACCACCTCGCAGCCTGGAGGGAGAAGAGGGGTGGTTAGAAGCCGGAGAGGGGGACCCTGGCCGAGAGGCGCCGGGCCCATGCCAGTGGCACAGCGGCCCGAGCACAGGCGCCCCCCTGGCGCTCGGGGGAAGCGGGCGATGCCCCCCCCCGGCCGGCCCCGCACTCGCCCTTGAGGTTGAGCTGCTGGATGGGGTCCCCCGGGGCCTCGTCCTGGCTCTTGTAGTAGGACAGCGTGGTCTCCTTGAACACCACCCAGTGCTGGCGGAACCCTTTCAGGGTCAGCTTCCGGGGCCTGGGGGCGGGGCGGGAGGTCCCAGGTCACCTTCTTCCTCTCTCCGCACTGTCTCCCCCCCAGTCCCCCGCCACCGGGGGCTGCCAGCTCTGCCCCCCACTCACCGAAAGATGCGGAGATGGTCCTTCAGTTCCGGGATGGCCGTGAGGCTGTCCTGGGGAGGCGAGGAGTCAGGGGCCTGGCTGGGGACCCCACCCGCCCCCCCTCCCGCCGCCTGGAGCCCCTCCTCACCAGCACGTCGGTGCGCGCCGCCGATCCCTCCAGCTTCACCTCCAGGTTGCTCAGGGCCGCGTCCAGGTCGTCCAGCCCCGGGTCCGCGCCCGCGGGCTCGCTCACCTCCCCGCTCTGCGACAGCTTGTTGACGTGGTACTGGGCGGGCACAGGCCGGGCGGGCTCAGCGGGCAGCCCGTTCCCCCAGGCCGGCCCGGAGCCGGGCTTCCCTGGAGACGGGGCCCCACTCTGGAGGACCTCCCTGCCCCGGGCCGCCCGGCCCCCCGGCCCCCCGGCCCCCGCCCGGCCCCCCGGCGCCCCGGCCCCCGCCGCCTGGCACCTGCAGGGCGGCGAACACCATCATCTCCTCCTCCGTACAGTCGATCTCCTCCAGCAGCAGGTCCCACCGCGCCTGCTCGTACAGCTGGGTCAGCCGCACCGGGTCCGTCTGCAGCGGCGGGGAGTGGCGGGGGGGGGGTGGTCAGGTGGCGAGTGCCAGGAGCACCCTGTGCCCAGCCCCTGGGAGCCCCAGCCCTCAGCCCTGAGCGGCCCCACATGGGCAGACAGACGATTCCAACCCCGGCCTACAGCCTGCCTGCCCCGTGCATCCAGTTTCTGGCACCTTTTCCCTGGCAACGTTTTGGTACGGATGCCTGTTGTGCACCCCACATGCTGCAGAGGCAGAAGGGGGACCGAGTAAACCAACCAATAGGTGAAGTGACCCAAGAGCATGACAAAAGCTAAACACAACACAGCTAAGGAAGGAAGGAAGGAAGGAAGGAAGGAAGGAAGGAAGGAAGGAAGGAAGGAAGGAAGGAAGGAAGGAAGGAAGGAAGGGAGGAAGGGAGGAAGGAAGGAAAGAAAACAGCTGCCAAGTGTTGGCTCAGTCATGCCCCCGGTGGGAGGTGTGCAAGAGGCAACTGATCGATGTTTCTCATTGATGTTTCTCTCTCTCCCTGCCAATCTCTCTCTCTCTCTCTCAATTAAAACATTAAAAAAAATATGTTAAGCCCTAACCGGTTTGGCTCAGTGGATAGAGCATCAGCCTATGGACTGAAGGGTCCCAGGTTCGATTCCAGTCAGGGGCATGTACCTTGGTTGTGGGCGCATCCCCAGTAGGGGGTGTTCAGGAGGCAGCTGATTGATGTTTCTCTCTCATTGATGTTTCTGGCTCTCTATCTCTCTCCCTTTCTCTCTATAAAAAAATCAATAAAATATATTTTTAAAAAATAAAAGAAGATGCTAATTGTACAAGGAATATAAACCAGAGAATATTAAAATTAGGGACTTTACCAAAATAAGCCATCAACGTGCCTGCGTGAGCAGCACATATTTAAAGCTAACCATTGAGAGAACGAAAAGGCAGAGCACAGAGTGGAAATGTATTCACGCATCTTTACTGGACCAGGGGCGCACGCACCCAATCCAGGAAGAAGCACAGAGCAGTGTATAGAGGCAGGCACGTCCCTGTAAACACGGGGAAAAGCTTGAACAGAAACGTCACAGAGGAGGATGTCCAGGTGGCTGCTTGCTCGGTCCTCGGGGAAATGTAAATTGAAGCCACATGAAAAGCACATCGCTGGCTGTTGGGGTCAGGTGTGGGGGGAGGAATGGCTATTGGAGGGCACTAGAGAACCTTCCGGGGTGAGGAAATGTGCTGAAAATTGGACTGCGGTGACAGTTGCACAACTGCATGAATTTACTAAAAATAACCAGACGGAATGCTTACAAGATCTGGCTGAGGAGCAGGGAGCAGAGAGCACCCAGGAAAGGCTGGGACCCAGAGACCGGATTCCGGGGGGAAGGACACGCCACCCCAGGCAGTGCAGGCAGCGGCCGTGGCGAGACACTCTCAGTGAAGGGCACAGAGAGTGGGCGGAGGGGGTTCCTGGGGGCGGCCAGTGGCGGCCGGGGGCCGGGAGGGAGATGGGCACACGGCACAGCCACAGCGCCGCCTCCTCCGGGAGGCCCTCCAGGCTCCCGCACCACTGTCCACGCGGATGTGGGGTCAGTCTCTCCCCGAAGCCCTCGGCGCCCGCACCACTGTCCACCCGGACTTGGGGTCAGTCTCTCCCCGAAGCCCTCGGCACCCGCAAGGCCCCGAGCTCACAAACGGGTGGCGGATGGACACATGGACGGAGACCCAGACCCTGACAACAAGCCTCGGAGACCCCTGCACCCAGGTCCCAGGCCCCCCTGACCCCGCCCGCTCCCGGCCCGGCTGGCCCACCTTGGGATCCAGGTCGAAGAAGCTGTAGTACTTGAAGCGCAGCCAGAGCGTGTCCCCGGCCTTGATGCCCTGCTGCATGAGGCACCTCGACGAGTCCAGCCACCTGGCAGCAAGGCAGGGGTCAGGGGTCAGGGGTCAGGGCTCAGCCCGGACGGCACCGGGGCGGTGGGGGCTGGCGCACACACAGAGGAAAGGCCTGGAATCGGGGAGCCTGGGTCTGGGGTGAGCAGGACACAGAGGGCGTGAGGCTGGGAGTGGGGGGCACACCGGGCCGGGCACCTGCTGTGCAGCTGGGTCTTGTCCAGCAGGGAGCCGGGCCGCGGCAGGCGCTGCAGCAGGAGCGGGTCGGGCGGCGGCTGAGGCCGGCTCAGCATGTGGTAGCAGGCCTCCGTCTGCGCGCTGTCCGAGAAGTGGGCTGGCATCCCCCGGAACAGCGTCGGTGCCACACCTGGGGGGCAGGGGGGGTCAGCCAGGCCCGGCCCCCCATCCGGGGCCTCCGGGGCCTGCTCCCTGCCCCCCCCTAACCCCTGCCCCGCCCCATCCCTGGCCCGACCCGTCGTTGCTCACCCCCAGCCAGGACGACCTTGGTCAAGTCATACACCTCCTCCTCCAGCTCCTTCTCCTTCTTCTTCTTCTCCTTCTTCTCGGGAGCCCGGAGCAGAGACAGCTCCTCGGGGTGCCGGATACCTGGGGAGCCGGGGCCTCAGCGGGGGGCAGGGCCCGCCCCGGGACCCTCTCCCCACGGGGGCCCTGCAGGCAGGACGGGGACTGGAGTGGCAAGGACAACACGACAGGAGCTGGGCTGTGAAGGGCGGGGACCCTCGCGGGGGGGCGGGGCTGGGGGGGGGCTGGGGGGCACCACACACTCACTGAGGAGGCGGCAGATGGCGGCCACAGCTTGGAAGAGCGGCTGCGAGAAGCTGGCCCGCAGGCGCAGCGCCCGGCGGCTGGGCAGCCGCAGGAGGACGGGCCGGTGCTGGGGCCCGAAGAAGAGGCGGGCGTCGGCCAGGAGCCCGTACTTGTCCAGCGTCCAGTGCGTCTGCAGCAGCCACTGCCGCTTCTGCTCCCACCAGAGGCCGTGGTCCGACCAGTCCTGCTTGCGGTCTGCGGCGGAGAGCAGGCCGTGAGCACCCGCCTGGAGGCCTGGCACTCGGGGCCTGAGGCCGCGTGCCCGCCCCGCCCGGCCCGGGCCCAGGGCGGCCAGGCTGGGTCAGCCGGGGTCCCGGACCAGGGCCGTGGCAGAGGGGCCAGCAGCTGGCTAACCCTGCTCGTCCGTCCGGCTGCCTCAGTCACCACATCGCTTCCAGGGAGCCCCCTCCCCCGCCAGTGTCCCCACGGCCGGCACTCCACCCGCGGCTTCCCCGGCCCCCGCAGCAGGCTCTCCGTGCCGGTGTAGAGGATCCCCGTCTGTGCCCTCTGTGCCCCGTTTTCTAATTAGTGGATGGGAGGGGTGTCACCCGCCATGACGCGGGACGGCGCCCCCTGTGGCCTCTCAGTGCTCATTGCCCAGCAAGGGGGTGCTGGTTAACTGAAACCGGTGTGGCTCAGTGGATGGGGCATCGGCCTGCGAACGGAAGGGTCCCAGGTTTGATTCCGGTCAAGGGCATGTATCTTGGTTGCGGGCACATTCTCAGTGGGGGGCGTGCAGGAGGCAGCTGATTGATGTTTCTCTCATCGATGTTTCTAACTCTCTATCCCTCTCCCTTCCTCTCTGTAAAAAGTTAAAAAATATGTATATATATTTAAAAAGGGGGGCTGGTTAGAATGTGAGCGCCCCTCTCCTGCAGCCAGTAGCCAGTGATGCAACACGGGGAGCCCTCCAGCGGGTGGAGGATGGCTTCCATCTGTCTGTCCCCCTGTCCCGCCTCTTGCGGTGCCACAGGCTGTGCCCTGAGGCCACTCAAGTCTTCCCGGCTCAGCCCCGTAGCCCCGCCATGCCTGCGCCTTCCCCGAGGGACCCCTGCTCCCAGCTTTGCCTTCTCCAGCCCCCTGGGGCCCTGCCTTCTGGAAGCATCCTCACCACCCCAATCCTTTGGCCACGCTGTTCTGGGGCCCAGGAGGCACGTGGTGGGCGGCCGGGTCTGAGGAGGCCCACACACCCTCCTGCATATCGGGGTGCGCCTCCCGCCCCCCAGGAAGGGCAGTGGGCACCCCCGCAGGGAAAGGCTCCTTCCAGTGCTGAGACCACAGGCCGCGCTGCGGTAACTTCCTGTGGGGGCAGGGCCTCCCCCCCACCCCAGGGCCGCCGTCACCAGGGCTTCCGCCTGGGGCGGAGGTGTGGGAGCCGAGCCCTGCCGGGTCCCCTCAGCCCCCTGTGGGACCCTCCCTCCGGCCAGGGGGTCCCCTGCTGCCCCTGGCAGAGGGGGATGGAGGAGGGTGGCCGGGCAGCTCCTGGGACTCAGCAGGACCGGCTGGAGCGGGAGGCGGTGGGAGGTGGGGAGGCAGCCGTGGGAGAGGGGAAGTGGGGGAAATGTCTTTTTTGGGACCGAGTGATTAAGCGGCGCCTGAGTCACGGTGACACTGTTATCGGCGGGGCCGGCCGGGGCGGAGGGCCACCCGCGGGGGCCGGGCACTCACTGATGGCCTCCACGATCTTCAGTAGCACCCCGCCGATGTGCGACTCCCCGGTGACCCGCAGGGTAACCGACTCGGCCTCGGGGTCCTCCTCGCCCACAAACACCCGCAGCTCCCAGGACGAGTCGATGTAGTCCCCGGTGGCCGTCTTCATGCCCGCCATGGCTGCGTGCCTCTACGGGGGGGTGGGGGGGGCAGAGCGGGCAAGGCTGGGTAGGTGGCGAGGGTGGGGTGCGGGTAACCCCTCCAGCAAGCCCGCAGGCCAGCACCCCATGGCAGCAGCGAGGCAGAGAGTTGAGTTGGGGTTCTAGGCAAACCCCAGACCCCTCCTCCTCACATGGTTAAGCTGCAAGGACCCCCGGAGACTGTGCTGTTCAACCCACTCCCATCTTACAGATGGGAAGACCGAGGCCCGGGAAAGAGTGAGAAGGGGCTCACTCAAGAGCACCCCGCTCGACGGCAGAGCTGGGCACCACCTCTGCTGGCTCTCCCTGTCCGCAGCGCACCCCGAGCCCACACGGGCCAGCGGCCCCCTGGAGGTGGCTGTGACCCAGGGCAGAGAATGAGTCCAGTCCTGGCCCGAAGGTGAGGCCGAACCTCCCGGCCCAGCGAGGCCCAGCGAGGGCAGAGGGCGGGCGGCCGCCTGAGGAAGGCCGTGGGCCAGGCTGGAGGAGGGCGAGGGGCAGAGGGCCACCTTACCTGCCTGCCAGGGGCTGGGGCTGCAGGCGGAGGGGTGCAGTGCGAGCCGCCAGCTCAGCCCGAACCCCTGTAGAAACGGGGTGCCTCTTGCCACTCCGCGCTCCGCTTTCTCTTCTGAGCTTCCTTCAGAGGGCAGCCCCGGCCTCCGCAGGGCGGGCTCGGCCCCTCCCCAGGGCGGGCTGGTGGCTCGGGGTTCAGGAAGCCAACCGCCAGCCACGCTGAGGGTTACGGGGTGGCCCCGCCTTGTCCCAGTGAGCACGGAAGCCAGGGAGGAGGGAGGCCGTGGACCCCACGCCACAAAGGGGCCCCTCCCGGTGTGCTCGTGGCGAGGCCCCCGGTTGAAAGGGCCAGCTGGTCCTGCCTGCCAGGGGCTGGGCTGCGGGTGGAGGTTGGAGTGCCCGCCATCCTGGCCTCCGCCGAGCACCTGCCGGCTCCCCGGGTGCCTCCGCCCCACCCCTTTCTCTTTGGCGCTTCCTGCAGAGGGCGGCCGCCGGGGTGGGTGCCTGTGGGGTAAACTGCCGATGCCCAGGAGAGCGTGGGACTGAGAGGATGGCATCCCCGTGTCGGGCCTGGCAGGTCAAGCCCGCTCCAGACCAACGTCCCTTCTCCCCAAGGATACGTGAGGAGGGCCTGAGGGACACGGCTTCCTGGGTCTTTCCTGTCCCCAGTCAGGGCCTGTTTCCAAACGGGTCCGCCTCAGCGCTGCTCCGGGACCGGCTGAGCAGAACCGGCCCGTCACTCAACCTCCACCAGGTGCTGCCCTCCCGCCCCAGGACCCCGGGCTCACTCCGGCCCAGCTCCTCCTCAAAGGTGACTCAGGTCCCTGCCGCCCCATCGGCCCGCCAGGCCCAGCCCCGCACTGCACTGGGATGGGCGCTCTGGGGGGCACTGGGATGGGCGCTTTGGGGGGGGCGGGCTGTGTTGCAGGAACTTGGCCTTTCCGACGTAGGCAGGGCGGGGAAACTGCCCCGCAGAGAGAGAAGCACCAAGGACGCAGAATCCCTGGGGAGCGGCTCTCTGCGCTGCCAGCCAGGTGGGGAGCCGCGGGGACTCCCGGGGGAAAGCCGCTTTATGCAAAGTCAAGGCGGCAGGAAGTGCAGCCGCTGCTGGCCTCAGCGGTTCCCAGCGCGGAAAGCTACCCCTGGAGCAAAAGAGGAAGTCTTACTCCCGCCCCCAAAGCAGTCCTCGTCCAAGAGGATTTTGGAAACAGTTTGCTGAGCTGAAACCGGTGTGGCTCAGTGGATAGAGCGTCGGCCTACGGACTGAAGGTTCCCATCAGGGGCATGTATCTTGGTTGCAGGCACATCCCCAGTAGGGGGCGTGCGGGAGGCAGCTGGTCGATGTCTCTCTCTCATCGATGTTTCTAACTCTCTATCCCTCTCCCTTCCTCTCTGTAAAAAATCGATAAAAATAGCCGAAACTGGTTGGGCTCAGTGGATAGAGCATCAGCCTTGGGACTGAAGGGTCCCAGGTTCAATTCTGGTCAAGGGCATGTACGTTGGTTGCGGGTGCATCTCCAGTGGGGGGCGTGCAGGAGGCAGCTGATTGATGTCTCTCTCTCATCTATGTTCCTGACTCTCTATTCCTCTCCCTTCCTCTCTTTAAAAAATCAATAAAATATATTTAAAAAATCAATAAAAATATTAATATATTTTAATAAAAGTATATTAAAAAAAGTTTGCTGTGACCATGGTCAAAGGTAACCAAAACCTACTACTTTAAGCCCAGTTAAGAGCAGTGAGTTATTTTAAAATATGTTTTTATTGATTTCAGAGAGGAAGGGAGAGGGAGAGCTAGAAACATCAATGATGAGAATTTTTGATTGACTGCCTCCTGCACACTTGCTACTGGGGATCAAGCCTGCAACCTGGGCATGTGCCCTGATCGGGAATTGAACCAGGACTTCCTGTTTTATAGGTTGATGCTCAACCATTGAGCCACACTAGCTGGACTCATCATTGATGCTTCTATCCCTCTCTCCCTCTCCCTTCTGCTCTCAAAATCAATACAAACATAAAAAACAAAAATCAAAACCTGCAACATACAGCTGCCGACAGATCTGATCTCTCCACCACCAGCCCAGAGCGTCTCTTGCAATGGAAGCAGCTTTGGTTCTCGGTGGAGGTGGCGTCTGGGTGGAGATTAAGCACGTGAAGAACGAGAGCGTAGGAATCACCCCAGTTTGTCTGAACCTGGCCACTGAGCAGGGTGACTCCAAGCTCCGTCAGCGGTTGCTGAGTGACAGCGCCACCTAGTGAGCAGCTCGGCAAAGCAGTGGGACCACGTGTTAGAAGAGGCCCTGGTCCTGTCCATTCAGACACAGCTCTCCCCATCCAGCGTGATCCCTGGAGAACAGCCGCTGAGACTTTTTATTTAATGATTGATCTTTAGAGATGTTGATTTGTGGTTCCACTTATTCACTAGTGGCCCAGTGAATGAAATTCTTGTGTGCGTGTGCATGATAATTGTCCCTCAGCCCAGCCTGTACCCTCTCCAATCTGGGACCCCTCAGGGGATGTGACTGCCGGTGTAGGCCTGATGTGGCATTGGGCCTAAACCGGAAGTCGGATAGCCCTCTTACAATCCAGGACTGTAGACTCCTAACTGCTTACCTGCCTGCCTGCCTGATTGCCTCTAACCACTCTGCCTGTCAGCCTGCTTGCCCCCTAACTGCCCCTTCCTCTCCCACTGGCCCGATCACCCCCAACTGCCTTCCTCTCCTGGCCTGATCACCCCTAACTACCTCTGCCATGGCCCTGCCATCATGGCTTTGTCTGGAAGGTCTCCTGCTGTAATTGGTATATTACCCTTTTATTAGTATAGAAGTTCTTTTATTTTTTAAACCTATTTTTAATGACTTCAGAGAGGAAGAGGGAGGAACATCAATAATGAGAATTACTGATCAGCTGCTTCCTACTAGGGACTGAGCCCACAACCTGGGCATGTGCCCTTGACTAAAATTGAACTTGGGGTTCTTCAGTCCACACGCCAACACTATCCAGAGCCAAACCGGCCAGGGCTCACTGGTTGATTCCTGGATGTGCCCTGACCGAGGATCAAACCTGCACCTTGGCCCATCAGGATGATGCTCTAACCAACTGAGCCGCCCGGCCAGGGCCCACTGGAAAGTCTTTTGGCAGAAAAATTACTCCCGGACATCACAAGGTATAACCACGCCTGACTGGCTTGTTTTATTGGAGAAGGGACTTGGAGTTAACAACGTGAAGACAGTTGGGACCTGAGGTCGGGAAAAATAGCCTCCCCTCCCCATTCATGCCCACTGCCCCAAATAAAAAATAACCAACTATGGGAGAGCAGCTGAGACAGCGACTGGGAACAGGGGACAGAGACATGGAACTCGAGGGCAGCGGCAGAGACCATGCATGTGCTGGGAGTCCCAGAGCGGCGGCTATAGAGTAACGTGGGTACGAGTCTCTGTTCTTCCACACGGGTCTGTATAAATATAGATAAGCTGGTTGCTTCCCTTCTCTCCCTTCTGCTCCGTGCTGCTTGCTGGGTCCCAGCTCCTCTTTCCACAGGAGGACAGAGGGAAGAGGGATGAGGAGCAAGTCATCACCGGATTGCGATCAGCCCCACATCCATCAGCTTCTGGATCTTCTGTGCTATTACAGGGTTCTTTAAGTGTCTACCGAAGAAGAGACAAAGCTTGGAATGAGACTTAAGAGAAGTCTTACTTGTTCTTGGAGTGGGCCCCAGTGCACACCCCCTAGAAGGTACCCATGGGAGGTGGTTAAGGACAAGTTCTGGCAGGAGAACGGCGGAGGCCCTCACCGCTATGCAGTCAGGACCTGACCAGCCGCTCCTCTTTATGGGGGCAGCTTGAAATGGAGACCATTCGTCCCAGTACAACTGGTCTTCCCAATGGACTATTTAAGCTACCGTGACTAACATACCGCTGAAGTCCTTCCAGTCTACCTTTAAACGGCCAATCTTTAACATTTCAAGTAAGACTCACACAATAAATGCCCTCCTCAGGCTGATCACATGCCCCCAACCTCATGCGCCGCCACTGGTTTAGCCTTCAAGGTCATCTCCCCCGCTGCACTCACTCGCTAAGTGCCTGAGGGTCCTTCTGCATCTGTTCCAGGATGAGCCGCATGGCCGGGTCACTCATGATCTGCTGCACCTCAGGGTCGGCCATGGCCCGTCGCTTCACATCTTCGGGGCTGTCGTGCCGGTTGTACTGGGCCATCATACAGCGTTGGTAACCATCTGCTGCCTCCTGCATCCCAGCAAAGCCAAAGGGGAGGGTGTCAGCACAACCTCCCCTGCTTCAGGAAGGTAACAAAGGCAACCGAGAAGGGCTGACACACACACACACACACACACACACACACACACACACACAGAATCAGGTGAGAGGCAAGGACCAGTGAATGACCACGGAGGAGGGAAGTGGGGCAGGGAGAGCCAGAAGCAGCGCACCTTACAGTTGGAGTCCAGCTCTAGGGCCTTCTGGTAGACATCCATCGCCTTTGTGTAGTCCTTCATGGCTTCTAGGGCAGCTGCTTTCCGGGTGTAACCCTTGACTGCAGACAAAACGGGAAAGGTGAGCCTCATCCAAAATGCACTCCCAGGGCTGCTTCTCCCCCCTTCACGAGCGCCAACGCCCCTCATGCCCGTGCTGCCAGCTGCTAAATATTCCCGCTGCGAGGACACACCGGCATGCTCCTGCCTTTCCACCTTCTGACAGGATAAGGGGGGGGCAGAGCGGCATAAAGGCACTTACTGAAGGACGGCTCTAGCTGGATACATTCCTCACAGTCCTGGAAGAGAGGCGAAGAGGAATTAGGCTCATTCCTTCCCAGGAGCTGCCTGCAGGCAGACTGCTCCTCTGGAATGACAGACCGTCCATCACCAGAGCCTTACAAAGATCTACTTTCGCTGCCAGTGCTCCCAGTAAACCTGGCATCTGGTGGATTTCACAGCAGCCACAGCAAAAGGAGGGGAGAGGAGGCAGCTAAGCAACACCACAAGGGACAACAACTCCAGGTTAGGGACCACCCCATCCAAGTGGCCTGGGCTTTTCAAAAGGCTGATGACTAAACACACACACACACACACACGCACGCACGCACGCACGCCCTGGCCGTTTCAATGATTAGTATGCCAGCCAGGCACCAAAGGGTCAATGAGATTGATTGCCAGTCAAGACATGTATCTGGATTGCAGGTTCACTCCTTGATCCTGGTCAGGATGTATGTGGGAGGCAGTCAATCGATGTCTCTCTCTCACACTGCTGTTTCTCTTTGCCTCTCTCCACCCTAAAAAATCAATGGGCCCAGCTGGCATGACTCAGTCGTTGAGAGTCGACCTATGAACCAGGAGGTCACAGTTCAGTTCCCGGTCAGGGCATATGCCCAGGTTGCAGGCTCGATCCCCAGTGTGGGATGTGCAGGAGGCAGCCAAGCAATGATTCTCTCTCAGCACTGATGTTTCTCTCTCTCTAGCCCTCTCCCTTCCTCTCTGAAATCAATAAAAATAAAAAAATGAGAGTCAGTGGGAAAAATATCCTTGGGTGAGGATTAATAAAGCAAAACAAAAACCCAAAAGGTAGGGAAGCTTCTAGTTTGAGAAACTATAGAGAACATGACAACCAGACGAAAATCATGAGCTTTAGAAACTAAAACTTTCAAACGCATTTTCAGACAAGTAGAGAAATCTGAATACAGACAGAGCAGCTGGCATTGAAGTCTTGGTTTTGTTATCATCAGGTGCCAATATGTGGCTGGATGGGAAAAGTCCTTTCAGGAGAAACAATTTGGAGGTCAACTGCCAAAATGCATACGATTCCCTTTTACAAATGGTTCAGCAAAAATGTATCAATACTCATTGTTGAATATAGGTGAAGAATACACAGGTATTCTGTGTATTTTTGTTTAAAACCTCTCCAAAATATAAAATTATGTAAAACAGAATGTGCCACACAGTGCGGTTTGCACAGCTGGGTCTAATTCCTTCTCCTCCACCGAGAAACGTTAAGACCAGGAGTAAATCCATCCATCCTTCCTTCCTTCCGTCTGAGCGAGTGGGAGAGGACTGCTCCGCCGCCCAGTGACTGATACCTCCGGCCACAGATCAGAAGATAATGGCAGCAACACCCAACCCTCATGGACTGGGGTGTTTCCAGATCGACCACATTTTTCACCTTCCCACAAAACGTTCCCAGGTTGTCTGTCTCCTAGAGAAGCTACAAAATAGCCACGAGGCACAGAGCGGCTTCTGCCCCAGAGAGCAATGGGGAGTAATTTCTCCAGTGTCTATCGAAGTGAAATAACTACTGTATTCTCACTGAGAACAGCAGACCTGCTCAGCTAAACTTCAAAAAGCCGCTGTGGAAAATATGGCAGCTCTAAGAAAACACACAAAACCCAGAACCGTCCTGTGATCCAGCACTTCCGCTGTTAAATACGAAAGAACTGAAGCTAGGAGCTTGAACAGATAGTGTACACTCATATTCATAAGAACATTACTCACAACAGCCAAAAATGGAAACATGTATCAACAGATAAAGGGATAAACAAAAGGTGGCGTATGCTTACAATGAAACAGTGTTCAGCCTTAAAGAAGAAAGAAATGCTGATACATTTTATAACATGAACCTTGGAGACATTATGCTAAGAGAAATAAACCAGACACAAAACAACAAATATTGTTTGGTTCCAGTCACATGAAGGACTTTGAATGATCAAATTCACAGAGAGAAGGTAGAACAGTGACTGCCAGGAGCTGGGAGCAGGACGCGGAATTTCAGTTCGGGAGGATAGAGGGTCAGTAATGGATAGTGGCGATGGTTGCACAACAGTATGCATCTACCTGATGCCACTAAACTGTACACTCAACATGTTAAAAAGGCAAAACAAAAACAAATGTGAGGAAGGAGTACGGGGAGATAAAAAAGATGAGGCCAGGTTAGGCGGGGAAGGATCCACTTCCCCAAATACTGCCCATCACTAACAACATGGACAGGACCGGAAAGAGACAGGTCCTGTAGGGCATGGGCAAGAGCAGGTGACAGTTGTTCGAAAACAATACAGTAATGAATAAATAATACAAGAACTGTGTTTCGCATACTCACAACTGTCAACTTACTTTTGCCCAACCCTGTATTCACAAACCTCACACATGCACCACCACCATCCTGAATCTATAATCAAAATGAGAACAGCAAGCTGATGCTGATGAAAGAGTGAGAAGTCACAAAACGGCCATTGCACAGACCCTCGTACCTTGAGCGCCAGCTGGAACTCCAGGAGTTTGGTGTAGCAGGCGGCTCGGTTGCTGTACAGCTTGGCATCACTTGGGTTCCGTTTGATAGCTTCTGTGTAATGCTTCATGGCTTGGGGATAGTCCCCTGGATGAGGAAGAGAGAAACTTGAAAGCCTCTTCTCGCTCCGGGCATATTACCCAGCAGTCAGCGGAGGCCCAGAAGGCACGTTTACACCCCTCTCATCCGAAGTGCCCCCGTACGGGCTGCACATACCTTTCTGGAAACATTCGTTGCCTTTGTTCTTCTCCTCCAGAGCCAGGTCAGGGTTTATGTAGGCCAGCCGCTCTTGCTCCTTTAAGATTTTCTCTGCCTAAGAAAACAGAATTCTTGGAATAGTCACTTAAATTCTTAGAAACATGAACATTGGGCTTAAAAAGCCAGGTTAGAATTTTAATTTTCAAAGAGTACTGCTGGCAAGATTTAATTTTTGTTTTAAGAATTTTATATCCTCATTTTCAAGGTTCACTGTGAAACAGAATGGTATTGACATACACTTGGTACAAACATATGCCCCATAGGAAAATGGTGCATGTGTTAATAGCACAAGTAATTTTCAACTACTATTTTTGTGAATATAGTCTCTCTCCTACATAATGTATGACAATTGGCATAATACCCAACACTTGGGGTATGTAAGACATATCTTAAGTTATACATCATTAAATGATAGGGCAGCATCATCTAATATGACCAGAGACACTACTTAAAAAAACTAAGGTTCATTATTAAATGATAATAAGTAAAACAATAGATTAAGAGATAACAAAACAGCCCTTTCAGTACAGCTCGCTAACCCACCTGCTGGCATTTCTTGAGCACATCCGGTGTCCGGTGCTCGGCCAGAGACTTGTTGTAGAAGTGGATGGCATCCTTGTACTTTTCTTCTTTGAAGTAGGAGTTGCCAATTCGTGCGTAAGCTCTGACAGAGACAAAAGGAAAAAGCACTCGCTAAGGGGAGACAGACAAAGCCAGCCCCTGCAGAGAAAACACGTACAGAGGAAACGAGGCCCTCAGCGCAGGCACTGTGCCCCTCGGCACTTTTGTCGTGACGCCTCTGGCCTCCGTTACGGCCTGGGGTTGACATACTGGACAACAGTCCACACACTCTGTGGCCAGCAGCCCTCCCCAGCAGGGACATTTAAATCCTGGACGTTCAAACCTGAGCCACCCCAGGCACCCCAGAAGGTCCAGCGTACCTGGCGATCTGTCGGTAGTCTTCCCGGTTTTCTCGCCCCACTTCGATGGCCTTCTCACAGAGCTCCCGGCATTTGCCATAGTCACCCTTTTCGAAGTACACCGCTGCGGGGCGGACGGTAAGAAGGAAGAGTCAGCCCCTGCCTCTCCCTGGGGTCGGCCTGACAACTCCCCTGCCCCTCGTCCCGGGCCTCACCTGCTTGATTGGTCATGTAGGTCATGTTGGTGGGGTCCAGGTCCTTGGCTCTGTCGTAGTGCTTCAAGGCTGTGTCAAAGTCTTTCTTCTTGTAGGCTTCGTTCCCCAACTCTTTTTCTTTCAGGGCCTAGGTGAGGATTGGAAGAGGTAAGTGCCAGCAAGTCTAACGCAGACGGCAAAAGAGCAAGGGCCTGTGACCGCTAGGTACCGCAGCGCGCCTGCTGCCATCATGTCTATGGAAGCAGTTCTTCACACCAAGGCTCAGCAACCAGCCACAGGGTTTAAACAGTGAAGTAGCAGCTGTTCAAACGAGAAGTCAGTTTCATCTCCGCTTCCTCTGAAAGTCCCTTTCCCACCTACACTCCTGGGTCTTTGTCAGAAAGCAGAGGCCTCTTCAGGGAAGAGGAAAGCGTTCGACTTGAATCGCCTTCAAAGAGGACAGCACAGTGTGTCTCAGGGTTGACGGTGAGAGCTGCACCAAGTGCAGTCTCCGAGGCGTGGCTGCCTCGGGTCTCAGTTGTCAGAAAACAGGCGCAGACGGACGGGGTGGTGAGAGCATTGGTAGCACGAGTCTTCGTACAGCTCACTACCACCCACACCGCAGGCCTTTTTCCAGCGCTGAGACACCCCAAACAACCGATGCCTCCCCATTGAAACATGCTAAATCTGGCGACAACCTGCTGTTCTCATTCACGAGAAGGGAAATAAAATCACTTAGGCACTTGCCTCCTGCTCTGAAGACAGTGCAGCTAAGTGGACCTTTAATTACACACTCACCCAACCAGAACAAAGCAGAAGCCTAAGGACTGACAGAGACAACAGTCTTCTGGATCATGGCAAGGACAGGATCACTCACAACTTCACTGGCCTGCCTGCTCAATATTCAACCCGGCAGAGCCGAGGCTGTGGGACTATGGAAGGGTAGCTAGCTCCCAACTGCCCTAAGTCTGAGATACACGAGTCCCAGGAAATCTTAAGAGATCGACCACTTTAGCCCTTGCCAGTGTGGCTCAGTGGATAGAGCATCAGCCTGCGGACTGAAGGGTCCCAGGTTCGATTCTGGCCAAAGGCACATGCCCACGTTGCGGGCTCTGTCTCCAGTGGGGGGACATGCGGGAGACAGCCACTCTCTCATTGATGTCTCTCTCCCTCTCTCCCTCCCTTCCTCTCTGAAATCAATAAAGAAATATATTTAAAAAAAAAAAGAGAGAGAGAGGTCACCCATTTTAATAGTAAGCTTAGCATACACTAAGCACTCAAAAGTATACAGCCACCCAAGGTCTCTAGATGTTCCCACCGGACATCCCTACACCGACGGGGCTGTTTACAACTGTACGCTCGCAACGAGAGAGAGGAAAAACGAGACCTGCTTCTTGTTCTCCGGAAGATCCTCTTCCATCGGCTCTGGTTTGGTCTCCTTTTTGGGAGGAGGAGGTGGTGGAGGTGTAGCAACTTCTTCCTCATCATCCATACTGCCCAGGTCAAATCCCAGGAGGACACTGAGAGTAGTCATGATCCGGGGATCTTGCAGTTTCCTAAAGGAACAAATAACAACCATTTTTCCCACAACGATCTTTAAATTACTGCTTACCGCTAAAGCTCAGACTACTGTATACAAAAGCTTCTCAGCCATCAAAAGATTGCTAGATTCTGTACTTCTGAGTTACAACTGGGAAATATTCGACCCTTCAAAAATCCATCTAAAATGAGGTAACGGAGCCCCAGCCAGCTCAGTGGATAGAGCCTGCGGACTGAAGGGTCCCAAGTTCGATTCCAGCCAAGGGCACATGCCTGGATTGTGGGCTCGGATCACCAGTAGGGGATGTGCAGGAGGCAGCCAATCAATGATTCTCTCTCATCACTGATGTTTCTCTCTCTCTCTCTCCTCCCTTGCTCCCTAAAATCAATAAAAGAAAAATATTTCAAAAAATAAAATAAAATAAAGTAACAGAGGTAGATTTATTTCTTGTGTCAGCGGATACAAAAATGAGTTATATATATATACTTCATAAGATTTCAGAAGTCAGAGGAATTCAGAGACACACAGATACCAGTATAAGATTTAGAGATACTTCTTTATAACTTACATTTTTTCCCAAATATATCTTTATTGATTCCAGAGAGTAAGGGAGAGGGAGAGAAATATGGAAACATCAATGATGAGAGAGAACCATTGATTGGCTGCCTCCTGCATGCCCCACACTGGGGATCGAGCCTGTAACCCAGGCATGTCCCCTGACCAGGAATCAAACCGTGACCTCCTGGTTCATGGTTGATGCTCATAGGTAGGTCTTTTTCTTTAAAAATAAAAATAAATATTATTTTGACTTTTAGAGAGAGGAAGGGTGAGAAAGAGAGTAACATCCATGTGAAAGCGAGACATCCATCGACTGCCTCCTGCATGCCCCAACCGGGAATGGAATTAACAACCTTTCGGTGCATGGAACAACCAACCAAACCGAGCCACACTGGCCAGGGCCTGACCTCCTTTTTAACCGTGAGTTTCCAGTTGATATACCAACAGAAACAGCAGGCCTATGTCTATGGAAAAGATATAGGCGGTGCCAGATCGGAATTATAGAGCAGTGAAGAGGCATGTGAGGGTTAGAATGAACATTCCAGATTACGCTGCTTTATGCTCTGCAACCCTGTCTAGAAATACAAACAAATGAAAAAACCAACAACTGCTGCTCACTGGTAGAAACAGCGAAGGCAGAAATCCTGCAGGGGGATGGAGGGAACCCTTCCCATAGGACCCTGGAAAGAAAACACGTTCGCCTCCACCTGCAGAGGTAAGCCCGCTGCCGAACTTACGTGCCCAGATCGGACGGCTTGTTTCGCAGTTGCTCTATCAGTGCCCGGTAGGTGGGATCGTTGAGCAGTGCCCTTGTCCTGGGGTCACTCTCCAACTTCTGGTACAGGTTGGGCATGTTGAAAGGGTTCATGAATTTCCTCTCTGTTCCAAACAAAGGAAAGTGCATCGGTTCTCTCAAGCGACTATGCCCCTATAACTTACTGACATTT
>JAAGEH010000043.1:0-59547 GCA_011751065.1 Lasiurus cinereus | reverse complement strand
CAAACAAACAAACGAAGAGATGCATGACTGTAAAGAATACTTAGAGGTAAATCCAGAAGGTGAACTCACAAGAATCTATGAATCTATTTTACATTTCATGGAACAAAATGGGCATTCATGTGAAGGCAAAAACAAAAACCAGGAAGAGGAGCAGGACATAATGCCATGATGGACACTTCAAGAATCCAGCCAATTATCAAAGAGGCACGCACACCCTACCCACCCCGATTCATCTTTTTACAGAGAGAAAGGGAAAGAGATAGAGAATTAGAAACATCGATGAGAGAGAAACATCGATCAGCTGCCTCCTGCACGCCCCCTATTGAGGATTGAGCCTGCAATCCAAGTACATGCCCTTGACAGGAATCCAACCTGGAACCCTTCTTCAGTCTGTGGGCCAATGTTCTATCCACTGAGCCAAACTGGTTAGGACCCGATTCATCTTGTGATCAAGTGTTGCCATTTCTTAGGCAGCACTTTCTTTCTCAGCAGCTCAAAAAATAAGACGTCTTAACACTTGCTAGTACCTCAACGGATGTGACGAAACATGCGATCACTCTGGGCTAGGCAACGAACCAGGCCAGGAGGGCATGGCACTTAAGAATTCACACCAAAAGGCGTTTCTGGAGCCCGCAGAACCCCAACTCGGCCTCAACTTACCTTGCCCCAGTCAGGCTTCAAGTCCACAGTTTTGCAGCCATCTTCATAGGCCTTCTGGTAGTCTCCCTTCTTGGCGTAGGCTGCTGAGCGGTTGCTGTAGAGCACATGGTTGTGGGGATCTAGCTTAATTGCTTCCGAATAGCACTGTAAGGCATCGTTGATGTTGCCGGCACTCAGGGCCTTGTTGCCCTTCTCCTTTAGCTCATTTACCTGCGGGGAAAGGAGCCACGATGTTTATTTGGTCCCAATGCTTAGGCGATGCTCATTCTTCCTGCAGTTAGAAAAGGTTACTTCACAGATCAGAGGAGAGAGATCACAGGTTAATTCACTGATACTTCCCAGCGAGGAAAAACAACAAAAATAACGGGCAGAAGCCAGACACACTGGTCTCCACCTGCTCCCATGTGGCTGGCTAAGAGCTCCCGCCACTGTTCTAAGGCTCTACTTGGGCGGAGGAAGCCACTCCAGGGCACGCTCATGAGTTCCTGTCACGTAAAAATCTGTTCAGTTGCACAGATTTCCCGAGTCCCAAGGAGAAACTGAGCACAGGCCTGCTCTCTCCTCTCCGGAAGAGGCATCAGGAAGTCAGTGGAGCGAGTGTGCGCTGAAGGCTTTAGGAGGCCTCCTCAGGAGCACTGAGATGCTCTCCGTGATCAGAAAAGTCTATCATTCCCGATGCTCTCCATGATCAGAAAAGTACCATTCCCACTGACAGTGTGGTAACATACCACAACACGGAAGATTAATGCTTTGTTCTCTAACAGGTAAAGCCAGCCCCCAAACCAGTTTGTGCCATGCTTAAATCGTACTATGTTACGAAGAGGATAAAAACACCGCTGGCGGTGGATCCCCATCCTCGCACACACTCAGGACGGTAAGACAGGGGGGCATTAAAGGTTTACATAAATGAGTGGACCTTGCCTTTCAGAGCAGGGGCTAAGGAAAGGGGCTTCTCCTACAAGAAAGGGAGGGCCGCACCTTAAACGCAAACACTCCCACTGAGCTAAAGCTATGTCCTTCTCACTGCAGCGTTCTTTCTTTCCACCTGTCACCCACCCATGACCCCGAGTACCGATGCATCGAAGAGTCCTGTTAAGGGAAATGATTCTGGAACGCAGAGGCGCACCAGCTGGAACCCTCCGCCAGAAGGGATCAGAGAATCTCAAAGTGAAAAAGGCAGGAGACCACCCAATTTAAACAAACAAGGGGCAAAAGTCTTAGAACCCAGGATGGAGGCCAAAAGTTAAAAACCTCAACTCAGCTAGTAACAAGCAGCTAGGCGCAGCGAGATGAAGTTACTGCCTATTCTATCCACATCCTTTTCAAATGCAGGCCCCTCAGTCAGGACATAAAGTTTACAGCTCGTGATCAGCACTTGAAAAGATCAGGGGGAACAGAAGATACCAGCAGGGAGTCCACATAACATGAAGTACTGTTTTGTTAAATGTATTAAATGGTTGTATGGATGTACTGGGTTCAGTGTAAAAAGAGTATCGCTAGAATTTATTTGAAAGGTACTGTTACTTATTTAATAGGATTTTGGACACTCAAATTTCCCTAAAATTGATATGTGAATCTCAAAGTTGAAAATGAAAAAAGGTGGAGAAGTCACATTTATTTTCAGGAATGGGTTTAAGACAATAGATTTTATTTAAAAAACAAACATTTTTATTGATTTCAGAGAGGAAGGGGGAGAGAGAGAGAGAGACATCACTGATGAGAGAATAATCGATTGGCTGCCTCCTGCACACCCACACTGGGTACAGAGCCGGAACCTGGGCATGTGTCCTGACAGGGAATGGAAGTGACCTCCCGGTTCTGAGATCCACGTTCACCCACTGAGTCAAGCCACTGAACTAAGCCAGACAACAGATTCTAACACCTGGAACTGCTGGTTAGAACATCATCCCACTATGCCAAGGTTGTGGGTTTGATCCCTGGTCAGGGCACATACCAATAAAAAAAGAACATATTACAAAAAAAAAAAAAAAAAAAAAGGGCTAGGTCATTTGCACAATCACCAGGGTAGATTTGTAACCCCACATTTAGCCAGGCATTCAGTTACAATCGACCTGTACATACACTTCTGTAAATGGCAGCGTGATTTATGCCTCCTCCCCCCCCAAAAAAAAGAGCTCACTGTACGCAGGGCAAGAAAACTTTTTAACATTTAACAGAATGATGTGTTTCTCACTCCAGAAACCTCTCGTCTATCCCACAGCCCACTTATTCCCAGACGGCATTTAACTCCCAGCAGGGTGAACAGACAGCTCAACTTCTCCATTCCGCTTTAATTTTGTTTTCATGGAGCCTCGGACCTCGAGATTCGACCAAAGGAACAATGGCTATCCTACCGCCCAAGGCTCAGCGCCGGCGATCGCACCAAACACGGGAGCCCTTTCCCCTCCCCAGACCCGTCCCCGCAGCTCCTGACAGCTCCCCGCCGACCGCAACCTCCAGGCCTCGTGGAATGAATGGAGACCCCGACAGGCCGGGCCCCAGCCCGCACCCCCTCCCCGAGGCCGGGCTGAGAGGCAATCACGGACGCGGCGCGGCTCATCCACAGCATCTCCGTTTCCTCCAGCGACGCCTGCGCCTGTGGAACCAGAAACCGGCCCTCCAGGCGCGTCCGTCCCCGGCGACTCCGGAATCACACACACTCACACACACACTCATACACACACACACACACACTCACACACACACTCACTCACACACACACACACTCACACTCATACACACACACACACACTCACTCATACACACACACACTCATACACACACACACCACACACACTCATACACACACACTCACACTCACTCATACACACACACACTCATACACACACACACACTCACTCATACACACACACACACTCACACTCACTCATACACACACACACACACACACTCACACACCACACACACTCATACACACTCACACACACACTCTCATACACACACACACTCTCACACACGCACACACTCACACACACTCATACTCACATGCACACACACACACACACTCATACACACACCACACACCGCACACATACACACACACACTCTCACACTCATTCACACACACTCACCACACACACTCATTCACACACACACACACTCACTCATTCACGCACACACACTCACACACTCACCACACACACACTCACTCACACACACACACACACACTCACACACACTCATACACACACTCACTCACACACACACACACACACACTCACACACACAGCGGGGGGAAAGGACGAGCAGGAGGATGAGGGGCCGCACATGGGTTTGGGGAACCCGGGCCGCGGCGGCGCGTTCGTTCCAAGGACTTTCGCCGCGCCCCCCCCTTCCCGGCAGCCGGCGGGGAGGTCGTGGGCCCGCGCGGCTCGCCAGCCCTCCGCTCCGCGCCCCGCCACCCCGCTTCTCCGACCCAGAAACACCGCGCCTTCCCCCCGCAATGGCTCCCAGGCCCCTCAGCTCGCGCCGCGTCCCCGTCCCCGCGGCCTGCCTTCCTCCCAGTCAGCCGGGGCCACGTCCGGGGCGGCCCCTTGGCCCGCCGGCCTCCTCCCGTCCGCCTCCCGGAAGCCGGAGCCCCCGGGGAGACCCGGCCCCTCGCCCGCCTCCCCGCCTCCCTCCCCGAGCCGCCGCTGGCTCTGCCCGCCCGCCCCCCGCGGAGCCCAGCGCCGCTGCCGCCCGCAGGCCGCCGCGCCCCGGCCGCAGGCCCCCCTCTGCGCGGCGGCCCCGACTCCCGCCGAACTGCCGCCTCCCCTCGGCTCTCCTCGCCGAGGCGGGAGGGACCGACCCTGAGGGGACCCGGCGCTCCCCGCGGCCCAGCCTCGCTCCACCGCCCGCCGGCCGCGGCCCTCACGCCCTCGCCTCTCTCGCCGCTCCGCCCCGATCGGGTGCCCGCCCGGCCTCTCCACCCGCGCGGCCTGGCCCGGTCCGGCCCCGGCGCGGCCCCGGGGCCTCAGCCTGGGGCCCCTCCTTCTTCACCTGCTCCATAGCCCCCCGTCCGGAACCCGGTAGAATCGACTCCGTCGGCTCCGCGTTCCCAACCGCACGCGCCGCCTTCTGGAACCTACTAGAAGCTGCCGGGACCCCCGGATCCCGCCCCTTCCTCGTCTGCTCACTGGTCACGCTCCGCCGAGGGCTTTGTCTGCTTCCTTACAATTGGCTCAGAGTCTAGCCCATCAACCCCCGCTCCTCTCTCATTGGACAGCAGGGAGCAACCCCCTTAGCCCTGCCTCCAAGGCGCCTCGGGATTGGGCGCTCCCCGATAGGCCCCGCCCACCTCAGGCTGCCCCCCCCCCGATTGGAGGGCGGGCCAGAAATCGGGGGCGGCGATTGGTTACTTGCTCCGCTAATCGTGGCCGCGCTGGCCGCGCCCATTGGTCCTGGTCTTTCTGGAAATTTCCACATTTCCCATTGGGCTGACAGACTTCGTGACAGAAACGCCTTCAGGTGAAGAAAGCAGAATCCAATTGGGCGGGGAGCTGCCAACACTCGGCGCTGATAGGCTCTCCCTGCTGCCCTTCTAGGGGCTGCGGAGTCCGGAGCGACCGCCCTCCTTGGCCGCTGTGGCCCCGAGCAGCCGGGGGGCTTCCGGGCCGCTTCCCGCCTCCCCGGCGCGGGGAACCCCAGCCTCTCGGGGGGTCCCCGTGGTGAGGGTGACCGTCGGGGGCGGCCCTTACCCGGATGCCAGCTGTTCGGTTCCGAATGTTGAAAAGTACAGCGTGGCGGGCCGGGCCGGGGCCGCACAGACCCGGACCTCACGCTGGCGGGGCCGGTGGCCGCCGAGTCCCCGGCGTGGAGAGCCCTGGACCTCCGGGGGGAAGGGTCGCCCGGGCCGGGAGGGGCTCCTGCGCAGTGTGTGCGGCGCGCCCGGAGCGGGGCCGCCCCCCGCCCTGACCTCTACGTAACGGGGTGAAGGAACAAAGCCCGCAGCGCGGGGCTCACCGCCGCGGGGGCGGCCTGGGGGCGCCTGAGCCCGCAGCCCCCACGCCGGGGGCCACAGGGAGGGCGCCGAGCGGGACCGGGGGGCTGCGGGCTGAACCTGCCGCCTGTGCGCCCGGCCCGGGGCGTGGTTCCGGGGACGGAGGAGCCGCAGCGGCCCGGAGAGGGGCCCCGGGGACGGAGGAGCCGCAGCGGCCCGGAGAGGGGCCCCGGGCCCGGCTGGATCGCCGTCCCCCCTGGCGGATGCCGCCCCTCCCCGGGGCTGGACGTGTCCTCTGCAGGCTCGCCGCCCGGCCGTCCTGACATTGTGGCCAAATCCCCGCGGGTCCCCTCCCCTCGCCGAACCCTGGAGGCTTCCGACTGGGGCGCAGAGCCTCCCGTGGCCGGCCTGCGTGTCCCTCCCGCTCTCCAGCCCCGCGCCCCCTCTCCTTGCTTGTAGGAGGTGGGCTCCTTGCTCTGGGCCCGCCCCCAGCTGCTCCCTCGGCCGGATCCGGCCCCCCCCCCCGACCCCCGGACCCCAGCTGGGCCAGCTTCACCTCTCACCTCGCTGGCCGAGCCGGGCCGGCAAGGTTCCCTGGCAGCTGGCCCCGAACAGCGGGTGCCCCGTGATGTGTGCGCGGCGGCTGTGGGCACTGGGGGGAATGCAGCGAACAACACGGACAAAAGCCCGTTCCCGTGCTGTTTGTGTTAGCGAAGGGGACAAACGCCACCGTTTATGGAGTGTATATCCGCGTTAAGTGCGGTCGGGGACAGGATGCCAGGGGCGCCGGGTGGAGGGGCCAGGGCAAACCTCCCTGGGAAGCTAACATTTGAGGGAAGACCCAGGGAAGTGAGATTTAGGGAGAAGTCCGGGGAAGAACCTGGCAGTCAGAGGGAACGGCCGGGCAGAGGTCCTGGGGGAGCAGCGGCGGCGGCCTTGGGGTGGCCAGGAGGGAGGGAGCAGGGAAGAGGCAGGGGGGAGGCCATAGTGCTCACAGTGGGACGAGCAGAGGGACAGGATCCCCTTTCATCTCAGCAGCTCCCTCTGGCCTGGGAGGGCAGAGAACTGTATTCAGAGGCACTTTGGAGAGCCACCAGGACCTACTGTTGCAATGGGTCCAGCCATGAAGGAAGGAGACAAGGATGGTCTTCTCTCTCATTCATCTGCTAAGTTTGTCAAACAAGCTAAAAATGGCAGCCCAGCCAGGGCTGGTTTGGCTCAGTGGATAGAGCGTTGGCCTGTGGACCGAAGGGTCCCGGGTTCGATTCCGGTCAGGGGCATGTACCTTGGTTGCAGGCATGTCCCCAGTGGGGGGCATGCAGGAGGCGGCGGCTGATCGATGTCTTTCTCTCATCGATGTTTCTGACTATCCCTCTCCCTTCCTCTCTGTAAAAAAATCAATAAAATATATTAAAAAAAAAAAAAAAGCAGCCCACCAGCGTACCTTCTGCTCACATGTCTCTGTCTTCTAATGGGAGCGTCAGATGACGCTTAAACTCATCAGCTGTGTGACTGTCAGCGACCTACTTGACCTCTCTGTGCTTCGGTTTCTCCCATTTTACAACAGGGGATGGAAGTTTCAATGTCAGACTAGTGGTGAGGATTAAATGATGTTGATATTGGTAAAGCAAGTGGAACAGAGTCAGCACTATCTGCATTTGTTACAGAAAAATAAAGGCACAGCACGGCCGGTGTGGCTCAGTGGTTGAGCATCCACATATGAACCAGGAGGTCGCGTTTCAATTTCTGGTTGGAATCCATGCTCTGGTGTCAGGCTCGATCCCCAGTAGGGGGCGTGCAGGAGGCAGCCGATCCATGATTCTCATCATTGATGTTTCTGTCCCTCTCCCCTTTCTGAAATCAATAAAAAATAAATATATATTTAAAAGTAAATGCACAGATGAAGATACTTCTAGACTTCTAAAGAAAGCAAGCGGTAAGGGATAGAGACTAACCAGGGAGGCAGGAAAGGAAGGAGCCCCTAGAGGTAGGAGCACAGCGAAGGCCTGAGACCCGGAGGGAGGAGAAGCCAGGGCCAGGGTTCCAGGAAGGGTAATGAGGGTGCGCGGGGTTTTCAAGGGACCCAGAGAGGGCTGTTCTGTGCTTTCTGACCTTGTCTGTAAAGGGGTAATGACTTCCCGACATTACTACGAGGATTAAACCAAACACCCCAAAAATGCGACACTTACAAAAATGCGAGAGCCTTCGTCCAGAAAAGAAAAACGCAAATTAAAAAGACAAGGGGCCGAGACCGGTGTGGCTCAGTGGATAGAGCATCGGCTTGCGGACTGAAAGATCCCAGGTTCGATTCCGGTCGGGGGCATGTACCTTGCTTTCGGGCACATCTCCACTGTGGGGCGTGCAGGAGGCGGCTGATCGATGTCTCTCATCGATGTTTCTGACTTTCTATCTCTCTCCCTTCCTCTCTGTAAAAAAATCAATAAAATATATTTAAAAAAAAAAAAAAAGACAAGGGACAGAGCTTCAGAAGGGATGCAGACCCTAAAGCGTAAGCTGAATCCGTGTCATGGTAAAGCCACGTCTCAACAGTCAGAAATGTGCGCGTTCATCGTTCCCACCGACAGGGGCTTCTCCAGCTGCTGGCGAACTCGGAGCCCCTGGGTGGGCAGGGGGCAGGGTCCCCTTCCCTGGCTCCCCAGACACAGGCAGCAACTCCGAGGAAGGTGTCCTGGGCACCACGGTTCAATGGTTCATGCTGCTCTTCCTGCCGCTGCTCTCACGGCGGGGAGCGCGGTGGCCAGGGCAGTATCTGTCCACGTGGCATCCGGCACGACCTCGGGGCTCAATGCCGGCGGCCAGGTTCTCTGCAGAGCAAACTGCTGTCAAGTTCTCCCCAAATCAGAAAAACAGGACATCGGGGCCTCAGGGCGCTTAGCGTGGGGTGGAGGAGTGGAGGTGAGGGGGCTTGCTGCTCTCCCTTTTGGGGTCTGCAGCGCAGGGCATTTTTGTTTTTTAAATATATTTTATTGATATTTTACAGAGAGGAAGGGAGAGAGATAGAGTTAGAAACATTGATGAGAGAGAGACATGGATCAGCCGCCTCCTGCACGCCCCCGACCGGGGATGTGCCCGAAACCAAGGTCCATGCCCTTGACCGGAATCGCACCTGGGACCTTTCAGTCCGCAGGCCGATGCTCTATCCACTGAGCCAAACCCGTTTTGGCAGAATATGGAATTTTTGTTTTTACAAGAACTTTCACTATCGGAGTGGGAATTTTCGGGCAAAGTTCCCTTCCGATTCTGAAATTCCTAAAGGCTGTGTCATTTCCCTGTTAACGGAGGGATTCCAACCCCCCGCTCTCCCGCTCAGACGGACTCGCAGGGAAAACGTGTGGGGAATGAAGGGCCAGAGTGCCTCTCAGTTCTTGAACTTCTACGCAGAGCCAGGCGCTGCGCCAGAGGCTTCAAGGAATAAAACGGTGGTAATTATTAGCCCATAAATTATTCAGAGCGCCCCAGAGCCCAGCCGGGACCTCGCCACGCACCCTGCCTCCCGGAGTGACCTCAGGCAGGCTGGTGGCTATAAATACCCTCTACGTGACTCCCCCACTTCCATCTTCCGCTCAGACCTGGCACCCAAGTTCCAGATTGTCCGCCCAGGGGCCTCCATGCTGCCCTCCCACTGCGTTCAAATGGGAGCTCCTGGCATTCGCCTCCAAGTTGTTCCTCCCTCGGCTGCCCTCTCAGCAGCGGCCTCCCCATTCCTGGCCGGGTTCAGGCTGGAAACGTCGGAGGTGTCCTCGACTCCCGTCTGTCACAGCCACTTCCGTTTGTCAACAAACACTGCCCGCTGGACACCGACCCTCTGCAGCTCCCTGCCACCTCCAGGCTTTGTTGTGTGTGTGTTTTTTAAATATATCTTATTGATTTTTTACAGAGAGGAAGGGAGAGGGATAGAGCTGCCTCCTGCACGCCCCCTACTGGGGATGTGCCCGCAACCAAGGTACATGCCCTTGACCGGAATCGAACTTGGGACCTTTCAGACCGCAAGCCGAAGCTCTATCCACTGAGCCAAACCTGTTTCGGCGAGGATCAACAAAAACTTTAAAAAATAATAAAGGGACCCAAGTTCATAAACAAGACTTGAAGTTTAATCTATTAGGGAATAAGAATTGTTTAACTGATTAGGAAAAATAGGCTTAGCTTGTGAGGGCAACGCTCGGTCCTCCACCCATTCTTTATTTGTAAAGGAAAAACAGAACAAAACAAAAAAATGTTTGTTAGATGGTCTCCTCTGTTAAGATTTTTTTAAAATATATATTTTTGACTTCAGAGAGGAAGGGAGAGGGAGAGAGAGAGAAACATCAGTGATGAGAGAGAATCTTTGATCGGCTGCTTCCTGCATACTCCCTTACTGGGGATCAAGCTCACAACCCGGGCATGTGCCCTTGACCAGAATTGAAGCCGGGACCCTTCAGTCCAAAGGCTGATGCTCTATCCACTGAGCCACACCGGTGGCTAGGGCTCTTCTGTTAAGATTTGGAGGTGTTTGAGAGGAACAGCTATTTCAACTCTGGATAGTGTAGTTTAAATCTATTAGGGAATTTAATTACCCGAGTTTGTAATTGGCATTCGGTTTTAGAATTTATTGGACCTGTGAGTTAATTAAATATTTATCAAAGAATAAATGGAAGTAGTTGTTCTTATTTTTATACAAACATTAGATTTATAAACAGAAGGCTAGATTTGCAAGTTGTATTTGCATGTGTAAGAAAAACTAGTTCTTTTCTTCATTTATACGTTTAATAAGCAGTATTAATTTAAACACAAGCAGCAGTAGGTAGCGTTTCTCTCGCAAAAGCCCCTCCGGCTCCAGTATTAAAATTCCTCAACTGACAATGCCCGGCGCTACATCCCACGGGAAGATTTGGTACTCCACAGACTTCCACGTCTGTGTTTCCGTGGGTCCCTCGGCCTGAAATAACACCCACCCTCCCCCACACACCCTGGGTACCCGGCAACATGTTACCTTTTCCATAAGGTCAGGCTGAAACGCCCTGAGGCCCGGTCCAGTGGGAATCATGCTTCCATCCACATCCATGCAGGAGCGTGGCCAGGCCTCACAACTGAAATCACAAACCACGTCCTGGTCCACGGCTTGCTTTTTTTTTTTTTTTTAAGATATTTTATTTATTTTTCACAGAGAGGAAGGGAGAGGGATAGAGTTAGAAACATCGATGAGAGACATTGGTCAGCTGCCTCCTGCACACCTCCTACTGGGGATGTGCCCGAAACCAAGGCACATGCCCTTGACTGGAATCAAACCTGGGACCTTTCAGTCCGCAGGCTGATACTCTATCCACTGAGCCAAACCGGTTTCGGCCACGGCTTGCTTTTAAATTTTATTTAGTTTTTGTTGTTAATCCTCACCCGGGGATATTTTTCATTGATTTTTAGAGAGGGGAAGGGAGAGGGAGAAACATCAATGAAATATCATTTGGTTGCCTCTGCACGTGCTCTGGGACCAGGGCTAAGGATGGACAACCGATGTATGTGCCCTTCCCTGGAATCGAACCCGGAACCCTTCAGTCCTCAGGCCAATCCTCTATCCACTGAGCCAAACTGGCCAGGGCTATTTTATGTTTTAAAATTGATTTGAGAGAGAAGGGTGAGAGAGATTGATTTGTTGTTCCACTTATTCATGCATTCACTGGTTGATTTTTTTAAAAATATTTTTTATTGATATTTTTACAGAGAGGAAGGGAGGGGATAGAGTTAGAAACATTGATGAGAGAGAAACATCGATCAGCTGCTTCCTGCACACCTCCCACTGGTTTCA
Organism: Lasiurus cinereus; assembly: GCA_011751065.1. NCBI lineage: Eukaryota > Metazoa > Chordata > Mammalia > Chiroptera > Vespertilionidae > Lasiurus > Lasiurus cinereus. The sequence continues at coordinate 48,148 of JAAGEH010000043.1, read as the reverse complement.
GCAGCACAAGGACGTAAAAAATACATATAAAAATACATAAAAAAATTAATTAGTCCTAATCGGTTTGGCTCAGTGGATAGAGCGGCGCCCTACGGACTGAAAGGTCCCAGGTTCGATTCTGGTCAAGAGCATGTACCTTGGTCGTGGGCACATCCCTAGTGGGAAGTGTGCAGGAGGCAACTGATCAGTGTTTCTCTCTCATCAATGTTTCTCTCTCATTGATATTTCTAACTATCTCTCTCCCTCTCTGTAAAAAATCAATAACAAATATATTTTTTAAAATAATTCATTTAAATCCTCACCTGAGGATATTTTTCCCATTGATTTTTAGAGAGAGTGGAAGACAGAAATATCCATGTGAGAGAAACACATGGATTGGTTGCTTCCTGCATGCACCCTGATGGGAATCAAAACCGGGACTCTTCGGTCCGCAGACTGACTCTGTCCACTGAACCACGCAGGCCCCTGACTTTTGATCTCCCCTCTCTGCCCTCACTCCCAAGGCCAATCACTGCCCTCCTCCCGCTGGCGTGTGTGCCATTGGTCCCTCTTAAATATATATATAATTGACTTTACAGAGAGGAAGGGAGAGAGAATTAGAAACATCAACGGGAGAGAAACATTGATCAGCTGCCTCCTGAACGTGCCCCACTGGGGATGTGGCTGCAACCAAGGTCCATGCCCTTGCGGGGAATCGAACCTGGGACCCCCTCAGTCCGCAGGCCGAGGCTCCATCCACTGAGCCACACCGGTGGGGGCCTGATCCTGTTCTGCGCTTGGCACCCACAGCCCGGCCCAGGGTCACTGCACACTGGGCGCCAGAGGCCCAAGCTTCGGGGCAGGTCTGCAACCAGCGCGACCTGCATGCTGTGCTGACAACTTCCACCCCAAGAAGCTGCCAGGGGCCAGGGTACCCCGGGGGCGGGGGGGGGGGGCACAGCTGGACCTGGCTATAAAAATATTCACGGCTGTACTTACCAAACAGTATTAGGAGTACAGAAAGACATAAATGTTAAAAATCCACCTTTATCGTCTTTGTAAAACACTAGGAAACAGTTTTTAAAAAAATCACCCCGAAAATAAATAAATAAATAAATAAATAAATAAAATAAAAATCACCCCGAAAATAAATAAATAAATAAATAAATAAAATAAAATAAATAAAAATCACCCCGATCCTTCTTGGTGGAAAGGTCACTCGGACCTCAAGTTTTCGACCTTCCAATCGCACCCTGTGCCCCCGCCTCCGGGGCCGCCCTAGATCCCGGCCCCGCCGCGCCTCCGCCGCCCCGGGCGCGGCCCCGCGAGGAGGCGCACACCTGCCCGGGGAGAGCCGCCGAACCGGAACCGGACGTACCCGGGCGCGTCACCTGTCACCTCCCCAAGGGCGGCGCGACCGGGGCTCCCGCAGCCTGCGTGCGGGGCGGGAGGCGGGGAGGGGCCCGGGCGACCCGCAGGGGAGACCAGCCGGGGCCCTTGGCCGCCCCCCGCCCCGCCCGGCGGGGACCCTGGCGGGGGCTCTCGGCGTTCGGGCGGACTGGGGCCGGAGCCGCGTGGACGGGCCGAGGGCGGGAAGTCTCCACGAGACCAGGAAGTCGGCCTCCGCCGCGCCAGCCCCGAGGGCGGGGGCCGGGCGGCCGCGCGACCGTCCCCAGAGCCGAGCCGAGGTCGGGGCGGCGGGGGGCGGGGCGCACGTGTGTGCCCCGAGCGGGCCTCCGGCGGCCGGACTACAAGTCCCAGCGTGCCCCGCGGCGCCTCGGCTTTTCCCGGCCGCGCGGCCCGCCGGCTGGGAGCAGGTCGCGGCGGGCTGGCAGGCGCCGCCGGTGCCGGAGTCAAGAAGGGGGAGTCTCCCCCGAGCCCCGTAATCGGAGTCCCAGTGGGCGGGGAGCCGCGCGCGCCGCCCGCTCATGTCTCTGCGGAGCCGAGCGCCCGGCCGCCTGGCTGAGCTGCGCGCCGCGGGGCAGCTCCTCCGCGCCCCGCGCCCCTGGCCAGGCACCTCGGTGCGGGCCGCGCGGACCCGCAGCAGCGCCTCCGGCCCCGGCGCGCGGGCCCCAGCGGGAGTTGGGGCGTGGGGGGCGGCGGCGGCGGCGGCGGCGGGGCGGAGAGCCGGGGTGCGCACTTGGGCGCCCCTGGCCATGGCGGCGAAGGTGGACCTGAACACCTCCACCGACTGGAAGGAGGCGAAATGTAAGTGGAGGCAGGAGGGCGCGAGGGCGCGGGCCGCCCCGCGTGGGCTCCCGTGTGGCCCGACGGCGCCCCGCCAGCAGCAGGCTCTTCCTGCGGAGTCCGGTGGAAGTTGAGGCTGGCCCCGCCCCCCCCCGCGAGGGGCGGGGGCGGACTCCCGCGTTCACAGCCACGCCTCCCTCCCTCCCTCCCTCCCCCCGCATCCCCAGCCCCGCAAACCAGCTCGCCCCCAGCCCGGGGTCCAGGTGCCCCGTTAGGAGCCGTGTGAAGTAGGTGGCTTCCCCCCACTGGAATGGGTCACGGGGCGCCCCCAGAGACCATCCCGGGCCTGCCCCCTGGCTCCGTTGTGCAGGAGGGGGAAACTGAGGCTCAGTACTGGAGCGGGGTAGCCCAAGGTCACCTGGGAGTTGGTGGCCCAGCTGACCTCAGGTCCCCCAACGCCCAGGGTTTGGCACAGTGTGGCTCCGCAGGTGGCGGCGTTTTAGGCCCAGTGGCGGGGACCGGGCCGAGGAGGGCCTGGCTCTCCGGCTGGTGTCCCACCCGGTGGGATGGGATAACCCCAGCAGAGGCTCCCCTGGGCAGGCCTGTCCCCCCACACGGCTTCACCGCCTCTGCCTCCGCTGAGAGGCCTGCCTCTCTGGACACGTGGTCTGGTGCCCTTTCGCCCTCCCCACTGGCCTCCTGCCACTTGTTCACAGTCCCTGCCGCCCCACTCCTGGGGGAAAGTGGGGAGCAGGGCAGAGACGGGGCATTGTGTCGGTGGGAACAGTGACATCACCCCCCCAGGGCGGGCAGGCGTCCCAGAGCTGGACTCTGTCCCCCCCCCGCACCCTCCCTTGCCTCGTGCACAGAGCCAGGAAGGGAGGCAGCCTGACCCGAGAGCCCCAAATAGCCCAGCCTGCCCGTCCCAGCTGCCCCTGCCCTTCAGGGTCCGCTCCCTGGGCCCGGGTGGCCATTCCCCGCTGGATCCCCTTTCGAAAGGGCAGGGAGAGCAGCTCATTGGCGGCGCCCGCCGGTGGCGGGGCTCTGGCCAATGAGGCCGAGAAGGCAGGTCTTGGGCGGCCGCGGGTGGGGGTGTAGGGACCGAGTTCTCTCCGGATTGGAGGGAGAGTTTAAGAGGACTTACCCACCTCCTGGGCGCTGGGCCTGCGCTGGCATCTTAAAGGGCCCGCAGGAAGCACTTGACTTTGCCCCGTGAGCACACGGAGTGCTTCTCCTGCCCTTCAGCACGGGCCCCAGAACACCCACCAGGGCAGGGAGCAGGGGGGGCTGGAAAAGCCCCTCAGCAGAGGACAGCAGAGACACCCCCGCAGGGGGACTGTCCCATGGGGAGCCTCTGGCTTCTCCTCTGTCAGGGGACGGTGACCCGGGCCGGCAGGAAAGAGCTAGGGGGGCCGGGGGCCCGGGCACCAGCTTAGATCTGCCTCAGCTTTTAGGATCCAGCTCCCTAGTGCCGCCCATTCCTCGGTGTCCCTAAAAGCTTCCAGGTCTCAGGAAGCTGACAGGCTAGGGGTGCCCTGTCCCTCTGCCGTGGCGGCCACTCATTCAGCCAGTCCACTTTTATTGAGGCTTTCTTCGCGCTGCTGGGGATTGAGCTACAGGGAAGGGAGCATCCTCACGGAGCTTCTACTTTAGGGGCAGAAACTGCGTCGAGCATTGGGTCACCCCCTGGGACAATGCCGGGTGAAGGTCGGCCCCAGCTCCCGTGTCCTGTCGGGCGGGTGAGGAGGGCAGTCTGGCCCCAGGTACCCCAGCAGCAGGTGTCAAGCCCCAAGCAGGCGCCAGATGGCAGCACAGAGACCTCCCTGTGTTTCAGTTTTCTGTTACCGCGAACTCGGCTTGGGCAGCAAGCATCTCACTCTCTGAGGGTCAGGGGCTTAGCTGGGTGGTTCTGGCTCAGGGTTCTAGGAGGTGGGTCTGGGGATTGCTTAGGCCTGGAGTGAGCCCCGTTCCCCGGTGGCCCGCTCACTCACGTGACCTGGCTGTGGGTTCGAGGCCTCCACAGGGCTGCTTGAGTGTCCCTGCAACCTGGCAGCCGGCTCCCCCCAGAGCAGGGGATCCAAGAGAGGGAGCGAGAGGGGACCCCGCAGGAAGCTCCCATGCCTTCTCACGCCCTGGTTTTCCACGGCGAGCAGCCTGGCTTTCTGCCTTCTCCCGGGCTTGGATCAAGTCTTGGGGTCCAGCCCACATCCCTAGGGAGGGATATGAGGGTCCCCTTTTGGAAGGGAGGAGGGTCAGAGAATTAGAGGCACGTGTTTAAGACCACCACCCTGGGGGTGCTGCCTCGGCTGGGCCTGCTTCTGGTTGGGGTCCCAGCTGGGGTCCTTGAAGACCCCACACCTTTTCTGTGTGACATTCAGTTTACACCGGGGCCCAGCTGCCCTGACGCGGACCAGGTGGCCAGGCTTTCCGTGACTGTCAGCGCCCGGGGACACGCATCCAGCCGGCCCCTCCGGCTGATCGATGGGCAGAACATTGCCGTCACTCCGGAAGGTTCCTTAGAGACCCTTTCCAATCAATACCCTTCACAGCCAGTTACTTCTCTCTGTGCACTTACTCTCCTCTTGGCCGGCGTCTGATCGGGGGCAGACAGCGAGCCCGCGCCTTTGGCTCCGTATCGGCGATGCGCCCTCATTGGGAGTTTGTGGCCGGCAGTCTGCTCTTTTCTGGCGGCCGAGCGAGACCCCGTGGGGTGTCCCGTCCTGGTGATGGGCACTCGGGCTGCCAGCGTTGGGAGTAGCGCTGTGCTGAGTGTTCACTTACATGTCTTCGATGGACGTGACCTCTCCCTGCTCTTGGGGACAGGCCTCCCCCTGCCCGTCGTCTCTGCCTGAGATGCTCCTCTCTTAGAGATTGGTGCGGCTCAGTTGGTTGGGCATCGTCCTGTGCACCAAAAGGTTGCTGGTTGATTCCCTGTCAGGGCACATGCCGGGGTTGTGGGTCAATCCCCGGTAGGGTGTGGGCAGGAGGCAGCCAATGAATGTTTTGCACTCTCATCCATGTTTCTCTCTCTCCTTCTCCCATCATTTCTCTCTAAAAGTCAATAAACTATATATGTGTACTTTTACTTATTTTTTAAAAATATATTTTATTGATTTTTTACAGAGATGAAGGGAGAGGGATAGAAACATCCATCAGCCGCCTCCTGCACGCCCCCTACTGGGGATGTGGCCACAACCAAGGTACCTGCCCTTGACCGGCATCGAGCCTGGGACCTTTCAGTCCGCAAACCGACGCTCCCTCCACTGAGCCAAACTGGTTTCGGCTCTATGTGTACTTTTAAAATAAAAGCGGTTAAAAAAGACGAGCACAGTAAGCAAACTCACACAATACCGATGGTCAGAAGGTGGGTGTTGAGGGTGGAGAATTCCAGCGGGAGGTACGGAGAGTCAGTGCCTGGACCTGGCGGAGCCTCCTCTCCCCGGGGGAGAGCCGGTGGAAGCTAACCGGGGCTGGTGGGCTGATGGGGAAAGCCCGGCCCTCTGCCCTTCCCTGGGCGCTTGCTCCGTGCTGCCGTCTGTGGGCAGAGGCACGTGCCCGCTCCGGGCCCACGAGCAGGGTGCCCAGCCCCGCGGCCCAGCCAGTCCTCCGGACCCGTGGCCAAGTGCTGCCCCACGCTGGGGGTTCCCGCCACTTCCAGCGCCCGTCCCCCTCTGGGTTAGTAAGGAGGTGGGGGCTGGGTCTTCCTGAGGAGGAGTTCAGTGTCTGGGGGCGGCCTCTGCAGTGTCTGATGACAGCGGCCAGGGTCCCTCTCTCCGATTTGACCCCCTCCTGACCCCCTCAGGTGGTGGCGCTTATCCGGAAATGGCAGGAACAGTTGTGCCAGAAGGCGGCTGGGTGTGGAGGGACTAAGGTCGGGCACCGAGGGCCTCTGGGACTGTCACCCCGGCGGGCCCAGCCTCCAGAGGAGGGGCCTCTGACCTGTGGCGGGGGCCGCGCTGGGTGCGAAAGGAGAACGGGCGTTGGTGACGTCAGACCCGGGCCCCCAGCACCTGCTTCCAGGTTCCCTGCGCCTCAGTTTCCTCCTCCGGGAAATAGGGCCCATACCCCGGACTTACAGGTTTTGTTGGTTGCGCTGGGATTACATCAGAACCATTCATGCACAGCCCCCCACACCGCGTACGGAGGGTCCCCAGCTGCTCCACGGGGCCCCTCTGCTCTCTGCTGTGTCCTGGCCGTGGAGACGCTGAGCTGAGTACACCTGTCCCGGCCACGCGGTCAGATGCTGGGGCTGGACCCGCACGGCCCGGTCACGCTCCCGCTCCGTGGGGGCTCCAGAAAGCACGCCTGCTCCCGCCTGTGTGCCCGGGGTGGGGCGAGGGCTGGTTCCCGCCCCCGTGGGGCTTCATCCGGAGCAGATGATTTATGGGATGCACCTGCCGAACTGGGGAGCTTCCTGCGCACCTGGGGCGGGGCCTTCTCCCAGCTGTCTGCCCAGGAGGGCGCTGGCGCAACCCGGCTGCGGTGGAGGCAGACGAGCCCCGGAGGGCCGCGTGCTCTTGGCTGCTTGCACCCCGAGCTTTGACAGGGACCCGCTCCCGGGGGACGGTGAGCCCCGGTGATTAATGGCCCCGCTGCCCGGTTCCCGGGCTCGGCCTTATCAGCCCTGCCCACCTGGCCTTCCCCGGAAGAGGAGCCCCCCCTCCGCGCCAGCCCACCCTCCCCTCGCTGAGCAGCGGCCTGCCCGGCGCCATCGAGACTTCTTAAAACACCTCATTGAGTTCCCGCTCGCCCCCCGCACTTTATGGCTCTGGCGCAGCCGGCTTCCTCCGGCTCGGCGTCCAGGCCCGGGAGCCGCCGGCGCTCCGCCCGGGGTCAGGCCTCCCATCAAAATTGACGGCGAACAGCCTTTTACAGCACCTGCCTCGCCGAGCTGTGAAGTGCCCTCGCCGCTGCAGAGCAGAAAGGGAATTGAAAGCTGCGCTGTACATCTTTTGTCGGAAAAATAAAACTCACTTGTGCTTTAAGCCTGCATCTGTCTTTCGGGCGCAGGGAGGTGGGAGCGGTCATAAACGTGCGGGGCCTGTGTGCAGCCGAAGGGCCCGGGCGTCTCCCCGGGCAGGGGAGGGGGGCCTGGGCGCCCTGGTGGGCAGTGAGGGGGTGACCCGGGCAGTGGGTGAGAGCCGCTGCTGTCTTCTTCCTCGGGAGTCAGAGACCAGCCTGTGTAGCTCCTCTGATCGGCCAGGCTGAGACCTGGGGTGGAGGACATGGTGCCTGCCCCCTCCCCCATGCTGGCCTTGGGAGGGGCGGGCTTGGGGACCAGAGACTGGAGGGAGAGGCTGGCACATGTCCTCAAGGTTGGCACCAGCGCTGGGGGCAGAGCTGGCAGCTCTGGTCGTCTTTGTCATCTCTGAGAAGTGGGGTGTCTTTTGGACTTGGCTGGAGAGGGGCTGTGCAGGCCGTGGTCACTCAGATGACGCCATGGGTACGGGGGGCAGGGAGATGGGGAGGCGGGGCAGGGGAAAGTGAGGCTGGGCTGAATGTGGCCCAGGCCTGCCTGTGGCGGGGCAAGGCTTCTCTGCTTTTGGGAAAGGCGGGTGCCGGCATCTGCCAGATGGTGTTGGGGACCTGAGCCACCTCGAGGCACCCAGGCTAGTTGCACGGGCAGGTGCATGGGGCAGAGGCCTCAGTCCTGGGTCCCGTGGGCTTGGCCTGGGCCCTGGCTGCCCAGTCTCCACAGCACAGCTGGCTGGGCATCCCCGCACTTGGGCGGTGCCAAGGCCTGGAGGGGGGGATGTCTCTGGTCACAGCTGTGCAAGATGACAAATACGGGAACCCCGATCATTCAAAAGGCTCCTCCGCTCTCTGTGCTCCACATTGACAACAATCCCCCCAAATGGGGTCTTGTTTTGGTTTGCTCCTTGGAGTCGTCCCTGGCTCCAGGCAGGAGTGGCGTCCCCGAGGCGCGGGCTGCGTCTTCCAGCTCACACGGCGTCCGCCCTGCCAGCTGCTCAGGCACAGCGAGCTGGGCTCCCCGTTCTAGAGATGAGAAAACTGAGGCGCAGAGAGGCTGGTGGCCCCCAGGGACGCGATGCCGGGAGTGGGGGCGCCAGCCTGTGGGACGAGGAGCAGGAAGAACCACAGCAGCGGCCGCCCGGCCAGCCTGCCCGGTGCTCCCTCCATTCCCGCCCCCAGGCGCCCTCCTCCCTCGGGGCTGGGGCACACGGCGTTCCCTCTGCCCAAGGAAGCCGTTCTCTCAGAAACCTGCCCTCCCCCAGCCTCAGCTTGTTTACTCGGCCATTCAGCTCACGATGTTCACACGTGCCAGGCCCTGTGCCAGGTGGTGGGATCGGAGTAAACAGGACAGATCCAGCGTGGCCAAGGTCAAGGGAGGAGTCAAGGGTAGTCAGGGAAGGGCTGCTCAGAGGGGGAGGGCAGGGAGGAGGAAGAGGGGGGAGGAGAAAGGGGGTGCACAGCCGGCTCAAAGGCCCTGAGGCGGGCACAGCCTGGCAGGCGGAGGAACACAAAGGTGACCTGCCCGGCTGGGGAGGGGGGGGCAGAAGGGACTGTGTGGGGCGGTGGCACCGGAGGAGGTGAGGGAGAGAGGCAGGCCTGGTGCTTGGCGGCGGTCAGGACGCGGAGTTTGAACTGAGCTTTAAGCAGAGATGACTTCTGGCAGGTTCCTAAGCTCCCCAATGATCGGAGGGACACGGGGAGCCGCTGGGAGTTGGGGGCTTTCAGGGCTCTAGGGAGTGGTGATGGAGGTGTGGCCCCCGGCAGGGTGAGCAGAAGGCGTGGTTTCGGGGGGACGGAGGGGGATAAGAGACAGCTCAGAAGATGCTGAGGGGCTGAAGGTGCAGCCTTGGGACCATGCGCATAAAGAAGGGTTTTGACCGCGTGGCATCGCTGTGAAGACCTGGGGAGGGTGTGGATGGAGGAGGAGAGAGAAGAAGACCGAGAAGGGGAACCGGCAAGCCAGGCGGGTCCAGGAGAGGGGCTTCCTGAGGGGGACGACGGGGCTGGAGGTGCTGAGTGAACAGGGAGGACAGGAAGGGCCACTGCTCTGGGCCACGTGGCCCCATGGTGTCTCTGACCTTGGCCTTGATGGAGAGGGAGAGGGAGGCTGACCGTCCTGGGCTGGAGGAGCCTGGGCAGGAGGAAGTGTAGGCAGTGGAGGAGGGGGCAGAGAAATGAGGCCACCGCTGTGGGTCGTGGGATGTGGAGTCGAGGGAGGGTTTTGTTTTAAAAGATGGGACAGCGGAGGGCGTGGAGGGGGAGCTGGGGAGCTAGTCAGTCCTCTGGAAGGTGAGCCAGGTGGGAGGAAGGACCTTCACGCCCAGTGACTGAAAGGGAGGACGAGGTGTGGGCGGGGGAGGATGCGGGGGAGAGGGTGCTTGGTGTTTGGTGCGGGGAGGAGGCAGCATCTGATGCCTGGAGGACGAGTGGGGGAGGCTTGGGAGAGGGGAGAGGGAAGAGGGGGCACCTGGATGGGCTGGAAGACAGGCCCCCAGGGGAGGTCAAGAGTTTATTCATTTATTTTTAATATATTTTTATAAATTTCCTGGAGAGGAAGGGAGAGGAGAGGGAGAGTCAGAAACATCAGTGATGAGAGAGAGCCATTGACCGGCTGCCTCCCACACGCCCCACATTGGGGGATGGAGCCCACGCCCCTGAGCATGCTGCTCCTGCTGGGGAACCCCTTTCCGCCCTGGCCGCCTCCCACGCCTCTCGGAGTCTCAGGTCCCCTGGGTTGGGGTCTGGGTCCCTGTGCCAGCCCCCAGCGCCTCCCCTGCCCGCCTGGACGGCTAGCTGGTGCTGAGCCTGGCCAGCCTGTCTCCCCGGCTGGATGGTGGGCTCCCCAGGGCCAGGGCCACGTCTGCCTTGTTGGAAGGGTGTCTGTGGAAGGGTGGGGCGTGGCTGCCAGGAAGTGGGGTTCCGGATTGAGCCACGGGTGCGATGAGCCTCTTATAATCGCCCCACCGTAGCGCTGAGCCGGGCCACCACCCGGGGGCCTGCGTCCTTGAGGAGCTGAGGCTGGAGGTACCTAAAGACCTTGGCAGGAAAAGGGCACCCCCAGGGGCCTGTCTCTCGAATGCCTGCCCCTCGCAGCCATCTCCCCGGAAGGCTGGGGAGGCACCCCTTCCTCTCCCACCACTTCCCCTGAGGGCCCGCCCACCTCTGCTCACTTTCTGAGGCCCTTGTCTGTGCCTGTTGCTGGTGACTCCCCTCTTCTCCCCCATGGTCAGTGGGGGCTGCCCCAGCCGGAGAGTGTATGGTCCTGTTGGGGTGTGTGGTCCAGGGCAGTGAGCTGGGCTGAACACTAGGTATCACGTGGCCTCGGGCCAGCAGGGGGAGCTCACGAGCCACCAGCCTAGCCCTTCTAAGGGCCCTCTGCCTGGTGCCGTCCACAGGGAGGCCGGGCTCGGGCCCCAGGCCTCGGCGGGCGAGCTGGCCTTGGCCACCAGCAGGCACCTGTCGGGGCGAAGCCCGAAGCTGGTGCTGGGGGGCTGCTGTCAGAGGCTGCAGGCTGCTGGCTCTGTGGCTCTTGGAGGAGGAGGGCTGTGTGCAATGATGTCGACGGATCATGTAACTGATGGTAATGTGACCCACTGGTGCTGTAACTGATCGATCGTGTCACCGATTGATCATTTAATGGACTGATAATGGAATCGATGGGTGATGTAACTGACTGATCATATCATTGATTCCTCGTCACCCACCTGCTTGGCCTTCGCCTGTGTCAACGGGAGATTATTCGGCAAGAGGTGTCTGACCCCCCCCCCCACTCTGTACACGAAGAAAGCGGGGGGGTGCCTAGAGCTGCGGGCGCCGCTGGGAAGTGGCCGTGTTGATTTCCGAACTCTGGTCGGTGCTGCGGGAGGGCTGTCCTCAGCCTCCTGGGCCTCAGTTTCCCCTCCTGAACGAAGCGGGCAGGGCTGGGTGTTCCAGGAGCCTCCAGACCCCAACACCCAGGGGGAGCCGTGCGGAGAACGGGCCCTCAGGGCTGGTGGCATCCTTGGCTGCGAGACCCGTGGGGAGGTGGGGGGAGCCCCCAGGCCCGCCTCCCTCCCTGCCTGCCTTTGACTCTCCTTCCTGCCCGCCCCGCCCACAGCGTTCCTGAAGGGCCTGAGCGACAAGCAGCGGGAGGAGCATTACTTCTGCCAGGACTTCATCCGGCTGAAGAAGGTGCCCACCTGGAAGGAGACGGCGAAAGGTAGGCCTGCTGGGGAGGGAGGCCCTGCTGGCCCCGGGGCGGTGGGGGGTTTGGGGGGGATAGGGTGGTGGCCCCTTCAGACCCCACACCTTGGGAGAAGCTTCCAGACGAGGCCAAGGAGCGTGGCAGCAGCCTGTAGTGAGTGCTTGCTGTGTGTGCGGCTGGGTGCACGTGTCACCGCCTTCAATGAGCAGCGCGGCCTGAGGCTGGTGTCCCCACGATGTGGTTAGGGGGCTGGGCCCAGACCCTCCATCCCCGGCTGCTGAGCCAGGATTGGTGGCCGCGGTGGAGGGCTTGCCGGGTGCGTGCCGGTGAGCGCCCCCCCCTGCCCCTGGCAGCCCTGGTCACTCACTGGTCACCCGGGCAGGCCGCTAACCCAGTCAGGCCTCAGCGCCACCTCGGCGAAGTGGGGAGGGCGGTGCCACTGCTCGGCCTGTGCCCCGCCCGGCTGTGTGCGGCACAGAGCAGGCTCCAGTGTTGCCAGTCCCCCAGGCCAGCTGCCTCCGGGGGTGGGAGGTGGAGGGCAAGGTCCGGGCGCCAGGCCGGCGGGCACAGCCCGGCCGCTCCGCAGTGGCCCATCATCTCCGCCTCTTCTCGCGCCAGGGCTGACGGCGAAGGTGGAGGAGGCCAAGTACAAAAAGGACAAGCACCTCAATGAGAAGATCTCCCTGTTCCGCGGTGACATCACCAAGCTGGAGGTGGACGCCATCGTCAACGCCGGTGAGTGGAGCCGCCGGACGGCCGGACGGCCGCCTTCGCTCGGGTCTGCCAGGCCTGGCACCGGGGACGCCGCCTGCCCCAGCTCGGCTCGGGGGCTGCAGGGGAGGCCTGCTGAGTGTCGAGTGTCGGCGGAGCGGATGCCCCCCGTTCCCTGGGACCCCTGACCTCCGGGTCGGGGGCGCGTCATCGGCTGCGCTGCCTCGTGGCTCAGAGGCCCATTAGCGGCGGGGAGAGAGAGCCTGCCTGGAATCCCGCCGGGCTGCGGCCGCCCTTCCCGGAAGGCGGGTGCTCTGACCCCCGCTTCCTTCCTCCGCCTCCTGCCCGCCCGCCCATCAGGCCTGGAGCGGCGGGGGCTCAGGGAGGAGGAGGGCGGGTGGCAGAGCCCGGTGCCCCCGGCTCAGCTTCCCGCGTGACTTGCTGGCGTGGCAGTTTATTGTGATGAGTCGGGAGTCTGCCGCCCTGTCCCTCTGGGGGAGAGGAAGGTGGCTGTCTGGCCAAGGTCAGAGCAGGGGTCGAGGGGCGGTCAAGTCCAGGTGTGCAGGTGGTTCACGCAGCCCTCACTCCCGTGCTGAGCAGGGAGCCCCTTCCTTAGAGCCAGGTTTGGGGACCGGGGCAGAGTCACAGGGGGAACCCCGCCATCTCCGGCACCCCCAGAAGCATCTCCAGTTTCCTTCCTCTTGCCCTGGGGCTTTGTCTGACGCCAGGGCTGGCGGGGTGTGGGCTCAGCAAAGGATTCCGGGGCGCGGTAGGGCCCAGGCCGACCTGGCTAAGTGACTAGACGGCCGGGGGTGGAGGGGCTGCTTGTTGGTGGTCGGGTTGTGTTTCTGGCCGCAGCCTCATTCTGGGTGACCCCCCTGGATGTCAGCCAGACCGTGCCCATCCCCAGGGCATTCCTGCCCCCACGGGGCCGGGCTCGGCACACAGGGGACCAGGCGCCCGCGTTCTGACGCAGAGCGGCGGCTGCCTGGGTCACCTCCGCGCTGCTTTTGCTGCTGCTGCTGCTGCTGCTTGGTTCCCTGGGCCCCGAGGGTGGCCACGAGGTGTGGGAGCCCCTCTGGGGGACACGGAGCGAAGACACGCCGAGCTGGGCCGGCAGGTGCCACGCAGCCCCGGGGAGCAGGGTGTTCTCTCTGCCTGGACCCAGGAGGGCTGGGCTGGGGGCTGCAGGGACCGTCCCTCAGGTCTATGGGGCGGCCCTGCCCAGTGCCCCCGCCCGGTCAGTCATTGGCGAGGGCGTGGGAGGCACCTGCTGGCGCTTTCCACCCTGCTGAGCAGCCCAGCAGCCGGAGGGGAAAGTGGGGCGTCTTTTATCAGCTCCTGTGCAGATGAGGGGGTGGTTGGGGGGGCGGGCGGGATGCAGATGGAGGGGCGGGGGCTCCGGAGGGCCTCGGCGGCCTGATGAATGGCCCTTCCAGCGTGCCCCGGGCCTGGCAGCCTCCGAGGGCAGCGGCTCTGGCAGCCTCGCGCACTCTCAGAGAGCACCGGGCGGGGGTGGCCGTGTTCGCACCTCTCCCCGAGGCTCCCCGTCCCCCCGTCCCTGCCCCGGCTCCTGCTTCCTCCTCTGCGTGGCGCGGGTGGCAGAACCCCCGGCCGTGGGCCTTTGGGGGCACAAGGAGCTGGCACGCACGAGCTGTGGTGCACGCACAGCGCCTGGCACCCACCGAGAGCCACGGCACCTGCTGATGCTGTCGATGCTGTGTGGTTCCTCTGGCATCGGCCCTGTCCCAGCAGTGAAAAGAGGTGCTGGATGCCCCCCACAAATGAGCAGCTCTCTCCTCCCTCTGCTGGCCTCAGTTTACCCAGAGCCTCTTGGCGGATTTGTCCTGGGATCTCCTCATTTCTAGAAAGAGTCTCACAGCAGGGAGAAGCAGAACCTGCCCGAGCCCCAGAAATGGCTGAGGCTGGCCCTTGGACTCAGGGGGCCCACACGGAGCCTGCACCCCGCCAGGCCACTGTCCAGGTGTTCACCCCGCCCTGGTGTTCGGGTGGCCTGGGCCCTGGTGAGACCTCGGGGGTCCTTGAGGTCTTGGCCTGGGTCTTCACACCGGGCGGGGGGCCTCTCTCACACCTCAAACCTGGGGCCCCACTCTCTGGGCTGAGGCCCGTCCACTGCCCACCACCAGGGGGCAGCAGAGATCACGGTCCCCACGCCCAGCTGCGCCCGTAAATCAGCCTGTTTATCGCGGAATAAAACGTCGTGGCGTGGAGGGGCTTTTCCGGGCCGCATCAATCCAGCCTGTGCCTCGTGGAGCCCATATGTGCTTAATTCACGCGGAGGCTCCGAGCGGGAAGAGAATGCGTGTCCATTAAATTCTGTTTGACTTGATGATCATCATTAGCCGTGAATAATTGCTTCTCAGCGCGCACCACGGAGCCGCCACGATGGGGAAAGGAGCGAGCGGTTTTCCTGGGGGAGGGGGGTGTTCGCACTCTTAGTGGTGCAGCCGAGGGCCATGCTGGCCTCTCGGGGGGTGGCCGTGGCCCCTGGGACTGGCGGAGGGGGTGGGGGCTGGCCCGGGCTGGGGGCTGAAGGTCCGTCGCAGAGCTTCTGGGTTTTGTGGGGGTGTCTCTTTTTGTCCCCGTGGTCAGAACGGGGGATGGGGGAGGTGCCCTCGCTGCCTGGGTTTTGCTCCAGTTGCAGGGACTGCAGAGGGGGAGGCCTGAGGAGGCCTATGAAAGAAAGCGGGGTTGGGGCCCCCCCAAACTCTCTCCGTCCTGCAGAGCCTTGGGCCGGGGGAGGGGTATCTCACAGCCCTTGGGAGAACCCTGGGGAGTCCTTGGAGAGGGCAGGAGCCAGTGTACCCCACTCCTCCCTGACCCACACAGGGTCCCCGCCCTGGCCTGTCTCAGGATTTCGGAGCATCACCTGCTGTTTCTGAACTGGTCCCCGACACTGGGAGACCAGGACTGACTTGTACCCCGCTGGGCGGTGTTTGAGATGTGATTGGTGTGTGTGTGTGTGTGTGTGTGTGTGTGTGGTGTGTGGTGTGTGAGGTGTGTTATAGGGAGGGGTTGCAGGGACAGAGAGGAGAAGGGGGCGCCTGGCTGGTGGGTGGCCACAGGGGCGGGACCGGACCCTCCCAGCCTCCAGACCCCGTGTAGACGTCCCTGGACCCTCCTCGGCCGCTGGCTCTCCCGCAGCCTGGAGAGCCTCCGGCTCCCCCCATCTGTGCAGCCACGGCTCCCGCCCGCGGGGGCGCGCAGCATCCATCTTAATTAAATGGGGCTGCCACGCTGGCAAGACAAGCCAGGGAGCCCCTGCGGGCCCCGTTCCGGAGCAGAGGTTCCGGGGGGCCGTGTCTGGCCTGTGACCCCCAGGCTGTGTCTGGGGAGAGCCATGTCTGGCATCTCTTCCAGTTCTGGGGTCTCCACCCCGGGAGGTGGTCGGCTGCTGGAGTGTGTGACCTGTCTCTGCCATGGTGGGGGGAGGGAAGGGCGATGACCTTGACCGGGTCGCCTCCAGGCCCTTGAAGTTCCCAGCATTCCCCTCGTTCCCCACAGACAGCGGGGGGAGTGTCCCAGCACAAGGACAGACCCCGTTCCGGGCCAGCCAGGGCGGGCTCCTGGCTCCGGCCTCAGGCGTAACAGGACACGGGGGGGAGGGTGGGGAGGCGGGGGACTGGGGTGAAGGAGGTGCTTTGTGCACAGACAGGAAGAACCTTTGGGGCGGTTGGGCTGGGGCACAGAGGTCAGGGGTCAGGAGCTGGGTCTGAATCCCAGCGTTCCTGTGGGCGGCCGGGCCCGTCCGTCGGAGCCTCTGTTTCCTCATCTGAAAAGTGGGTCACATTGGCTCCGTGCGTGTGGCTGAGGGTGCCATGAGCTCAGGCTGGCCCTGTGCTGAGCCCCAAGCCCTGCCCACGGGGAGCCCTCAGGCCATTCATTATTGAGGGGAAGCCAAGAGCAAGGGCGACTGAGGATATGATGTGACGGAGCGCTGGAAACAGGGGCGACGTGTCCCCATGCTCAGGGACCCATTCACTCGCCGGGAGGTGGCGGGAGGGGCGGGCAGGGGGTCAGTGGGGTCTCGGAGGGGCCGGCCTGTGGTCCCCGCGGGCAGATGGGACAGCCAGGCCTCACCGCGCCCGGCTGGCCTCCCTGGGCGCCGAAAGCCGCTGTTTGTTGAAAAGGAGGCGTGAAGTGGCACTCTGCTGCCCGACGTCCTGGGGCTTTGATTTGTGGTCTGCCAGCCGCGCTGCCCTCCCGCAGCCACGCCGGCCGCGTCCCTCCGCTGCCCGCCCGCCTGCCCGCCCGCCCGCCCGCCGGCCCGGGAGCCGCCCCCCGCTGCCCCCCGCCGCCCGCTCGGAGCCGGTGATTTAGAGACCGCCTTGATGGACTAGCAAGCAGGGGCCGGGGACGCCGGCTGCCTTGTGGGAAGCGATCTGACGCTAAACTGTCGCCGTAAATCGCTTTATCTGTCACTTCAGATTTAAATGTGTTTGCCGAGGCCGCCTCCACCGCCAGCGGCGGCAGCCTCTCTCCCCGCAGCGGGCGGGCAGGGAGGGGGCGGGCGGGCGCCTGTGGGCAGCGGCCCCTCGCGCTGGGCCCGGTCCCCTGGGGAGCGTGGGGCGAGGACCAGCCCCTCCTTGGCGCCAACCCCTCTGCGCCGACCCATCCGAGGCGGCTGTCAGGCCGGCGGGACGAGGAGCCCCATTTCTGGCGATCGGACCACGCGGCTCAGAAACAGCTGGCGCCCCGGCCTGGGATTTGAACTCACGTTTGGCCTTTCCTTCTTGCGGCTGACACGCGGGGCGGACATGCATACCGGGCACCCAGAAGGCCCTGGACTGCAGGAGACACCACCTCCAGTCCAAAAATGGGGGGAGGACATGCGAACGGCAAGGAACGGCGATGTGTGTGAGGGAGGGATGGGAGTCCTGCCTGGGGTGGGGTGGGGGCAATCAGGAAGGCTACCTGGAGTAGGAGGCACTCAAGCCAGGAAGGGGGAAGCTGAGTGGGAAGTTGGACAAGGGCACTCCAAGGGCAGAGGCGAGTGCTGGCAGGGAGGGGTGAGGTGGGGGGGTTGGGGGGGCTCTGAGGTCCTCGGAATGAGCTAAGGGTCTCCCTCCAAGTCCAGGCTGTCTGTATTCACACCCAGGCCACCTCTCCTGGACTCGGTGTCAGTGGGGAAACCGAGGCTCAGAGACATGGAGCGCCTGGCTTCAGGACATGCAGCCAGACAGCCGCGGTGCTGGGAGCGAGGTTCTCCGACTGCCCGGCCTCCAGGAAATCCTTTTTTGGGGGGAGAAGGGGGGTAGGGACACCTCTTCTTCATTCTGGTTGAACAGTTGCTCCCCAGAGTGGGTGTCTGGTCCTCTGTCCGCACTGCGGGGGGGATGGGAAGTCGGGCAGTTTGGGGCAGTAGGTGGCCGCTGCAGACAAGATGGGGACCAACAGCGCTGGCCGGCATGGCTCAGTGGATAGAGCGTCGGCCTGCCTATTGAAGGGTCCCAGGTTCGATTCCGGGCAAGGGCATGTACCTTGGTTGCAGGCACATCCCAGTGGGGGGCGTACAGGAGGCAGCTGATCGATGTCTCTCATCGATGTTTCTCTCCCTCTCTCCCTCTCTGAGATCAATAAAAATATATTTAAAAAAAGAAGAAAGATGGGACCACCATCTGGGTGCAGGTTTGTTGGCCCATGAGGCCTCGCAGTGGCTCCCACCCCCACAGCCCACGTGGCTGTGCTGTGTCCCAGCACCTGTCCCCGGCTCGCCCCCCGGAACCCCGGCTTCTGGGCGGGGGCAGCTTGTTTCTGCGTGTTCCCTCTGGGCGGGGGGCCGCCCGCAGACCGCACACGTCGCCTCATCCCCCCATTCTACAGACGAGGAGGCTGAGGCAGGCACAGAGCCGGAGCCGGTAAAAGGCCCAGCCAGAACCTCCCCACCCTTCGGGGCTGGCGGACACGGTCAGGTCTGCTTTTGCAGACGCTCCCTCTGGTCCCGGCGAGGGGGGAGGGGGACAGTCCACCCGGAAAGCCCCCCAGGAGGCCCCTTCCCCACATTAGAAGCCCCAGGACCCCCAGCAAGTGCCAGGGCCTCGCCTGCAGAGGGGCTGGTTTCCGCAGGGTCGGGAAGCGGGTACAGAAACTCCCATGTAACGGTTCCTCCTGAACGATTGAGGCCCCCGGAGGCCCACAGGCCGGGGCCATGGGGCCGCGCTTCCGCCGGCGGGTGGGACGCGCGGGCCCTGGGGGGCTGGCTCTTCCACCCCCGGGTCTCCTGCGGAGGAGCCTTGTTCCCAGCCCGATCCTCCTGTCCTTCCGCAGGGGCGGGAGGGGGCCTGTGCCTGGTCCACAGGCCTTGGTTGACGGGAGGAGTGATGAGGCCTTTGGGTCTGTCAGACGGTGGGAGGGGCTGGGGAGCCAGTGACTCCTCTGGGCCCCGCCTCCTGCCCCGCCTTGGGGGTCCCCGAGGTCGGGGCTGGAAGAGCAGATGCTTCTGGCAGAGGTGGACAGGGGTGGACGCTGGGGGCTGCCTGTGAGGCTCCTGGCCCTGTGTGTGCGGTGTGAGCTCGGGGACACAGGGCTGGGGACGCGGTGCCTGCTCCCCTCCCCCGTCCCTCGGCGTCCGCGGTCTCAGAGGACGGTGACCCCTCAGGGCCACACCGCACGGCAGCGCAGGCCCTTTCTCCTTGGCCTTTTCTCCCATCAGGACAGGGGACGCCTCTCAGGGCCCTGCTATTGCCCCTCCCCTCACCCCCGTGTCCCCAGCGGTTCCGTCCAGCTCCCCATGTCCTTGAGGCCGTGTGGCCGTAGCACCCGCACCTGCGTGCCCTCCTGTGTCCCCAGAGCGCGCTCCACCCCGAGCCCGGAGCCGGGGGGATGGCGTGCGTGTGAAATTAATGGGGCCGTTAAATCGGCCGAGCGCGAAGAGGGCTGGCTCGGTGGCCCTTGGCTTGTGCTCCGGAACCATCCGCCAGCGCTGGTGCCGGCCCCCAGGAGACGCTGCTCTCCTGCCCGCTCAGCAGAGGGGCCCGTGTCCCCAGGGACGGAGGGGGCTGGCGCAGCACGTGGAGGCCGCCCAGGAACGGGGGGTCCCCTTTTCTCCCTCTCAGCACCCAGCTCTGTCCAGATGGCGAGGTGTGGGTGGAGGGGGGGTTGACTCTGCCCTCTCCAGACGCTGGGGTGGCTCGCACACAGGCCAGGCCCTGACCGGAGGGCCTCCAGGGTGCGGGCTGGCCTGGTCCCAGCTTGGAGTGGCCCCCGAGAGACCACGTGGCTGGAAAGAGCGTCCCAGGACCCAGCCCTGCTTCCTGATCTCCCATGTCTCAGCTGTGTGACCCTGGGCAAGTGACTTGCCCTCCCTGAGCCTCAGTTTCCTCCTCTGTCAGGGGGAATATGAGTGCACCAGGACCCGGGCTCTGGGGCGGTTCTGGGTGTGAAAGGAGACAGCTGGTGCCGCTCAGTACGACGCCTGGGACGAGGAAGCCCTGACAGATGCAGCTCTGTGCTCGCTGCTGTCGCTGCTGCTCCGGGGCCTGCTGGGCACCCAGGGCGTGGCTGGGCTGTGACGGGGTTCGTCCCGCCTCCTTCCTGGCCTTCCTGTGGAGAGTGAACTGAGCCCCAGGTGGCCGAGAAAGGGGCCTCTCCTGACCCCTACTCTTTGTATTTGGAGGTTCATGACTGTGAGGGTGCAGGGCGAGCCGGCCAGGCCCCGCCCCACCTCTGCAGTAGGGGCCTCTGTGTCTGCTCTGCCTGCCCTGGGGGAGGGGAGGTGTCACCTGGGAACAGCATGTGCAGGGAGGGCCAGGACGGGGAGCAGGCCCAGCACGGGGAGCAGGCCCGGCACATGCCCTCCCCGAGATGCCGGTGACTGATGCTCCCTGTCGGAGCGGGGCCAGCTGAGCCCGAGCCGCAGCGCCCAGCACCCTTCCTCGCCCTCTTCAGGGTCGGTCTGTTGCAGAAGCTCATCGTTTGGGCTCGTTTGTTTCACGGGCAAACATTTGTCCTGCTGCTTCCCCGGGCTCCGTCCCAGCCCCTCCCTGCAGCCCCACCTGCTGCCGCTGACTGGGCGGCCGGCCGGGCCGGTCTCGGGGCCTCTGGACGCCAGAGCCATGGCTGCTCACCACAGACTGAGGCGCATCGGGTCCACCAGGGCAGCGGTTCTCAAATGACCCTTTCACAGGGGTCGCTAAGACCATCGGAAAATGCAGATATTGACATCACGATGCATCACAGTAGCAACATTTCATGGTTGGGGGTCCCCACCCCATGAGGAACTGTTTGCAAGAGTCGCGGCCGTAGGAAGGTTGAGAACTGCTGGTCCAGGGCTTCTCCAGGCTGGTTCCACGGGTGCCCGGCCTCAGGGGAGGATCAGGGAGCAGACTAAGGATCCCGGAGGGAAGGTGGGAGGGCAGAAGAGGTTAACCAAAGGCCTTACGTGCATTTACGCCTAACGCGGGGACTCGGACCATAGCGGGTGAAGGCCGGGGTGGGTGGGAGCGGGTGGATGGGGGGCACTGGGGCGAACGGGAGGAACTCTGAAATACTCTCAACAGGAAGGTGCATTTTTACAAAAAGGAGGCAAAGTGAGTGGGTGCCCGCAACGCCTTGGGCACCGCAGGGGCTCAGAGAGCGATAACCATTGTCTCGTCAGCTCCGCTCCCCACCCACCAGGCCGCTCTGGAGGGCGCCCTCCGAGGCTCGGGGTCCGGGTGTGGACAGGGTCTGGCCGAGCTGCCCATTGCTGTGGTGGGGGAGGGGCGCCAGAACGCCTGCCTCGCAGCTCCTGTGGCCAAGGACCCTGGGGTGGCGGGGGCTGGACAGGAGAGGGAGGGACACAACCGCTGACGTCTGTTGGTGTTGGGCGGCAGAAGCCAGAGGACTCTGGGGCTGGAGCTGGGGGGCTGAGACCTGGGAGTGGACGCAGGAGGCCGCGGACGTGGGAGGCCATGAGCACCGATGGGACTGAGGGTGGAGGCCACGGTCGGCCTTCTCTGCTGGACCCCGGCTGGCCCCGCCCCCTGGCTTCATTCCCCGCCCCCGCCCCCTCCCCCAGCTGCACCCCTCCCTCAGCGGCAACAAGGGGTCCTGTGCAGCAGCAGCCACCTCTGCACCGCGGCGGCCTCCCCATCTCGGACCCGGTAATTGCCACAAAAATAGCTTGGCGCGCATGGCCTGTGGAGAGCCCGCCGGCTGTCAGCCCCCCCTCCCCCCACTGCCGGCGGGGCCGCTCTGTTTTGTGATCGCGGCCGCTGTATTTCACGGCGCTCAAACCCCATCAAATGCCGCGTCCCCTTTGAAAAGCGGGAGCCGCCTGGCCGGGGTGCTGGGGAGAAACAGGAACATTGAAACGCACGCGGCCAGCGGCCTGGAATTGACGCTGGCGCCGGAGCTCGAGCCCGCCCGGCCGCCGGCAGGGAATTCCCCGGTCGCGGCCGCCGCCCGGGGGTTGGCAGAGCGGGGACCAGGGGGTCGTGGCCAGGACCAGGGGTTGATGGACTGCTAGGGGTCACCTGGCCGTCGCCTCCTCGGCCTTGACCTTCACTGGGATTCATCTCCCTCCTAACAGGTGGGGTGGGAGCCCCCTCTGGAGTGCAGCGCGGGGTGGGGGGGCTGGGGTTAGAGTGGGGGCGCACCAGGGGACAGGACGGAGAGGCCCTCTGAGGAGCTCCTGTGACCTTGGCCAGGACAGCGCTCTGCTCTGAGCCTCGAGCCACGTCCCCGCCCAGGTGCCGGCGGGCTCCAGAGGCCACGGGCACACGCCACGGGCACACGCCACGGGCCGCTGGAACTTGATAAATGGCGGCCGCGATCTCGGAGCAAGTGGGCGTTTGAGCTGGAATTGATTTTTAAAAGATGTTTATCCCACCTCTTCCCGCTGAAATAGAGGCGCCATAAAACCAGGGAGCCGCGAGCCCAGAAATAAAAAGCAGCAAGAGGCCGGGGAGGGCGCGGACCAGGATCCTCCTGGGGAACCCCTCCCGCGCCCTCGGCAACCCCTGGAGCCCGGGGGCCCCCACCTCCTCGGCACATGCTGCCCAGGCTGCTGGCCTCCTGCCGGGCTCCGGGTGGCGGCCCCCCACTCCGCCCTGCCCCCTGCCAGCGGGTGCTGATGCCAGTCCACCCGGGAGCAGCGTGGCTGCCTCTGTGCTTTCTGCTCGGGCAGCGTGGCCTCCACCAGGTCACAACCAGGCGGGGCAAGCCCACCGCCACGGAACACGGAATGTGGCTCTGAGCTTCCTGGCGGCCAGGGCAAAACGTGAAACGAGATGTTAGGTTCTGAGCTCCCTCCCCACCGGGGAATGGGTGGGAACCTCCGCTGAACGCCTCCAGCGCCTTCTTTCTGCTCCCTCCCCCTTTTTCTCCATCCTCTCCACCCATCGCCCTCACCCGCGGTTCCTCCTGCCCCTGCAGATCCTTCCTGTCCGCTCCGGCCCCCCCTCCGGTCTCACTCCCCCACGGCGGCTCCACGGCTTGGCCCATCCCCGTGTTAGGGGTCTCGGGGCCTCTGCCTCGCCCAGGCCCGCCGGGCCTGCCGCCACCGCGGTTTCTCTCCTATGAGCCGGGGACTAATAAAGGTCGCCCCCAGGGGGCTGGCAGAATCCTCCCCGCCTAATACGGCCGTTTAGAGACATGTCGCCATTGATTTGAAGAAAAGACTTGTTCCTGCTGAGAAGAGCGGCCTGGAGATTCGTCTCGCCTCAGGAGCCGCGCAGGCAGCCGCACACATTCCAGAACCTCATGCGGAGCCCTCCACGCTGAGGCTGGCTCCGTGCTCCTGGGGGCTGACCCCCCCCCCGCCCTCCTGTCCCCGCAGCGGCCAGAGGGGGCCCTTGGCAGGGGCGGGGGGAGTCCCGGTTGGCAGATCCTCTCGCTCGCTCTGCCTCTTTGTAGTTAGTTAAGCCGGAGCTGAGCCCGTGGCTAATGCCTTGTCGTGACATGTTTTAATCCCGAAGGAGGAGGAGGAGGAGGAGTGACTTCCGGGAGGGGATCCTGCGAACCAGCCCGGCGCCCCCCGACCCACACACACATTCCCAGGGGCCTCCCTAGCCCCTGGCGGTGGATCTGCTGGCTGCACAGTGGGTCTGCCCCGAAGGTGGGGTTTTACCGCCTGGAGGCCCTGTCTCCCCACATTTCCCTTCCTGACCTGGAAGGGATGGGGTGTCACCTGGGCCATCCCCGACTCCAGACCTCCAGACGGGCCCTCTCCCCTCTGGCTGTGGGCCCCGCAGCAGCAGCAGCAGCTGCAGCCGGTGGTCCCTGCCCCCGGCCAGCACCCCTCTGAGCCCCACACACATCGTCAGTGACCTGCGAGGCGGCTTAGCGTTCTGTGTCCAGGTCGAGGAGCCGGCGCAGGGCTGCTGTGGTCAGGAGCCTGCCACCACATCTGCTCCCTGTGACCTGGCCTCCACCCTGTCACCTTGGAAGGAATGGGTGGGTGAATGGGGGGGGTGGAACGTGGTAACCATCTGCAGTTCTGGAGGTCCTTCTGGTGAGCAGTCAGCCCGGGATGGAGTGGGGGGCTGTGTGGAGAACGTGGGGCAAGCTGAGCTCTCCAGGTGCCTGTAGGGCCCCCATCCCTTTTGCCATCAGCAGTCCCAATGGCCACCGTGGCAGTGCTGCCTGCCCTCCCTGGGGTTCACTCGGGGCGCGGTGCAGAGCACCCCAACACGCTTTGCATTGACAGTCTCTATCACTGTGGCCACAGCCGGCGCCAGGACAGCGGCCTACAGGCTGTGCTGGCTTAGCGAGGGGCGGGGAGGGGGTGCATGGGGATCCAATGGCACCCCCGGCTTTATCAGCCGCGAGCAGGGGAGCCAGGGAGAGGGGAGCAGGCAGTCTGCAGCCTCCCTGGGCACAGGTGCCGAGCGCCATTGATCAGCGGGTGCAGGGGAGGCTCCGGCCGCCGCGATGGAGGAGAGGGGGGGTGGGGGGGCTTTCTTTCCCAGCCCCTGAAATGTTATCCCCATTCAGGACTTCAGAAATCAGGCTTCCGGCCCGTGCTGTCCGCTGCAGTAAGGAAAGCCGGGAGGGAAATCAACTGCAGGGCAGGGTCAAGGGCAGGGTCATGCCTGGCCCCGGAAGGTCAGCCCGCAGAGGGCGAGGGCGAGGGCAGGTCTCCGGTGTGCCCTCCGGGGCCTGGCCACCCTTGAGGCAGGGACCAGCGTAGCTGGAGGCAGGGGGCAGGGACCCTGGAATCTGGTGGGAGAGTCCACTGGGCCTTCGGGACCTGCCCCTTGGGTTGATGGTCCCCACGGAGCCGGCTGGGAATGGTGAAAGTCACCCCCTCCTCCTAGATGCCCAGCTACACCAGCTGGCTCCCCTGCAGTGCCAGCAGGGACACCCCGCCAGCACAGGCACCGCAGATGTCTCGTGTGAGTGAAAAATCAGCCTTCTGGGGTTTGCCCGCCGAGATGCAGGCCTGGCAGGGGCTGCCCCTGGCACAGTGGGCCCATCAGGAGCTGGGCGGGGCGTAGGCATTCAGTGGGAGCCCCCAGACACCCACACCGGCCCTCCTCCCTTTCCTGGGACCGAGGAGGCTGGAGGGAGGCCCTGCGGGTCTGCCCCAAGAGAAGGCCGCCTCGCTGCTTCTCTGCATATGCGAAGAGCCCCCACAAATCAATAAGAAAAATGGCAAACGAGGGAGGCAGGCAATTCCCGGAAGGGGAGAAACAAATAGCCAGTAAACAGGCGGAAAGATGCAGAACTTTGCAAGCAATCAAGGAAAGGCTAATTGAAATCAGAGGCATCCTTCTTCACACCGCAGGGGCGGCTGCGCGCGCCGACCCAGGTGCAGCCAGAGGCCGGCCCTTTCCCGGCTGCCCCCAGCCGCTTGCACCAACCCCGCACATAGTAGGTGCGCAGAAACGCGTGCTTGGTGCCAGAAAACACACAGGACTCCTCTCTGTCCTCTGAGCCCCTTGCTTGCCCGACCGCGCCTGCCGCTGGAGGTGCTCCTGGAGGTTGAGATTGGGTCCCAGCCTCCACCCCATCCCCCCGGCCCTGGGGGTGCACCCGCTTCTTTGGCCGTGGGTGGCCCTGGTCTTTGGGGGCCTGGCCTCTCCTGGGTGGGTGCCGTCACCTGTAATGACCTGACCCCGGGCTGACCTGCCTGGAGGGTCGGGAGGGGGAGCCAGGTGGAGCATGCAGATGGGCCCCAGCTGGCACCCGGGTGCAGCTCAGCTTGCTGCCCCGAGAGCGGGAAGGCGCGGGCACTCGGGCCAGCTGCCCTCTCTCTGCCTGTCCCTGAGGGCCGCCGCCGCGTTCGCAGAGCCGCGTGAGGCCGCCCACCCAGAGCCGCCCTCGCTGCGAAGCTCGAGGAGGAGGAGGACGCAGGTCATTCCGCAGATGCGTCAGTCCCGGGAAGCTGGGTCTCCGAGTTCTTGAATTGCACCCTCCCCCTCCGCCCACCCCTCCCTCATGAGGCTCCCTGGGCAAAGGCAGCCAGCAGGAGAGCCTGGCCCTGCGGGGGCACCAGCCGAGGGCTCCACTCCCGGGACCCCAGGTCGCCTCCTCTGGCTGGGTTCCCGCCGTCCTGTTCTCCTGCTCCCGAGGCCGAGGCTTCTCTTCCGGTTCCCCAGACTGAGGGGGGGTGCAGCCCCCCTGCCAGTCCCCACTTCTAAAAGGAGCTGGCTGGCCGAAACCGGTGTGGCTCAGTGGATAGAGCGTCGGCCTGCGGACTGAAGGGTCCCAGGTTCGGTTCCGGTCGGGGGCATGTGCCTCGGTTGTGGGCACATCCCCAGTAGGGGGCGTGCAAGAGGCAGCTGGATCGATGTCTCTCTCTCATCGATGTTTCTAACTCTCTGTCCCTCTCCCTTCCTCTCTGTAAAAAAATCAATAAAATATATATTTAAAAGGAGCTGGCTGTCGAGTAGGGGCCACGGGTTACAGCACAGGGTGTCAGTGCATTGGTGGGCTGGTCAGGGAGGGCTTCCTGGAGGAGGCGGCCTGAAAGCTTACCTCTCCACAGCGGTATCTGTTGGGGGCCCATCTGTGCCTCTCCTTCCAAGCTCCCTGACACCCCCCACCCCCAGTCACGCCTCCTCGTAAGGCCTCCTAAGGGCCCGGACTGGGGGTGCGGGAGGAGCCTGGGCAAATCTGGTGCAATGCTGATCTGTCTCGGTGGCCTTGGGCAAGCTCCTGAGGCCTGGACCTCCGTTTGCATGTGTGCAAACGGGGACACACGGATCCTGTTGACAGACTCCGAGCTCCTGGTGCCTTGGGGCCGCGCTGTCTTGCCCATCACAGATGGGTGCCCCTTTAGGAGATCCCCCCCCCCCATTACCAAGGTTCAAATCTGGGCGGCCATGTGGGAGAAAGCACGTTCGTTAGGAGGCTCAGGTGCCCAGCCCGGCCAAGCCCAGTGCCTCTCCGTGCCAGCTTCCTGGGGACCAGGCCTCGCCACGAGCACATCCCGTGTCTTATTCCTGGTGACAGGTTCCCTCCGCCAGTCCAGTCCCTGGGGAGCTGGGGAGGGCCTGCTGCGGGGGAGGGGGAGGGGACCCCGCTGTCTCGGGTGAGGCCCTCGACCGCCCTTTGTCGGTTCAGCTTTAAGGAGGACTCGGCTCCCCGTCTCCGTCCCACCACGACTAATCCCTTCGCGGGCCCCGATCCAGGGAAAGCTAATTAAAGAACCTCTGCTCGTGGCTCAGCCGGGCTTGAAAGATTCCCCTTGGGCTGGAGTATCCGAGAGAGGGGGCCTCGGAGAGCGAGGCGGCTCAGCCCCGGAGCCTCCTAATAGGCTTACCCGCAGCCCGCCGGCGGGAGCCGGTAGCCCTCCACCCAGCACTGCTGAGCCGGGGCTCGGCGCCGAGCGGGCCCTCAGACCGCATGGCCCGGCCATCCCCCGTTTCTGCAAACAGGAGGCTGTGCATCCCCCCTTCCCTCCCCCCAGAGCTTTCGCGGGTTGGGGGAAGGGCCCCTCACCGCCTGTTCCCCAGGAGAGGCACAGGGTGCGGGCACCCAGAGGCTCTGTGCCTTCGGTGTGTGACCTGGGGCGGTCCCTGCTTCGGGGGGGCCTGGCCCAGAGAGAGGCTCAGGGAGGCGGGCTCTCTCCCTCCCCGCCCCGCCCCCCCCCAGGGGCCTCCCCCCCCCCTCCCATGCCAGCTTCTTTTCTTCCGAGAGCTGATTGGCCTCTCGGAGATTTCAATCAACCAACCACCAGTATTCAGCAACACTCCCCAGCAGAAGGGGGTCCCCCGGGGCAGGGGCCTTTGAGATCCCCGTTGGCGGCTGTGTCTTCCATCTGAGCCGGGCCTGGCACATAGTAGGTGCTCAGTAAAGACTCGAGGATGGTGCGGTCGGCGGTCAGGTTCTGAGATGAAGGCGGACTGCTCCCACAGAGTCTATACTGTTGCTGCCTTCAGAAGCCGCCCACCGGGCTTTGGGGGGATCCCGGGGCCCCATAAACGTGGGGCGGAGGTCCTAGAGGCTGCCCTCCCTGCCGCTCTGGCTCTGGCCACGCCTGGTGGGGCCCTGGGATGGGTCTGGGCCCTCCTCCCGGCCCATCCTCAGGCCCCCGCTCCCCGTGCCCCTCCGCAGTGCTGGGGGGGCCGCCGGGAGCAGTCAGACCTGAGTCCCCAGCGCAGGGACCTCTCGGGGGCAGGCGCCTGCATCAGGGAAATGAAAATGACCGCCGCGTCCTTCCTTCCGTCCGGGCGGCCGTCAATCAGCGCCTGAAACAGGCTGAAAGGCGGCCGCGGTGGCTCTTAACAAGCCGTCTCCCAGGCGGCCGCTTCCGCCAGGAGCGGCCGGGCCTCCTCTCAGGCCCCATTTCGCCGCGGCCCCGGCTTGGCAGCGGCGCAAATAAGATTTCACTCCCCCCGTAAATCTCCCGGGCGAGCGGGCCTGTCTCCCGCCGGCAGCGAGCGGCGGGGGGAGCCTCTTCGCAGGGAGGAGGAGGCCCCTCGGAGGGGCGGGCAGCGGTCGCCGCAGGCAGGTGCTGGCAGGGGGACGGGTGTGAGGGGGAGGCAGGCACCGGCGTGGAGCCCAGAGACACTCCGAGTGGGGGGCCGGAACGTGGATCAGCGAGACCCGAGGCAGCGCTTGGGGCACCTCCGGGGCCGGGTGCGAAGGACAGACCACAGAGCTGGGGTGGGGGGGGGCTGTCAGACTCTTCCTGGGTTGGGTCCCCTCCCCTCGGGGATGCTGGGTGCGGCCAGAGACCCTGGCTGGGAAGTGGAGGCAGGAGGCTTCTAGAAGCTGCTGACGTCTGCAGGCGTGGTGCTCCCGAGCTGGTGGAAATGAGAGCGATGAGCTTCCACCGTGCACCTTCTGCAGAGGTGGGCGCAGGCACCGAGTGAGTGCTGGGCCCGGGGGTCTCACCCAGGTCGGAGGGACCCCAAGGGGCTCCGAGGCCCCGCAGTAGCTCTAATCCAGGGGTTCCCAGGTGCCCGTGACCGCAAACCTTCCCGGCAGAGCCTCCGTCAGCTCTGGCCTAGAGGAACACCGTTTGGGAACCCAGCCTCCTGCCTGGGGGCTCCCTGGTTTGTGTGTGACTGCCTGTGTGAAGAGGGTGAGGCGAGCTGGCCTCCCCCAGCCCTGAGCCCCCTGCCCTCCTGCGCCCCTACTGTGCGCTGGCCCCGGGCGCTCCCCTCCTGTGCTGCTCCTTGGCCGGTTCCTTGGGGCTGGGTCCTGCCCTGAGCGGGTGGAAGGATGGATGAGAGGAGGTCCGGGGAGAGGGTCACTTGCAGGCTCAGAGCCTCCTCCCGGTCACCCCACGAGGGCCACATGCCACCAGCAGACACGGAGAAATACTAACTCCGCTTCCTGGGGACGTAAGGGGAAACTCGTTAACCCGCATCCAGACGTGAAATCAGATCTAAGGCAGGAGTAACGACTGATGTTAATTTATCACGGAGAACGGTTTCTTCCCTCCTGATCGGAGACCCCAGATAAGGCCCGGGAGGCTGCGGAAGCCGGGTGATTACAGGCCTGCGTCTGGCAGGGGTGCCCAGGACGGAGCACCCGGCGGAGGAAGAGCCCCTACAATCCCAGCCGCATCTGCTTGCCACCCCCAGCTCCCAGCACTGTCTCCACGTGGGGACCCTCTCGGAGTTTGCCTTTAGGGGAGGTCTCCTTCCTCGAGGCCCCTCTCCTCTCGGGGCAGAATCATTCCGGTTCTGATGGTGCCCCAACCCAGAGTCTCTATCCAACACCCCCTCCACCTCCACCCACCCACACCCCACCCCCACCCCCACCCCCGCCACTGCCTGGGCCAGCGCTCCCTGGGGAGCGAGGCCAGGGGGGTAGGGGGGGGAGGTGTGGGCGCGCAGGCTGTGGGACAGAGTCAGCAGCGAGACCACGGTAAAAGTTAAATCTATTTATTTCAAGAAAGGACCAGGGCAGTGGACTTGGACATTCATATGAAAACGGACAAACAGGAAATAGGACCAGATAGTTCATCACATTCGTGTCGACGTGGACGTTTCAAGGCACCTACAGGAAGGGGGCCGGGCGGGTCGCAGTGCACTTTGGTTTGTGTAGGTCGGGGTGGGCGTGGTGTGTCAGGTCCCAAACCCTCTCCGAGGTGCTGAGGTGGGGGAAGCGGCGGCCCAGGCCAGGCCCGGTCAGCCCGCAGGGTTAGCCCGCCAGTCTCAGACGGCAGCGGGCATCCGAAGGGATGGTCTCACCCTTCCAACCCCGAGACTGCTTCGCCCTTCGGAAAAACGGGGGGAAACAAGGGGTGTGCGGCCCAGGGGCCCGATGGGGCTGATCCTGCAGGGGAGGAAGGGAAGGGGCCCCGGGAGGGGGGGCTGGGGTGCCTGGGCAGGGACCTGGGTCACAGGCTGTGAGAGATGAGGCACCGCCTTCTGTAGGGGAGGGGCCCACCCTTCCCAGGGCTGGGCTGAGGACCCCCCGAGCCTCCCCCCCCCCCAGATCACCGGGAACGGGTCCCACTGAGCGAGGCTCCAGAACGCTCAACACCAGAGGCCGCGCAGCAACCTTGACCGGAAAGGGGTCTGCTGCGGGTGGGGCTTCGAAAGCATCCCCTCTGCGTGTTCATGGGGTCTCACTCAGTGGACTTCCCCCCTTTGCCGCGTTGACACCCTCCTGGGGAAGATTCGTAATGAGCGGGCGTCCGCTCCAGCAGGCTGGCTCTCCACAGTCACTCCCCCCGGCCCCCCACCTCCCCAACCTTCCACACCAGCACTCCCTTCTCCCCCTTCCGGATGATAAACCACACGCAGGGCCGTCCAGACCTTCCCACGGCTCTCAGCATCTCTGTGAGCTGCAAGGCACCAGGTTCCCCGTCCAAAGAACCCCCCACCCACTGCAGTCTGGCGCCCGGCCCCGGACACCGGGTGGCCCGTGGGCGTGTGGCGTGCTGGGTCAGGTAAAAAAAAAGCTAAGGCTTAGTGCCTGGCCGGCGCGGTTCAGGGGTTGAGCATCGACCTAGGAACCAGGAGCTCATGGTTCGATTCCCAGTCGGGGCACAGGCCCAGGTCTCGGGCTCCGTCCCCAGGGTGGGGCGTGCAAGAGGCAGCCGATCAATGATTCTCTCTCATCATGGATGTGTCTCTCTCTCCCTCTCCCTTCCTCTCTGAAGTCAATAAAAACGTGTTGTTTTTTTTAAAAAAGGAAAACTAAGGCTAGTTTGAGGGTTTTGTATCTCCCGCCGGGTAGCCAGAACTTTCGGGGACAGGACCAGCCAGGGAGGGGTGGCCTCTGGGGCTCTGCAGGCCGGTCCTCCGTGCAGGCAGGTGAGAGGCTCCAGGGAGACGTGGAGGGCAGCCCGTCTGTGGCCGTGGCTTTGCCAGCTCCCGTTGCCTTTGTTCTTCTCGGTCTTGGGGAGAAAGCGTGGTTAGTTCCTCCAGGCGGGTGGCCCGAGGGTCACACAGGTGGGGCACCCAGTTCTCCGCCCTCTTTGTCACCCCTGAGGCTGGCTCCGAGCGTCACCGGGTCAGCCAGGCTGCCTGCACACACCGCCCGTGGCTGGCTTCCCGGTCAGCCTCGCAGCTGATGATCGGAGGGGCCAAGGCAGAGCGGAGTGGGGTGCGTCCAGGGGAGGAACCCCGAGGGGCCCCACATGCTTCGCTGCCAGGGGGCAGGTGCTGGGGGGGGGTGTCGGCTGCTAACACGCCTGACACCCTTTGCCCGGGCCTTGGCGCCGAGCCTGAGGAGGACCAGGAGGTGAGGGGAGGGGACGGAGCGGCCGTGTGCCAGGCGCTGTGCGGGGCGCAGTGACCCGACGCGGACGGGCTCAGCCGCCCGCCCTGACAGCTGTGAATGAGATTTAGGGGGTGACAGCAGAGACCTTCCCGCAAGGACTCTCCCGGCTCAGCGTTTCCGGCTTCCAGGTGTGGGGGGCGGCGTGGGAGGGTACGGGGAGGACGGGGTCAGGGTGCCCTGCTCGCTCTGGTGGCTGCGGGGCCTCGGGGCTGGCTTTGCCAGGAAGTGGGGCTGAGCCCCCCCGCAGTATGCCCGCACCGCCCACCGGCACAAGCAGGACACCTGGGTAACAAGGGTGGAGGCCGGGGACCCCGGTCCAGCGGGAAGCAGGGCGGGAGCTGCCCAGCGGAGAACAGGCCGCTTGCCCCTGCGGCCTCGGGGGCCTGGGCACCCTGCAAACCCCACGTATGGTGGGAAGTGGGCCGGGCCCCAGCCATGATGGAAGGATGAAGCCAGAGAAAAACAAAGCCTCAGGAGTGCAAAGGGAGAAGCAGAAGGTGGAGGGAGGGAGGGAGGGAGGGGGGCGGGATCCCTGGGGACCTTTCTGTGAGCGATTTAAAGCAGCAAACGTGCGTCTTCCAGGCAAGCACTTGGAGCATTTCAAAAGAAACGGTAACTGCTTAAAGAGGCCGCGTGAACGGCGCCCCAGGCAGCCGTCAGCCGGCTGCGATGGATGTCTGAGCCAGCAGCCGCTTGTGCGGAGTGCGGGCACAGACGGTGGGGCTCGGTGCGGCGGGACCTGGCACAGCGGCAGGTCCAGGAGGCGCCCGGGACCCGCAGCCGAGGCTGGGAGGCGGCCCAGCGGCCCCAGGTGAGCCAGCTCCAGGGGGAGCCGTTCTCTGAGCCCCCTGCCCAGAGTCCTGGACGGAGCGGTGCCCATCTGCACTGCCTCGCCCAGGGGACGCTGGGGAGGGACCTCGGTGGCATCTCTTGTAGCTCAGGCAGCTCTTCGACGGGCTGGGGGACACCGGTCACCCAGAGCAGCCCGGTCCATACCTCCATGCCTCCCTTTCAGGTTCTGTGGGGGATGATCTTGTAAAGGGAGAACCAGGACCTTTTGGTCCAAGAACCAGGAAGACCCTCGAATGCTCCCAGTGACGGGGCGCTCACTGCCCGATTCCTCCGACGGCCGAGTCGCTCTTCCTGCCTCTGCAGTGGCCCACTCCCCTTTCGCCAACGGCGGGAACCGGGGGGTCGGAGACACCCCGTCCCGGGACAGAAAGGCAGCAGAAAAGCTCGTGGCTGGATCCCCCCTCTCAGTGACCGCTTGGCCACTCGCCCTCACATGTAACAGACCCTGGAGGGCGGGGGCCGAGCTTCCGCCGGGACAGCTTCTGAGTGGCTGTTGTCAGGGCCAACGAGCCCCCCGTCTTAGAGCCAGAGCAGAAGGCCCTGGATGGAGGCGGACGTGGGGTCTCCCCGTCAACCCCGGGGGGCGTGCCGAGCGATCTGGCCCGACTGGTGCGGGCCTCACAGAACCCAGCTCCTCAGCAGCCGCAGAGGCAGCCCTGACCCCAGCTGGCACCCTCCCGGCTCCTCGCGTGGTCACCAGGGGCAGGTTCCTAAAGCTGGAGAAATCCCCTTTTCCTTCACCTCCGAGGCGTTTAATCTTTCCTAATCAATTTAGCAGCCTCGCCTGGCTGTAAATGGTAATGATTTGCATGCTGGAGCCCTTTCTCCTCCTCAGGAAGAGGACGCTCCCCTGTCTGCGTTCTGGAAGGCTGCGAATTGCTTGTTAGCACCCAGCCTGGCAGCCGGCCAGCGCCAGGTGTCTGCGGCCCATCACCGGCGCCCACCGAAGGGACCTGGGCTCGGGGACGCCCGCAGCCGACCCTGGCCACGTCCTGGTCCTGAGAGCTCGCTCAGTCTGGTCCTGGGGGGCGCCCAGGCTGCTGTGCACCCTGAGGCCCCTCATTCCAGCAGGTGCCCCGGCCCCATCGCTCCCCGTCTGCCGCATCCCATTTTCCTCATGTTTTTCATAAGCATCCGCCTCAGACACCCCGTCCTCCTCCCTGGTGCGTTCAGCAGACGCAGGGTTCTGGAGTGGTGGGGGCTGCTGTTTTCTGGGGGCAGGATACCCCCCCCCGGTCCCTAGCTCCTGGGGGGTGAGGAGGGAGGCTCAGGTGCAGAGCCAGGTGCGCTGCCCAGCCCCGTCTCCTGGCTCCGCTCAGCCTGCAGGCATCCCGCACCTGGCTGTCCCTTCTGCTCTGGTCCTCCGGTCCCTGTACTGGACCAACCAATCCCAGGACCAAGGAGGAGAGGTGGTCTCCGGAGCACCCAGCTTTACTGGGCGAAGCTAGGCGCCACCCCCACTTTACAGGAGGGGAAAGAGAGGCCGTGGATTTGCAAAGCACACTTTCCCTGGAGCTCTCTGGGGGTCCCCCAGCCCCTCCTCACTCTCTGCCTGGCCTTGGGCTCCCCTTGTTGGGGCTGGTGGGCTTCCCTGGACCTGTCAAGGGAGGGAGAAGAGGCGGAAGGCAGGCGTGGCCATCAGGCGTTGCCGGGGGGAGCCTGCCCCCCACCCCACGAAGGCCCTGCCATCTTCCCTCCCAGCTGCTGTCACCTCCTCCGCCAGCATCACCCAGAGCGAGAGAGAAGCACCGGGGCCCTAGGTGGGGTCGCCTCCCGGTTCGCCACCAGCCGGTTACCATGGAGGCGGTCCAGGAAGCCGGAGCCGGTTTCGAGGCGAAGACGGAGCTTCCTCAGGAGGCCACAGGGAGAGGGACGGAGAAGAGGGGAGAAAAGGAGCTTTTGATGCACGGCATGTCTGAGGGACCGAGGATGACTAATTAATAGATTTTATTCTTAGCAGTCTCTTAAGCATTCCATACGTTGGGCCCAGCGCCTGAGCCGAGCTTAGAGGCCTCATTCGCAAAATGCAAATGACTTGCCAGGCCCTGCTGCCTCCTCTCCTCCCCTTCCTTCCTTCCTTCCTTTTTTTTTTTTTTAAAGGGGAAATTTAAAGGAAAATTGCCGTGTAATGGAAAAGAGAGTCCAATCACTACATCTAATGACCACAAAGGGTAAACCACTTAACCAAAGAAATGTCGTGGGCTTTTTTTTTCTTTTTTTGCTTGAAACCTGCTTTAAATGCCACCAAATGCTCTCATCACCGCCGAGGCCTGCAAGGTTGTCCTGGCCGGTGAGAGGCCGCCGGGGTCAAGTTCTGACCGAAGTGGTGGCCCAGGCCCGGGGCTCATCCTCACGGGCCCGGTGTCCTCCTGGCGTCCAGGGGGTGGAGGTGGGGCCCTGGAGCATCCGCTCTCTCGTGGGTATGTGGCCAGTTCGGGGGGAGTTGGATCCGGAGGGAGAGGGGTTTCAGAGTGGACCTGGCTTTAGGCCCCTCCCTGGCGTGGGGGGACGTGAGGCAGCGGACATCCCCCGGTCCTGCCATCAGACTTCCGCACCTCCACGGGGAGGGGGTGGGACGATGCTCGGGTGGGTCAGGCAGGGCCTGGCTCCGAGCCCCAGTGTGAGCCCTGCCGGAGCGCTGTTCCTGCCGGAGGAGGAGGGGGACACTGTCCGGGGGGCTGGGTGGGGCCAAGCCTGCTTCATCCTCTTGGGGGTTCCAGGCCTGCAAGGCCTCCCCCACACGCAGCCCCACGGACTGGGCCCCCCGCTGTCTCCCAGTGCCTTCCCAAACTCTGGAGGGATGACCTGACCTCTGCTGACCTGGGAGAGGAGGAGGAGGGGGGACCTAGAACGGGACGGGGGACCGAGCACGTTGGCAGTGGGGAACTGAGGGCTGGTAGTAGGGTGTCCAGGGACCCCCTTTTCTGGGACCCTGGCGGAAGGCAGGGGTGGTGCCTGGAGGGAGGGGACCTCATTTCAGAAACAGCAGACACCACGGACGCCCCACACCCGGGCCCCCCTCGCCTCCTGGCCACACCCGGTGGCCCCTCTGCTCCTCCGAGCTGCCGGGCATGGGAACGAGCCTGGGTCTGGGGGGCCACAGACCACCGTTACACACACGAGAAATTAAGGCTTGGAAGTCTCCTGACACTGAGACACAGGACGAGGGGAAAGGGTTGTTTGCAAACGCAAGGTGTCTGTGCCCCACGGCCCGG
Source organism: Lasiurus cinereus (assembly GCA_011751065.1). Lineage (NCBI taxonomy): Eukaryota > Metazoa > Chordata > Mammalia > Chiroptera > Vespertilionidae > Lasiurus > Lasiurus cinereus. Next base: position 12,913 of record JAAGEH010000043.1, on the reverse strand, counting down.
CCCGGGGTGGGGAGCTGGGAGCCCCATTTGGGGGGGCCCTTCCTCTGGCCAGGCCTTGGTGAGCCCGGCTGCGTCTCTTCTCCATCTCACGCGGTCTGTGTCCCTTCCTGCCCCCCTCCACTGGCGGGCCAGCAGCCCCTGTCCCTGTCCATCGGCAGGCGGCCCTGTGACCGCCGCTGGGTCTCGCCCGCCTGCCTTCGGCTTCTGTCAGAGCAGCCGAGGCCTGAAACACCGCCACCCGCAGCTGGCCCTCCCCCTCCCCTCCCCCTGCCCCGTCTCCCCCCACCCTCCGGCCATCGCCTGGCCCTGGACGGCGCTCTTCCCTGGTGCGGGGCACGTGCGGGCTGACGGATAGCAACCCCGTTCCGAGAACAGGGCCGCTGAGCGAGCAGAATCCCGGGTGCCCATCCACTCTCCCGTCCAGATCTGCTGCCGTCGTTTCAGCGTTCTCCTCTCACGCCTGCCACGCTGCACCGTCGGCGGATAAACGACGGCCAGGTTGCTTCCAGGGGGAGGCGATGCAGCCTTAACTCTGCGGGGTCCCGCTCAGCCCTTTCAGAGACCGGGACCTCCGTCTCCAGAGCAGTCCCGGGCGGGCACGGTGGGGAGGAGGGGTTCGCATTCGGGAGTGCCGTCTCCCAGGGCTTTGCCGGGAACACCCGTGGCCTTTTCCGGGTGTTGTCTGAGCAGCCGTGGGAACCACTGGGTCTACTCAGCTGATGTGAAAATAAACGCCCAAAACCCACCCCGGCCCCAGCTCCCGGTCCCAGGAGGAAGCTCAGAGCCAGAGGAGGAGCCACCGGGGTGACGGCCTGTGTCGGGGGGCGGTGGGGGGGGAGGTGAGGACACTGGCAGCTAAAGGAAGTTTCTCTAAATCCGAAAGGAGCACGGCCCCGCCCCGGCCACCCTGAGAGAGGATCCAACGGAAAGCATCCCCCCAGCCCGCCCCCCCTCCGTCCAGCACAGACACGCCTCTGCCTTTAGGAACAGCATTGCCCCCCTCCCCCTGACTCCGATCCCCCCCACACCCTGTCTACTCACTCAGTGACTGTCAGGAGAAAGGACATGACTCTATTGTCTCAAGACACGGCACGAACGGACCCAGGAGGTGCCGCCTGCACTGTCTCCGTGGCTCCGTCCACCCGTCCCGTCCCGTCCGTGTTCAGAGACGCAACCTAGCGATGGGGGGATGACGCAACTCCGGGTGGCTGGGTGGCCCGTGGGCGTGAAGAGGGTTCCGACGGGAAAAGGTAGTCCGGTTTTGAACCGGTTCCGTCCTTGTTCAGAGAACGCAGGGAAAGACAGACGCGTATTTCTGAAAATCGCTGGGGCGGGGGATGGAGCGGGGAGAACCGGGGACGAGACGGAAGAAGAGCCCTCCCTCCCGTCTCCTGGGCGAGGGGCCTGCACATCGCCCAGCGCGCCGCTGTGGCCGGTGAGCGGCTGGCAGCCAGCGCCGCGCGGGGGGGGGCGGTGGGCATCCGGGTCCCACGGCGGCTTCTCTCTGGCCGTCCCTCATGCGCGCACAGAGGCTGTACAGGTAGCATCTTTCTGCGTCCGGGGACAACACCCCGGCCCAGCCCTTCCTGCGGTATGATGATCTTCAGTCCTTCCCTCCCCACCCGGCATCACGTGGTATAAATCACGTCTTCAGCCACGCCAGCCCACCCCCCGCCCGTCTCCTATCCTTAGAAAAGTTTTTTGTCTTTTTTTTATCCCCCCCCCCCCCCCCGGCTGGGTTCTAGAAAAGGGTCGGCCCTCCCCGCACGTTGCTTTTTGCCGGGAAAGTCGCGGTGGAGTTCTCCGCGTGCTCTGTCGGGTGGCAGCAAGCGGGGCAAAGCCGCGGGCGGGCGGACGGACGGACGGGGTCGCCGGGCGGAGGCGGGCGGCCGGGCGGGGGGCCTCAGGTGTAGGAGTAGTCCACGTCGGGGATGCCGCCGCCCCGGTAGCCCCGCGTGGCGGTGCCGTAGCCGAGGGCGTGCGTGCCCTTGCAGAGGCCGCTGCCGTTGGAGGGGAAGATGGTGTGGACCACGTACTCCTCCTTGGCGCGGTAAGGGTTGATGGGCAGCATCTGCAGCCCGGGGCCGCGGAGCTCCAGGATGGAGTTGTCCTTCTTGGTGCCCGACTCCAGGTAGCTGTCCTTCTTGTGGCCGCCCCCCCGGGGGTAGGCCCGCTCCCGGGCCAGCAGGTCGCCGGCCCGGTTCACGTACCAGCAGACGGCGCCCAGGACCAGGGAGAGCAGGACCAGGGCCACGGCGCCCCCGACGATGCCCGCCAGCGGCAGGCCCACCCCGGACGGGCCGGCGTTCTGCTCCTGGTTGAGCGTGGTGGTGGGGCCGTGGCTCTCGGCCGTCTCGGCCTTGGCGCACACGGGCGTCTCGTCAGCCGCCGAGGCGCTGCCGGTCTCCAGGGTGACCATGCAGATGACGTAGGTGGACTTGGGCTCCAGGGCAGTGAGCAGGTACTCGGTCTTGTCGCCCTGCACCAGGGTCTCGGTGATGGAGCCCACGGCGGGGCTGTGGCCCAGGCGCAGCCAGCTGAGCCGGAAGGAGGCGGCCGGGAGCGTGGCCTTCCAGGTGATGCGGATGGAGTCCGCCGTCAGGGGCTTCACCTGGATGACCAGGGCCTTGGCGCCCTCGCCCGCCGCCAGCGGGTAGTCCAGGCCGGAGTCGGGGAGGCGCAGGCCCGGCCTCTTGGCCTTGAGGGTGAAGAGGGAGCCCTGGGGCGTGGTGGCCGAGGCGTGGTGGCCGGCCGTGCTCTTGGCGGCCGCGTTGGCCGCCGCCGCCCCGGCGCCACCGGGGGAGCCCGCGGCCGCCGCGGCCGCCTCAAAGCACTCGTCCATCTCGCTGGTGATGTCCTTGAGGGCCATGCCGCGCACCTTCTCGGGGCCCTGGCACATGAGGCCGCGCACGTTGACCACGGCCGCCCGCGCCTTCACCCAGTCCCGCAGCCACAGCAGGTTGCAGCCGCAGAACCAGGGGTTGTTGCGGAGCAACAGCTGCGCCAGGCTCTCCAGGTCGTCGAAGAGGCCGCGGGGCAGCGTGGTGAGGTTGTTGTTGGACAGGTCGAGGCGCTCCAGCGCCCGCATCCTGGCCAGCGTGTCGTGGGGCACGTGGCTGATGGCGTTGTCCTGCAGGTAGAGCTTCTGCAGGTGGGCGCTGGGCAGGCGCAGAGGCGGGGCGGCCAGCGAGTTGCGCACCAGCGAGAGCTCGGTGAGGTTCTGCAGGCGGCTGAAGGTGTCGTCGGCGATGCGCTGGTTGGCCAGCAGGTTGCCGTCGAGCACCAGGCGGCGCAGGCCGCGGAGGCCCTGGAAGGCGTGCAGCGGCACGGTGGAGATGCGGTTGTCGTCCAGGCGCAGCTCCTCCAGCGTGCGGGGCAGGCCCGGGGGGATGCTGCTCAGGTGGTTGCGGCTCAGGAAGAGCAGCCGGAGCCGGCGGCTGTCGGCGAAGGCGTCCTCCTCGATGCTCACGGTGGACACGGAGTTGTCGTCCAGGTGCAGCTTCTCCAGCAGCGGGAGGCGGGCCAGCGAGTCGCGGGCGATGGCGCGCACGTTGTTGTCCTGCAGGTGCAGCTCCCGCAGGGAGCGGGGCAGGTTGACGGGGAACTCGTCCAGGGCGTTGCCGTACAGGTAGATGACCTGCACGCCCACCTTGGCCTTGAGGCCCGGCGGGATGCCGGCGTTGTCGATGCGGTTGTTCTGCAGGTAGAGGGTGGTGGCGTCGTCGGGGATGTCGGCGGGCACGGAGGCCAGGCCCCGGTCGTTGCAGTAGATGAAGCCGCGGTCGCAGCGGCACACGGAGGGGCAGGTGGTGCTGTCGATGACGCCCGTCAGGAAGGCGATGAGCCCGTAGCACAGTAGCAGCCAGTCGCGCAGGTCCATGGCGGCCGTGGCCATCCCCACCGTGGCTGTGGCCGTGGCGGCGGGCGTGGCGGTGGCGGTGGTGGCGGTGGCGGGGTGTGCCACCACCATGGTGGATGGCGGGGCGGGGGGTGGAGGGGTGGGGCCGGGCCTCACCCGACGGGGGACCTCAACACCTGCAAGGAGCACAAGACAGTGCGGTGAGAGAGCGCCGGGGGCGGAAACCAAGCCCGGGGGCGGGGGAGCACGGGCGCCCGGCTCCTGGGTGCCGACGTGATGTGACCGGGGGTCACTCCCGCTCAGGCTGGACTCTGGTGACACCCGGCACCTTTAAACCTCAGGGGGAGTGGCATGTCACCCTCGCCTTGGGCGAGCGGCCCCGCGTTCTCCTTTCCAGATTCCCGAGGAGCCGGTTTTTACGGCGAAGGCCAGCCGTGGGCGGCCCGCGTGGATGGATGGACTCGGGGCGTGTTTTATGGATTCCGAGCCATTTCTCACCCGCGCGAGGAGCTCCATCTGGCTCGGGCCCAGGGTTAGCAGGGAGCGCTTGTCTCGGGGAGGCCTGCGAGCTGAAAGGGAGGGTGGGGGGCGTGACTAGAACCTGCGGCGAAGCAGCTGCCTGCGCTGTCCCTGGGGAGTCGAGGTGTGGGGGGGAGGGGGGCGCGGAAGCTTCATTGTCTGGTGTGAAAACATGCCCGTGTTTTGTAGACAGAAGAAGGAGGTGTCGACAGAGCTGCTTCCTCGTGTATTTACAGAAACCCCCCTCCTTCAGAGGGGGCCCCCAGCTCCACACCTCGTCCCCTTCCGAAAGCCACAACCCGAATGCATAGATGCCCAGGCTTTTCTCCGTACGTTTAAAGAAGGGAGACGCGGAAACGGGGGGGCGGGGGGGGTACCGTGCCCTGAGGGAGCTGCCTGGAGGTGGGACTTTGGTTTTCACAAATGGAAAAACTGCAGCCTGCACCTTCCTCATGATTTTACTGTTCATAATGGTAAAAAAAAAAAACCAATTAAAGAGAAATCATCTCTCAGCCTCGGGAGGGAAGGTGTCTCCGTGCGGCAGGCCAAGGCCTGCTGAATAAATCGCGGTTCTCAAAGGCTCTTGGGGAGGTGGGACGCACTGGCCCCGGCCGGGGCAGCCCCGGGGTGCAGAGCGGGAGCCAGTGGGGGCCTCACTCCCACGCCCCGCAGCCAAGCATCTCCGTGTCTCAGCCCCGTCAAACCCTCTTCCTTCTCTGTCTCCGCATCAGGACCGCTCTGCTCCGCCCAGCAAAGTGCTCCTCACCCTCAGGACCAGCTCAGTGCCCTCTCCTCTGCTGGGCCTCCTGATGCCAGGTAGAGCGTCCACCTGCTCCGCCATCCATCCTTCTCTCCACCACCCGCTCACTGTGCCACCCATCCATCCATCCACCCACCCATCCACCCATCCATCCATCCGCCATCCCCACCCATCCATCCTTCTCTCCACCCACCCGCTCACTGAGCCATCCATCCATCCATCCATCCACCCATCTACCCATCCATCCGCCATCCCCACCCATCCATCCATTCATCCATCTGCCATCTCCACCCATCCATCCTTCTCTCACCACCCGTTCACTGTGCCATCCATCCATCCATCCATCCATCCACCCACCCATCCACCCATCCATCCATCCATCCATCCACCCACCCACCCATCCACCCATCTATCCATCCATTCATCCATCCACCATCCCCAACCATCCATCCTTCTCTCCACCCACTCATTACGCCATCCATTTACCCATCCATCCATCCGCCATCCCCACCCATCCATCCTTCTATCCACCCACCCGCTCACTGAGCCATCCATCCATCCACCCACCCATCCATCCACCCATCTACCCATCCATCCATCCAAATCCCCACTCACTCACCCACCCAGGCATCTGGCCACCTAGCCACCCAGCAGCTGTTTATAAGCCCGCACCATATGCCACCTGTGGTCAGTTCCGGTGGGATGGTAGCTCATCCTGTAATGAAAACCTCACCTCGCGCTTTCTGAATACTTAAGCCATTGAGTCCGCCCAGCAAACAGGAGGTCTGAGCCCCCCTCATTCCCACTGAACAGATGAGGAAGCTGGAGCGTGGAGACGTGACCCTCATCACCACCACGGAGGGAGGCGGTGTGAGGCGGAGCCTAGGCCGGGACCTCGGTCACCGCGCTCAGAGCGCTGAGTGGCTGTGGCTGTGGGTCGTGCTGTTTGGTGACTGCGGGGTTTTGATGTTCCAGCTATGTTTCGGGTGCTCCGGGGCAGGGGCCAGGGGCTGTGTCACGTGGTGTGGCATCAGTGACCCCCGAGTACAAAGGGACTGAGAAAGTGGGAGCACCTCCACCACTAGCCCCCCACATTCATGCCCCATTTGCATTTACAGGGGCCTAGCCCAGCCTGCAGCTCCAAGGCCTGCTGGAGAGAGCTCAGGCTTTGCCCACCGCCAGTGCCCTAACCCTGCCCAGGCCCTTTCTGCAGCTCAAAGCTTTGTCTAGAGCGTCCCCCAAAGCAGATCAAGGGCCACCCCTGGCTGGAAGCAACTGAGGATCCGGGGGAAGGGTGGGGGGGGGTCTGCACCTGGAACCAGGGGGGGAGAGGGGGCGCTGAGCCATGCCCAGCATTGGGGCCACCAGCACCCACTGGCCCGAGGGACCACGGCCCCCAGCCCAGGCTACAAGTCCTCACCCCACACCGACCCCCGACCCGGAACACAGAGGCGGTCTTCGCTTCCTGCAGGTCCGGCTGTCGTCTTTGTCTCCCTGACCAGGCACCCTGGCCACTTCCCTCAGCTCCCCTCCAGCGCCTCACACCACGCTCCCCGCCCATCCTGCCCTCAGCGCAGTGAGAGCCACCGGGTAAGATCCGGGAGGAGCGTGGGGGTCCCAGGCTGCCCAGCCTTACTGACCACTGACTCCCCGACCTGTCATTGTCCCAGTCCCGGGCCCAGGTCATAGATAGGTGGGCTCAGAGCAGGGACGGTCCCATAGACCTGGGCACGCTGACCTCCGGAGGACAGGGATGAGCCCAGGCAGCAGGGGGAGCCCCCAGCCAGACCTCACTCACCCCCCTCACAGGTGTCCATCTGTACCTTCACCCTGCACCCTGCCCCCCCACACACACACACGTCCTCTGTCCCCTTTTTCAGCCGAGCAACCTGAGGCTCGGGCGAGGGGCCTACCAGGGTCCCAGCCAGCCAGGGTTCTAGCTGCACACCTGTCCCTTCCTCTGCCCGGAGCCAGACCGCGAAGGGCAGAGGGCCAGGGCCAGGGCAGGTGCTGAGGTCAGCAAGGTGCAGGCCAGCCCAGAGGCCACCCCCTTGGTCTCAGGGGTCAAGTCCCAGCCTCTGCTTGGGGCCCAGCAAACGGTCAGAGGACACCCCCCGTTGGGTCTGCCAAGGCTGTGTCCGGGGATGCGGGTGGCCAGTGCCTGGAGCCGGGGGCAGGCTGGTGGAGGCCGAAGGCAAGGCCGGCCACCGCCTTCTCTGGCGTCGGCAAGCACGGCTGTCCGTTCCGGTGCCCACTCAGCTCAGGGCCGCAGCCGCAGCCTCCGGAGGCCCCGGCATCAATAACAGAGTGCAAATTGCATGTTTCAGAGATGGCTGATGGATAGGCAGGGCCCCAAGGCCTTTCTGCTCCCCGCTCTGGGGGCCTCATCCATCTTGGCTCCAGTCTCTGCTGCTCCCCTTTCCCCAAGGCCACCCCCTCGGAGCACCCTGGTTCCGGGAGATGAGGGCGGGGCCTGGGGTGGCCGGGGGAGCCCATTAATGGCCCAGGTGCTGGGCAGCCTTTTTGTCCCCTTGTTGCGTGTCGGGTGGTTTATGTGGCATCAAATCAAACCCCGAACATCCCCTGTCTTTACGGGGCCATTGTCATCCTCCCACGGGGCCCCCAGACTTTGGCACAGTGTGAGTTATGGCCTGCCGGCCCGTGTCTGACAGCAGGACCCTTGATCAGCTGTGGGGGGGAGGGTAGGCGAGGGGGAGGAGTGAGGTGGCTTGGACCAGGGGTATCCAGACCCCTCTCAGCCGAGGGGCACCCTTCTTGGCATTTGCTACCAGCTCCTGCCACCGTCCAGGACAGAGAAACCGGGGTGTGAGTCCTGCCTCCACCCGCTCCAGGCTGTGTGACCTTGAGCACGTCACTCGCCCTCTCTGAGCTCCAGCTTCCTCCTCTACAAGCATGGCCGCTAAGGGTGCAGTAAGAGAACAGGTGCCAAGCACCCCTCCCAGGGGCACCCCGGGTGTGACATGGGCCTGAGGTGTCCCAGCTGGGGCCCCGGGCACACTGGCCGAGGCTCCAGGTCGGCTGCTTGTCTCTGTCCTCTGCTCTCCCCCCGCCGCCCCTCCTCCACTCCCCCGCCTGCTGAGCCTCCATCAGCTGGTCCCCACCTCACCCTGTGCTGCTCAGCCCCCCCCAGGCCGGGTGGGAGCACGGGGCCCTGCGTCTGTCCGGCAGCAGCGCGGGCCAGCAGCGCCGGCTGGGAACCTGAGACCTCCAGGTGGCGGGGACGCCAAGGAAGGCGGGCGGGGGCAGAGGACAGCAGGGCGCGAGGTTAGCGTCTGTCTGCCCAGTGACCGCGGTGTGACCGCGGTGATGCCTCTCTGGGCGGCGGAGGGAGGGTGGTGGGGGTGCCCGGCACAGGCCTGCTGGTTTGGGGAAGAAGAGCTGCCTCCCATCCCCAGGGAGGGACCCCAAGGCCCTCCTGTGACCACTCAGGGCGGCTGCCCACTCGTCCTCTGACTGCGCCTCAGAAAAGGGCAGGCAGACACAGGGCTGGGAAGCGGCGGTGCCAGGACAGAGGATGACCCTCGCCCCTCCCAGTGCCCTCCCAGGCCCTCCATCCTCAAGAAGAATTGCTGTGTTTTTCTAAGCCGTGCCAGGCCCGCGCCCGCTGGCAGAGCAGCGCCCCAGGCAGGAACGAGGGGTGCAGGGTGTCTTGAGGGGACAGAAGCAGCTTCAGCCCCAGGAAGGGAAAGGCAGGGGGACCCCCACCCACCAGGCAGGGAGCGCCCCCAAGGCAGGGCCACCTCCCTATCTGTGGTGCGTCCTCAGCAAGTCTCCGTTTAAAGAATGAGGGGCCCCACATTCCCTCCTTCACCGGCCGACACGGCCTCCCCAGCAGTCAGCCTCGTGGCGGGAGGAAGGCGGGGGACAGCTCCACCTCCCTCTGCCCGGGGAGGCCTGGGAGAGCTCCCCCAGCTCCAGGGTGCCCCTCAGTCCAGGCCTGCACCTGTACCTGTGAGCCGGGACCCGAGCCCTCCACTCCCCCCGGTACCCGTGCGGATCAAGGACGGTTACGTTCAAGCCTGCGCTGCCCTGTGGGTCCGGGAGGCGTGAGGGCAGGCGAGGCGGGAGCCTGGGATTGTAGTGTGAGTGGGGGTCCTGCCCAGGCCAGTCTATGCCCACAGGAGGCACCTCCTTGGGGGGAAGGACGGGAGGGCAGGGCTGGGTTCCACGGCCCCCAAGGTCCTTCTAACCCTACGCCGCTCCCTCCAGGCCCGATCCGCCTCCCGGTGCCACTGAGGACTTGCAGTGCGTGGGGGCAAGCGGAGGGCTTCTTTTAAAACCTGAAGTTAATTATTTTTCTAATTTCAGGCCGCATGCATTATGCATCAGTGGGTACCGCTGGTGGTAATTGCAGGCAGGTATGCAAATGCGCCGAAAACGTCCCTCCCGCTCGTCCCCCCTCGCTGGCCGCCGGGGTGGGGCCGGGGCCCGGGATGTCCTGAACCTGAGCGGATGTAAATGGCTTTTAAAAATAAGACTTTAAAGTCGGGTCTTGGGAGGTTAATTATGTTGATAACGGTGCTCGATAGGAAGCCGTGCGGGGCTGGGAGGGGGAGGGGATGAAAGGGGACATGTGTAATTTTGTCTCTTTCTCTCCGGCGTCATTTAACGGGCGGGCCCGCACCTGCCACTTCTGTCAGCGCGCGTTTTAGGGAGGCTGCCGAGACCGAGGCTCAGTTCCTTCTGGGGAGTCTCAGAGGTAGGAGGGGGGCCCGAGGGCCTTTATTCTGGGGGCGGTCTGGAAGGAAGCAGGGGGCAGCGCCTGCAGGGCTGGGAAGCCCCTGAGAACGGGCCATGGTCCCTGGGCCCGCCCTGCCGGCCTCCTCAGCAGCTGGGATCCGGGCAGCCAGGGCCCGAGAGAGGAGCAGGGGACCCGGAAAGACGGGAGTCTGGAGGTGCCCGCTGGGAGCTGGGCAGAGGCTGGGGGCTGGGCGGAGGGAGGCTGGGCACCTTCAACATGCAGGTCCTGGTTCGGGTGAGACCTCCCCCTCGGATTTTGGACGGGCTGACTGTCCAACCCCTGCCTCCAGAATGCAGCTCCTACCAGTCAGGACTCGGTCGAGCCTAGCCCAGAGCCTGGCCCGGGATGCCCATAGACATTTGTGGGTGGGTGGACGGATGGACAGATGGACGGATGGATGGACGGACGGACAGATAGATGGATGGACGGATGGATGGATGGACGGATGGATGGATGGACGGATGGATAGATGGACGAATGGATGGATAGATGGGTAGATGGATGGACGGATGGATGGATGGATGGATGGATGGGTGGACAGACGGATGGACGGACGGATGAATGGACAGATGGATGGATGGATGGATGGACGGACGAATGGACGGACGGACGGATGGATACGCCAAAAGAGAGGCCCCGGAATCTGACACCCAGCACCCGGCATTAGGAGAGAAGGGAGAGGCTGGCCTCCTTCAGCCCCTCCCAGGAGGTAGCAGAGAGCCAGGCGCCTCGGTGGCCCCGTGGCAGAGGGACCGGTCTGGATTGTGCCTGGGTGTGGGGAGGCCTGGGCTCCATGTCCATTGCTCCACGCCCCCCCATGTCTTCCCCGCCCCTCCACTAGGGAGGCACCACCTGGGAGGGAGCAAACCCCAGGAAGACCCCTCCTGTCCCCCCTCATCTCCTCTCGTGTGGGGGTGACCAGCCTGGACCGGCCCAATTAATTGCAGGTCCCCGTCCAGGCGCCAGTGGCCGGCCCCCCTTCCTGAGAGAGGGCCCCTCCCGCCCACTCCCACTCCCACAGGTACGCCCAGGGTGGCACCCTCGCTCAGGCTGGGGCGGGAGAGGATCTCGCAGACCATCGGCTTTGCACCGAGGCCCACCCAGTGGGGCCAGGGCCTGGGCTGGGGGTTGGCACGGGAGGCGTGATGGACAGTGTCTGGCTGAAGCAGGTCTTGTGGGCTGCTTTCCCCTCCAGGGGTCAGCCGCTCAGCCCACTGGGTCAGCCAGGGAGTGGGATTGATGGCCAGCCTGAGCGCCGGCTGCATCCGGCCCTTCACCAACTCCGCCCCCCACCGCCCTGCGGGGCCGGGGCCTCCAGTGGCCAGAGGGCAGGGCCCCAGGTCCCCCCGCTCACCCACTGGAAGGCCAGCCACCCGCCTCCGTCGCACGGGCTCCACGGCCCATGGTCGAGGCACAGCCGGGCACCGAACAGGTCCTCCATAACTATCTGGGGGACAGGCCTGGGGGGCCATAGCCAGCCGCTCCCTCCCGCCCTGGCCTCGGCCCCAGGGATGATGCCCGCCCCTCTCCCCCGCCCCCAACGCCTTGACGGGGCTAGGGGGAGAAGGGGGCTACGCCGAGGCTCCAAGCGACCCCCCCCCCGCCCGGCTGGCACCTTCACCATACATAACAGCAAATGGCCCATCCGCAGGGCATCTTTCACGCCGGTGGCTAATAACGCACTATTAATGCCCCCGCCGACGGCGTGCGCGCCACGCGGCGCTGACGGATGTCCCGGCCCCAAGCGCTCATAAATCAGCCCCTCTCCCGGGGCCGCGTGCGAAGCGTCCTTTTCCATCTTGTTAATGGATTGGGGTTTCCCTGCCCTGCCCTGCCCTTCCCCGGCGCCGCTTCCGCTCCAGGTTGCCAGGGTGTGTGATTGGGGAGGCTGCAGTCCTCCTCCCGGGCCTCTGGGGATGGGGAGACAGGACAGGACAGGACCCTCCCCCCACACACTCCCCGGCTGGTCCAGCCCTGGCAGACCTTAGAGGTCCAGGCCTGGGGACCACAGCCAGCCGCTCCCATCCGTCTTGGCACTCACGGCCCTTCTCGAGCTGAGCCGGAAGCGGAGCGGGGGCTGCCCAAAGGCCGGGGGGTGGGGGGGGCCGGGGCTGGGTCCTCCTCCTTGACAGCACTGAAGCCACCAAGGTTCTGCTCCCCGCGGCCTCACTGCCGCCCCCTCTGGGCAGAACTCAGAGGGGCTCAAAGGGAGATGGGCCTCCAAGGTGACTCGGTGAGAGACCAGCCCTCACAGTTGGGCCCACCCACCTGGAGTAGAGCCCGCAGCACGGGGCCACCACCGGGTGGCAAGTGAGCCCTGCCCGGCACCCAGAGGCGGCCGGGGCCTGCCCCACATGTGTGGTGGGTGGGGTGGAGCCACAGACCGGGGAGCTCTGTTTGACCCCGTCTGACCCGGCCCGGGGAGGGGCGGGCCCAGCTCTTGGTCGGTATGCCCTCCCTCCCTGCCCGCCCGCCCGCCCGCCTCACCTGCTTCCTGAGCCGGCGGGTGTGGCTGGGATGGCCGCTCTGGATGCTGCGCCTGGGTCCAGGTGGGCCTAGGCTATGTTCACGCTCCGGGCCGCAGCTCTGGCACTCGGGGTGCAGACCGCAGGCCTGGGGCGCTGGGGGCGGCCGGGCGTGCGGGGAGGACGCTTCCTGGCTCCCACGGTCAGGCGGGGCGGCGGCGGGTCCAGAGCCGCATGCGGCACGGCCCGGGCCACGGGCACGGCTGGCCTCTCCCCGGTGGCGGTGGCGGGCCCCCCGGCTTCTGTGCGCGGCCTGCGGGCGCCCCAGGCATGCCCTACAGCCCGGCGCCCATCCCGCCCGGGCCTCTGGCCGCCGCCTTCAACTCCTTCCTGCTCTCTGTCTGCCGGCCGCCGCCGCCTCTAGAAGGCTCCGCGTGGCTTCTGCCCCGTCCTTTCCCGGGTTTTCTTTCTCGTCCCTCTAAATCACTGGGCAGAAGGGGTGCCGGTGCGGGGAGAGCCACTCTCCAGAGGCGCGGTGGCGTTCCTGC
>JAAGEH010001535.1:0-13969 GCA_011751065.1 Lasiurus cinereus | reverse complement strand
TATTATTCAGATTATTACATGTGTTTCTCTTTTTTCCCCTCCATAGCTCCCCTCCACCCCGCTTCCACCCCTCCCTCTACCTTTACCTTCCCCTACAATTGATGAGTCCATAGGTGTATGATTTTTGTCCAGTCTCTGTCTGTACACCCCTCCTCCCTTTCCCCCTGAGAATTATCAGTCCACTCCCTTTCTGTGCTCCTAATTCTATTATATTCACCAGTTTATTCTGTTGATCAAATTTTTAATTCACTTAATTTTTAGATTCACTTGTTGATAGATATGTATTTGTTGTTCATAATTTTTTATCTTTTACCTTTTTCTTCTTCCTCTTCTAAAAGAGTACCTTTCAGCATTTCATATAATACTGGTTTGGAGTTGATGAACTCCTTTAGCTTTTTCTTCTCTGTGAAGCTCTTTATCTGCCCTTCAATTCTGAATGATAGCTTTGCTGGATAGAGGATTCTTGGTTGTAGGTTCTTGCTATTCATCAAGTTGAATATTTCTTGCCACTCCCGCCTGGCCTGCATCGTTTCTATTGAGAAATCAGCTGACAGTCGTATGGGTGCTCCCTTGTAGGTAATGAACTGTTTTTCTCTTGCTGCTTTTAATATTCTCTCTTTGTCTTTTGCTCTTGGTATTTTAATTATGATGTGTCTTGGTGTAGTCCTCTTTGGATTCCTTTTATATGAGGTTCTGTGTGCTTCCTGGACTTGTAAGTCTATTTCTTCTACCAAATGTGGGAAGTTTTCAGTCATTATTTCTTTAAATAGGTTTTCAGTATCTTGCTCTCTATCTTTTTCTGGCACCCCCACAATTCTGATATTGGTATGCTTGAAGCTGTCCCAGAGGCTCCTTACATTATCTTCACATTTTTGGATTCTTTTCTCTTCTTGCTTTTCCAGTTGAGTGTTTTCTGCTTCTTTATATTTCAAATTTTTGACTTGATTCTTGCCTTTCTCTAGTCTGCTGTTAGGACTCTGTATAATATTCTTTATTTCAGTCAGTGCATGTTTAATTTCTAGTTGGTCCTTTTTCATCTCTAGTTGGACCTTTTCCATCTTTAGTTGGATCGTTTGCATCTCTAGTTGGTCCTTTTTCATCTCCTCTTGGCTCTCGCTAACTTTATCCAACTTTTCTAGGATATTTTTGAAAAACCTCATAAGCGTGGTTTTGAACTCTATAAATAGTCCTTTGTTTTTCTCCATTTCTTTTGTTTGTGACCCCTTCCCTTGTCTCGGCATTTTCACTATGCCAGGAGAACTTCTGTGTTGGATTCAGCCTTATGATACCAGACTTGAAAAACCGCAAAAGCCTCTCTGTTGAGCTTGGGATGGGTGGAGTCTCAGGGCTTAAGGGACCGCCTTGCTTCCAGTTGGCCCTCCCTCCACAGCCCCTGAGTCTCACGTGACTGGGTAATAGCTGGAGCGGTCTTTGTTCGCACGTGCCCGCAGTGCCTCTAGACCACTGCCTTTCTGGCTCCCCTGCACTCCAGGACCACACGAGTCTAGGTCCCCAGGGTTTCACCCGAAACTGGGGTTTAGTGGAGTCAGAAGTGGCAAAGTTGGGAAGGTCTGTCTCCCGCCCACTCCTGAAAGCCAGCGGCATAATCAGCAGTCGGTCCTCTGTGCGCAGTGCTGTGCACACCACCAGACTTCTGATCTTTTGCGACTCCTCTAAGTTTCCGAGCATCTCTCCCTTTTCACAGTCCAAACTCCCTCCGTATGAGTTTTGGCTGGATCTGGGGTTTAGTGTCGTAGGATAAGGGGTTCAATGCCTTTGAGAGTCTCCGTTTCCCTCCTGCCAGAGAAAACCAGCCAGGTACTCCGGCACCCGCTCTCTCCACGAGCGCGTCCCCGTACCTCAGCTTTTTGCCGCTCCTCTGGGTCTCCGTGAGCCCCTCTCTTTCCCTCTAGTTGTAGAATTTCCACTCAGCCAGCTTTCCTGTGATTCTGGATGATGTCCGTTCTGTCTTTTAGTTGTAGTTTTGAAATTGTTGTGCGAGGCAGCAGTGTAGGTGTTTACCTATGCCGCCATCTTGGATTCTCTCGTTTTACATGGGTCTTGAATGTAACACATCCTAGTGGAAGGGTGAGGCGCGGGGAGTCATTATTTGTTCCGAAGGTTAACCCTTGTCCCAGTGCCATTCCCTGAGTAACCTGTGTTTTCTTTCATATGAAATGGCACCACTTCCCATCCTGAGTCGCCGGGCCTGTTTCTGAACTGCTGGTCCACCGCCCTGTCTGTCTGTTCTTGGGCCGTCCGGGGCGGCCCCTGGTTTGTGGAGCCCTCTGCACTGTGCTCTAACACATGCGCGGTGGGAGTTGACAGCTCATACTCACACCAGTGACCTTGAGCAAGTCACTCCTTCACTGTCTCAGTTTCTTGGCTTATAAAGTGAAATAGTAATATTCCTACTTGATAGGGCAATTGGGAGGGATAAATAACTTGAAGCATTAACACGTAAAGTGCCCGGAGTAGTGCTCGGCCGGTAACACACACTAAGCGTTCTCCGGTTATGTTGGTTATTTTAGGCCATTTTAAAATACATATATATTTGTATTGATTCTGGAGAGGAAGGCAGAGGGAGAGAGAAACATCAATGATGAGAGAAAATCATGGGTCGGTTGCTTCCTGCACACCTCTCCACTGGGGATCGAGCCCCCACCCGGGCATGTGTCTTTGACCGGAATCAAAGCTGGGGTCCTTCAGTCCACAGGCCAACATTCTATCGACTGAGCCAAACCAGCCAGGGCTCATTTTTTAAAAAATATATATTTTATTGATTTTTTTTTTACAGAGAGGAAGGGAGAGGGATAGAGAGAAACACCAATTAGCTGCCTCCTGCAAGCCCCCCACTGGGGATGTGCCCACAACGAAGGTACATGCTCTTGACGGGAATTGAACCTGGAACCTTTCAGTCCGCAGGCTGATGCTCTATTGACTGAGCCAAACTGGTTTCGGCTGAGGCCATTTTTAATCCTTTTCTTAGCGCTGATGTGTAGACAGTATGGTTGCCCCTGTTGGGATGAGGACACTGAGGCTTGGAGCCACGCGATGACAGCTGGGACCTGGGTGAGCGGTGGCTCTGACTCCGACATTGGCCTGGTCAGTGTGAGCCACGCACAGGGGTCTGGCCACCGAGGCAGGCAGATTCCTCGTCCCAGGGCGGGTGGGGCCTCCGCGGGCCTCTCTGAGAGAAGTGTCACAGGGCCACCCGGGCTGTGGAAATGCGGTTTCTCCAGGCACCGCAGCAGCAGGGCCCGTGCGGAAAGACTTCTGGAGCTTCAGCAGCTCAGTCCCTCCTGTGGGCCCGCTGAGGCGCTGAAGGGAACCCAGGTCTCCAGTGAGGAGAGGGGCCTGCTCTGGGCAGCCACAAGGCCCTCAGCAGAGGCCCCTGTGTGACCTGGGGCGAAGCCTGACCTCTCTGAGCCTCAGTGTCCTCATCTGTCAAATGGGCAAACTCAGAGGAGAGACTGTGTGTGTGCACAACAGGATGGCCTGGAGGGTTGACTGGCAGTCTGTTAAAGTGAGACATCAGTGTTCTGTGTTCTACACCCCCCTCTTCCTCCCCCCTCTCCCCCCACGCACAGCTGGAAGTGGAGCCAGAGCCAAACCGCCAGTTCAGGGGCCTCTGCCAGGTGTGAGGCAGAAGAGACCCGGGAGGGGAGGCTGGCGGGGGCCGGGTTTCCCCACCAGCAAGAGAGAAAAGGTAAGAGCGCTGGAAAGGAGATGGCGAGGGAGAATGAGAGATGCTAGGCGAGTGGAGGGTGTCCTCCCCAGGGCCAGCCCGGGGAGCGGGGGGTGGGGTGGGTGGGGGGGGGGGGGGGGGTGGGGGGGGGGAGAGTGTGAGGATGGGTAGGGGAGGGTAGAGGTAAGGGAAGGAAATGCAGGAAAAAAAGTCCCCTAGGAGTGTGGGGGCTCTGAGGGAAAGGGGGTCCAACAACTGCCCCAGTTGTATTTGCTCAGCCAGGTCCTTAGAGACGAATGCAGCCCCAGGAATTATGCCGCCATATTCAGCAGAAAAAACTTCAGGAGGCAATGAGGCCATACCTGGGACATGCTTACACCAAAACATTGTTTGTTGGTTACCTGGAAGTCAAATTTAACTGGGTGTCCTGCTTTCTATTGGACAAGCTTACCAGGCGTGAGGGGGCAGGGCAGGGAGGGGGTGGGAGGCCGTGGTTGAGGGAGGCTGGAGGGGGTATCTCACGGCCTTTGCATAGTGAAGAGGCCTTCCAGAAGTTTCTGCAGGCTCCGAAGGACACAGAAGGTAGCTGGGAGGAATGGCCGGTGTGCTTGCCCACAGGGAGGCTCGCTCTTCTCAGGGCGATCCCACTTGTAGATGGAGGCTGATGCCCGGCCAGGCGTGGAGCGGGAGACCTGAGACCCGGGAAGAAGCCTTGAAGCTGCAGGGAAACCGCAGCTCCCGCTCACTCCTCCCACGGGCAGTGAGGGGCGGGATCAGCCGGCTGATCCCAGTCAAACCTGCTCTCCCTGCCCCGCCACCCACCCCTCACTGCCCGCCAGGCCAGCGCAAAGGCCAGCGATGGGGGAGGAACACCGTGACCACCGGGTAACTGGCTGGGACTCAGCTGGCAACGTGAGTGAAAAGTCCCCAGTTCGGGCTGAATTTCCCTGAACGTGTCTCTAATGTGCGGTCGGAGGCGGTGGGGTGGTGGGGGACAGTGGGGGGAATTAGGCTGGGCTGAGAAACCAAGTTATACTGTTTCCTTCCACTCCTGGATTCTGTGGACAGACTGTCCCATGCGGTCCAGGCACGGAGCACAGGGCCCCCCAGACCCCAGGACCTCAAGGACAGTTGGTAACAGGGTGTGGCCAGGACTCCTGGACCCTAGCAAGAGCTGGCCAGGTCTTGACAGAAAGGCTGGCACTTGAAGGGGCCACGGCTGCTTGTTTTTGTCAACCACACCCATGCAGCACTGATTGTGGCTGCCAGGCCAGGCTCCGTGCTTTGTGGATAGCAATTCCGTTCATCCTCATCTCAGCCCAAAACCTAACATAAACCCCAATAAAATCAATAAAAGTAAGTAAAGAACATTAAATATAGAACCCTGAGATATCACTGGCCCTATTTTGTAGATTAGTAAAGTGAAGCATAGAGAGAGTCAGTAATTTGCCTAAGGTTACATACAGCAAGCAACTCGTAAGTTTGGGATTCACGAGGGGGAGTGTAGGGTTCTACAGGGCACATCCCAGAGGGCTTCCCAGCGGAGGTGCTGCTGCCCTTGAGCTGCACAGCAGTGGAGACTGTCCATTGGAGAGAAGGAGGAGGGTGTTCCGAGCAAAGGAAACCACTGAGCAGAGCTGGTGCCTTTTCCAGAGGGAGGCCCCTGCTCATCATTCTCAGGGCCTCTGGCTGGGCTGGGCTCAGGGGCTGAGGAGGCCCAGGCAGGGACCTTGCTCTCCCCGAGTGGCGATCGTGAAGGCGAGGGCCGGGGAAGTCAGCAGGACAAAGAAGCAGGATCTCGTAGTGAGTCTGTGTGAGACAGGCTAGTGAACCAGGACGAGTGGAATAGGGAAACTGAGACAGATATCCCGTTTCCCCGAAAGTAAGACATCCCCCAAAAATAAGACCTACTTCCAGTTTTGCCTCTCACTGTAATATAAGGCATTCCTCTGAAAATAAGACCGTCCTGATAATAAGGCTTCCCCCAAACATAAGCCCTCCCCGGAATATAAGGCCCCTGAAGCTACTGTAAGGCGTCTGACTCCTGATTTAAAGAGACCTCGCACTGCCTGAACAGCTCCAGCCGCGCTGCAGCCAATCAGTGAGCTGGTTTGTGATGACAACTCTTACCATACTGTATACAGGTAGTAAATTTCCTTTTTTGTTTGTTTAACAATAAATGTGTAGCGTATTTTTCTTCATGGCAAAATAAGACATCCCCTGAAAATAAGACCTAGTGCATCTTTGGGAGCAAAAATTAATATAAGAAACTATCTTATTTTTTGGGAAACAGGGTAGTTAAATGCCCAAGCACTTCACAGCCATCTAGCAAATCACAAAATCTTATCTTCCCCAACCAGGGACACTTAAGAGTAAATGGTTTACATTTCTCCTCTTCAGCCAGAGGTAAATAGCTTAAAGCACCTTACTGGAGGGAAGGGGGTGGGGAGCAGAAAGCCAATCAGGGCCATTTGCCACCACACCCAAGGGCGAAGGGGATGTTAAGGGAATGCATGTCTATGTCTTTTGGGCACATTAGCATAGAGCCGGTTGATGTTCTGTTGAGATCCTCCCCTGAGACACTCCCCCCCCACCCCCCGCAAGCACCCAGGCTCTAAACCCTCAAGACACCTGAGCCTTTCCTTTCAAGGGTCCCAGACTTGCAACCAGGGGAGCAGAGGGCAGCAGCAGGCTAATCCCTTACTCCGTCCCCAAGGCCCCCTTTTCTCTGACTCTCATTGAGCTGGCACCCCAACTTGGCTCACTTCTTTCTTATAACATTTCTACGGAGCCAAAACAGCCCGCCTGTTTCTCTCCTGTTGCTTCTTCTACCCAAAGTCCTTCCTTGTTGCACTGTCCCTGGCTTTAAAATCCTACTCCCCAAATCACCCAAACTCGTGGTATAAAGTCCTTCCAGCATGTCAAGAACCCACACACTAACAGGCCACCCGAGGCAGACCCGTTCCTGGCCCGGTCCCTTTCCGGTAACATTGTTAGGGGCGGGAGGGAGAAGTGAAATAGTGGGGACTAGCTATAATTATCCTATATAATAATAAAAGGGTGATATGCAAATCGACCAAACCCTGGAATGACTGGTCGCTATGATGCACACTGACCACCAGGGGCAGACACTCAACACAGGAGCTACCCCCTGGTGGTCAGTGTGCTCCCACAGCAGGAGTGCTGCTCAGCCAGAAGCCAGGCTGATGGCTGGGAGCGGGAGCTCTTCAGCCTCCAGGGCAGCACGAAGGATGTCGGTCAGTCAGACATCCCTGAGGGCTCCCAGACTGCAAAAGGGTGCAGGCTGGGCTGAGGGACACCCCTCCCAACCCAGTGCACAAATGTCATGCACTGGGCCTCTCATAAGAAATATTAATCACGCTCTTGTGGACGGAAGGGGCCACATGCTAAGCTGACAAGCTCAGGGAAAGGCCTGCGTGGCGGTCTTACAAACTCAGACCTAAAGTAACCCCAAAGGATGGTCTGAAATTAAATTTTAGCCAAAAGCCTTTGTGGTGGGTAGTCACCTCCTAGGCTGGTATCTTCTCTGACAAGGTCAACCTTTACCTTAATTGAGCATAGTGTCTTTTTGCATCTATGAGAACATATCACTGAATGTCAGGAGGGATAACTTGTAACTTCCCTCTTTTCTGGGTCCCTCAGGGCACAACCAAATGCCCTGGGCCCCAAGACAGATACCACAGATTCCTTCACTGTTATATGTTAATTGTTGACTGTTACCTACCTGCACACATCTGAGTAATGTGTCTATCATTTTACTTTTTATCCTACCTCAGAGGTTTCCCCCCTTTGCTCTCTCCCACCTCCCTAATCTATCACCAATGAATTTGTAACCCACCTACATCTTCTCCTTTGATTGCAATGTATAAAAATAGGTAAAAAACCGCCATTCTCCAGAGCATTATGCCAATCCGTCGAGATTATGCTTCTCGGCAATTGTTCACTGTTTGGCTCAAATAAACTCACAAAAATTCTTCAGAGGTTTGAATGTTTTTTCGTTAACACTGTTATCCGTGATTATTTTGTTTTGATTAAAGAAAGCACAGTCTAAGCTGACTGGGAATTATATGCCCTGGAACCTCTGAGTTAACCTAGAAATGCAGTCCATCCTCCCTATCTGAGATCTGCCTATCATCACACAGGAAAGACTAACAACATTGTTGTGAGTTCCCAAGATCCCAAGGCCCCGGGGGTAGCCATCCTCCCTATCCCCTCATGCTTATAATCTATAACCATTATACCCATTTAAAAAAATATTTTTATTGATTTCAGAGAGGAAGGGAGAGGGAAATAGAAACATCAATGATGGCCTGGCCGGCGGGGCTCAGTGGTTGAGTATCGACCTATGAACCAGGAGGTCACAGTTTGAGCCCCAGTCAGGGCACATGTCTGGGTTGTGGGCTCGACCCCCAGTAGGGGGTGTGCAGGAGGTAGCCAATCCATGATTCTCTTTCATCAATGATGTTTTTCTCTCTCTCTCTCCCTTCCTCTGTTAAATAAATAAAAAATACATATTAAACAAAACATTGATGACGCCTCCTGCACACCCCACAGTGGGGATTGAGCTGTAGCCTGAACATGTTCCCTGACCAGGAATCAGACGGAGTCCTGGTTCATAGATAGATGGGCAACCACAGAGCCACACTGGCCGGCCAGGCTACCCATTCTTATTCGTTTTGCCTACTTGCCCATATACTCTTTGTCCTGCTACCCCATATAAGCAGCTGGTTTATGGTGGGGATAAGGCAGATGTTCATGGGTGACCTGCTGTTCTCTCATACTGCCCACATTATTGGAATAAACACCCGTACATAATTCAACGCAGCTTAATTGGTTGAAGTAGTGACAGGCAACCTGGACCCATTGGTTATCTGGTTCAACATGTGCACAACGGGGCCCGCAGACTGAGTTGGACACTGCTCTGCCAGTTGCTGGTTTTGGAACTTGGACAGGTCATGTCCATCCCCTTTTTGCGCCTCAGTTGCCTGATCTAAAAAATATGGACGAGCCCTCACTGGTTTGGCTCAGTGGATAGAGCATCAGCCTGCGGACTGAAGGGTCCCAGGTTCGATTCTGGTCAAGGGCATGTATCCTGGTTGTGGGGACATCCCCAGTGGGGGCATGCAGGAGGCAGCTGATCGATGTTTCTTTCTCATCAATGTTTCTCTTTATCCCTCTCCCTTCCTCTCTGTAAAAAATCAATGAAATATATTAAAAAAAAGAAAAAGAAAAAAAAGAACATCACTTGTGTGATCAACAACAACAACAACAACAACAACAAAAACAAGCCAAAACCGGTTTGGCTCAGTGGATAGAATGTTGGCCTGCAGACTGAAAGGTCCCGGGTTCGATTCTGGTCAAGGGCATGTACATTGGTTGCGGGCACATCTCCAGTGGGGGTGTGCAGGAGGCAGCTGATCAATGTCTCTCTCATCGATGTTTCTAGCTCTCTATCCCTCTCCCTTCCTCTCTGTAAAAAATCAATAAAAGTATATTTTAAAAAAAAAGATCCTACCTGATAAAAAATGTTTCTATTAAACAAACAAACAAACAAAAAAACAAAGCAAAAACTCAAGCCCAGAAAAGCACCGAACAGTTTACAGTGGTGGTTTCTGGGTGATGGGGTCATGCATGCATTAAGAAAAAAAAATAAAAAATAAATAAATAAAAAATAGGGACAAATGCAACCTGCTTTGGGTGCCCTCCTTACCTGCTGCAGGAAACCGTCTATCTCTCAATAAACTTTGCTTCCACTTACAAAAAAAGGGGGGCGGGGAACAATAATACTTAAAGGGCTTTTATGAGAATTACCCGTATTTTCCTGCGTATAAGATGACTGGGTGTATAAGTCAACCCCCAACTTTTCCAGTTAAAATAGAGAGTTTGGGATATACTTGCCCTATAAGATGACACCCGGCATATAAGACGCCCCCCTGACTTTTGAGAAGATTTTCCTGGGTTAAAAAGTCGTCTTATACACCTGGCTGAAGTCAGCAGGTAGCAGTGTCAGTGTCTGCGTTTGCCCGGCAAGTTCACTGCTTTCACTTAGGTGGAGGGAAGCCAATGGTGATTACAGGGCCTGGTGCCCCAGCCCCTGTGCCCTGTCCCATGCCCTCACCACACTGGGTGCCTGAGCCTACTGGGGGCGGGCGAGTTATTTGGGGGAAGGGAGTTGGCACGGGCATAGGCAGAGATCTGGAGGCTCCTGCTAGTTGGGGGAAGGGTGGAAACCAAGAGAAGTGGTGACTAAGACAGGAACCCAAAGTGCACTCACATGGAGAACTCCCTGGGGGGGGTTCTTTCGCTCTGGCTCTGGCAAGTGACTCATGCGGGGGCAGGTATGAAAGGTGCGGTGCACAGAGATGCTGCGTGTCCCTCCTGAGAAGTTGGGGCCACAGCAGGGTATGGAGGCTGTGGGTGTCTCAGACTTTCGGTGTGTAGGGGGGGACACTGGGACTGGGAGGCCTGGAGTCAGAAAGAGCTGGGCGTGGGTTCCAGCACTTTGTAGCTGTGCAACCTTGGGCAAGGACATCCCTGCTCTGTGCCTCAGTGTCCTCACCTATAATATACGAGGCTATTAAATCCACCTCCCAGCGCTGAATCTTCCTGCCCTGTTTATTGGACAGACTGGGTCTTGGGGACTCCCCGCTTGCCCTCACAGCAAAGTGCAACCTTTTCTTTTTAAAAGAGTTTTTAATAGATTTTTGGAGAGAGATGGAGAGAGGTTGCCAGTTCAATTACCAGTGGGGGCACATGCCTACTTTTCAGACTTGATCCCCAATAAAGGGTGTGCAGGAGGCAGCCGATTGATGATTATCTGATCTTCGGTGTTTCTATCTCTTCTTTTCCCTTCCTCTCTGAAATCAATTAAAAAAATACATTAAAAAAATAAAAGAAAAAAGAGAGATAAGATAACCTTGATATCACAAGAAATTGTTGGGTAGAAACTGGAAAATGAAAATGTCTCACATTTATATTATTAGGAGATAAATGTAATAGGGAATGTGCAGGCCTTCTAGGAAGGGAAAAACATGGTGAAGGAGGAAGAGAAAGAGCTAACCAGAAAAATGGGGTGATTTGCCCTCATTGGTTTGGCTTAGTGGATAGAACATTGGCCCTTGGACTAAAGGGTCCCGGGTTCAGTTCCGGTCAAGGGCACATATCTTGGTGGCAAGTTCAAACCCTGCCCTGGTCAAGGCGCATGCAAGAGGCCACCAATCTATGTGTCTCCCTCACATCAATGTTTGTCTCCCCTCTCCTTCCCCCCGCCCTTGCCCCTCCACTCGCTCTAAAAATCAGGGGAAAAAATATCCTTAGGTGAGGATTAACTAAATAAACAAACAAAAAAAAGGAATGACTTAAAAACAACAAAAAAACATGAATATTCCTATGTGCAATTCAATTAAAATACCAATGAGGCTGAAACTGGTTTAGCTCAGTGAATAGAGTGTTGGCCTGTGGACTGAAAGGTCCCAGGTTCGATTCCAGTCAAGGGCATGTACCTTGGTTGTGGGCACATCCCCATTGGGGGTTGTGCAGGAGGCGGCTGATCGATGTCTCTCTCTCATCGATGTTTCTGACTCTCTATCTCTTTCCCTTCCTCTCTGTAAAAAATCAATAAAATACATTAAAAAATATATCAATGAGGGTCCCAGGAGATAAAGACTTAGAAGACCACAGCTTACAAACAGGAGATTTTTGTCCATTGGGAAAGACATCAATTCAAGATTCTCTCAAACAGTGTTATGAGGGACCTTACCTTACCATCCCTAACCAAAGATGGACATCTGCCCTTGCCTCCGAATCTTGCCTTCATCCCAAGGAAGAGAAACTGTGGACCATGGAGGCAGACAGCCATCCTAAGATGTCAACAAGGCCTGTATGCTCACAAATTGGTGTTTTTCAAACCTTGTTCTTATATCACCTAAGTGTTTTTTTTTAATTTTTAAAAATAAATCTTTATTGTTCAGATTATTGGAGTTTTTCCTCTTTTCCCCCTCCCCATATAGCTCCCCTCCACCCGGTTCCCACCCCACCCTCTGCTCTTAACCCCCACCACTGTCCTCATCCATAGGTGTACGATTTTTTTGTCCAGTCTCTCCCTGCACCCCCCTCAGTCTTTTCCCCCTGACAATTATCAGTCCACTCCCTTTCTATGCCCCTAATTTTATTATATTCACCAGTTTGTTCTGTTGATCAGATTTTTTATTCACTTGATTTTTAGATTCACTTAGATAGATATGTATTTGTTGCTCATAATTTTTATCTTTACCTTTTTCTTCTTCCTCTTCTTAAAGAATACCTTTCAGCATTTCATATAATACTGGTTTGGTGGTGATGAACTCCTTTAGCTTTTTCTTATCTGTGAAGCTCTTTATCTGACCTTCAATTCTGAATGATAGCTTTGGTGGGTCGAGTAATCTTGATTGTAGGTTCTTGCTATTCATCACTTTGAATATTTCTTGCCACTCCCATCTGGCCTGCATCGTTTCTATTGAGAAATCAGCTGACAGTCTAATGGATGCTCCCCTGTAGGTAATTAACTGTTTTTCTCTTGCTGCTTTTCACATTCTCTCTTTGTCTTTTGCTCTTGATATTTTAATTTGATGTGTCTTGGTGTGGTCCTCTTTGAATTCCTTTTGTTTGGGGTTTTCTGTACTTCCTGGACTTGTAAGTCTATTTCTTTCACCAGGTGAAGGAAGTTTTCAGTCATTATTTTTTTCAGATAGGTTTTCAATATCTTGCTCTCTCTTTTCTTCTGGTACCCCCATAATTCTGATGTTGGTACGCTTGAAGTTGTCCCAGAGGTTCCTTACACTATCTTTATATTTTTGGATTCTTTTTGCTTTTCCAGTTGAGTGTTTTCTGCTTCTTTGTGTTTCAAATTTTTGACTTGATTTTTGTGATCCTTCTAGTCTGTATATGTTTATTTCAGTCAGTATATGTTTAATTTCTAGTTGGCCCTTTTTCATAACCTTGAGGGTCTCACTAAATTTATCGGTGTTTTCTAAAAAATTCTTGAAAAACCTTATAATCGTGGTTTTGAACTCTATTTTGCTTTCCTCCATTTCTTTCATTTGTGACCTGTTTCTTTGTCTCTGCATTTTTGGCTGCTTCCCTGAGTTGACAGAGTGGCTTTGTGTGCTAGGTGTTCTATAGAGCCTAGTGGCTCAGTGTCCTTGTGGTTTAATGCCTTCACATTCCCTGAGCGCCTGCCTCAGTTTCAGGAACTATGGGAGCACTGTCACTCCTCTACTCCGCAAGCTTAGGGGCAGCAGGGAGCACAGAGCCTGCTTCCAGGAACTGGATTCACTTGGTCTCGGCAGCTGTGTGCTCAGCATTTGTAACGGCTATGAGTGTCTGGTTTCAGATGGCTCTGAATAAACACAAGCACTGGACTCAGTCACAGCCATCAGCATCCGAGGAGGCTTCTGGCGTAGAGTCCATAGATTCTGCTTTCCTGACGCAGACACAAGCAGCTTCCTGGTGCTGGGCCACCAGCCATTTCTGCCGTCCATTTTGCCAGGCATCAAAAGGCAGCATCTTTTGGAAGTTTTATTAGAAAGTCACAGAGGTGGAATGAGCCAGCTGGCTGCGCCCTGGGAGCAAGTTACAGAAGCAAAAGAAGGGCCCTGGGAGCTTTGGAGAGGGAGGGGCCAAGGGACTAGTTGGGGACAGGGGAGGGGGAGAGAGAGGGGCCAGGGGCTCCAAGGAGAGGGGAGCGCTGGAGAACAGCTATCCATTTAAAAAGCAGATCATGCCCTAACCGGTTTGGCTCAGTGGATGGGCTTTGACCTGTGGACTAAATGGTCCCAGGTTCAATTCTGGTCAAGGGCATGTACCTTGGTTGGGGCACATCCCCAGTAGGGCTTGTGCAGGAGGCAGCTGATCGATATTTCTCTCCCTCTCCCTTCCTCTCTGTAAAAAAATCAATAAAACATATATTTTTTTAAAAGAACTCCTGTTTAAAATAAATAAATAAATGAATGAATGAATGAATAAATAAATAAATAAATAAAAAGCAGATCATGTCACACCCTGCTTGAAGCCTTCAAGGGCTTTGTTGTGCATGCAGGACAGAATATGACATCCTTAAAGGACCAGAGGGACTGCTAAGAGTGGGCCAGCCTCATCCCACCCATCATTCTAAGCATCAGCCTGCTATCTGCCCACTCTCAGCTTTTCTTTTCTTTTTTCTTTTTAATGAAATCTTTATTATTCAGATTATTACATGTGTTTCTCTTTTTTCCCCTCCATAGC
>JAAGEH010001534.1:0-10390 GCA_011751065.1 Lasiurus cinereus | reverse complement strand
TTCAGGCAAATGGAAATGAAAAAAAAGCTGGGGTTGCAATACTTATATCTGACAAATTAGATCTCAAAGTGAAGGACATAACAAGAGATAAAGAAGGCCACTTCATAATACTAAAGGGAACAATCTAACAAGAAGAAATAACTCTGGTAAACATATATGCACACAATATAGGAGCACCTAAATACTTAGAAAACCTCCTGGAGGATATTAAGGGAGAGATTGATACCAATACAATCATAGTAGGAGATTTTAATACCCCACAGTCACTACTAGACAAATCCTCTAAACAAAAAATCAGCAAAGAAACATCAATCCTAAATGACTCACTAGACCAGATGGAATTAATTGACATCTTCAGAACATTTCACCCAAAGCCACAGAATATACATTCTTGTCCAGTGCACATGGGTCATTTTCAAAGATAGATAATATGTTGGGTTATAAGAAAAGTCTCTTCAAATTCAAGAAGATAGAAATCATATCAAGCATTTTCTCAGACTACAGTGGCATGAAACTGGAAATCAACTATAATAAAAACAATATAAAGAAATAAAACACGTGGAGACTAAACAGCATGCTATTAAACAATGACTGGGTAACCAGAGAGAGCAAGGAAGAAATAAAAAAACATCATGGCAACAAATGACAATGACAACACAACAATGCAAAATTTATGAGACATAGTGAAAGCAGTGTTGAGAGGGAAGTTCATAGCCCTAGAAGCCTACTGCAAAAAACAGGAAACAATGGTAATAAATTTCCTAATCCTACAACTCAAAGAGCTAGAAAGAGAGCAACAAGAAAAGCCCAGTGTAAGCAGAAGGAAGGAAATAGTAAAGATTAGAGCACAGATAAAGAACATAGAGACCAAAGAAACAATTCAACAAAACTAAGAGCTGGTTCTTTGAAAGGATAAACAAGATTGATGGACCTCTATCCAGGCTCATGAAGAAGCAAAGAGAGAAGACCCAAATAAACAAAATCAGAAATGAAAGAGGAGAAATAACAATAGATCCCACTGAAATACAAAAGACTGTTAAAAAATACTATGAATAACTCTATTCCAACAAATTGGACAACCTGCAAGAAATGGACATATTTTTAGAAAAATATAACCTTCCAAAACTCAATCAGGAAGAATCTAAACATCTGAATAGTCCAATGACTATGGAAGAAATTGAAGCAGTCATCAAAAGCTTCCAGAAAACAAAAGCCTGAGACCAGATGGCTACACAGGAGAGTTTTACCAAACTTTCAAGGAAGAATTAAAACCCATCCTCCTCAGACTATTCAAAAATATTCAAGAAGAAGGAACACTTCTGAACACCTTCTATGAAGCCATCATCACCCTAATACCAAAACCAGATAAAGACAACACAATGAAAGAGAATTATAGGCCAATATCCCCTCATGAACAGAGATGCCAAAATCCTCAACAAAATTCTAGCAAATCAGATCCAGCAGTACATCAGAAAGATCATATACCATGACCAAGTAGGATTCATCCCAGGAATGCAAGGATGGTACAATATCTGCAAATCAATAAACATGATATATCACATAAACAAATTGAGAGATAAAAATCACATAGTAATATCAATTAATGCAGAAAAAGCATTTGACAAAATCCGACACCCTTTATTGATAAAAACTCTCAGCAAAGTGGGAATAGAAGGATCGTACCTCAACGTAATAAAAGCCATATGCGATAAACTCACAGCTAAAAATCATACTCAATGGGCAAAAACTAAAACCATTTCCCCTAAGAACAGGAACAAGACAGGGATGCCCACTCTCACCTCTCTTGTTTGACATAGTACTGGAAGTATTAGCCATTGCAATTAGACAAAAAGAAGAAATAAAAGGCATCCAAATTGGAAAAGAAGTAGTAAAGCTGTCCTTATTTGCAGATGACATGATATTGTACATAAAAAGCGCGAAGGACTCCATCCCAAAACTAATTGACTTAATAAATGAATTTGGCAATGTAGCAGGATACAAAATTAATGCCAAGAAATCTGTGGCTTTTCTATACACTAATAGTGAAATTACAGAAATAGAGACTCAAAAAGCAATCCCATTTACCGTCGCACCAAAAAAATTAAGATATCTAGGAATAAACCTAACTAAGGAGGTAAAAGACCTATATGTAGAAAACTATAGGACACTGAGAAAAGAGATGGAGGAAAATGTAAATAGATGGAAGAGCATACCATGCTCATGGATTGGGAGAATCAACATCATTAAAATATCCATACTACCCAAAGCAATCTATAGATTTCAATGCAATACCCATTAAAATACAATGACGTATTTCACAGACCTAGAAAGAATTCTTGAAAGATTCACCTGGAACAAAAAAATACCACGAATTCTGAGAAAAAAGAATAAAGTAGGTGGGATCTCAATACCAGATTTCAAGCTATATTACAAAGTAACTGTTCTCAAAACAGCCTGGTACTGGCACAAGAACAGACATATCGACCAATGGAATAGAATAGAGAATCCAGATATCCACCCAAATCGCTACACTCAAATAATATTTGACAAAGGAGGCATGAACCTACAATGGAGCCAAGATAGCCTCTTCAATAAATGGTGTTGGGAAAATTGGACAGATACATGCAAAAAAATGAAACTGGACCACCAACTTACACCAAATACAAAAATAAACTCAAAATGGACGGGAAACCATAAAAATATTAGAGGAATCCACAGGCAGCACAATCTCAGACATATGCTGAAAGAACTTCTTCACTGATACTGCTCCAAAGGCAATTGAAGCTAAAGAGAAAATAAACAAATCAGACTACATCAAAATAAAAAGCTTTTGCACAACAAAAGAAACCATCAACAAAACAACAAGAGAGACCACTGTATGGGAGAACGTATTTGCAAATGTTATCACTGATGAAGGTTTAATCTCCAACATCTACAACCAATTTATACAACTTAATAAAAGAAAGATAAACGATCCAATAAAAAAATGGGCAACAGACCTAAATAGAACCTTTTCAAAAGAGGACAGAAGGAAGGCCAAGAGAAACATGAAAACATGTTCAAAGTCACTAATTATCTGAGAGATGCAAATCAAAACGACAACGCGATACCATCTTATACCTGTCAGAATGGCAATCATCAACAAATCAACAGACGACAAGTGTTGGCGAAGATACAGAGAAAAATGAACCCTTGTGCACTGTTGGTGGGAATGCAGACCGGTGCAGCCACTATGGAGAACAGTATGGAGTTTCCTCAAAAAACTAAAAATGGAACTATTATTTGACCCAGCAAGCCCACTCCTAGGAATTTATCCTAAGAAATTACAAACACCAATCAGAAAGGATTTATGTACCCTTATGTTCATAGCAGCACAATTTACAATAGCTACACTTTGGAAACAACCTGGGTGCCCATCAGCAGGTGAGTGGATCAAAAAACTATAGTACATCTACACAATGGAATTCTATGCTGCCAATAAAAAGAAGGAATTCTTACTATTTGCAGCAACCTGGATGGAACTGGAGAGCCTTATGCTTAGTGAAATAAGCCAGTCAATGAAGGAGAAACACCATATAATCTCACTCATTTGTGGATAATAAAGAACATTATAAACTGATGAACAAAAGGATAGACACAGAAACAGTAAAGCATCAAACAGACTGTTAAATTACAGCAGGAAGTTTAAGGACAGGTGGGGTAGATTAGAGATCAAAGGACTTGTATGCATGCATATAAGCATATCCAATGAACACAGACACTGGCGGGTTGGGGTATGCCTGGAAGGAGTGGGGGCAATGGGGAGATATGTATACATGTAACACAATAAAAAAAAAGAGAGAGAGAGAAAGAAAAAAGAGAGAAAAAAATATATGACCCTTCATTGCTCAAGCCAATGTTCTACCCACTGCGTGACACCAGCCAGGGCTTCAATAAGCTGTTGAATTTTTAAAGTCTGGTTTGTTTATTTCTGCTCTGATCTTCATTATTTGCTTTCTTCTACTCATTTTGAGCTATGTTTGTTTTTCTTTTTCTAGTTCCTCTCAGGGTCAAATTAGATTATTCATTTGGGATTTATCTTATGTCTTAAGGTAGGCCTATAAAGCTATGATTTTCTCTCTTAGGACTACTTTTGCTGTGTCCCATAGCTTTCGGGTTGTTGTGTTCCCATTTTCATTTGTTACAAGATATCATTTGATTCTTTCATTGATCTCATTGTTAACCCATTCATTGTTTAGTATCATGTTATTTAGCCTCCAGGTCTTTGTGTTTCACAGTTTTGTTTTTTTTAAACATATTTTTGTTGATTTCAGAGAGGAAGGGAGAGAGAGAGGTAGAAACATCAATGATGAGAATCATTGATTGGCTGTCTCTAGCATGCCCTCTACTGGGGATCCAGCCTGCAACACAGGCATGTGCCCTTGACTGAAATTGAACCTGGGACCCTTCAGTTCGCAGGCCAATGCTCTATCCACTGAACCAAACTGGCTAGGGCCATGCTTACTGTTTCTTTAAGTTCTTGCTGATTTCATCCATTCTTCCCCTAAGTTCCTTTAGCCTTTTTTTTTTTTTGTAACTCTATATCTGGTAGATTGCTTGCTTCCACTTCACTTAGCTTTTTTTTCTGGAGATTTGTCCTGTTCTTTATTTTGGGGCATTTTCCTTGGCTCTCCATTTTGGCCACCTTTCTGTCTTGGTAGTGTGGCCTTTTCTAGTGGGTGTCCTGTGGTACCCTCCTTGGAAGGTCTCCTGTCTCCTCTGCCCTGTCATCTCAAAGGGGAAGTCCCGATTATCCTCCTGTCCATTTCCCTGTCCCTGCCCTGCCTACTCCATGAAGGGTCCCCTGTTCCCCCTGCCCTGCCCCCTCTATGGAAAGTCCCTTGTCCCCCTGCTCTGCCCCAACGTACAGGCTTCTGAGAGGTGTGTGCGCAGGTCCTCAGTGCTCATCCATCCTACCTCCAGGCAGTGTTTCCACTTGTTTGTACCTGAAGCACATCTTATTTGTCTTCATCTATCTCACTCCTACCTCTCAAATATCATTTCAAATGCCAAATCACAGAGCAATGTTTTAAATATATAAATCCCATCATGTCATTCTCGCACCTAAAAGCCATTGTCAACCCAGCCAAGGGCTCTTCGTTGGCCGGCCCTTCCTCTCCTCACCCCAGCCAGCCTGGTTCTCCCTGCCCCAGGGGCACTTGTGTCCTTTTGATGGTGGCTTCCCCAGTTCTCCATGTGGTCAGTTCTATTTCAACAGCCAAGTCTGAGTTTAAATATGATAAGATCTTAGGGACCCTTTCCTTGAGTCTGCTGGGGAGTCACCCCACGGAGGCCCCAACCCAGCCCTGTGGAGTATCACGTGATAACAGGTCCCAGAACTAAGACAAGCCACAATGGTAAGACAGGTCATAGAGGTAACCTGGCAACCGTCCCAGGTCACCCAGATGAACGAAGTTAATCAGGTATTCTTTTGTTTTGCTTTGTTTTGAATCAATGAAAGAGCAATTATTGAGCACCAACAAACCCCAGGCCCTGTACCAATCACACAGACTATGCGGCCCCACCCGGAGGTCCTGGCCCTCAGTAACCAGGTGTTCTTGAAAAGCGAGAAGTGGACAGGAGGCTGGGTCACATATGCCCTGGGAGGGACTCAGTCCCCCTAGCTGGCTTTGAGGCTGGAGGAAGGGACATTGCCAAGGTTTTCTGGGGGTCCCTGGAAACTGGCAGTGGCTTTGGCAAGGTCACAGAAGGGAACTGTC
Organism: Lasiurus cinereus; assembly: GCA_011751065.1. NCBI lineage: Eukaryota > Metazoa > Chordata > Mammalia > Chiroptera > Vespertilionidae > Lasiurus > Lasiurus cinereus. The sequence continues at coordinate 4,631 of JAAGEH010001534.1, read as the reverse complement.
CCATAAGGAGCGGATTCTGCCAGCACCCCACGAGCAGGCCAGGAACTGTCTCCGGGAGTTTCGGGAGGAGCACAGCCAGTGAACCCGTCTGGGTTTTTGACCCTCAGCACCTGCAATGGATCGCACACTTGGCGGTAGAGGTCCCTGGAGGCCATTGGTTAGGGCAGCAATAGGAAACCAGAGCAGTCCCTGTCGCTCCCTCATCACAGCACCTGACCCTGTTTGCTCCGTGGCTCTGAGTAGCTGCTGAAATAAAGGGGTTCTTGTCCTCCTGTCTGTCTCCCAGGACTCTCAGCTCCTGAAAGGTGAGCTGTGAAGACTCTGCCCCCGGGAAGCAGTTCCAGGGAGGCCACAGAGGAGCACATGTGTGCGATGAGTTTGGGACTAAAGGGCTCTTTTCTGATTTCATAGAATTTTATTTTTGTAATAAAGCTGATTCATTAACATACAAATACATATGATTTCTTAAATTTCTTTAGAACATCCCAAGCAAATAAATTCATGTATGAATATATATATATATATATATATATAATCAAACCTGTGTCTCATTTTTGTTCAGAAACGCAGTAGCCACTTTGGGAGCTGCCTTGGGAAGACCAGGTCCGCACTAGGATTGGCCTCCTGTCCACTGTCCCCCACACACCAGCCCTTCGGCCTCTGCTGGCCAGTTGACCCAGGTGCTCCTGACACCTCATCTCAAGTTCACTGGCCTGGTGTTGCTTTTGATAAAGTCGGGGCTCCTATCCCGGGGCTGTGACTACACAGGCTGCCAGGTGGGCTCATCTGGCTTCTTATTTCTTTCCTTTTGCTCACCCACTTCTCAGTGTGAAGACTTTTGCCACGATGACATCATCATTCTGCTTAACTGAAAAAATACACCACTGGATCCCAAATAATATGGGCTTTTGCATCTTCCTCTGAAAAGTTCAGAGGCGAATTAGTTAATCATTCATTTGAACTGACCTGCTTCTTAGGCTTTTGATTTATAAGGTCACTGTACTGCTCCAAGTAACATCCGATTTTTCCCTGGGCCCATCTGAATTACTTAGTGCACGACCTCAGTGTTAGCCAAGGAAGATTAGTAAAGAAGCTGGGGAGTTTCAGTAGCTTTGTAACAAGAGCATCAAATGGGGAATGATGAACTGTAAATGTGTGTAATTACATAAATAATGCATTTGTGTAATTGTCAGGTAAGAGGATGTGCTAATGAATCAATTACTTTTAATTGTAGGGTGCTTGATTATTTCAGGAATATAATTGATTATAATCAAGAATCAATTAAATGGTGATAGTAATGATGTTCATCAGGCTTAATACATGACATTATAAAGTAACTGCTTCATGAAGAAGAAACTAGAATGAGGTTTTTATAAGTGAAGCGGGAATTGCTCACATTTATGCCTATGGCTCGGTGGTGGAGGAACTACTCAAGAATGAGCTAGACAGGTGGGTGCTACAGGGCTCCTCCTAGGCTGATGAGGGTGGACTCCTGCAGCTGTGAGCTCATCGCGTTCGAGTGAAGATTCTGCTGTGGTGAGTGTCCACATTAGAGACTCTACGACGGAATCCACATGTGCATGGAGGCATGGGCACGGCCAGGCCCTAGCCCAGCATTGTTCTCACTGAATGCTGTGTCTTAAGATTGCAGGTGAGCTTGAGCAAGGCGCTGTCCATGCTAAGAATGGCTGGTGAGAGCCCAGGAGCCAGTGCAGGGCCAAAAGGGTCCCTGGTGAGGGGTGGCCCCAGGTGGTGACTCTGCCCAGGCACCTATGGGTGCCTGACTTTTGAGTGACAGGAAACGAACAATGAGGAGCAACAATGCTGTGACATGTAAAGACTCAAGGAGGGAGGAGAAAATGGCGGCGGAGTAGACGGACGCGTCTGGAGCTTTGTCGCTGGGCAGAGGGAGAGAGAGCGGCTGAGAGTTGCATTGGGAGTGTTTGTTGGCAAGCTAGGAGTCAGTTGTCCTCCAGGGGAAGAAGGGGAGCTGCTGGAGGGGGCTCTCCCGGCCAGGCAGCCCCACTGCCACGGGGTTTTTGTCCGCCGGAGCCACCAGCGCGAACGCGGAGCCCGAGCCATCTTGCAGAGGGAGGTGGATATCTGCGGCGCTCTGAAGCCTTTGGCTGGGCACCCATCGAGCAGCCAGGAACCCGGGGACCCAGAACTCCGCTCTCCAATCGGCGCAGACACTTGGCGGAATCAGAGATCCACAGAGCACACGGAAAGGTCAGATTGCGCCTGACTTAAGGGGGAGGTGGAGGTCTGCCGAGGTCTGAAAGCTGCGGCTGACGGAGGCACCCACAGAGCAGCCAGGACCCAGAGCGCGGCTTCCCAGGCGGCACAGACACGCAGACTGAGGATTCAGAGATCCACACTGCGCACGCGCGCACAAAAGGGTCAGATTTCGCCTGGGCCAGGGTGTGGTCTCCTACCCCCGCAGGGCAGAGACGCGGACACTGTGGGAGCCGGGCTGTGGGAAAGCTGCCTCTGGAGAGGTCAGCAGAGGTGGTCAGGGCGTGATCCCTGAGTGTGAAGGCAGACCCTCTGAGCTGTTGAACGAGGAGAGCTCCGGAAAACGAATCTTTTTTTTTTTTCTTTTTCTCTGGGGCAGAGGGACAACCTGGGAGTTATTGCAGTGTCCAGGCTGCAAAACCCCCACAACCTGGTTTTGGGAACCACAGAGTAGCAGGATCTGAGCACAGCCTAGAGAGGTCCTGTGCTTTGTCTCAGAGATCAGTTCCGAAACACGGCCACCCAATGGATGACACACAAATTGACTCTCGCATAACCACAAGAGAATAAAGAGATTAAAACACCAAGAGGGGAACACAGGGAACTGCAATACCTCCCCTACTGGGAAACAGGAGTGCCAAGCAGAATAATAGTGGAAGTGAAGGACCATTCTATTTTTCTTCTTTTTTTTTCCTTTTTCCTTTTTTCTTTTTCTTAATTTTTAATTCTTTATTTTTCATTTTCACATATTTTAATTAAAAGAATATTTTTTTTCTTTCTGCCTCAATTGATTTTACCTTTATAATTATTACATTTTTGTTTTAAACTAGTATTATTACTACTAGTACTTTACCGTTTTGGGGGGAAAAAAGTGTCATTTTGTTTTCTCTTTATTTTATTTCGGGATTAGAGTTCTACATTTTATTTTCATCTTCCCTTTAGCATAATTTTACTCCAACTCAACTCCACCTTTATGCCAACACTTTCCTCCTAACTTTCCCCATTTTGCTGTCTTGTTTCTCTTTCCCTTTTCCAACTTTAGATTCTTCATATTTTTCTCTCTACCTGGTTAAAATTTCACCCCATTTATATATCTAATTTCAAATCCCCTACTACAAGTCCACACAAACCTCTCCCCTATTGTCTTCACTAGCCAAAAAGTTGTTTTTTCTCTATGTCCTTTTGTTGCTATTTGCCTGAAAAGTGATTATATCGATTTTTTGAAATTTTTTTGAGAGATTGTTTTAGTTTATTCTACTTGTTTTATTTTGCTTTTTGCTTGCTTTGTTTTCTACCTCTCTTTTCCCTCATCTCCCTCGATACCAGTTGCTATTTGCAATTTGCATCAATCTCTAGGTACTGGTTGCTGGCCTTTATTGGGATTAGTGACTGTTCTATTGAAGTTGTCTCCTGACATCTATATTTTGTTCCTCTTTTCTCTCTTATACACTTTCTTTTCTCTCTGACTTTTTTCTCTTCCTCTTTCCTTCTCTTTTTTCTCCTTTTTATTTTCTTATTTTATTTTATTTTATTGTTCATTTATTTATCTTTTTTTTCTCACTCTCCCAATTTGATTTTGGCACTTTTTTCTATCTTCCTCATTTTCCTCTTCTTCTTTCTCTATTTACCCCTAATTTGTCCTTCATTGGTGGTCACCTTATTTGTGATTATTAACATCTTCAATACATTTCTACTCAGTGCCTTGTGTGCTGTACCCGGTCGTGTTGTAGTTTGTGCCTTTCAATCAACGTAGGAGAGAGCACTACATAACCAGACACCCAGAGAAGAAAGACCATGGGCAGAAAAAGAAACAGCCCACAAAAGACAGAAAGGCAGGTTTCACCAGAAAAGGAAGTAAACGAAATAGAACCACAAATAAGCCTACCAGAGAAAGAGTTCAAAGAAATTATCATAATGTGGTTGAAAAGAATGGAAGACAAATTTGACAATATGAGTAAGAGCCCAGAGGTAATGAATAAGAACCTAGAGCAGGTGAAGAAGCATGAAGTAGAAATGCAGAAGAAACTAGAGGAGGTGCAGAATAAACAGGAAGAAATGCAGAAGAAACTAGAGGAGGTGCAGAATAAACAAGAAGAAATGAATAATGACATCACTGCTATAAAGAACTCAATAGAAAGCATCAAAAGTAGACTAGAAGAAGCAGAGGACCACATCAGTGAGCTAGAAGACACGGTAGGAAAAAATACTCAAGTACAGCAGCTTCTAGAAAAAAAGTTAAAAAGCAAGAGGAGAGTCCAAGGGAACTTTGGGATAACATGAAACAAAATAACATCCGCATAATTGGGGTTCCAGAAAGAGTGGAAACTGAACAAGGATTAGAGAACGTGTTTGAAGAAATAATGACAGAAAATTTCCCCAATATAGAAAAGAAAAAA
>JAAGEH010001533.1:0-16494 GCA_011751065.1 Lasiurus cinereus | reverse complement strand
AAGTCCTGTATCCATTTTGAGTTTATTTCTGTGTATGGTGTAAGTTGTTGGTCTGGTTTCATTTTTTTGCATGTATCTGTACAATTTTTCCAACACCATTTATTGAAGTGACTGTCTTACTTCATTTATGTTCATGCCTCCTTTGTCAAAGATTAATTGAGCATAGTGGTTTGGGTAGATAAATGGACTGTCTATTCTATTCCATTGGTCTATATGTCTGTTCTTGTGCCAGTACCCGGCTATTTTGAGAACAGTGGCTTTGTAATACAGCTTGAAATCTGGTATTGACGTCCCACCTACTTTGTTCTTCTTTCTCAGGATTGCTGCAGCTATTTGGGTCTTTTTTCATTCCAGATGAATTTTTGGAGAGTTCTTTCTAAATCTGTAAAATATGCCATTGGTATTTTAAAGCAGATTGCAATAAATGTATAGATTCCTTTGGGACATTTTAATGATGTTGATTCTACCAGTCAATGAACATGGTATGTTCTTCCATCTATTTATGTCTTCCTCTATCTCTTTTCTCAATGTCTTGTAGTTTCTGAGTATAGGTCTTTTACCTCCTTCGTTAAATTTATTTTTAGGTGTCTTAAATTTTTTGGTATGATGGTAAATGGGATTGCTTTTTAGTCTCTCTTTCTGTAAGTTCACTATTGGTGTATAGAAATGCCATAGATTTCTTGGCTTTAATGTTGTATCCTGCTACATTGCCGAATTCATTTATTAAGACTAATAATGTTTTAAGGGAGTCTTTATGGTTTTCTATGTACAGTGTCATGTCGTCTGCGAATAAGGACAGTTTTACTTCTTCTTTTCCAATTTGGATGCCTTTTATTTCTTCTTCTTGTCTGATAGCAATGGCTAGTACTTCCAGTACTATGTTGAACAGGAGTAGTGAGAGTAGGCATTCCTGTCTTGTTCCTGTTCTTAGAGGAAATTCTTTTGTTTCTTGATGTATTTGGATAATGGTTCATTAGTTTTGTTTATCTTTTCAAAGGACCAGCTCTTTTCAAAAATAATAATAATAGTTATTTATTTTTGAAAGTATTACATATGTGCCTCTTCCTGCCCTCCCACACCCACTGAATCCTCCAGGCTGCCTTTGTCCAACCATATATATATATCTCTTTGGTTGATTACTTCCCACCAACCCACCCTCCCCCGTCTCCCCTCTGAGATTCCATACTATGTCCATGCTTCCATAACTCTGGATCTGCTTTGTTCATAAATTTATTTTGTTACTTAAATTCCACATATGAGTGCAATCATGTGATACTTGTCTTTCTCAGACTATTTCACTTAACATGAGACTGTCTTGATCCCTCCATGCTGTCTCAGAGGGTAAGAGATTCCTTTTTCTTTTTTTCTTTCTTTTTTTTTTTTTACTGCTATGTAGTATTCCATGGAGTAAATGTACCATATCTTTTTATTGCCTCATCTACTGATGGGCACTTGGGCTCTTTCCAGATCTTAGATATTGTAAATTGTGCTACTATCAACACAGGGGTACATACCTTCTTTCTGATTGGTGGTTTAGGTTTCTTAGGATATTTTCCTAAAAGTGAAATCACAGGGCCAAATGGCAGATCCATAATTAATTATTTAAGGGATCTCCATGATGTTTTTCATACTAGAATGCACTCTGCATTACCACCACCAATGGACTAAGGTTCCCCTTTCTCCACATCCTCGCCAGCACTTGTCTTTTGTTGATTTGTTGATGGTAGCCATTATGACCAGGTGTGAGATGGTAGCACACTGTCCTTTGGATTTGCATTTCTAGGATGAATAGTGACTTTGACTATTTATTCATATGTCTTGGCCATCTGTATGTCCACTTTGAAGTGGTTTAGGTGCTTTTCCTATTTTTAAATTGGACTCTTTGTTTTCCTTTTATTAAGTTGTATGAGTTCTTTATATACTCTGGATACTAACTAGCAAATGTATCATTGCTAAATATGTTCTCCTCTACAGTGGGCTCCCTTTTCCTCTTGTTGATGGTTTCCTTTGCTGTTCAGAAGCTTGTATTTTTACTTAGTCCCATTTTTTTTATTTACTCCTTTGTTTCCTTTGCCCTAGGAGATGTATTTGTAAACATTTTGCTGCAAGAAATTTTGCTGCCAATGGTTTCTTTTAGGACTTTTAAGGTTAACTGACTTGTATTTAAGTCTTTTTTCCTTTTGTGTTTATTCTCATGTAGGGTGTATCTTGGTGGTTGGTTTCATTTTTTTTTTTTTGCATGTATGTGTCCAATTTTCCCAGCACCATTTATTGAAGAAACTCTCTTAACTCCATTGTACGCTCTTGCCTCCTTTGCCAAACATTGTGCGTAATGGCTTGGGTTGATTTGTGAGTTCTCTGTTCTGTTCCTTTGATCTCCATGCTTCTCCTTATCTGGCTGTTTTGATTATGGTGGCTTTGTTGTATAACTTGAAATATCTGTTATTGTGATTCCTCCAAAGTTGCTCTTTCTTGAGATTGTTGCAGCTATTCAGGGTCTCTTGGTTCCATATAAATTTTTGAAGTATTTGTTCTAGATCTGTGAAATATGTGGTTGGTATTTTAATAGGGATTGCATTGAATCTGTAGCTTGCCATGAGTAGTATGGAAATTTTAATGATGTTGATTCTACCAACCCATATACACGGCATATTCTTCCACCTGTTTTTGTCTCCTTTAGTCTATTTAGCGTCCTTTAGTTTTCCAAATACTGGTCTTTTGCCTCCTCCATTAAGTTAGTCTTAAATATCTTAATTTTTTGTTGCAATGAGACATGGGGTTGCTTTCTTAGTTTTTTTTTTTTCCCTGAGAATTATTGATGTATAAGAAAGCCATTGATTTTGGGATGTTGATTTTATATTCTGCTCTATTGCCAAATTCATGGATTAAATCTAGTAGTGTTTTTGGTGGAATCTTCAGGGTTTTCTATGTACAATGTCGTGTCCTGTCCAAATAATGAGAGTTTTACTTCCTCCTTTCCAATTTGGCACCGTTGTTTTTCTTCTTGTGTGATCTCTGCATCTAGGATTTTCAGTGGTATGTTGAATAAGAGTGGTGAAAGTAGACATCCCTGTCTTGTTCCTGTTCTTAGGAGAAATGGTTTTAGTTTTTGCCCATTGAATATGCCATTCACTGTAGGTTTATCATATGTGTCCTTCATCATGTTGAGATATGTTCCCTCTATTCCCAGTTTGCTGGGAGTTTTTATCAAGATTGGGAGTGATATATCACTGAAAGCTTTTTCTGCATCTATTTATAAGGTCATGTGATTTTTGTCTTTCATTTTGTTTATGTGATGTGCCATGTGTGTTGATTTTGGAATATTTTATCAGCCTTGAGTCCCTGGAATAAATCCTACTTGGTCATGGAATATGATTGTTTTAACATAGTGTTGGATGCAATTTGATAATATTTTGTTGAAGATTTTTGCAATCATGTTCATCAGGGATATTAGCCTGTAATTCTCTTTCTTTGTAGTGTCTTTATCTGGTTTTGGAATTAGGGTAATGCTGGCCTCATAAAAAAGAGCTTGGAGGTGTTCCCTCTTCTTGGATGTTTTGGAATAGTGTGAGGAATATAGATCTTAATTCTTTTTTGAAGGTTTGATAAAACTCCCAGACTAAGGTTTTTGTTTCCTGGGAGTTTTTGATTACTGCTTCTATTTCTTCAGTTGTTCTTGGCCAATGTGGGTCTTATTATTCTTCCTGATTCAGTTTTGGGAGACTATTTTTCTAGGAATTTGCTCATTTCTTTCACACTGTCCAGCTTACTGGCTTATAGTTCTTCATAGTATTTCCTTACAATCCTTTGTATTTCTGTGGTGTCAGGGGGTAGTTTTCCTCTTTGGTTTTTTTTATTATTTATTGGGCTCCTCTCTCTTTGTTTCTTGACGAGTTTGGGACGGTCCATCAATATTTTTTATCCTTTTTTTTATCCTTTTAAATAACCAGCTCTTTTTTTAAAAAAGAAATAATAATAATTCTTTATTTTTAAAAGTATTATGTGTCCCTCTTTTCCCCCCAATTGCCTTTGTCCACTCCCATGGATGTGTGAGATAGATATATATATATATCTTTGGTTGATTATCTCACACCCACCACACCTCCTCGGCCTTCCCTCTGAGAGTGTACACCTTGTTCCATGTTTCCATGTGTTTGGATCCACTCCATTCATCTGTTTGTTTTCTTACTTAGATTTCACATATGAGTGCAATGATGTGATACTTATCTTTCTCTTACTAACTTATCTCACTCAGCATGATACTCTCCAGGTCCCTCCATGCTGTCTTACAGGGTAAAAGATCTTTTTTTTTTTTTTTTTTTTTTTTTTTTTACTGCTGCATAGTATCTTATGGTATAAATGTACCACACAGCTTTTTATCCATTCATCTACTGATGAGCCTTTGAGCTGTTTCCAGATCTTAGCTATTGTAAATTGTGCTGCTATAAACACAGGGGTGCATACCGTTTTTCTGATTGGTGCTTAGGGTTTCTTAGGATATATTCCTAGAAGTGAGATCATGGGGTCAAATGGCATATCCACATTTAATTATTTAAGGAAACTCCATACTGTTTTCCATAATAACTGTACCAGTCAGCATTCCCACCAACAATGTACTAGGTTCCCTTTTCTCCACATCTTCTCCACATCTTTTGTTGATTTGTTGATGGTAGCCATTCTGACAGGTGTGAGATGATACCTCGTTGTCCTTTTGATTTGCATCTCTCAGATGAATTGTGACCTTGAGCATTTTTTCATATGTCTCTGGGCCATCTGTATGTCCTCTGTAGAGAAGTGTCTATTTAGGTGCTTTGGCTATTTTTTAATTGGATTGTTTGTCTTTCTTTCGTTAAGTTGCATAAGTTTCTTATATATTCTGTGTGGTAACCCTTTAGCAGATGTATCGTTGCCAAATATGTCCTGCCATACAGTGGGCTCTCTTTTCATCTTGTTTATGGTTTCCTTGGCTGTGAAGAAGCTTGTATTTTGACATAGTCCCATTTCTTTATTTTTCCCCTTTGCTTCCATTGCCTTAGGGAGATTTATCCATAAACATTTTGCTACAAGAGATGTCTGAGATTTTGCTGCCTATGGTTTCTTACATGACTTTTAAGGTTAATCAATTTATATTTAAGTCTTTTTTTCCTTTTGTGTTAATTGTTGTGTAGGGTGTATGTTGGTTGTTAGTTTCATTTTTTTCCATGTATGTGTCCAATTTTCCCAGCATCATTTATTGAAGAGACTCTCTTGACTCCATTGTATGCTCTTGCCTCCTTGTCAAATATTAATTTTGTGTAATGGCTTGGGTTGATTTGTGAGATCTCTGTGTTGTTCCTTTTATCTCTGTGTTTGTCCTTGTGACAGTACCAGACTGTTTTGATTACAGTGGCTTTGTAGTATAACTTGGAATATCTATTATTGTGATTCCTCTAATATTGTTCTTTTTTCTTGAGATTGTTGCAGCTATTCAGGGTCTCTTTTGGTTCCATATAAATTTTTGAAGTATTTGTTCTAGATCTGTGAAATATGTGGTTGATATTTCAATAGGGATTGCATTGAATCTGTAGCTTGCCATGGGTAGTATGGCCATTTTAATGATGTTGATTCTACCAACCCATATACACAGCATATTCTTCCACCTGTTTTTATCTCCTTCAGTCTCTTTATTCAGTGTCCTTTAGTTTTCCAAATACTGGTCTTTTGCCTCCTCCATTAAGTTAGTCTTAATTATCTTAATTTTTTTTGTTGCAATGGTACATGGGATTGCTCTTTTAGTTTCTCTTTTTAAGAATTCATTACTAGTGTATAAGAAAGCCATTGGTTTTGGGATGTTGCTTTTATATTCTGCTCCATTGCCAAATTCATGGATTAAGTCTAGTAGTTTTTTGGTGGAATCTTCAGGGTTTTCTATATACAATGTCATGTCCTGTCCAAATAATGAGAGTTTTACTTCCTCCTTTCCAATTTGGCACCGTTGTTTTTCTTCTTCTTGTGTGATCTCTGCATCTAGGACTTCCAGTGCTATATTGAATAAGAGTGGTGAAAGTAGACATCCCTGTCTTGTTCCTGTTCTTAGGAGAAATGGTTTTAGTTTTTGCCCATTGAATATGCCATTCACTGTAGGTTTATCATATGTGTCCTTCATCATGTTGAGATATGTTCCCTCTATTCCCAGTTTGCTGGGAGTTTTTATCAAGATTGGGAGTGATATATCACTGAAGGCTTTTTCTGCATCTATTTATAAGATCATGTGATTTTTGTTTTTCAATTTGTTTATGTGATATACCACGTCTATTGATTTGGGAATATTATACCAGCCTTGCATCCCCAGAATAAATACTGCTTGGTCATGGAGTATGGTTATTTTAACATAATGCTGGATGCTATTTGCTAATACAGTGGTACCTCGAGATACAAGTGCCCTAATATACGAGATTTTTGAGATACGAGCCGTCGAGTGAGCGATCTTTTGCTTTGAAATACGAGCAACATTTGAGATACGAGTAACGCACGGATCGGCCGGCTGCACATGACGCACCAGTTTACCTCGACTCAAGCGTCACATAGTTTCCCACACCTCAGTCAGTGTGCTTGTTTACCTCGTTGTCAAAGCATCTTTTGTGCATTTACATACTTTATCACATTTCTTTTTATAACCATGGGTCTGAAGAAAGCAAGTGGAAAGGTCAGTGCTCAGAAGAGGATGATGTCTATTGAATTAAAGCGTGAAATCATAGAAAAATATGAGCAAGGTGTGCGAGTGGCTGACTTGGTGAGGCAATACGGGCATAGTACTTCAACGGTATGCACTGTGCTTAAACAGAAGGAGTCGATAAAGGGTATAACACCAGCTAAGGGCGTTACAATAATTTCTAAGCTCCATAGCTCTCTCCATGAAAAGATGGAGAATCTACTGATGGTGTGGGTGACGGAGAAGCAGCTTAAAGGAGATACATTAACACAGGGCATCATATGCGAGAAGGCGCGAGCGATTTACGGTGATTTGCTGGAGCAAACCCCGCGCACTTCCACGGACGAAGCATCAAAAGACTCATTTAAAGCCAGTAGAGGCTGGTTTGGTAACTTCAGGAAAAGGTCCAGCATTCACTCCATCGTCAGGCATGGTGAGGCAGCAAGTTCGGATGTGAAGGCAGCTGAGGATTACCTCAAAACTTTTTCCAAACTGATAGAAGCCAAAGGATATATCCCCCAGCAAGTCTTCAACTGTGACGAGACAGGGCTTTTCTGGAAGAAGATGCCAAATAGGACTTATATAACGGCAGAGGAGAAGGCGATGCCAGGCCACAAACCCACGAAGGATAGGCTAACCCTCGCACTGTGCGCCAATGCGAGTGGCGACTGCAAGATCAAGCCTCTGCTCCTATACCATTTGGAAAACCCCAGAGTCTTTAAGTCACATAAGATTTTAAAAGATAAACTGCAAGTTATGTGGAGGGAAAACCCAAAGGCATGGGTCACCAGGCAGTTCTTTGTGGAGTGGGTAAACCTGGTTTTCGGCCCTTCTGTTAAGAAATATCTACAGGAAAACAACCTAACCATGCAAGCCCTCCTCTTCCTTGACAGTGCTCCTGCTCACCCACCGAACCTCAAAGATGAACTCTTCGAAGAGTTCAAGTTTATAAAGGTTGTCTAACTACCTCCCAACACCACTCCTATCCTGCAGCCCATGGATCAGGAGGTGATTTCTAATTTTAAAAAGCTGTACATCAAGCACCTGTTCCGGCGCTGCTTTGAGGTGATGGAGAACACAAACCCCACCCTTCGAGAGTTCTGGAAGAACCACTTTAACATCGTGATATGCCTCAGAATTATTGATCAGGCCTGGCTGGGTGTTACAACGAGGACTTTGACCTCTTCATGGAAGAAGCTCAGGCCTGAGGTCGTAGCCGAAAGGACCTTCGAAGGATTCGAACCCGAGGTGCCAGTGGAGGAGGAGATAGTGTCTCTGGGAAAATCCATGGGCCTGGAGGTGGATGAGAGAGACGTGAATGAGCTCATTGAGGAGCACTCTCTGGAACTCACCACGGAGGAGTTACAAGAGTTGCAGTCTCAGCAACATTCGGAGGTTCTCCAAGAAATTGGTTTTGAGGAGGAGCCAGAGGTGGAGGAGATCTCTACAAGTGAGATAAAGGAGATCTTAGGAATGTGGGAGAGGGTGTCACACTTCGTGGAAAAAGAAACACCCCGAAAAGTTGCTACTGGTCATGCTTTGGAGCTGTTCAATGAAACTTGCCTCGCCCATCTCAGAAACATTCTGAAAGGGAGGAAGAGGTAAACCTCATTGGACACGTTTTTTTTTAAATTGGCCAAAAATGCAAAGACCAGTAGCAATTAAGTTCAGTGAAGATTAGTTAAGCTACATTCAGTTTAGGGATAAAGTGTAGCATTAAGAGTGTAACGAGTAGGTAAATACACTTTATAAAACCAGTTTATTCCTTTACATTCTCTTTTATTATGTTTTTATACACTATTTGTCATTTATAAATACATTTTTCTTATTCAAAAACACGTAACAAGAACAACTAGGGTGGCATTTTGTGGGCTGGAACGGATTAACGGCATTTCAATTGATTTCAATGGGGAAATTTGCTTTGAGATACGAGCAACTTGATATACGAGCAAGGTTACGGAACGAATTAAACTCGTATCTCGAGGTACTACTGTATTTTGTTGAGGATTTTAGCAACGATTTTCATCAGGGATATTGGCCTGTAATTGTCTTTCTTTGTAGTGTCTTTATCTCATTTTGGAATTAGGGTGATGCTGGCCTCATAAAAGAGTTTAGGCATGTTCCTTCCTCCCAGACCAGGGCTTTTGTTTGCTGGGCATTTTTTGATAACTACTTCTATTTCATCAGTTGTTATTCATATTCAGTTTTGGGAGACTGTATTTTTCTAGAAATTTGTTCATTTCTTCTACATTGTTCAAATTGTTGGCATATCATTGTTTACAGTATTTTTTTCACAATCCTTTGTGTTTCTGTGGTGTCAGTGGTTAGTTCTTTGCTCTCATTTCTGATTTTATTCTTTGGGTTCCTCTCTCTTTTTTCTTGGTGCTTCTAACTAACAGTTCATCCATTTTGTTTATCCTTTCAATGCATTCTCTTGATTTCTGTTTTGTTGTTGTTGTTGTTGTTTTATTGTTTTTTAGTCTCTATGCCATTTATTTCTGCTCTATTCTTTATTATTCCTTCCTTCTACGTACTCTGGTCTTTTCTTATCCTTCCTTTTCTTTTTCTTGTGTTATATTGTTAAATAATTTATTGTTGGTTTTTCTTGTTTTTTGAAGGAGGCCTCTGGTGCCATGAACTTTTCTCTCTGGATTGTGTCTCATAGATTTGGGTTTGTTGTGTGTTCATTTTTTTTTTTTTTCAGTGAAGGTTTTGATTTCTTTCTTGGTCTGTTTGGTAAATCATGCATTTTTTAATTACATCTATTTAGTCTCCATGTGTTTGAATGTTTTTCCATGTTTTTACGTGGTTGATTTCTAATTTAATTCCACTGTTATCTGAGTAGATGGTTGATGTGATTTCAATGTTCTTGAACTTGTAGAGACTTGTTTTATGTCCTAACTTTTGGTCTATCTTTTAGAATCATCTTTGTGCACTTGAGAGAATGTATATTCTGCAGCTTTGAGGTGAAATGTTTTTGAAAATCAATTAAATCCATCTGATTTAGTATATTCCTTGGAGTCACTGTATCCTTGCTAAGTTTTTGTTTGGAAGACCTGTCCAGTGAAGTCTGAAAGGTGTTAAAGTCTCCTCTTATGACTGTATTGTTGTCTGTCTCTCCGTTAAAGTCCTCTAGAAGTTTTTTAATATATTTAGGTGTTCCTATACTGGGTCATATATGTTTACCAGGGTTGTATCCTCTTGTTGGATCAATCCCTTTAGTATTATGTGGTGATCTTTGATGTCTGAGAGTCTTATTTTGAAGTCTACTTTTTTATATATGAGTATTGCTACTCCAGCTTTTTTCTTTTCTATTTGCATGTAAAATTTTTCCCTTCTTTCACACTCATCCTATATGTGTATTTTATTGTGAGGTGGGTCTCTTGTAGACAGCATATAGTTGGGTCATGTTTTTGTAACTATTTAGCTACTGTATGTCCCTTTTTTGGAACATTTAATCCATTTACATTTAGGATTATTATTGGTAGGTGCCTGTTTATTGCCATTATAATTTGGTGTGCCTATCTTTCTCTTCCTGTTTCTTCTTATTACAGCAGTTCCTTTAGCATTTCTTGTAATGCTGGCTAGGTGGTGATGTACTCCTTTAGTCTTTTTTATCCTCTGGGAAGCTCTTTATCTGACCATCTATTTTGAATGATAGCATTGCTGGATATAGTAATCATGGTTTCAGATCCTTGCTGCCCATTACCTTGAGTACTTCATGCCATTCCCTTCTGGCCTGTAGAGTTTTTGATGAGAAATCAGTTGTCACCCTTATGGGAGCTCCTTTGTAGGAAACAGTTTGCTTTTCTCTTGCTGCCTTTAAGATTCTCTCTTGGTCTTTAATTTTTGCCCTTTTAATTATGATGTATCTGGGTTTGGGCCTATTTGAGTTCTTCTTGCTTGGGGTTCTCTGTGCTTCTTGGACTTATATGACATTTTCCTTTACCATGTTGGGAAAGTTTTTTTGCCATTATTTCTTCAAATGTGTTCTCTATGCCTTTTTCCCTTTCTGACTCTTCTGGCACATCTGCTATTCTAATATTGTTATGTTTTTCATTGTCCCATGGCTCCCTTAAGCTGTCTTCCTTTTTTTAAATAGATTTTTCTTTATGGTTCTCAGATTGAGTGATTTTTTTCCATCCTGTATTCTAATTCACTATTTCCATCCTCAGCTTCTCCTAATCTGCTGTTTATTTCTTCCTGTCCTTTCTTTATTTGTGTGATGTAACTCTTTATTTCTGTTTTCAGAGTTACTATATCTTTTCTCATGCTGTTGAGCATCTTTACCATCATTATTCTAAATTGTGTATCAGATAAAGTTCTTACCTTCCTTTTATTTATCTCTTCTGGAGAATTCTCTTGTACTTTCAGTTAGGGGTTGTTTCTTTATTTCTTTATTTTGGCTGCTTGTTTGGGTTTGTGACTATATATTAGGTAAATCTGCTATGCTTCTCTTTCTCTAATGCTGACAGTGTCAAACTCTGTTTTTTATTAATTTGGTGATGCAAGGAATCAAAGACTCTAGACACTGACACTATCTCTGCCTACAGACTGATAGAATTTTGTCTTGAATTGACCTCAGGCAATAGTCCACAGTTGTGACAAGAGGTTTTTTGTTTGTTTGTTTGTTTGTTTGTTTTATAATCAGGGTGGGGCAATTGCTTTTGCTGCAAGGCTAATTTTTATTCTCAGTCTCTTAGTGGACCTGAGCAACTGTGCACCGTGGGACAAGGTGTTTCCCAATAAGGTGGATCAGCTATCTTTCCCCCAGAAAAGGTCACCTGTATAGCAAAGGCCTGAGTGAAAAAGATGACCTCCACAGTGTGAGGGAATGATTCAGCACTGGAAACTGGGCTGTCTTCCTTCTGAGCTCTAACCTCAGAGCCCCAATCATGTCTTCTGCTCACACAGCTCTAGTGCAGTCTGCCCTCCCTCTGCTGGAGCACAAGGTGATTTCACAAGGAATTTTGTGAGTTGGCCCTTTAAGGGGGTGCCTGAATTTCCAGCCATCTCTCCCTGGCAGACAGCAACCCTGAAGCTTTTCACAGTCAAATGTCATGTGGACACCCTTTTCAGTTCTAGTGCTCTCTGCTGGGGGGCTCAGCTTGGGTATTAGATCCCAGAGTTTTCAGTGGGAAACTCTCACAGCTGAGATATGTCTCTGAAACTTCAGTTGCTGTGTGTGGGAACCTGTGAGCACTTTCACATCTCCAACCTCCTACGAGTCTCTGTGTGGTCTCCAGAGAGTCTTCTGTTGATTATTCAGGAAGTTTTTCCATATTTTAGTTATAATTCTAGTTTGGTCCTAGGAGCATTTCCATGCAGCATCCACCTACTCCGCCGCCATTTTTAATCTCCTCCCCAAAGATATCATTTTTTAAAACCCTTGATGGCCAAAAGACTGAGTTTGTGCCCAAGGGCATTCTAAGTTTTTTGCAAGGCTCATAGATTTTGATTCCAGACTCCTCTTATCTGGAAGCTGCCATCACTTGTATGGTCTGAGGTTTATTCCTTAAAATCTTCTATGGAAACTGCATTGCTTTGTTTTACAAACATGGAAAGGTTGCTGTATTCTACACCTTGAACTAGACTGCAGAGACACGGAGATGGACACAGCAAGTTCTGTCCTTGTAGGGCTCACACCATGGGGAAGTGAAGTCCTGATTTGTGCAGTGGTCCTGGGGTGCAGGCTCTGAGGGGAGTGACTTCTGAGGCAGCGTGGAGTTGAGAGGAGGACAGAGGTTTGGGTGGCTCTTAAAGGACAAGTGGAAACCCTTCCAGGCAGAGAAGCCTGTAGAACGGATACTTCACATATGGTTTATATCATGTGCAATTCAAAGAACATGGACCTTGGGGAACAGAAAGCTCAGATCGTGAAGGGTCTCATAAGCCAGACTGAAGTTACATTCCAGGGAGATAGGAAGGCCATTAAAAGGTTTTGAAATGAATAACAAGGGCAGCGGGTGATGAGTTTGGGTCAACGCAAAGGGCATGTCAGATGGGGAAGCTGGCTTGGCTATAAGATCAGGCAGAAGTTCCAAAGGTCTGATTCAGGACAGTGGGCATGTGATGGAGGAGGAATTCAGAGACATTTCCAAAATGGAATCCATGGGGTAAAATGCCCATGGGCTGGATGGCTCATGATGTTTGTGCCAGTCGCCAGGAGGATGTGGCCCTCCCAGCAACCCTGAGTACAGATGGAGACTGCTAGCAGTGGCAGCAAGGTAGCAGTGGTGCAACCTTGGGCTGGCCAGACACACTGCCGGGGCTCGGCCTCCTCGTGTGTCTTAAGGGATAATAGTTTGACCATCCTCCCAGGGATCTTGATGACTAGAGGAGTTAAACCACATAGAATTGCTCAGGGCTAGCTGGCATAGTAAGTACTTGTGAAAGGCCTTTTTTTTTTTTGTTGTTCTGATGGGATGACATGTCCACATGTCTGTCTCCCTGTCACTCTGTGGGTTTCTGGGGACCAACTGTCTGGCCTGGCCTCTGTCCTGCGGCCATACCCAAGAGAGAATAGAGGGGCAGTCCGGGCCCAGCTTTCTCGGATTCCCCACTCAGTAGTCATCGTTTCTCTCCAGTCCCATGTGATATGCCTGTGCCACCTGCTCCCTCCAGCCCTCCCAGGTGACTTTTAAAGGAACACATTTACAAAGTCACAGCTCCTGTAGGGTCACTTAAAGTGCACAGAGAAAGGGGCCCGTCAACAACACCCAGGGCTGCCTCCAACTTCTCTAAAAGCCAGATTTTGCATTTGAGGAAAATTACTCCTGTGCCTGCCGTGGGCCACTGTTATCGACTGGGAGCATAATTTTGTGGCATTAACAAAAATGATCCCTTTTAAAGCTCTGTAAATGTCCTTGGCCTACAAAACGCAGTCTTGACCTTCAGAGAGATTGAGGTTTCACAGGGGGGCTCTTTTCACCTGAGATCCCCCAGGCTGGAGAGGTTCCTCCAGGCTGAAGGCACCTGTGCCTGCCGTGGGGGGAGGGGGGAGGTCATCCAACTCCTCCTTGGGGCTCTAGCTGAAGCTTCTTATGTATCTGTGCTGATCCTCCAAGGCTATTTCTTCTTCCATTTCACCAGGCAATTGAGTATCTTCTGGAGGCAGGTAGCCCTGTGGTGCCCAGATGCCCCTTCTGCCTCCTGTCTCCTGGCTTGGACTACTTGCGGGTTCTCTTCCGTGGGGAGTGGCAGGATCTCAGGATGTTCTCTGTGGTGGTCTTTTCCTCTACAGAGAAATTTCAGATCTTCATGACATTAAGACAAGAAGAAGAAGGAGCATGTGAGGATGAGGAGGGGAGGAAGAGAAAGAGCTGTGGGTCTGCTCTCCATTACAGGGAACTGAGGGAACATGATCTTTGCGACAGGCCTCTCTGGACAGGAGCTAGGGTCATCACAGATGGTGAGACACATACTCCCTGCAGGCTCCAGTCTGAACCTGTGGGGAGGGTACCGCCAAGGAGCGGGCAGAGTGGCACTGCCAGGAGCTAATGCAAGACATAAATCATCCATCAGCCTCCAGAGTGACTTTCAAAGTTGTCGGAATGGAATAATTAAAATTGATACTGTAGGAGAAAGCGTGCCTGCTGACACAAGGCTCGCCTTTCTGACAGCTCCCAACCATGTGCGCATCCTCTGCCCACCAGGCTTCACTGCGGGCATTCCCTTCCCCAACCAGGAGGACTGGCCACAGTGATTACCCTCCAGGGCCACCTTCCGTAGGGGGATGGTGTCTTGGTGGCTCAACTTTGTGCCATCAGACACAGAACCAAACCAGTCTTGGTGACCATGGACAAGTAACTGTTGGAACCCCACCAAGACCATCACCGTTTCTGTGTCTCGACTTGCCACACAGAGAACAAAGTGAGAATTACCCATCTGCCAGCTGAGTGTTAAGGAACTGCGTGAGGGAGGCTCCATTCTGGGAGGGCTCCTGGCGAAAGTGGGAACAGGGTCCAGCTGGCAGGAGGAGGGGGCAGCCATATTGTTGGCATCATGAGTGGCTAACATGGAGTGGCAATGACCTGCTGTGGTTCTATGTTCTGTATACAATGACCTGCTGTGGTTCTATGTTCTGACCCTTTAGTCCTATAGCAGCCCTGTCATTCAGGTGCTCTTATTATCTGCCCTTTGAAGATGGAGACACAGAGTCATTAGCCCACAATCACGCCGGCTGGTGAGAGTGGAAATGTCTGACCCAGGCCACCCACATTTGCTCTGAAGGATTTGAGATCCTGGACAGGGAGACTGAGACAGCTGCTCTGCAGATGGGCAGGGGTGAGCTCAAAGAAGAGCTGTCTGTTAGTTGGATCAGCTTTGTCTGTTAGTTGGATCAGCTTTGTCTGTTAGTTGGTAGTCCTTGTTCTGATCCTGGCTCCTGACTCTGGCTGAAGGGCCGTGAGCCAGTTCTTTACCCACTAATCCACCACCATGAAACCGGCAGAGTCCCTGGGACCATAGGATTGTTGCCACTCACAGTGAGCCCCGGTGGTACCAGCCATCGAGATGCTGGTTGCCCTCTTGGTGTGACTATGCACCTCTTTCCCTAGCCTTGGGATGCAGGTGTGTTCAGCCTTCTTTTTAAAAAAAAAATTTTTTTCTTTTTCTTAAAATGAATGTATCACATGCCCCCCTCACTCCTACGCATGCCCTCTACCCCCCAGTGTCTTGCATCCATTGGTTATGCTTATATGCATGCATGCAAGTCCTTCAGTTGATCTCTTATCTACCCCACCTCTCTTTAACCTTCCCACTGTAAATTGACACTCTGTTTGATGTTTTACTGCCTCTGTATCTTTTTGTTCATCAGTTTATAATGTTCTTTATCATCCATAAATAAGTGAGATCATGTATTTTTTCTTTCACAGACTGGCTTATTTCACTTAGCATAATGCTTTTCTGTTCCATCCAGGTTGCTGTAAATGCTAAGAATTCCTTTTTTATGGCAGCATAGTATTCCATTGTGTTGATTTACCATAGTTTTCTGACCCAGTCATCTGCTGATGGGCAATTAGGCTGTTTACAAATCTTAGCTATGGTGAATTGTGCTGCTATGAACATAGGGGTGCATATATTCTTGCTGATTGGTATTTCTAGTTTCTTAAGATATATTTCTAGGAGTGGGATTACTGGGTCAAATGAGAGTTTCATTTTTAGTTTTTTGAGGAAACTCCATACTGATCTCCACAGTGGCTGCACCAGTCTGCATTCCCACTAGCAGTGCATGAGGGTTCCTTTTTCTCCGCATCCTCGCCAACACTTGTCATTTGTTGATTTGTTGATGATAGCCATTCTGGCAGGTGTGAGATGGTACCACATTGTCGTTTTGATTTGCATCTCTTGGATAATTAGTGACTTTGAGCATATTTTCATGAGTCTCTTGGCCTTCCTTCTGTCTTCTTTTGAAAAGATTCTATTTAGATCCATTGCCTAATTTTTTTAGTGGATCACTTATCTTCCTTTTATTAAGTTGTATAAGTTGCCTGTAGATGTTGGAGATTAAACCTTTTATCAGTGATAACATTTGCAAATACGTTCTCCCATACAGTGGGCTTTCTTATTGTTTTGTTGATGGTTTCTTTTGCTGTGAAAAAGCTTTTTATTTTGATGTAGTCCCATCTGTTTATTTTCTCTTTAGCTTCCATTGCCCTAGGAGCAGTATCAGTGAAGAAGTTCCTTCAGCATATGTCTGAGATTTTGCTGCCTGTGGATTCCTCTAGTATTTTTATGGTTTTCCATCTTATGTTTAAGTCCTGTATCCATTTTGAGTTTATTTCTGTGTATGGTGTAAGTTG
>JAAGEH010001532.1:0-16308 GCA_011751065.1 Lasiurus cinereus | reverse complement strand
GTCCTTTTCCATTTTTTTGGCATTCTCACTAAGATATTTGAAGGTCTCACTAAGTTCCTCGGAGGTTTCCAGAAGATTCTTGAGTAACTTTATAACTATAGTTTTGAACTCTATATCCAGTAGTATGCTTTCCTCCATTTCTTTAATTTGTGACATGTTTCTTTGTCTCTGCATTTTGGCTGATTCCCTATGTTGATAGATTGGTCTTGTGTGGTAGGTGTCCTAGAGGGCCCAGTGGCTCAGCCTCCCCAATCACCTGAGGTGGACACTCTTGGTGCACCCCTTTGTGGGCTGTGTGCACAGTCTTGTAGTTAAGCCTTCATTGCTGTTGGCATCACTGGGAGAAATTGACCTTCAGGCCAATTGGCCATAAGGACCAGCTGTGTCTATAATGGAAGAAGTGCTATACAGGACACACTTTTATGGGGCAGGACTTGCTTCAGTAAGGCTTTGGTGCTCACTGAGTCTGCCCCTTGAGTGTGTGCTTATGGATGTGAAGAGTTATAATCTGGTATGGTCTCCCACTGACCACTGGGTACACTGGCTCTTGGATCTCCAAAAAGGTGCAAAGTCAGCCATTGCCTGAAGCCACACAGCAGAAGCTACAGAGATCTGCAGATTCCTCCTCTTTGTATGGGGTTTGGAAGTGCCCAGATGAGGCCCAGCTGTGACTGCTGCTGCCAGGCCTTGAGCCTTCTTTGGGAAACTTTGGGGCTCTCTAACCCAGCTGCAGTTTGAAGGTTTTAGGCTGAGAAAGGACAGGCCAGTCATATGCAAAAGCTGCTGTGCACATCTTGGGTGGGATTGTAAATTGGTGGGGCGGAGTCTCAAGGAATCACCAGGACAGAGCAAACAGCAATGGCTACCAGTCAGCCCTGCACTGAAGACGTCTCTGGATCTCCGAGTCCCACGTCCCCATGTAGGAAAATGATCGCAGGAACAACTAGGCTCTACAGCAGAGGTTCTCAACTTGTGGGTCGCGATCCACAGGTTGAGAACCGCTAGCAGGGTCGCCTAAACCATTGGAAAACACAGACATTTACATTACAATTCATAACAGTAGCAAAATTATAGTTATGAAGTAGCAACAAAAATAATTTTATGGTTGGGGGTCACCACAACATGAGGAACTGTATTAAAGGGTCATGGCATTAGAAAGGTTGAGAATCCCTGTTCACCACTTGCTTTCAGGCTCTATCTGTTCCAACATATCTTTTCAATATAAATCACTGTTTATATAATTTTGTCTTCTAAATAACAATAAAACGTTATCAAGTCAAATTAACTGCCAATTTAGCAAAAGTTTAAGTCATAGAATAAACTTTTCAAATGCAATTATTTAGTATAAATTATAATTTACTAGAGGCCTGGTGCACAAAATTTGTGCACTTGGGAGGGGGAGGTGGTCCCTCAGCCTGGCCTGCATCCTCTCAGAGTCCAGGATCCCTTGGGGGATGTCTGCCTGTGGGCTTAGGCCCAATCTCCCTGGAAGTCAGACATTCCTCTCATAGTCTGGGGTTCTAGCAGTCCAGGACCCCTTGAGGGATATCTGCCTGCAGGTTTAGGCCCGATCCCCCTCACGATCAGACATTCCTCTCACATTCTGGGGTTCTAGCAGTCCAGGATCCCTCGCTCCTAACCGTCCACCTGTAGCAGAGGTGGGAGAGGCTTCTGCCAGTGCCACTGTGCTTGCTAGCCATAAACCCAATTTCTGGCTGAGTGGTACTCCCCCTGTGGGAGTGCACTGACCACCAGGGGGCAGCTCCTGCATTGAGTGTCTGTTCCCTAGTGGTCAGAGCACGTCACAGAGAACGGTCATTCCGCCATTCAATCAATCTTCATATTACGGTTTTATTATATAGGATTTTAAAATAGATGCCATTGAAAGTTAATACAATAACCAAAACAAGTCCTTAAATTAACCATAGTATAAAAATATAGTAGGTAACAAACTTTCCATTTCAAGTCAGTAAAAACAAGTAGAAGAATCATTAGTTAACATCTCAGAAAACAATAAAATAATACACTGCACATTGAACCATCAAAATTTTCTGACAAAGACAAACATATTTCTTTTTTAAAATATTAGAAAAAATGTGAAAATTTATCTGCCAATGGAATAGGAAAGTCTTCTTTCATATTTAAGAGAAAAATAAATGTATAATTATTACAGCTGCTACATTTATATTAATAACTTTCTTGACATTACTATGCAAGAACACAAAATGAATATTCACAAAGTAGTTCTGCCAAATTACTCCAGTATAATCTATTTTTTGCCATTCTTTATTTTTCTTGATAGCACTTAATATAACATTTTATATAAATTTATCTGTATATTGTCTATAACTAATAGAATATAAATCCATGCAAGCAGTTTTTATCTGTTTTGTCCATTGTTATAACTCCAATGACTAGAAAAGTGCCTGGCACAGGGCAGGTGTTTTCTTTGTAGAAAGAAGGGAAAAAGGAGAGAGTGGAAGGAAGAGTGAGAGGTAAGGAGGAAGGAATGAAGGGAGAAGGAAAAAGGAAGAGAGGGGAGCTGTGCCCTGATCTAGCTTGTTTCCAAGAGGGCTCACCTTACTATAAGCAGTAAATTATTTTTTCCCTTTGGTTACCTAACTTATAATTAAAAATGCTAATGTTCTCTTTTATTAGAACTATACATATATTTACTCTTACATCTGCTAAACGATGGAATAAAAAATAATTTTGTTAGGACATGCAACTCATTTTTAACTTAACTCAAGATAAATAAAACAAATTTTGGAAAATATTTCAATTATCTAAGAAGTCATCTGATACAAGAACAGCACTGGATCTGAAAGCTTCATTACTGTACTTGTTTAACGGTGACTCATGGACTGGTTTACATCAGAGTACATTTCCTGGTTTCTAATTGCTTGAATAACTTGTGACAATCACAAGGTCCTGTTTCTCAAAACTGGATTGTGCCAATTCAACAATATTCATGAAAAGGCTTTAGAAGAAGTGGCAGTGCAGTTTATTTTTTTAGACTGGCCTGTAACTGCTAACTTTCCCTTAGATCTTATATTTTCTTCCATCGTGCAGCCTTTGATAGATGCTTTCCACCTCAGCCCTATTTTGATTTTCCCTTGTAGCTGAAAATCATCAAAATCCCTAAAGAGACACAATGTTATGGGAATCAACTAACTTTAGTTTTTGACTTATAGCCAGGCTCCCAAGGCAACAAGCAAGGCTCTGCCCCCACTACCTCACCTGGCTTAGAAAATAGGATTGGACTAGAGTTTGGACAGCAAAATTGAGCAAATTGCTTGCTACATTACTCATGACTTAAAAGAAGGCAAAATGTATGTTTCCATCTTTAGTTTTTCATTTCACAGGACCTTCCATCCCCAGACACAAACCCATGATGTCTCTCTCTCTCTCTCTCTCTTTTTTGTAATTACAAAAGCAAAACATATTCATTATAAAACTCAGAAAATACAAGCAATCAAAAGAAAATTGGCATATATGAAATTCCAGAGGCAATCACTGTTAACAGTTTACTATATGTGTCCTTTGAATATTATTTTAGAAAAACTGGATTATTCATACCTACTACCTACTTTATAACCTGTTTTATACTATAATGGGTCATATCTCTTCACATAAACAATTATATCCTACTCATTTGCTTTTAATAATGCAGAGTCTAACAGTTGCACATCAGTTAGACATTTAGACAGATTCTAGTTTTTCTCTCTTATAAGCAGTGCTGCAAATAAATATCTTCTAGCTACATTTGTGCACATATTCTTATTTTCTTTGGAAATGGTCCTACAGGTAAAGTTAATGAATTAAGCCCATACCCTTAGATGTGTGATATCCTATATAATAATCCTATATTATAAAAGGCTAATACGCAAATCTATCAAATGGTGGAATGACCAGTCACTATGATGCGCACTGACCACCAGGAGGCAGAACTCAACGCAGGAGCTGCCCCCTGGTGGTCAGTGCACTTCCACAGGGGGAGCGCCGCTCAGCCAGAAGCTGGGCTCATGGCTGGAGAGCGCAGCGGTGGTGGCAGGAGCCTCTCCTGGGCAGTAAGGAGCGAGCGGTCCCAGACTGCTAGAACCCCAGACTGGGAGAGGGATGTGTGATTGCAAGAGGTCACAGGCTGGGCTGAGAGCCCCTCCCCCCCACACCCCTTGCACAAATGTTATGCACCGGGCCTTTAGTACATATAGTATTGGCCAATTGCTCTCCAAAGTTAATTACAATCTATACTCCTTTATTTGCATATGAAAATACAAATATATATTCTGATATCTGAATTTAACAAAATTTTACATTCAGGTGATGACAAAAATAATAGCATCAGCCATCCCAAGAACTGCTTGCTGTTCTAGTCACTTTTCTCACCTGATCTCTCTAATCCTTACAACCACTTCAGGGGCAGGTGATATGTTTAGTTTGCAGACAGGAAACTGGGGCCCAATAAAATAACAAATTATAGAACTTCCAGTCCAGATGGCAACATAGGTAAATGTGGTGCATGCTCACTTCCTCCCACAACCACATCAAAATTATAACTAAACTACAGAACTATCATTCAGAATTGCCTGAAATCTGGATAAATGGAAGTCCTACAACTAGGGAATTAGATAAGCCACATGGAGACTTGCAGGAATGATAGAGAAATCAAATGTGCTGGTCCCACAGGCATCTGTGGTGAATAAAAATTGGGAGGACTATCTCAGCTGAAGAGGTACTCCCTGAGGAGTGAGGGGTCCCAGCTCCACAGCAGGGCCCCAGCCTAGGGGTCCAGTGCCAGAAAGAGAAGTTCCAAAACTTCTGGCTGTAAAAACCAGCTGGGGTTGAGCCTGAGTGAGATGGGGGGCTGATGGAGTCTTCTTAAAGGGCCCATACACAGATTTACCCAGACTCACTCCCTCTATGTTCCAACACTGGGGCAGTGGCTTGAAGGGCATCAGAGACATGTGGAAGGAACTGAATTGACCGGCATCAGGGGGAGAACTAGAGGTGAGGGGCAACTTTCTCCCAGAACAGCGGTTCTCAACCTGTGGGTCACGACCCCTTTGGGGGTCAAACGACCCTTTCACAGGGGTTGCCCAAGACCATCGGAAAATGCAGATATTTACATCACGATGCATAACAGTAGCAAAATTTCATGGTTGGGGGTCACCACCACATGAGGAACTGTATGCAAGGGTCGCGGCCTTAGGAAGGTTGAGAATCACTGTCCCAGAATAAGTGCTAGTCGAGCTTATTGTTGATTTGATGAGTCCTCCCCCAACAGAGCCAGCAAGTGGACACCATAATCTGAGTCTCCAGCAAACTGGCTCACACTGTTTGCCCTCCCCTGGTGATTCCATAAGACTCCACATGCTGTTACTGAGCCCCCAGTAAGCTTCATAATTTTTTTTTTAATAGACTTCATTGATTTTTTTACAGAAAGGAAGGGAGAGGGATAGAGAGTTAGAAACATTGATCAGCTGCCTCTTGCACGCCCTCAACTGGGGATGTGCCCGAAACCAAGGTACATGCCCTTGACTGGAATCGAACCTGGGACCTTTCAGTCCACAGGCCGACGCTCTATCCACTGAGCGTTTTGGCAAGCTTCATAATTTTTAAAAAATAGTTTCAGGCTCTTTCAAATTTCTCATTTCCTAAACATTTCTATTTCTTCTTCTCCCTACTCCTTTAACCAAATGTGGCTACAAAGCACCTTAAGTGTGGCTAGTCCAAACAAAGAGTAGCTGAAGTAAAACATACATACCAGGCTTGAAAGACTTACTATGAAAAAATACATAAAGTAGTTCAGCAATAATTTTCATATTGAATGTGTGTTGACATGATAATATTTTAGGTATATTAAATAAAATATATTATAACATTTATTTCACCTGTTTCTTTTCACTTTTTAATATGGCTATTGGAAAATTGTAAATTGGACATGTGACTCCCATTAGATTTCTATTAGATAGCACTGCACTAAACCAGTTCTAATCAGAATGGCTCTTTCCTCCCTGGAAGAAATTCTTTCCCTGGTTTTGTTTTAATAAGCAGGAGACTGGGAAAGAAGGTGGGTGATTACAACATTCAATTAAAAATAGAAACAAAATGAAAATCTCCATAATGCTTTGAAATAATTACTTTGATCTTCACTTGAAATAAAATTTTGTAATATTTTTACAAAGACACATATAATAAATAGTGTGTTTAAATGACATTAAAAACATTATATTTGTAAAAATTCATCAAGCTATAACTTGATCTGTGTACATTTCTCCATGTCCTATATTTCAATAAAGTATTTAAAAATACAATGTTAAAACGACACAAATTAATTTTGTCCAAAACAAATGATTTCTGTGTTTTAAATAAGAGATTTTTGCTTTTGCTTGCTTCCTAAAATATTAGAGGAGTGAAATAAAAGCATCCTCCCTCCTTTCATTTCCTCCCTTTAGAAGTCAGAGTTCAAAAACAGATCATTTACATACTACTCCTTCTCATAGAATCTCCTTAGCAACCTTTCACAGCTTGTCATGGGTTGCAGAGATCTCCCATTCTTAAAAGGGCCAGTGTCCCTTCCAGAACAAAGAAATTTAATACAGAAAACTTAACAAGCTCTTTAATAGAAATTTTAAGGAGGTTTCACAATCTCCTTCAATTCTTTTGCCAACTCCTTTCCTCAAAGCATTCTACTCTTCTCCTTCTCAAGGTAAAGTCAGATCTGGTAACCACGACCTCTTTAAAACCAACAGCAGCCACTTCTATACTTGGCATTTTTTTTTAATTAAATCTTTATTATTCAGATTATTACATTTGTTTCTCTTTTTTCCCCTCCATAGCTCCCCTCCACCCAGCTCCCACCCTTTCCTCTACCCTTACCTCCCTCCCGTTGACCTCATCCATAGGTGTATGATTTTTGTCCAGTCTCTCCCTGTACACCCCTCACCCCTTTCCCCCTGAGAATTATCAGTCCACTCCCTTTCTGTGCTCCTGATTCTATTATATTCACCAGTTTATTCTGTTGATCAAATTTTTAATTCACTTAATTTGTTGTTGATAATTTTTTATCTTTTACCTTTTTCTAACTGCCCTCCTCTGCTGGTCTTCTTGTGGTGACCATCTTGTGTCCACATGGGGCCAGGATCATTTGACCACATGGGGGCAGTCATCTTGTGTTAGAATGATGGTTAATCTACATATTATTCTTTTAATAGATAGGATAGAGGTCTAGTGCACAGGTGGGGGCCAGGTGGTTTGCCCTAAAGGGTGTCCTGGATCAGGGTGGGTGTTCCCTTAGGGTGTGGGGTGGCCTGGGCAAGGGGCCTGTGATGGTTTGCAGGCGACCCAAGTGGAGGCCCTGGTATCTGGGATTTATTTATTTTCTACAATTGAAACTTTGTAGCCTGGAGCAGAGCCAAGCCTTCTCCTCGCACAGTCATTGAAACTTTTGTTGCCTTAAGCAACTGCCAGAGTATGCAGAAAGCTTGGCTTCCTCCATCACCAGGGACAACCCAAGCCTCCTTCCTGCTCTCTCTATGGCCGTAGCCATCTTGGTTGGGTTTATTTGCATACTTGCTCTGATGGGCTGGTGGGTGTGGCTGGTGGGCATGGCTGGTGGTATAGCAGAGGTACGGTCAATTTGCACATTACTCTTTTATTAAATAAGATATACTACTACAGTTTATTTTTTTTCTGTAGTCCATTGACAGGGAAGGGACAGGAGGGGACACAACAGGGTAAGGTGGGAGGGGAAGAGGCACCTGCTTCCCTGGTCCCTTTCCCCTCTGTGCTTGGGAGCAAAAAGGAGAGACAGGCTGTCCCTTACCCCCAGAATGTAAACAGCAGCAGTCAAACAAAAATAAAAATACAAAAGACCAGAGGAAGGTCACAGACATCCTCTACACACCTGTCACCAGCACGGGTCTTCTCATTGCCCCATCCAACAAAGCTCTCTCAGTCCAAGGGAATTCTTTGTGCTGGCCACATTCCCAGGGGCAGAGTCCAATGGTCAGAACTGCTAGGCCAGCAGCTTACATACATAAGAAACATGCTCCTTGCTTTATGCTGGGTCAGCCACTACATCTGAGCCTAGGAACTGAGCTCCAACTAGAACAAACAACCCAGCTCAGGGCTGAGTCTGAATGACTTCAACCCCGAGAAGCTCTCAGGGTTGGAGTCCACGCTGTCCAGGAGAACAGAGCCAAACCTCAGCAGTGTGGCCTTAGTGACTTCAGCAGCAGTGGGGTGGTTGGTTTGAAAGATTTTCTGTGCCTGTTAGAAGAGGCTTAGCTGCTTCCAATGCTGGAAGAAGTCCTAAACTACCATTACTGTTGGCTGGAAGAACTTGTTGATGACCACCAAGAGCTTCAGGGGGAAGGACTGAGGGGCTTCCCTAGCCCTGAAGCACAATGACAGGAGTAGGGATATCAGGAAGTCTCACAGTCACTCGATGTTGAACATCTGCACCCCTCCGTCTACCTGCATGTCTTGGTCTGCATAGCCAGCTGAGTTTGGGGGTCTCCGGAGTGGATTACAGTGGGCATGAAGTTCTGGAACTGTACCAAGATCTTATTGCCATTGAAGAGATGTATGTGGCCCAAGTTCAGCCTGAACTCTGACTTGACTCCAATCTGCATCAGCTGGTTCTCAAACAGGACCCCTCTGTTCTTACACACGAACTTATTCAGAAGTTCAACTTCTGGGATGGGCAGGCCAATGTCCTCAGGGGTTCAGGTCCCAAAAAAGGCCTCCTCAGGGGTGGACCCCAGGCTGGGCTCAGTGGCCAGGCCATCAAAGGAGACAGACATCCACCAGGAGGTTGCCTACGATGGAGGGAGCCTAGGGAGTTGCTGTGGCAGGGGCTGCCCACAGCCCCAAAAGGTTGTGGGAGGGGGAAGGCATCCATAAGGTGCAGAAGGTGGGATCCACACCCCTACTTATGTTATTGCTGGTTGAATCCCTCCAGCCGTCCTCTGCCTCTTCTTGCATTTCAGCTTGGCCAGGATGAACTACTCACACTTGGGGAAGGGTGGCATCTCCTCCAGCACTGTAACCATGATGTCCATGCTGGACAGTGAGCTGAGGAAGAAGTATTCAACCACATGCTACTACAGCTCTACATCTGAGAGGCCCACAGCATGCACCGGATGATGGCCGTGGTCTCCAGGAAGAGGTTGATGAAGTAGGTGGACAGTAGCATGGCCCACATCGCCACACTGAACAGATGGAACTTGAAATACAGCAGTGAGAACTGCACCGAGGGCTGGAAAAGGGCTCCCCAGCAATTAGGTTCCCCATGTTCTTGTGACAGGCTGTGGCCTGGAGCAACTTAAACACAGTCTTAAATATCATCATGGCTGATAACAACCTGCAGCATACAATACCACATCTCCTCACTCATTGTCACCTGCGATGCAGATGAGGTTGAGGATGATGTCCACAACAGCTGCAGTCTGCTGTGTATTTCTTGGCCAGGATACCATCTGCAGGATGTCTCTTCATAGATGGTATAGTTAGCTGTCTCCAGGTACCATACCTCTGCCATGATCTGCTTGCACACAGGTAGAGGTCATGTGCCCAGTGGCATATTGCTGTCCCACTCCATCTTTTTTTTTTTTTAGGGTTAATTTAACTAGCATATTATTAGCATCTTTTTTTTTCTTTTAATCTCTATTGTTGAAAGTATTACATAGGTCCTCTTTTTCCCCCCATTAAGCTCTTACAGCCCCACTCCATCTTGAAGGCATTGATGTTGATGTGGGTCTTGACTGCCTTGTGGGAGACATCAGAGCTGGCCAGCATTCACGAGCTCTCCAGGCTAGGTAGCACAGGTTGATCTCCCAGTGCTTTAAGAATTGACTCAGCTGACTGCAGGCCTGAACCAGAAGGTTGGGTTCACTGTCATAGTGGATAATGAGGCTGATGGTCTTGAAAAGGATGGCATGCTAGGCATTGGAGTGCTGGACCTTCTGTGGCTGCTGTAGTGCTACCCTTGCCAGAGGATGAGGATGTGAATGGAAGGCTGGTCGAGTGTATGGAGAAAGTGCTCAGCTAGGCCCAGGAGCCATCCTCCGGCAGGGGTAGCTCTATAGCAGCCACAGAAGCTTCACCAAGAACTGGGATGCTGGGATGAAGTAATTAAGTGTAGTACTAGAGATCAGTGGAGGCTGAGGGGACAATCTGGCTCAGGTGGAGAAATGCAAGTATGCAAGTCATCCATGTTCTTCTTTTAGATAGATGATGAGGCTGACAGCAGTTGTGAGCACACCCAAGTGCTGGTCATTGAGCAGGTGCATAATGCAGGGCACCCACTTACCCATGCACACTAGGTCGGGCAAGAACTGGTAGAGCCTCGTTAGGCACATGGTCGAATTCTGATTCAGGCTGTCTATGCTGTCCCCAGCCAACAGGATGCAAGGAATGTCAGCAGCAAAAACCTCACCCATTTCACAGTATACAGTCAGATACATGAAGGTGGGGTTGTGGCTGGCCAGGTCATTCTTGATGGCATTAATGAATCAGATCAGATCGGAGTTAGAGTTCACCAGCAATGAGATGAACAGGTAACCTATCTGCTTCTCTCTGTACTTGATAAAGCTAAGAAGGTTCATGGCCTCCATGTGACCAAAATCAATGTCATGGCCCAGCAGGAAGATGAAGAGCAGTTTAGACACATTTTTTTTCTTATTGTAGCCGTTCAAAACTTTGCCCTCTTTGAACTTGGAGTGAATGATAGCCAGCTCCTGGTTGATTCTCTTAAAGTTCCAGATGTCAGAGATGGATATTGCAAGCCTCCACATCCCATCACCTTTGAACACGGCTGGCCTCACCAGGAAGGGCACAGTATAGAAGGGGCTAGCAGGCAGGGACTGAAAGGATTTGAGTAGTTCTGATTAATTTAGAATCAAACTACTTCTCAAATTACTATGGTACAGAACCCTATATTCAACTAACCACTTGGGGTTGAAAGTTCATGGACTATGTTCACTCCTTTGCCCAGTTTACATCTGGCAGAAGCACATTCCCTGCCTATATAATGCTAGGAGTTGAAATAGTCACAGGTAAAAGGCATATACACAATAAGGAGATACTCAGGAATTTCACCATCCCAAATGGGGCACTAAATTAACAATCAGCATTATGCAGATACCTTACATTGCAGATAAATAAAGTCTGGTTAAGAGAAACCTGAATGAACTGACTATAGTACCTGGATAAGTTACTTAACCTCTCTATACTTGAGCTCTCATTTCTAAAATATGAATAATAACAACAGCATTCAATTCATAATTTTGTTATGAGAATTAAATTAGTTAATGTCTATAACAATACTTAGCACATAGTAAGCACTAAAGTATGTTTTAAAAATTAATGTGGGGCTCTATTTAATACACAGAAACAAATACATGTCCCAAATGAAAGAACAGAACTCCAGAAAAATAAAAACTAAACAAATGAAGACAAGCAATCTACAAGATTAAAGGTTAAAAAAATTTTTTTTTTCTTCCTCTCTCTTCCTCTCTGTAAAAAAAAAAAAACAACAAAAACAAAACAAAACAATAAAATATATTAAAAAAACAAACAAAAAAACACAGCACATAAGAGTGTCAGCTGATTTCTCAACCAAAATTTTTCAGGCCAGAAGGGACTGACAAGAAATGTTCAAAATAATGAAAACCAAGGATTTACAACCAGCAATGCTATCATTTAGAATCAAAGATCAGATAGAGCTTCTCAGACAAGAAAAAGCTAGAGTTCATCACCACCAAATTAGTATTACAAGAAATGTTAAAGGGTCTTCTTTAAGAAGAAGAAAAAAAAGATAAAAAGTATGAATAATAAAATGGTAATAAATATCTATTATTCATATATTCATTGTAGCATTCTATCTAATAAAGAGTAATATGCAGATTGACCATCATTCCAACATACAAGATGGCTGCCTTCATGTGGTCAAAGATCCTGACCCCAAAGGGACACAAGATGGCCAGCCGGGGAGGGTAGTTGGGAGGGACCAGGCCTGCAAGGAAAGGCAGTTGGGGGTGCAGGCCTGCAGGGAAGGGCAGTTCGGGGGGACCCAGGCCTGCAGGGGAGGTCAGTTAGGGGTGACCAGGCCTACAGGGGAGGGCAGTTAGGTGTGACCAGACATGCAAGGGAGGGCAGTTAGGGGCTCACAGGCTGGCAGGGGAGTAGTTAGGAGGTGATCAGGCTGGCAGGCAGAAGCAGTTAGGGACAATCAGGAAGGCAGGCAGGTGAGCATTTGAGAGCCAGCAGTCCTGGATTGTGAGAGGGATGTCTGACTGCCCTTTTAGGGTCCCTCGAAGGGTCCCAGATTGGAGAGGGTGCAGGCTGGGCTGAGCGACACCCTCCCCCCCCCATGCACGAATTTCGTGCACTGGGCCTCTAGTTATTTATAATAGTCAAGATATGGAACCAATCTAAGTGTCCATCAATACTTGAATGGATAAAGAAGTAGTGCATGTAAACAATGGAGTATGACTTAGCCATAAAAAATAATGAAGTCCTCGCTGGTGTTTCTCAGCAGTTAGAGCATCAGTCTATGCAGCAAAGGGTTGCAGGTTTGATTTTCAGTCAAGGGCAGGCAACTTGATTGCAAGTTCTTCCCCTAGGTATGCTCACGGTGCATGTAGGAGGCAACCAATCAATGTGTCTCTCTCACATAGATGTTTCTCTGTTTCTCTTTCTCTCTCTCCTCTCTCCCCTCTCCTCCCTTCCTCCCTTCCCTTTCTCTAAAAATCAATGAGAAAAATATCCTCAGGTGAAAATTAACAAACAAAATGAAATCTTATCATCTGCAACAACATGAATGGACCTAGAAGGTATTGTGCTGAGTAAAATAAGTCAGAGAAAGACAAATGCCATATGATTTCACTTAAATGTGGAATCTTACAAAAACAAGATAGCCTGGCTCGTATGGCTCAGTAATGGAGTGTCTATCTATGAACCAGGAAGTCACAGTTCAATTACTAGCTAGGGCACATGCCCAGTTTGTGGGCTCAATCCCCTGATTTTCTATCTATCTCTCTCTTCCTCTCTGAAGTCAATAAAAACATATTTTAAAAAATAATAAAATTAAAAAACAAGATGAATAAGCAAAATAGAAACAGACTCATAGATACAGAGAACATTTTGACAATTGCTAGATTGGAAGGGGACTGATGGGTGAAAAAGAAGTACAAATTGGTAGTTATAGAACAGTCACAGGAATATAAAGTACAGCAGAGAGAAGATAGCCAATAATATTATAATAACCTATATATGATATCAGATGGGTACTAGATTTATCAGGGTGATCACTTTATAAGTTGTATAAATGGCTAATCACTGGTTTGTACACCTGAAACTAATATAATACACATCTAGTATAATTGAAAAATAAAAATTTATTTTAAAAAAGATGCATGTGGGAATAAAACAAAGTATTTATATAAAGTATATATGAAGTTTATTTCCAAGATGTGAACATTAGTGTTTTTATTTTTAATTTTTTTTTGTTAATCCTCACCTGAGAATAATTTTTCCATTTATTTTTAGTGAGAGTGGAAGGCAGGGAGGGAGAGAAGGGACAGAAGGGAGAGAGAAAGAGAGATAAAGAGAGAGAGAGAGAAACATCAATGTGAGAGTGTCAAATTAATTGGTTACCTCCTGAACGCAACACACCCTGACTATGTCCAGGGAACAGCTCTGCAACCAAGGTACCTTGGCCTTGGCCAGACCCACCACCCTTTGTCTGCAGGCCAATGCTCTATCCACTGAACAACACTGGTCAGGGATACACATGAGTGTTTTTAATAATTTCTCTCAGTAAAGCTTAAATATTTCTACTATGCTACTATTTTTACAAACTAGCTCTATCAAGATGCAAGTATTGACAAAAGCTAACCTTAGATAATATTTTAACGTATTCCACTTAAAATACAACTAATCCTCCAAGGGGATTGTTTTAGTTATTCATTTAACCTTCTTTTCTGCTAAAGGTTAAGGGCCTCTGAGTGCTTCAGAATTTGTAGTGGTTAATAGAAGACAGGAATGTGATGAAAACTGGAAAACTAAAAACAACAGTGAAAGGCCACACACAATTAAATACTTGAAAATTCAAATACTTTGTTTTAATATTTTTAAGTGCTTAGCAATTTTCTTTAACTTTCACCCACAAAACTATTTAAATAATGGCAGTAGAAAAAAACTTGTAAAATGGGGATGTAAGCTCCGTCTATACTATGGATCAGGACTACTTCCTTGGCAGACAAGTATCCACAAGTACAGGTCAATCACTCAAGAGTTTATAAATATCAGTCTGAGCCACTTATAGAGAAGGATAACTGACAGAAATAAACTGTTTAAATAAAAGGGGCAAAATACGGATCAGTGATTGCCAAGGACTGGGGGAAGAAGAGGGACTAACTACAAGGGAAATGGGGGGAATTTTGAGGGGTGATGGGATTGACAGTGGGGTTCGTTAACACAACTTAATGTATTGGTCAAAACTCAATTGTAGGGAGAATCCAAGATGGCGGCATAGGTAAACACCTACACTGCTGCCTCGCACAACAATTTCAAAACTACAATGAAAAGACAAAACGGACATCATCCAGAACCACAGGAAAGCTGGCTGAGTGGAAGTTCTACAACTAGAGGAAAAGAGAGGGGCTACAGAGACCCAGAGGAGCTGCAAAAAGCTGAGGTACAGAGACGCGCGCATGGAGAGAGTGGGTGCCGGAGTACCTGGCTGGTTTACTCTGGCAGGAGGGAAACGAAGACTCTCAAAGGCATTGAACCCCTTATCTTACAACACTAAACCCCAGATCCAGCCGAAACTCATACAGGGGGAGTTTGGACTGTGAAAAGGGAGAGGTGCACGGAAATTTAGGGGAGTCACAAAAGATCAAAGGCCTGGTGGCACGCATGGCACTGCGCACAGGACAGATTGCTGATTGTGCCGCTGGCTTTCTCCAGTGGGCGGGAGACAGACCCTCCCAACTGTGCCACTTCTGACTCCACAAAGCCCCGTTTTTGGGCGAAACCCTGTGGACCTAGTCTCATGTGGTCCTGGTGCACAGGGGACCCGGAGGGGCAGCGGTCTAGAGGAACTGCGGGCGCTTGGGCACCAGGACCGCTCCAGCAATTACCCAGTCACGTGAGACTCAGGGGCCATGGAGGGCGGGGCTGACTGGAAGGCAAGGTGGTCCCTTAAGCCCTGAGACTCCACCCTCCCAAGCTCAACAGAGGCTTATTCGGTTTTGCAACTCTGGTATCATAATGCTGAATTCAACACAGAAGTTTTCTGAGCATAGTGAAAATGCCGAGACAAGGGAAGGGATTACAAACAAAAGAAATGGAGGGGAAAAAACGACTGGATATAGAGTTCAAAACCACGCTTATAAGGTTTTTCAAGAATATGATAGAAAAGTTGGATAAATTTAGTGAGACCCAAGAGGAGATGAAAAAGGACCAACTAGAGACACTGACTGAAATAAAAAATATTATACAGAATCCTAACAGCAGACTAGAGGATGGCAAGAATCAAGTCAAAAATTTGAAATATAAAGAAGCGGAAAACATTCAACTGGAAAAGCAAGAAGAGAAAAGATTCCAAAAATGTGAACATAATGTAAGGAGCCTCTGGGACAGCTTCAAGCGTACCAACATTAGAATTGTGGAGGTGCCAGAAGAAGAGAGAGAGCAAGATACTGAAAACCTATTTAAAGAAATAATGACTGAAAATTTCCCACATCTGGTAAAAGAAATAGACTTACAAGTCCAGGAAGCACACAGAACCCCAAATAAAAGGAATCCAAAGAGGACCACACCAAGACACATCATAATTAAAATACCAAGAGCAAAAGACAAAGAGAGAATATTAAAAGCAGCAAGAGAAAAACAGTTCATTACCTACAAGGGAGCATCCATACGACTGTCAGCTGATTTCTCAACAGAAGCGATGCAGGCCAGACGGGAGTGGCAAGAAATATTCAACATGATGAATAGCAAGAACCTACAACCAAGAATAATCTATCCAGCAAAGCTATCATTCAGAATTGAAGGGCAGATAAAGAGCTTCACAGAGAAGAAAAGCTAAAGGAGTTCATCAACTCCAAACCAGCATTATATGAAATGCTGAAAGGTACTCTTTTAGAAGAGGAAGAAGAAAAAGGTAAAAGACAAAAAATTATGAACAACAAATACATATCTATCAACAAGTGAATCTAAAAATTAAGTGAATTAAAAATTTGATCAACAGAATAAACTGGTCAATATAATAGAATCAGGAGCACAGAAAGGGAG
>JAAGEH010001531.1:0-52056 GCA_011751065.1 Lasiurus cinereus | reverse complement strand
GGGGTGTGTCTGAGTTGAGGGCCTCGTGATGGGGCGTTCCACAGACAGAGCAACTGGGCTGTGGGCACAGGGGCCGGGTCTGAGGAGGAAGGCAACGAGGCGATGGAAGACTTTGAAGACCAACTTGGGATGCTTGGCGATGCCGGCAGCAGTGTTGACAGCTTATGCTCGGGCTTTGATATCCAGAGGTCTTTGTTGTGACTGAGGAAGAAGGGCTTTTATTATCTGCCTTTGTGATCACCACTCTGGAACTCCTGGGTAGTCCTGCTTTCAAATGCCCTGTCCCACTGTCCTCAGAAGGATATTCACACTTGTCAGACTGAGTCTGAAAATCAGGGTCTTGCAATTT
Source organism: Lasiurus cinereus (assembly GCA_011751065.1). Taxonomy (NCBI): domain Eukaryota; kingdom Metazoa; phylum Chordata; class Mammalia; order Chiroptera; family Vespertilionidae; genus Lasiurus; species Lasiurus cinereus. Next base: position 51,707 of record JAAGEH010001531.1, on the reverse strand, counting down.
TGGGCACGGTTTCCAGAGCCCCTCAGTTCCAGTCTGTTGACTCCAGCTGGCAAGGTGGGTCCTCTCTGTGAGTGTCGCCAGCCTCTGTCCGAAGACGAGGACACCCTAGTGACAGTTCTGACAATCTCCCACTCGCCTGGGTGGGGAGGGAATGTTGCTTAGGACTCTGTGCTGTTGCTTTTTGTATTTTTAGTGTGCCCAGGCTTCCTTTGTGTGGTTTAACTAACTAGTCTGAATCTCTTTCATTAAAACATATACCCTTACATTGATCACCTTTAAGCACTATTGAGGGTTTGGATGAATTCATCTATAATTACAGAATGTTGGCCTTGACTATGTTAAGGAGAATTTTTGACAAAGAAAAATGCTTTAATTATGAAGTTGTTGACCTTCAATTAGAGAAGATACAAATGAGATACATACTCTTAGAAATAAGAGAGAGCAATATCTTTCTGTATAACAGGCTTGGGAAAAAAAGCCAAAGACTTTTGTCACAGTGAAAGCAAAATACTGTTTTCATTTTTTTCATGTTAGGATTGGAGACCACATTTTGCTATATATTGAGCAGTGAACATTGGGACATCTGGGATTTACTTAAAACCCAGAATCCTTGGGTTTTAAGTTACAGACAGGGCAACTCAAAATCACTTACGTATAATGGAGTTCATTGTTTATGTAACCTAGATCTACGAAGGTAGATCTGGCCTTAGTCACCTTAGCGCTGTAAACTATGTCAGCAAAACAATTTCTTGGCATCTCTGAACTCCACCGTCTGCTTGTCTGGCTCATTCTCAGACTCCAAATGGCAGCTTAAAGCAGTCCTAATTTCATCTCCTCCCAGGCTCTAGACCTCCGTGAAAGGGCAAGCATTTTTCCCAGTGGGCATGAGTTTTTTTTTTTTTTTAATATATTTCATTGATTTTTTACAGAGGGTAAGGGAGAGGAACAGAGAGCTAGAAACATTGATGAGAGAGATATATCGATCAGCTGCCTCCTGCAGGCCCCCCACTGGAGATGTGCCCACAGCCAAGGTACATGACCTTAACTGGAATCGAACCTGGGACCTTTCAGTCCGCAGGCCGACACTCTATCTATCCACTGAGCCAAACCGGTTTCGGTGGGCATCAATTTTCACTCTGATTGGATAGACCTAGGCCTCCCTGTGATCCATGAACCAATCACTGTGATGCTTCGATAGACTGTGACTGGATGGAGCCTCATCTAAAAAGTGGGGAGGGGAGATCCCCTGACAGACGTTGGGGCTGTTAGAGGGAAAAGAAGGAATTGACACCAGGGGGTGTCAGTGCCACTCACCAATTGTGAGACCCCGGGAGGATAACCAGGCCTCCGTGAAAAGAAGAATTAATAATGCCTACTAAAAACGGGGTTCACATGATAGACTACACTTATGAATATTAGTGCTTCATAAACTATACAGGGCTATCTGATTTGGTGTTATTATTTTTAGAAATTTCCTAGGATTTATATCTAGGAGTAAAATTGAGTTACACAGAGACTACAGACATCTGTGTAACCTTCCCAGGTAATGCCAAGCTGTTTTCTCCCATTCTCAGTGAATGAGAGTTTCTGTTGTTTCCGCAAACACGTGGTATACCTTTTTATTATCTTCTTTTTGATATTTGTTGACTCTGTCATAGTTACTGATTATATGTGGAGATTTAGTTGTTCTTCTAGTTTGTCCACTTCAGTACTGGGCCAGTTTGTTTGCTTTCTCAACCATTTACGGGGTTCTTTGTATTTTCAGGATACTAATACTTGGCTGATTATCTTATTGCAGATACTTAGACCCAGTTCGTGGCTTGCCTTTTCACCCTTTTAATGGTGTAATTTGATGAAAACATGCTCATGGTTTTAATAGTACGACTTATCTGTCAATCTCATCCTATGAGGTTTGTGCTTTGCTTAAGAAATCTTTCTGCCCCTTAAGACATTGGGCCATAAAGATATTCTTTTCTAAATGTATTCTATATGTTTTAAGAGAGGTATTCAACTCTAAGTTTCCCACATGGAAAACCAACTGGCACCATTTATTCAATGACTGTCCTTCTCTACTGCTGTTATACATCAATTGTCCTTATAGGCGTGTGTATATTTTAAGCTATCTGTCCATCCCTTTGGCCTCTTTGTCCATCCCTGCATCAGTAAATGTTTGTTTGTTTTCTTAAACCCAGGACTTACATACTACCCCTGGGGTGTGAATAGAGGGTGACCTAGAAAATCAGTGTTGCACCCTGAAGGCTCTGCCCCTGGTTCATCATATATCCCAACAGGGATTTTCTGATCTGGCTTCCAAAAGTTTTATTACATTTTACCTAATAAGCATCATTCTTCATCCCCATTCTTGTTCACTCATTTGTAACAATGGCACTGCTTGCTGTTTTCATCACTTGCGGTGTTGGGATTAAATGGCACTGTGTTTCAAAAACAGAGATTTGGAAAAGGTTCTGTATGTCTTTTACCTGCAGGGAACCTGGAGAGCGAGAAATACCTCTGGACAGAGGAACTGAAAAGATAACAGTTTCAAAGTGGAGGGTTTAGGGATCTGGAGAGCTGGGCGAGAAGCAGAAGTGAGAAAGGGCTGCCCACAAGCTGGGGTTTCAGAGCAAACAGACCCTCCCGAAAAGCCCAGGAGGAAAAGGAATATTATGGCTCTCTTAGTCCAAGGAACACTTTAAACACTCAGTGGAAATATAATGGGGATAAAATAAAGGCAGATAAAAGTTAGCCAGACAGGATGTAGATAAGAAAATACATATAATTTTTGTGACTATGGCAATTTAGCCCACAAAATATTTTTCTGTCTTTGTGAACAGGCTTAACCATCACTGTATGTGCTATCTCAATAGGATTTTATATTAACAATACAAAATAGCATGATTTTCTTCTCCATATTTTCATTTTTTTTCTGGCTCTTCCCTACTCGCAATGACCACCTTTGTTGTTCCTGGAGAAAATTTCTTTGCCTGCGGCACTCTCAAAGAACAGCTTGAGAGGAATTTCATGGAGAGGCGTTTTTAAAGGGCTGGTACCTGTTTTCTAAAAGCTAACCCTATTAGGCAAAATAGAGGAAGCTTCTAGGACTACCTGATTAAAATAGACACTAAGTTGGTTAGCTCAGAGGTCACGTCTTTTCAGGCGCTAGCGTCTGGCAAGCTGAGTGTGTGTATGTGGTGGTTATTGATAATAATTAAAAGCATGACTTGAGGAATGTGTAGACAAGCAGCTGCCCTAAGATGAGTTGGACCAGAGCCACAGCGAACGGGGTCTGATTAATTAAAAACACGGGTCCTTGTTAAAAATCACCATGCCATTGAACAGAAGCCAGCCAAGGAAACAGACAGCAAGGCTGAAGGCTGCATGTGCAGCTCAGATGTCAGCTGTGCTCTTGGCCTTTGACTTCTGCATGGGAACATGCGGACTCTTAGCCAGCTGGGGTGCAGACATCCATCCTCTTCTATTTCCCCAACCAGAATCCCTCCTCCCATACGCAGGACCAAGGAAAGAACTGTACAAACATTTTGTAGAGAAGGTGGAGGATTGAGGTTTACTTCTTCATATCCCACAGCAAACTAGTTTAAAAGTCTCCTTGCATATCTCTGATTTGCCCAATGTTTTGGGCCCATCCCAAAGGGAAAACATTTCTCTCAGGCTCCTTCCAGGTACCCCCAGACATGCTGGACTCTTCTCTCTATAACCTGCCTTTATTTTTCTATTCCTCACTCTTTAGAGAATCTCAAGTTCTCATCTTCTGCATAGCATGTGAGTCACCATGCTTTATCATTCGGTCATGTCCTGGAGACTCTTATATCTACCCTAAGGGGCTTGTTCATCATTCAACAAGGGTTTATTGGGCACTTTCCCATGTGCCAAGCACTATTCTAAGAATCTGGGCAGCCTGGCTGGTGTGATTCAGTGGTTGAGCATTGATCTATGAACCAGGAGGTCACAGTTCGATTCTTGGTTATGGCACATGCCCTGGTTGTGAGTTCGATCCCCAGTGTGAAGTGTGCAGGAGGCAGCCAATCAATGATTCTCTCTCATCACTGATGTTTCTATCCCTTTCCCTCTCCCTTCATCTCTGAAATCAATAAAAATATATTAAAAAAAAAGAATCTTGGCATCCAGCATTGAACAAAACAGACAAAAATCCTTATTATCAAGGAGTTTATATTCTAGTGGGACGAGACAGACAAAAACAAATAAATAGAACAAATAAATAATGAAAAAATATGATGCCCTACAAAAATAAGGCAAGGAAGAGCTAAGGGATTCTGGAGGGGCCTTGCAATTTTTACAAGGTGGTCAGGGAAGATTTTTCGGACAAAGTAAGACTTAAGCATATTACTGAAGGAGGTAATGGAGTGAATCTTGGCTCAAAGGAACAGCAGAGCATGGGCTTTGAGGTAGAAATGTACTTGGCTTGCTTCTGGGACAGCAGGAAGGCCATTGTGGTTGAAGCTGAGTCAAAGAAAGAGTCAGTGGAGGTGGGGTTGGAAATATAATTGGGCAAGATCCTGAAAGGTGTCATCCTATGAAGATTTTGGTTTTCATGTTGAGCAAGATGGAGAGACACCGGGGGATTTAAGGCAGATAAATGACATGATCTGATAAATGTCCCTATGGCTAATGAGCTGACAATAAACTACAGAAGGTAAAGAGAAACTGGTTAGAAGGCTTATACCATCACCAGACTGAAAAATGACAGTGGCTTGGAAAACAGTGAATGAGATGGAGAAAACACAGTGGAGAGAAGTGTTGGATTCTGGGTATATTTTAAAAGGAATGTTAATATACTTTGCTGATAATTTGGATAGGTATATGGGGGGCGGGGAGGAGGGAGGGTAAAGGATGACTCTAAGATTTTTGGCTTAAGTACCTGAAAGAATGGGTTTTCACTCTCCAAGATGGGAAAGACTGTGTGTGTGGGAGCAGGGGTGAGGCTGGAGAAGACCAGGAATCTTATTTTGGACACCCTAAATTTGAGATACTCACTAGATAAGGGGAGATGTTGATTAGGCCTTTGGGTATACGATGCTGAATTTCAAGGAAGTATAAATAAGGGAATTGTAAACATATAAATGATGGTTAAAAGCATGAGAATTGTCGAGATCTCCGAGGTGGCAGATATAATCTGATTTCATGAGATGATAAAACTGCCAGAATATGTCATTTAAACAAATGAGATGCTCCTCCTGAGCAGATGTCTGCCTATATGTTACCCTGGTAAGGCTGCAGACACATAAGACCCTCCATACCTGATCCATATTTCCTCTCTGACCAGCCTCTTACTCTTCTTGCCCTGGTTCATTCTCTTCCTGGCACATTGCCTTCCTGCGTTGTTCCTTGAACATGCCACACATGTTGTAATTTCATGTCTTTGGCACTTGTTTTTCCTTCTGGCTGAAAGGCTTTTTCTTGATTACTTCCTTTAGGTCTGTTGATATTACCTTATGTACTAATCTCTCGCTGCATAAAACATTACTCTACAATGTAGTGGCTTAAAATAACAAACGCTTATTACCTGACCTTTTGTATAGGCCAGACATTTGAAACAGGCTTAGCTGGTGGTTCGAGCTAAGTGTTCCACGTGAGGTTGGGATAAGGTGGAGTGAAAGTCATCTGAAGGCTGGAGATTCCACTTCTAAGGTGGTTCACTCCTGTTTCTGACAGATTAGTGCTCTTGGTGGGTAGTCTGACTTCTTCTCCACTTGGGACTCTCTAAAGGCTGCTCGAGTGTCCTCATGACATGATGGCTGGTTTGCCCCAGGGTGAGTGGTCCAAAAAAGTGGAAGCTTCATGTCTTCTACGACCCAGACTCAGAAGTCACAGACCTGCCGAAATCGGTTTGGCTCAGTGGATAGAGTGTAGGCCTGGGGACTGAAAGGCCCCAGGTTCAATTCCCGTCAAGGGCATGTACATTGGTTGTGGGCACATCCCCAGTAGAGGGCGTTCAGGAGGCAGCTGATCGATGTCTCTCTCTCATCAATGTTTCTGGCTTTCTGTCCCTTTCCCTTCCTCTCTGTGAAAAATCAATAAAAAAAAAAAAAAAAGAAGTCACAGACCTTACTCTCTGCTGTGTTCTCCTGTACAAAGACCAGCTCTGAATTATTGTGGGAAAAGACTACATCAGGTTATCAATGTTAGGATGAGGGCCATTGAGGGCCATTTTAAAAGTTAGCTACCACATCTTATCAAATATGCTTTTTCTGACATCCTGTGGGCTAAATGTATGCACGTGTGTGTTCCACAGAAGGCCCGCCAATTCGTAAGTTGAAGCCCTAACCCACTTTGTGGCTGCATTTGGAGTAAAGAATGATTAGGGTCAAGTGAGATCATAAAGGTGGGGCCATGATCTGGTAGGATTAGTGTCCATATAAAGAGACACCAAAAAGATCATGTGAGGACAGAGAAAAGATGGCTGTCTGCAAGCCAGGAAGAGAGCTCTCATCAGAAACTGAATTGGCTGGAATCTTGATCTGGACTTTTAGCTTCCAGGACAGTGAGAAAATAAATTGCTGTTGATTAAGCCAACCTGTTTATAGTATGTTATTGTGACAGCCCAGCAGACTAATATACTACAGAAAAGAGCAGCACTTCATTCCTCCACATTTCCCATTCCCATAATTCTATTCTGCTTTATTTTTCTCCCTAGTAATTATCACCACCTGGCATTTTCTCCATTTATTTGTGTATTGTCTGTTTCTCCTTCCTAGAGAGTAAACTCCCTGAGAGCAGAGGAATTTGTTATTTGACATAGTATTATATCCAAAACAACATGTGGCACATAAAAGGTGCTCAAAATTATATGTTGAATGAGAAGTGAATAGATGGATATTGGTCCTTAATTTACTTTTCTTCCTCATCTCCTTCATGGCTAGGATTCTTCTTACTTTAGTTAAACTTGATATTTGTTATTCCCAAGCACCAATCCTGAAATCAGGCATGAAAGAGAAATATTTAAAAAAAATCTCAGTCTAGTGTTTGTATTATTCATTGTAATGGGCTATATGAAAATTAACACAGTGATACATAAGCCCATTTGAGGTAATTTTAGGTTGCTCTTGCCTAAACAATAACCTGTTGGAAACCTGGAGTTCTTGGGGCTGTTTTTCTTGCCTCATGGTGAGAATTCTGTATCTTTGTAGAGAAGTGGAAAGAATATATAATGACTAATCCTGATGAAATACTGCGTGTGTTTTTGTGTGCATGTAATAATAAAAAAGAGTGAGACTGGAAAGAAATACAAAGCACATATTTGTATATTCCAATTTTCCCCACCATCCTTATGTATTACTTACTTCTGTATGTAGAAATAAAGAAGTTATAAAAGATGAAATAAAGTGAAAGAAGAATAATGTTGAAGTTGGGTGAACTCACTTATATCTGTGCTCTGCCTCTAGTTTACTTATTTAATTTTTCTGAGTCTTAGTTTCTTTCTCTGAAGAGAGGAGACAATATTATGGAACTATAGCCTTGACTCATTCTTACAGCTTTCAGTCAAGTCCTGAAACAATGGGACCAAGTGTAACCCAAGCTGGCTCTTCTGAGAAGAAACAGGATATAACCTTGCTATGCAAAGTTCTTTCTGTTCGCAAAACCAGGGTCAGCCAGATTGACTGACAGAGGACTTTACTTCATTGCCAAGGACAGGAGTTCCTGCCAGTCTTCTCTGGCTGGATATAGAATATGCCAAGGACTAGTTGTTCTGGTTTTTCTATTTGCTTTTATCCCAAACAAGTCTACTGTAGTTACCTTATTTCCTTTCTATATTGTTCTAGTGAGTATGGTAGATTAGAAATATTTAAATTTATCGTGGCTGGATTCTGAGAAGTTATGCACCTGACTCAGAGGATAGTACATTTCCCAGAGATGTGGGGCTTAAAGTTATATGTAGAAAGAGGGTGAGATTTCTGGTTGTCTCTCACAAAACCCTTTGGCCCAAAAGAAATGCTGCCATTGTCATCATTATTATTACTGCCACTATTTTCTCTCCCTCTGCACCACCATTACTCTCACTTCACTTGGACTTGCTTAATACTTATGGGTCTAAGATTGCATAGAAACATGGTTATGCTTACAGCTGAGATCTGTAAAAAGCTAGAGCAACAGGAAATCAGCATATATTCAGCCAACAGTGTGACGGGAGAATCTAAGTAAGTGGGGATAAATTAGTCATAATTTGGATACTGATGGACTCAGAAAATTTTAATCAATAGGATGGGTATATGGAGGATTCAGAAAGACGGATCAATAAATAAGAAAACCCACAGGAAAAAACACACAACACCTTATAATGGTTGGACTTCCCATCTTTGGCCTCTTTGCTGTCCTCCTGAGCTCTACCAGGACTGCAATCCTCTGCTTTCACCTTCCCCCTGGTGGGCTCCCCCCACTGGGTCCCTCCCTGTGTTTACCTGGATAGCACCTTTATATCTCTCTCCCCCACCTTGATTCCTTTTCTTCACACTCCCACCCCTCACTTTTGAGTGGCTGTGACAGGCCTCTCATAACATTTATAATTTATTAATCAACATATACTCTCAAGAGAATTAGGTTTTTAAATTGACTGCTGTAGTCTGAATGTTTGTGTCCCCCCTCTTCCAATTCACACGTTGAAATCCTAACCCCAAAAATGGTAGTATTAGGAGGCGGGGCCTTTGGGAGATGCTTTGGCCATGAAGGTGGTGCCCTCATGACTGGGATTAGTGCCCTTTTCAAATAGGCTATGGAGAAATTCCTAGCCCCAATCACTGTGTGAGGACACAAAGAGAAGACATGAACCAGGCTATGAACTGGAAAGGGTGCTATCACTACAGGATGTGACCACGATCTTGGACTTTCAACTTTCAGAATTAAAAGAAATAAATTTCTGTTATTTATAAGTGACCGAGCCTGTGGAATTTTGTTATAGCAGCCTAAACAAACTAAGACACTGACTTCACAAATATCATCACATTTAATTGTCTTGGGCTTGGGGTGAAGATGATAAAATCCTTTTCCTTAGAACACCAAATCCAAATATTTGCTACTCATCCAAGCTCAGCCTAAAATTTCTGTATTTCATTGATTAAAAACAGCCATCTGCTTTAAAAATTATAAAGTTATATTATTGTTGCTTTTGCCCACGTTATGTTGTTGGAAGATTTGTATTAGTTACTTCTTTAATCAGGTGAAGAAATTTTACAAACTATTTTGGATTTCTGAATTTTCTTGAAAACTGAAAGATCCTGCAACGCCAGGCCCACATTTCTGCAGGCCAGTGGCTGCTGTAGATGAGTCATGCATGGCTTCTCTTCATTAATGTTTGATGGGAGCCCTTCAGTCAGAATGATCTCACCTGGACAACTTCCTGCCTTCATGGCATTTACCTGGCTCTTACAGGCCTTTCACCATATGACCTCACCATTAGAGAAAATGGCCTGCAGTCACCTTCTTCCTGAATCAGACTTTACGATGGAGTTGTGCACAGAAATTGGTAAGAAGTGCATTGATTATGATAAAAGAGCAAAAGTCACTTTGTTCAGAGGGTTCACTCATTTACTCGTTCAGTCATTCATTCCTATTATCCTACTTTCTATCATTGCCCGTTACTATAATTCTTTATACTAGAAAAAATGCAAACCGTACATAAAGGTATATGTAAAAGTGGTGTCTCTTAACTCAGATCTCCTAATCATCTTTCCTGGAAGCTACCTCTCTTACTAGTTTTGTGTGTGTTCCTTCCCAAGAAAGTCTATACATGCACACAAGTCAATATACAACCCCCTTCATGTAAGACCAAATAGTAGCAAGCTGCAAACTGCTCTGCCTCTTCCTTTTTTTCACTTAATATATCTTGCAAATTATTTCACATCAGTATAGATTTGCCTCATGCTTTCTAAAGCCTGCCTAGCATTTCATTTTATTCATGCACTCTGGTTTGCTTAAGCTTATTGGTGGCTCTGTAGCTTGTTTTTAATCTTTTATGAATACAAACAATGCTTCAATGTACATTTCTGCACTTATTTGAGAAAGAAAAAAAATGTGGCAGCCTATCTGTGGAATCAATTTTGAGAAATGGAATTGCTTAGTCACAAGATGTTAGCAATAGTGTGCTGGAGTCAACTTATATAGGCCCATGAGCAGCAGATCAAGTGCATCTCTTATCTCTTCTCAACTCCACGATCAATGACATCATGTTGTAATTTGAAACTGGCCATAGTCAAAGTCCTGCCATCATGGAAATCGGCAAACATTACAAACTAGGTCTTCCTCTCTATCTCCTGGAGAGCTGATTGTTAAACATTGCAATACTGACACTACCTAGAGTTAGTGTAAAACTCCACAAGTTAAAGGCACAGTTCCCAACCAGATGATGCCGGCCTCAAGTCCAAGAATTCCCAGGCCACCCACACTTCCGACTGACTCACTATAAACTTGACCTCTTCGGGTTCGAGAATTCACTAGAATGATTCACAGAATTCAGGAAAGCACTACACTTATCATTACAGTTTTATTATGAAAAACGCATATCAGATGAGGTCTGGCGTGGTCCTGAATGTGGAGTTTCTGTGTCTCCTCCCTGTGGCTTCTGGACACAACACCTTTATGGCACACCAATGTGTTTGCTAACCAGGAAGCCCACTGGAGCTTCCAGTGTGGACATTCTGTAGGCACGGTAGATTAAATCACTGGCCATGTGATTGAACTCAATCTCCAGCCCTATGCTTTCCCTAGAGATCAGGAGGTTGAGCTGGTATCAGGTGGCCAGCGCCCCAACCCTTTAATCACAAGGTTGGTCTTTCTGGCTTGGCCAGCCCCCATTCTAAAGCTTTCTAGGAGTCCACCATGAGTTACTTTATTAAGAAACTCAGGGGTGACCCCAGGAGCCCACTGGAGAATCAGGGCTATCACCCAGGAAATTCTAAGGATTTACCAGATCATTCAAATTCTTGACTGTGCAATGAACACTGAACAACAGACCATTAGGTTTACTAGTAAGCACTGAAAGTGTTGACAGACATTTCCAAATGGTTCTCTAAAGAGGATGCACTAAGTATGCAATCCAACCAGCATGTGTTTCAGAAGGAGAATTTTGACCAGTGATGATTCATTATCTCGGATCATTAGAGAATGCCAGGTACTTATTTGAAATTGAGCACAGGGAACTCTAGGTTATTTATATGTCTCGGAGAGGATACATTTATATTCTGGCTGAGATTTCAAATGAAACCCAATACTGGCTAACATTCCTTATGGCTCTATATTCTCACGACTTAGGCAAATAGTTGGTGCAATTTGCCAGCTATTAATAGAATAAGACTTCAAATGCCTCATATTCAGCCTTTAACCTTCCTTTAATCACAATTTTTTATTAGAAAAATTTCCCTAAAGATTGTCTTATAAGATGATATTCTAAGTATGATAAAAAAAAAACATGCACGAACTTGGGGGAGGCCATTTTGAAATAGTGGCAAGTAGAAATAGGATGTTTTGAAAAGATTGTGTACTTCTAATGTTTTCTTACACATGATGATGCTAATTTGTCCCAAAGCAAGTCTTACTGGGTAATGTGTTAGTAGATTAGATAAGAAAAAGATATAATCATTACATAAAGGTGACTTATCATCATTGAAGTTCAATGAGTTTGTTATTTATAAAAATTCTAAGGGACTGACAGCTATAAACTTCTTTAGTGCTTTCAAAAACTCTATAAGAAGGGAGGTGACTCTATTATTGTTTTACAAATGAGGAAATTGAGGCAGAGAGGTCAAGTAACTCAGTCAAGGATATACATGATGGACCTAATACTTGAACCCAGAAACCTGGCTGCAGAGACCATGTCTTCAGCTACAACACCACATGAAAACAAATACAAATCATCCATGAGCAGTATTTTTGATTTCCCATATAAGCACTTAAAAATTGAGATGAGCCAAGACCGGTTTGGCTCAGTGGATAGAACATCAGCCTGCAGACTGAAAGGTTCGATTCTGGTCAGGGGCATGTACCTTGCTTGCAGGCACAACTCCAGTAAGGGGCGTGCAGGAGGCAGCTGATTGATGTCTCTCTCTCATCAATGTTTCTGACTTTCTATCCCTCTCCCTTCCTCTCTGTAAAAAAATCAATAAAATATATTTTTAAAAAATTGAGATGAAAGGCTCAAGGAAACAGAGGATGGGGGTGCTAAGGTGAGAGGACCAGAACTGGGTGGCCATGTGGAGAGGTGTACAATTGGCCTAACCCCTTCCAAGGCTGGGGCCAGGACTGGGCCCCTATCCTCCACCTGAAGAACATCTTCTTCCGTTTCATTGAGCACACTATGGGGCCACACACAGGCATTGTGTCCACAGTTCTTCCTGGGACTGCTGGGCCTTTCACTGACAGTGACTGAGGACCTTGTAGCAAAAGAAAGCCTACCTTATCCTGGGATTTTGTGACATTTTATTGAAATAGGCCTGCCGAAACCAGTTTGGCTCAGTGGATAGAGCGTCAGCCTGCAGACTGAAAGGCCCCAGGTTCGATTTCGGTCAAGGGCATGTACCTTGGTTGCCGGCACATCCCCAGTAGGGGGCCCAGGAGGCAGCTGATCGATGTCTCTCTCTCATCGATGTTTTTACCTCTCTATCCCTCTCCCTTCCTCTCTGTAAAAAAATCAATAAAATATATTTTTTTAAAAAAGAAAAAGAAACTGTTTGCTTTTTCCTAACAACTGGGGTGCAAACTGATTGTTTTAATCTGCATTTCTTTTATGAGTAAGGCTGAGGTACTTGCTTTTACATTTAAGGCAATCCTTTTACATCTTCAATGAGGCAGAATTGCCGTCACTGATTATCTTTAACTGTAATGATTGGAGTAGTCCAATGTTATGGAAACAATTAACGTGTATGGTTTTATTTGCAAGATGCTCGGAAAACAAGGTCATCTGTATTGAATTCATGTGAATCTGTTCTTAAAAACAAAACTCTTCTACTGTTCAGTTTAGTATATCTTCTCGATTATCTATCTCATGTACTTCATGAAAGTACCTGTAATGACAGGATTTTTAATTTCACTTTATTTTAAATATATATATTTTTACTGATTTCAGAGAGGAAGGGGAAGAGAGATAGAAAGAAACATCAATGATGAGAGAGTATCATTGATTGTCTGCCTCCTGCATGTCCCCTACTGGGGGAGAGGGGGATCAAGCCCACACTCACGTATATGCCCTTGGCCAGAATTGAACCTGGGACCCTTGAATCCACAGGCTGACATTCTATCAACTGAGCCAAACCGGCTAGGGTGACAGGATTTTTTCTTTTTATGGTGCATTAAGAAATACATGTAGCTGAAACCGGTTTGGCTCAGTGGATAGAGCGTCAGCCTGTGGACTGAAGGGTCCCGGGTTCGGTTCCGGTCAAGGGCATGTACCTTGGTTGCAGGTACATCCCCAGTAGGGGGTGTGCAGGAGGCAGCTGATCCATGTCTCTCTCTCATCAATGTTTTTCTAACTCTCTATCCCTCTCCCTTCCTCTCTGTGAAAAATCAATAAAATATATTTTTTTTTAAAAAAGAAAGAAATACATGTAAAGCCCTGCTGGCATTGCTCCGTGGTTGAGTATCAACCTATGAACCAGGGGGTCACGGTGTGATTCCTGGTCAGAGCAATGTGAAATCAATAAAAACATATTTTAAACAGAGGAGAAGAGAAATTCAAGTAGAGCCCTGGCTGGTGGCTCAGTTGGTTGCAAAGCCATTCTGTACACCAAAAGGTTTCGGGTTTGATTCTGGTCAGGGCACATGCCCAGGTTGCAGGTTTGATTCCCCATCGATAGTGAGTGAGAGGCAACTAATCAGTGTTTCTCACACCTATATTCCTCTCTCTCAAATAAATAAAAACATATTCTCGGATGTGGTTAGAAAAATAATTTCAAGTGGAAATTTCCTAAAGCTAAAGTAACTGTTAGTAAATGCTCCCCCTGATATAAGGTGGTTGTTTCATTTTGTTTTAATGTGATGAAGTTTTGTGCCTTCTGGTATATATAGCTATACTATCCATCTCTTCCTGTGAGCCTTGCAGGAGCCGATGAATAAACAGGTTACTTTAGCAAATAATGTGTGTGTGTGTGTGTGTGTGTGTGTGTGTGTTTTCTTTGTACTTTTTTTAAAGGGAAGCTTCACGAACCACTTTTTTTTATATTTTTAAAATTTTGATTTTATAGAGAGAGAAAGGGAGGGGTGGAGAGACAAAGAGACAGAGAACCATAGAGAGAGATAAGAGAGAGAGAAACATTGATATGAGAGAAAACAATTAGTTGTCTTCAACACACACTGCTGACTGGGCATCTAACCTGCAACCTGGGCACGTGCCCTGACTGGAATGAAACCTGGGACCTTTCAGGACGTGGGCTGATGCTCAACCAACTGAGCCACACTGCCAGGGCTCTTTGTTCTGTTCTGGTGCTGTTGCTCTTTTTAATTACAAATAACATTTCCTTTCAATGTATTTCAATGACGATTAACAGCGATTCTGATGAAGTTCTCTCACCTATCCCTATACATGTGGGGTTTTGTTTGTATATTAACCCAAACAATCACAGAATCAATAACTGCATCGTATTTGTAAGAGAATTATTAAATTGTGTTCTTACAAAGTCAGAGTGAAGTTTATAAAAGATGAAGATGCTATTATTTCAGCCTATAGGTGTTAGGAAAGCAGGAAACTTGATAAACCACTTCTCTCTTTCTTAGTAAGAATTTAATATAGATTGAGCTTCAGTATTTGTGTGTACATTTTTTTATTATAAATTGTTGCTATCTCAAATGTTTAATTTTAAATTTAGGTGTAATAGATATTATGCTGAGGAAGTGTACTCCACATAATCATGCAAAGCAATCATTTATAAGGAATTAGAAGAGATTTTATTGGTTATTAAATTAGTTACCTGAATCGTAACAGTGCCCACAATGAAGAATGGAGAGCAAGTTAGCTGGAAGTTATAAAATTAAAAACTACATTACAATTTTGATTTAAAAAAAAAAGCAACACACGAAATTAAACAAAAAATTTTTAAAGGAAGAACATAAATTTCTAAAAGAGCAAAATGAAGAGCTGAAGGAATATATAATTATAAAAAATACCTTAACGATCTAACATATGGTAAAGGCATGTACAGTTTAGGAGTTAATTTTACTTCTAATTGTGTAGTTTCTTAGCGTCTTTCAGTTTAAAGAGCAGAGATATATTTGGGTGACTGAGTAATGGTTATTGAAAGGATGCAGAAGAATACGAGGGACCGGAAGACATCTCTGCAGCTGCAGAGCCAGGCCTCAGAGAAAACAAGAAGTTATTTTGGGGCACCCAGCAATTCTGGGGGCTTACCAAACTCTGCTAGACCAGTAGCATGACCTGTCATCTTCCATGCGCTCAGCTGCTCCCTCCTAATGCTGTGTCCTCTTCATATGCTCACTCTACTGCTCTGTCCCCTTGGGACTGCGTCCCTTTAACTCACTCACTGTTCTTGTCAAATACCCTTCATGCGTATTTCATCCTATAGGCGCGCTTCCTTCTGACGCCTACTGCTTCGCGCTTCTGCTTACTGCTCTCTCTTGAACATCTCCCTTCTTCTCAGGAAATCTTTGTACATCTGTGTTAGATCAGTTTCCCCGGAAGCACCCCAAGATGCACCCGTTCGGTTTGTGCTTCTAACCTGTTTGTAACATGGGGTGCTGGCACCCTGAGCCAGGTTATCATTTGAATAAACTTGACCTTATTCTATTATTTTGTTTTTTAAAGTAAAACCTAAACTGAAAATGTAGAGTTTGCTTAACCTATTCTTATTTCACACACACACACACACACACACACAGACACACACAAAAAATATACTCAATCTCTCCTTGGCTGCTGAGGCCTGAAAATTTTCCAGAGAAGCCCAATACTATGCTTTTTAAGCTTTTAGTCCATTTTTTCTAAATAGTCTCTGGGGGATGTGATTTCTCAGTGGCTCTGCACAGGATTCATGAGCACCATTGCCTTGGGGATATGGAACTGAAAACCATCTACCAGCAGTTTGCCCAACTTGCCAGGGCAGCTTCTCCCATTTGCCAGCATCTACTGGACATGCGCAACTCCCTTTCATTTCAAGACTGAGAAGCCAGTGAAACATTTGCGAGAATAAAATCTTGACAGGCATGCCAGCAAACCTGCAGATTCACTTCAAAATTGAATTTATTTCTGCTTGCATTCCAGTTTCTTTAAATCGAGAGTACTCATTAAGTCCATGTACCCACATCTTACTATGTCACAGATAACTAGAACCCTCAAGACTCTGAGTACCCTTTAAAATTTACTTTAAAAAGGTAATTCGGAAATAAGAAACTCAAATCTCTTTCTATGTACATTACTTAACAAAAAAAAATGAATGGTAAATAGTAACTTCTGTGAATATAAGGGCCTTAATTTAGTTCTCTCTTTTCCTTATGTATCCTTGTGTCCTTTAAATAAAAGCGATTTTTAAAAAATAAATAAAAGATTTATTTTACACCCTACACAGAATTATGGTTTTGTGCCTCTGCTTTAGTGCCACAGAATGTCTTGTTCCACTCCCACTTCAAAAGAAGGTTTTATAATTTCAGAGGGAGAGTTAGGCATCTTGGAGGCAGAGCATGTAAGTACAGATTATTTAGTAGACACTGACTTCAATAGGACTGATATGAAGATCTACACAGTAATTCATAATGCTCAGGGTGAGTAGCAAGAAGTAGCCTCAAAAGCTCCCAGTTTAAGTTTAAGAGGTTTTTTAATTTTACAGACTAAAATGAAAGTAAGGAATTTATTCAGTTAATCATTATGCTCCTTTCAAGCAGGTCCATGACATTTTCATCAAACCAATGGCACCTTCATTATTTTATTTTGTTAGGTTGAATTATTTCTTTTTCCAAAGGATAGCCTCTACAAATGAATTCAGCTTTTTTTAAATAACTCTCTGGATCTCTGCATTCATTCCTTTACCAAGGTGTACACGTACCTGTTCGACATTTTAAGTTTGGTGACAAACTTCCTTTAAAGTTATAAAACCTGCTTGAAATCAAGAGGATACAATAGCTTGGGGCACATTTTACCCTGAGCTGAGATACTGTTGTAAAGATTTAGGTGGAAAGAACTGATGAATTCCAGGCCCTGTTGTTTCTCTAACGTCGGTAGTTTCTGTGCTACCTTCCTCAGAAATTCCAAATCACATGAGGCCAAATCCTAGGAGGAAGAGATGGTAAAGGGAGATAAGAGTTATGGAAAGGAAAGAAAATGCTATAGTTATGGGAGAAACTGTTGGAGAGACAGAAGCAAGAGATTTCTAGGGAGTGAGAAAAGTGTGTGTGTGGGGGGTAGATCTTTTATATAAAATTATTTTCAAATAATCATGGTAACTCAAAATAAAACTATATTTTATTCTGTAATCCCACCAACTGTAGCTTGGATGACTGAAAAATGAAAATTTTTCAAGGGGAGAAATGCTGCTCAGGTGTTGACAGGAGCAGACCAGCTTGGGCAAGAGGGAGACTACCAAATTGTCCATAGTTTTCTTTTCCACCTTGACGAACAGCTGGTTATTTTCACACTATTGCGAGCCATCAGATTCAAGGCTTATTTTCGACACGTGTTATGGCTGATCTGCGTACTTTTAAGCTTATTTTTTTTATTTAGAGATTCTGGATGTGTATCAGAGAGTTCCCATATATACTTGACTCAGCTCCCCTGACATTACCTTCTCTCATAATCATAGTACAAGGATCAAAACTAAGGAATTAATGTTGGCACTTGAGTACTAACTAAACTACAGACTTTATTCGGATTTCACCATTTTTTCCCACTAATGTCTTTTTTTTTTTTTTTCTGTTTCAGTGCATGTTACATTTAGTTGACAGATTAGGTATTGTTATGGACTGAATGTCTGTGTCCCTCCCCAAATTCATATGTTGAAATATAAGCCCCAATGTGATGGTATTTAGAGGTGGGGTTTTGGGGAGGTGATACAAACCAGAGGATGGAGCCCTTGTGAATGTGGTTATAAAAGAGACCACAGAGCTAGCTAGTTCACCATGTGAGGAAACAACACACGGAAGAGTTAGCCTTCTACAGCCAGGAAGAGGGGTCCAACCTGAACCCGACCATGCTGGTACCACGGTCTGGGACTTCGAGCTCTCGGCACCGTGAATTTCTGTTGATAAACGGCCGGTTTATGGCATTTTGTTGTTGCTGCTCTAGCTGATTAAGACCGTTCTCCATTACCACATAACATATTGCCACACACTTAGCAACTTATGAAACAACACATTAATTATCTCAGAGCTTCTGTAGGTTGGCCGTTTGGGCACAGCTTCACTGGATCCTCTGCGTAGGGTCCCCCCAGGCTGTAATCAAGGTGTCAGCTGGGCTGGTTTCATCTGGAGGCCAGATGGTGAAGAATCCCCTTCCAAGCTCAGGTGTTGGCAGAATTCATTCCCTCGAGACTCTGGGCATCCCCTCAGAGGTACTGTGTGGGTTTGGTTCCAGACCACCGCAATAAAGCAAGTTGTAATCTTTATGGCTGGCCGAGAATCTTGCCTTCAACTGTAAAACACTCAGCCTCTGTGAAGTGCCATAAAGCAAAGCACAATAAAACGAGTTATGTCTAGTATATAGGACTGGGGGCCCTGGCTTCTTGCTGGCTATAGATAGCTCCTTGCTCAGTGGGTGCCCCCCAAATGGCTACTAACTTCTTCGAAGACAGGTAGGAAGGAAGATCCCTTGAGTGAGCCTCCAAGCTGTGGTGTCTGTGTAATGTAACAATTAGAGAATGCTATCCCATCACCTTTGCCATATTTCATTGATTAGAAACAAGTCAAGGAGAAGGGATGGTACAAGGGTGTAACCACCAGGATCCTGAAGGCCACTCCAGGCTCTGTCCTCTATAGTTGTCATGCCTCCTTAAGACCCCTCTAATCTGTGACAGTTTGCGGGAAACTGAACGTTGTTTCACTCATAGAAAGATGTGGACAGGAAGCCCAGAAGGCTAGTCAACAACCTCAATTGCTCTGACCACGCATTGTTTAGTTGAGATATTGTTAGCTGAAGCGGCCTCCACCTCTGTTTGTCTTATGTATTTTTGTTATTGAAATTTCCTACCTAAAGGCTATAGGTGTGTCCCAAAGTCTCAATAAAAGGGATAGCAAGGCCAGAGCAAGGGTAGTCTTCTCACTAGAGGAAGGCTCCTGCCTGGCCCCCCCAGTATTCCCAAATTAATAGTCTTCTAGTCTCTTTTCATTTGCGTGCGGCCTCCTCCAGAACCCGAACCCTGAATGGGAACCCTGAACCACGCGGGACGTGAAAGGGGTTCCCGCAACAGTTACTCAGTCTTCTTGTCCTTCATAACCTTGACACTTCAGAAGAATAATGATCAGCTATCCTGTTGCTTTGCGAACTTTTAACCGTGGTGGCTATCACAGTCACTGCCCTCTTCCCAAATATTACACTGCTGGATAGTAATACCCCTCCTATCTGTCTCTGTTTTTATTTCCTGAGAGATGTTGGGGAAGAGACCACCACTCTGAGCACAAGCCATCATCTCCAGAAGTAATGGATTATATCTAACATGTTATGAGCCTAAAAGAATGGTCACATCTTTGATAAGAGTCATAAAATTAGGGGGGGGGGAATCTGGCTTGGGAAGCATGTTGAACGTTTTTCTTTCCCCTCTGGGTCACCTCCCTGACTCTCAGTGTGTGCAATGTGGATGGAGAGAACTCCATTCTCAGCTCCAGCAGTGGGCACATCTGTTAAACCGGTCAGAGCCCCAGGCCACAGTTCAGGATTGGCCCATGATCGGTCAGAGCCACGGAGATGCTCAGAGGAGAGTCTTTCTTTGGGTATGGATGGAGAAGGAGGTAGGCATGGCATGCTAAGGGGTTTTATCCCATAGGATAGAAGCCAGGAAATGTGGTAAGCATTCTGCTATATGTATTCATTAATATTAGATTTTGTGAAGAGACAGAAAACCCAAATTTACAACAATTTAAACAAGATTGAAATGGCCAAGACCGGTTTGGCTCAGTGGATAGAGTGTCGGTCTTCGGACTGAAAGGTCCCAGGTTTGATTCCGGTCAAGGGCATGTACCTTGGTTGCGGGCGCATCCCCAGTCGGGGGCGAGCAGGAGGCAGCTGATCGATGTCTCTCTCTCATCGATGTTTCTGACTCTCTGTCCCTCTCCCTTCCTCTCTAAAAAATCAATACAAAATATTAAAAAAAAATTGAAATGTATTTGTTCCTTAGGTGAAAAAATACCTAGAGGTAAACAATTCAGGGCTGTGGGCGGCCACAGGAAGTGGTTTCTTTCTCTCTTGCTCCATAATCCTTGATAACATGGCTCTCCCTGATGGTCCCTGATGGCTGCGTGAGCTTCCACGCTGTAGGGAGGAGGAAGGGGTGAAGAGGGACCCTTCAAGGACACTTTCTGGAAATTGCTCAGGACACTTCTCCTTGTATCCCATTGGCCAGCACAGTCACACACACTTCCTATGTTTACTTGAAAAGAGGAGTGGGAATATTGTCTTTATCTCAGAAAGCTACTAAGTCAGAGGTTTCATACAAAGGAGTAGGGAGAAAACAGCTATCAGAGGACAATGAGCTTTCGCTGCTGTACCTCCACAAAGGGAGAGCCTGTCCAGAAGGAGCAGTGTTGCAAGATGAAAATAAGTCAGTCCTGCCCCAATGATGTCTTTGAACCTCTGGATCAAGCTGCACCTGAAGCCAAACTCCCGCTCAACTGAAGTTAATAACGTTCCTTCCTCCCTTCCTCCCTCCTTTCTTCCTCCCCTCTCTTCCTTCTTTCTTCCTTGCATCTGTTGATACAGAAGGGAGGATTCTCCCAAAGAATGTGTAAGGTCATTATGATTTCTTTGTCCTCTCAGGATCTCCATTCCTCTCACAGTTGCTCAGAATGGCAACTGAGTTTCCCTTTAAATCTCCTAAGGGCCAAATTATGCATCTCCATGCTCCATTTCCTCATTTCCTTTCAGCTTAAAGGAGGGGGGAAACGGCTGTGTGCTCTTAAACCTTGCCTTATGAGATTTGATTAAAAACTTTAAAATATGTTGGCTTATAAATCTCTGCTACGACTCATAGCTGGAATTCTCTGGCCTACCTATTCTAGGTATATGTATTTATCTTTAGCAAATGCTTCGTAGAATTATTATTTTGATATTCAGTAGAAACTCCCCTGTCAAATAACGGCTGCATACCCACCTCTTTTTTTCTCAATCATGACTTTTATTAATGTTAACAGTATCTGTGGGAATTAGAGCTTATTGGATTTCTTTCTGTTGTTCTAAGAATCCTATCATAAAAGGTCTCGTTTTAAACGGTTCCAAACAGTCGGTCATCAGCACAGCTTTTTTAAAAAGTAACTTTGCTAATAGTATCAATTTGCCTAGCCGTTCCCTTGGCATCTTTCTTCTGGGTCTTTCCTTAGAATCAGAAGATAAAAAAAAAAACATCCCAGCCAGTGTGGTTCAGTGGTTGAGCATCGACCTATGAATTAGGAGGTCATGGTTGGGTATCTACTCGGGTTTCGGGCTTGATCTCCAGTAGGGGGCGTTCAGGAGGCAGACAATCAATGATTCTCTCTCATCATTGATATTTCTCTCTCTCTCTCTCCCTTCCTCTCTGAAATGGATAAAAAATATTTTTTTTTTAAAAAAAGAGGATAAACATTAAGTTTGGAGGTTTCCCTATCAGATTCCAAAAGCATCGTTTTTCACTTAAATCATTATGCTTCTCTGTACCTACTTATATCAGTAAAGTGATTAGGAGTGTTACCAACTGCAATTCTCAGGCTATGAAATTTGGCTTTTTGAATTTAAATTATGCTGCGGCGCCATATGGCAGAAGAGAAAGGAGTGCTCAATTTCTTATCTCACAGAGAGTTCCTCTCGAGCAAGGGAAATTGCCTTCACAGTCCAAGTTTCACTGGCTCTCTGAGGCTTAGCAATACCTGCTGCCTCCCAGCACAAACATCCCAGATTTTCTTAAGCCACCGTGAGAAATGTTGCCACAAAACCATCCAAGCTGAGGAAGAACCCTTCTGAGCCAACGACTGCCCCATCTCCCCACCACTGGATGCCGAGGAAGCCAGGAGTACCCAGTTTCAGAAGTGGGAGAATTCTGGGTGTGTTTCACTTACACGCATTTTTTTTTAAAAAAAATGTCTTCCACTTGAGGCCGAGCCGTGTTACAGAACATCATCCATTTCCCCCAGGGCATAAGAAGCAGTTGCTACCAGCCTAATGCAATTATTCCTGGCCGCACCGTGGGGACCCCTAAAGCTTCGGAAGCACAAGGTCAAATCCTACAAATGTCCAGGTTAGGCAGGGGGGATGCCGCTAATTTATGATTGCGGGGATTCATCTCTCGGCGTCTGTCACAGATTAATGGGACTCGGCGAGCTACACGTCCTCTTTAGGACTATAAATGGGAGCCTGACATTTCCGAGTGTCTGCCATTGTAGTGACTGAGTGTTCTGTTTCGCCCGCCTGATATTAGGGGA
This sequence comes from Lasiurus cinereus, assembly GCA_011751065.1. Taxonomy (NCBI): domain Eukaryota; kingdom Metazoa; phylum Chordata; class Mammalia; order Chiroptera; family Vespertilionidae; genus Lasiurus; species Lasiurus cinereus. Next base: position 29,144 of record JAAGEH010001531.1, on the reverse strand, counting down.
CACCTCACGCTGCCTAATGAGATGGTGAACTTCCACTTGCTTTCTCTCTGGTGGGCGCCAGGACAATTCAGAAAGAGCAGCGGGCCCCCAGTTTAGAGATGTCTCCTGGCTAGCTTCCGAGCTTGCCTGTGAATTAGCAAGGCGCTGGCTATCCCCTTTGCTCTCAGATTCACTGTCCACCAGGCCCTCTACGCCTGGTGGCTGGCTGACCTGGATGGGTGACCTCCACATCGTCCCCCCTCCCCTCTGGCTTCCGGTCGGGGCTGTTCCATGGCAAGGATTGTCAGGTGCGGTGGGGATATTTTGGCCCTGGCATCCTCTTTGTGGGGTCACCAGTGCGGACACAGGGACGCATATCCTGCCAGGTGGCCCTGATCTCACCGTTCCCTCTCTGATGACCTGGCAACTGCTCTGACTCCCTGCCCTTTCAGGCTCTGAACCTCCTCCGGGCTGTGACTGGCCCTGGGTATCACACGATCTCTGGTGGTTTCCCTAGTTCTGCCCACACTTTTATAAATAACCCATTTCTTCAATCCTCACCTCCTTCCCTTTCAAGGTGCCTGTGTTTCTTGCTGGAACCCACGGTGGTAAAATAGCCTTGCCCTGAGTTATCCTCTTTCCTCTCTATCTCTTTCACATGCACTGACTCTCATGAAAAATAGTCTTTCCTTTTCAGGGCCTGCAAAAGGCCACCATGTATGTTTGCTTGTATTCATTGACGCTCTACGCTTTGGCTTCACCTTTTGTTCCCAGAAGGGTGTGATGATGACCCCGTGAGCCGGTGTTGTCCACTCCTGACTCGCCTCTGCCCGTTTAAAATGCAGAAGGTGCCGAGACCGTTTTGGCTCAGTGGATAGAGTGTCGGCTTGCGGATTGAAAGGTCCCAGGTTCGATTCCGGTCAGGGGCATGTACCTTGCTTGCGGGCACATCTCCGCTGTGGGGCGTGCAGGAGGTGGCTGATCGATGTCTCTCATCGATGTTTCTGACTTTCTATCTCTCTCCCTTCCTCTCTAAAAAATCAATAAAATATATTTTTAAAAAATTATAAAATGCAGAAGGTGGGGAGGAAGAAACCAACCAAAGAATTTATATGCATAGCCCATGCACACAGACACTAGTGCAGTAAAGGCTTGGGGGTGGGGCTGGGGACTTGGGTGCAGGGTGGAGAGGACCATTGGGGAAAAGAGGGGACATCTGTAATACTTTCAACAGTAAAGATACATTTTAAAATATGCATCCTAATCTGTAGGTCACCCACACAACCTTTTAAGAAATTGGGAGAAACCTTCAAACTGGCTGTTCCCTGTCATGAAGACAATCTCTAAAAATAGATTTTCTTGAACTCGGTCTTGTAAAATTGAATTTGATTGAGCCTGTTTGGCATGAATATAACCTCCGAAATACAATATGCAATCGCTTAGTGACACCGAAGGATCTACTACGTTGGTTAGCATAGTTTCACTTTGATTCTTTTGAGATAATTGTCTTCTTATATAAGATGGATAATTTCTTTTCTTCGGTACACATTGTCCTATAAGAAAAAAAAATGACAAGAAAGAAAATACCAGCGTACCACACCTGGGATAAAAGATGATCCAGATATCGGTGCTAATTTCTAGGCTATTCAAAATCAGGATAGGTTATTCGAGACTAAATTAAACACTACATAATTTTTGGTACAAGGGAAGTAAATAGTGCCTTAAAATAGTGGTAAAAAGGTTTAAATCCGAGGTATTCTGATGATGGCTTTGGGCCAAGAAAAGAATGAGCTTTTTATCCAAATGGAAGAAGGGACAGAGCAGATGTTATAAATACCCCACTTACCTTCCGTTGGCCCCCACAGAGGCCACCTGCCCGCTTCTGTGGAGAATTCCTATACTGACAGCAAGCTTCCTCCAGCTCCTCTGTCAGTGGGATTGTACTGGGCCTGTGTGAGGAGAAGGCCCCAGGGCCTGGGATTTAATGCCCCAATAGCAGCCCTCAATCCTGCAGGGACAGGAGTTGAAGGGTAAATACCCACATTTCCTCATCCCTTTGGGAGAAGGGACAATTCTGAGGTGTGTTCTTTGCAGGGGCTCAGTGGGTCCCCAGCAGGAGTGAGCCCTGTGGCTTCCATCAGTAAAGGCTGCTGAGCACACCCTTTCTAGATTCATCTCCCTTCCTCAGAGTTCCCTGCAATGGCCTCCCAAATAAACGATGTGCACCCAAATTCTCATCTCCGGGACTGACTTTTGGGAGAGCCCATTTAGGATGGGAGACTCTAGAACAGTGGTTCTCAACCTTCCTAAGGCCGCGACCCTTGCATACAGTTCCTCATGTGGTGGTGACCCCCAACCATGAAATTTTGCTACTGTTATGCATCATGATGTAAATATCTGCATTTTCCGATGGTCTTAGGCGACCCCTGTGAAAGGGTCGTTCAACCCCCAAGGGGTCTCGACCCACAGGTTGAGAACCACTTCTCTAGAAGGACGACAAGAGATAAGAAATACCAAAATAATGTGCTATATTATGCATCAAGAAAATAGTATCTTCTATGTTCCTCTGAATCATCTCTGTCTTTAAATGATAAACTATTGAGAACACTGGCTGTTTAATCAATTCGATAAATCTCTATAACCTATGCATGCAACAAAGAAGGACTTGATAAATATTTGATAATAATGACAATTCTAAGATTACGCTATTTATGGTAGCCATTATCATATGAAGGGTACAGTTACTGCAAAAGAACAAATGAAGCTGTGCCTTTTTTTTTTTAAGAAAAAAAGAAAGATAAGTGCTAACTCACTTTCAGTCATCACTAAAACCTAAAAAATATACAGTATCTTACTCCGATGAGCACTGTTTAGGAGATAAGTTTATACACTTGTGTTCAATGCCAACTAAATTTCTTCCTAGGTATCTTGTCAATTTTTTACCATCCTCCACTAGAATATAGGCAGTTAGACAGACATGAACAGAGCAAGGACGATGGGCAGGTACAGAAGGTCACCGGATGGAAAGCCCTGATGCCTAGCAATGGGCAAAACAGGGAAAACAAGGACCTTCAACCCCCAGGGTCACCTTTTCTCCCAAAGCCTATCAATGGTCATGCAGTTTAGATCCTTGACCTTTTATATCCTTGGTCATGTGCTTTGGACCCTCCCCTGACCTTTTCTCCCGTGGCATATTGCTATTCATGCAGGTTAGATGGCCCTTAAGAAGTCAGGGTAAGCCGAAACCGGTTTGGCTCAGTGGCTAGAGCATCGGCCTGCAGACTGAAAGGTCCCAGGTTCCATTCCGGTCAAGGGCATGTATCTTGGTTGCGGGCACATCCCCAGTAGGGGGCATGCAGGAGGCGGCTCAATTGATATATCTCTCTCATCAATGTTTCTAACTCCCTATCCCTCTCCCTTCCTCTCTGTAAAAAAATCAATAAAAATATATTAAAAAAAAAAAAAGGAAGTCGGGGGGAGGGGAGGAAGGCAACAAGAGAGCCAAAGAACAGTACTTAAGCATTAAGCCCCCAGGGACAGTGAGGTTCTGACCCGCATCAAATACATCCAGGCCTCTGTTGTATTTCTGCTCCAGGCCCAGAAAAGCCCTAGAACCAGACAACAATATGGCTGAACCCGCTGCATTGACCAATGACCCCTGCCCTGGCACCAAGCAATCCATGGAGACCACGACCCTGCAGGGACACACCCAGAACGCTGGCGCTTTTGGGGAGCCTCTCGGGTCCTCCATTTCTTCCTTCCCAGGCATGTTACGTTTACTCTTCCCTCTTCTAAGCTCCAAAGGCCCTTCTTTTGCCTCTGTAACGTCTTTCCTAAGTCCATTTCTTCCATGAATCACGTCTTCTACTCTGTGACTTTCTAAATAAACTTTCAAAGTTTCAGGCTTGGCTCTGAATTCTTTCTTACCCATAATAATTCAAGAACTGAGGCTGCTGAACCTTTCCATGACCGCCAACATACCAACATTCAGAGTCTAAGTGATGGAAGCTCAATTAGAGAAAAATAAAAAGCCTAAGTGAAGTGATCATAACAGATCCGCACGATTCCATCATGATTCCATTAGACAACAGCACAATTTCACCAAATGCACCTGCGGGGTATATAGCTGCATGCACAGCTCAGACTTACCATGTAGAACTGGCCAGAGGCCTGGGTCGGGGGCGGTGCTAAAAAATATTAAGACTGTCCCTCCTACCTTCTAAGTTCTTCTGGCTGGGCTGATAACCGAATCAACAGATTAACAGGAGAAAAATCAAAGCTTAATACATGGGCATGGGGAATTCACATAGACTCGATAAATCCATGGAAATTCTCAAGACAGTAAGGCAACATTGGATATATGTACAAGACTTTTTAGACGAAGGAGGAAAGGTGAGGAATGGGGTATTCGATTTCAGAAGTGAAAATGGGTGATTTACCAGTAGTTGAGGGGAAGCTTAACATAAGGGAGGTGACTCAGAAACAAGGGACACAGGTGGTACCCAGCTAACAGACCCCAGCCCGAAACTCTCCATTCCCATCCTAAACTCACCTTCCTGAAGCAGGTTTCTCTGTCTGAATCATTTGGGCAGGAAAGGGGAGAGAGTCAAAGGTTCATTCCGTTTGTTCCTTAATAAGTAATTTAAAATTGTTAATCCCAGAAAGCAGCTTCAGAGTAGCAAGAGTTTTGGTCCCTTCCAGACCTGTATAAACCTGATTAGGAAGAGCCCAATCCAAAGCTAAATGGCAGAAAATTCAATGGAGAAAACAATAATGAAACGGGAATCATGTGCATTATTTAACTTGAAGCAACTTTCCAAATTTTGACTTTTATTCTTTGACTTATTCATCCGCTATTCAGTGAGATGAATAATGTTTTCAGTATATTGTTTTATTAATTTCTTTCCCATAAATAACTCACAAGCATTCATCATATAGCAGAATAGAGAAGCGTCACACTCAGGATAATACAAGACAATTTCTTCATCTAACTAATGTTAATGAAATTGAATAGGCTTGCTCCAAAATTCATTGAGAATCATTACTCACTGTCTGAGAATGCATTTAATCATATTCACTTGTCTAAAGATTGTATTACACATCCACGAAGAAGGAAAGTTGTGGTATAAATAGAATCGCCGAGGCTGTTCACCGCAGGACAAAATAGGAGATGATCGCTTCTGGAAACCAAAGCGAGTCGGCTTCATTTTAAAACTTCAAGCCTGATTTAAAAACATCGGCCTGAGATGCAGCCTATCTTAGCGAAACAAGGCAAGGTGCTCTTTCAAACGATCACACATTTCATCCTTCAACCATGCATCCTTCATTTTCGCAATCATCATCTTAACCACATTTAGGCATCGCTTGCAAATAAGCTAATGGTAGAGCAGCACAAAGATGCCCAGACAACCACAATTATCTCTTAATTACACACAGCGGGCTTCCAATGTGTGTCCCCCTTCTGAGGATACTTAACAAGAAACAAAGACAGTCAAGTAAACCGGTTGGAGATTCCACGCAGGGTTTCTGATGACAGGTTTACGCTGAAACGCCGTGGGGCAAGATCCAGGAACAGCAGCTGTCATCAGGACGAGCTGGCCCGGCTCGAGAAAATAATCGGACCAAATCTAATTATTCTGTCCACACTGAGGGATGTGAAGAACCGGGAAGCAAAGAGGTGGAGGCAACCCTGTCCGCAAATCAGTGGTTTACAAGGGGCGCCAGCCCCCCCTTCCCCTCCCCCCCGTATGAAATAAGGAAATTTCAGGCAATTCCCCTGGGGTGGTGTCACTCAGGGCAGTTTTATATCTTCTTTGGGAAAGAATCAATAGCTCCTTGTTACTGTGAGATCCTATATTGAGTGAGGGAAATGGTCTAAGACCAGAAATATGTCAAACAACTCCATTTCATCTCTAGGGGAGATGAATGTAATTGGGAAAGGCCTATCAATTAATTAGTCAATAAAAGTTTATTGCATGACGATTGGTTGCCAACGCTATCCAGGGAATCCGAGGTTCATAAAAACCTTGCGTGTATTCTGTGCTTTTCAACACATTCTGTGACGGAGCTGCGGTGGGGCGGGGGGAAGTAGCACCCAGACATATGTGGATGGTGTGAACGTGCAAATGGATCCACTGACGGCGGGTGGTAATAATTATTGTGTGTATAAATCACTTGCCAGACAACAAAGGACGCTCACAAGCTTTCTTGTCTTTGACTCATCCCGCAGTCCTGTGAAAGGAGTAGGGAAACCTTAACCCCTTTCTACAAATGAGGAAGTCTCCTGCTTAATTGTCTAGAAATTACCAAAAGCTATGAGAATTTAAATGGCCAATACGCAGCCCTTATTCCCCTTGCCACAGGAGGAGCTTGTGAGAGTGGTTAAACGGAGGTTTCTAGAACCAGGGCTGAGGACGGCTGTCAGACCCCTCATATCCAACCCCATTTGAGAAATTCAATTAGCCCCACTTGAACCTTCCAATCCCGCTCCATTCTCTGTTTCCACAGAACTCTTTCATGTCCTTAATTCAGCTTCACACATGGCTCCTTGTTCTTTGTTCTCTCTCCTGCTAGACCAGCAGCCTCAGACCCGGCTTCGGCTTCGTAGCAGAGTCACCTGCTGAGTTCATTATCAATTCAGTTCCCTGGGCTCCACCACAGGCCAAAGGAATCAGAGGTAATGGATGCAGTCTGCTTCTTATTTGCAACTGCTGGACCTAGCCCTTGGGTTTCTCTGAGGCATTTGCTTCGTCTCTTTCATTATGATGACCCCATTTGCCAATACAAAATGAGCAATATTCCGATCAATAAAAGTTAATTTGGTGAACCTCAAGGAAGATGAACCTAAGTGTTGATTTGATTATTCTTGCAACTTTTTTTGTGTTTGGCATTTTCCTACATAACAAGTTGGAGGAGAAAAAAAATGAATAAATAATCACTAACAAAATTTGGACATAGTTAAAGAAAGTGAATTGTGCTCTTCAATACTAAATGAACTGAGCAATGTTGATTGAATAAATGAATGAAAGATCTGATCTCTCGCCTTTTATTTGGGAAAAATATCAGAAGTGAGACCTATCAGAGAGGTAAATGGTATCAGGAAGGTCTTAGAAAATGGCAAAGTTGGAAGCTAGAAAGAAGCTTCTCTTCTTTGTTGTATCATTAAAACCTGCAACTAATTATTTCCCCCCAAAGTCCCCCATTCAATATCATCCTCTAAATAGAAAACTGTTTCTGCTTGCATTTCCAGTTCACCCTCCATTGTCTGTACAGCAGACAAAGAGCAATCATATGGGTCAACGAGAGCAACAACAAGAAGACAGTCCAAGAAAGATACTGATTGGTTGGTTGAATTTTTTTAAAATATATTTTTTTAATTGTCTAAAGTTTTTCATATGTCTCCTTTTCCCCTAAAAGACCCTCTCCCCCCATTTTGTTTTTGTTTTGTTTTTTATTAGCCTCAAAGGGCTGTCATGTCATTTCCTTTCTGCATAGACATGAACTGAAATGTTCATCAGTTTCAGAAGTCTGCCCATGCAAGTGACGGCTGAGATGTCATTTCTGTGGCTTGCTTGCTTTACTCCTAATGTACTATGTTTTGGAGCATGAGAATCAACCATAGCTTCTGTGCTATGGTTGGCTCTCGAAGGCCAGAGGTGACCAGATTTCTGCCTGCCTAGATGCAGAAGACTCTCCTCAGGTCTCTGCCTGTGGTGACACGGAAGATTATTGTGGCATTTGCGCCACACCTTGAGGCAGTCCTATTCACAGAGGCGGCAGAGAGCAGGTAACACCCCCTGGTCCTGCAAACCTGTCTTACGTTCTACTGCCTACTGGGGGGCTCTGGCGAGGACAGAAGCGTACAAGGCCACAATCCTGAGAGCTTTTTGTTTTCCAAATATTTCAGTTGTCCCCTAGATTTCTCCCTTCTGCCCAGCCAAAAATAATTTTCCAACTCGGTGAGAAACCTTAGTTTATTCAACAACCTCCTCCCACCTCTCCCCTATTCTCAATCATGGAATTTTCCTGTCTGTGCTGAAGATGGGCTCCATCTGTCCTCTCATCCCTCAAAACAGGGCCCCGGATTTTGGAAGCCGAAAGCCAGAGAAGTTCATTGTTTTAGCTTTCCGCCAGGGCTCATCCTTTCTCCGAGGCAATGAGCTTAGAACTGCCTGGCTGCCTGGAGGGAAAAGGACGTGGGAAAGAAATGAACTACTGGAGGAAAACAATCTCCTAAACATGATCTTTAGTACATTTACAAACTGAGATAGGCTCATTATGCTTCCGTTCTTTAAGATCTGAAGGAAATAAAAATCCAACAATACACTTTCATAAGTCATATCCGTGAGGTTTTAAATGGATTTGGGAACTTCTATTAAAATAGGGATTTGTTTGACACAGTGGAAAATGATAATATTTCAAACTAAATGGCAAGTCATTTACATTATTAAAATAAGTTTCAAGAGGAACTAGAAAGCCGTCCCAAGTCCCCATTATTTTCCCTATGACAAGCACAGGGAAGGCCATTCCTCTCAGAGTGATACAAAACACTGGCTTAACGCATTTCTCAGTTTTCACCACAACAGTTTTCACCAGATTTGCTACTGTATACCTTCTCTGGGATCAGAGAGTATATAGATATTTTGGAGATTTTTTTTTTTTAAGATGCTATTCTTTGGTGGCCTCTTTTGGAGATGTGTGATCAGCCAATGAGATTGTGACTCCCCGTTTTCCCAGGAATGATTCCCTGGTTCTCCAGCCGGTATATGTTCGTGGTATTGAACTTATACCATATCTGTTAAGCATATGGTTATTCTGGCCACATGGTTATTCTGGATATCAGCTCTACACTGGCCAATCTCCTGGGCATTTGGAATTGAGACTGAAAGGAGGGTCTGTCTCTTGGTTGAATCCTCAGGTTCTGAGAAGTAGAAGCTGGTCTGTAGAGAGAAAGATTTCAGAGAGGAAGGAAGAGGGATAGAGAGATAGAAACATCCATGATGGGAGAGAACCATCGATCAGCTGCCTCCTACACGCCCCCTCCTGGGGATCGAGCCCACAACCGGGCATGTGCCCTTGGCTGGAATCCTTCAGTTCACAGGCCCATGCTCCATCCACTGAGCCAAACTGGCCAGGGCAAGTCTTCATACTTTTTAATTTTTTTAAAAAAAATATATTTTATTGATTTTTTACAGAGAGGAAGGGAGAGGGATAGAGAGTTAGAAACATTGATCAGCTGCCTCCTGCACACCTCCTCCTGGGGATGTGCCTGCAACCAAGGTATGTGCCCTTGACTGGAACTGAACCTGGGACCCTTCAGTCCCCAGGCCGACGCTCCATCCACTGAGCCAAACCAGTTTTGGCATCTTCCTACTTTTGTAATCCCTAAAGTCTTTGTCTTCCTGAGGCCCTGGAGGTCTTGCTACCTCCTGTCCTGCAGACCTTTGAGACTGCACTTCGCACAAGGAAGCCCCCTCCGATGAGAGCTGGAGCTCATCTCATTGTACTCCTTTTGTTTGCAACAAAAGAGCTTTCACAAACACACGTTTCCTTTTGCTGAGCTCAGTTAAACCCAAACCTTATTTATATCAACAAAGGACTTAATTAAGCTAAGTGGGTAGCAGTATCAAGAAGAACTTGGAACACCACGACCAACGTAGCTGAGAGTAGTAAAAGGAAAAGAGAACATAGTGGGGACTATTGTTGAGTCGCAAAGCCCCCATTTATCATCTGTGCACATTAAACCGCCAGGGTGACGTGCTGGTTGGTGATGAGGGCAGAGTCAGAAGTAGTGATGCTCCCCGTTACTGAGCAGTGTGAGCAAAGTGGGGGGGTCCTGTGCAGCCTGCGTGAAGCAGCTGAGCCTGTAGAGGTGGCAGGTGTGCACAAGAGCAAAGTTTTCGCTTCACACACAGGAAGTTTTGGCAGTGCTTATTGTTTTAGACTAAACCAGGCTGCCTGCTTTGAGGTATTGATATATCGACTTTGTAAAAAAAAAAAATCATTAAAAAAATAAGTTTGATCACATGTTCATGGCCATCTGCTTTTGGTGACTAAGTTGGGGATGCAGAATGCCAAGAAAGGATGTACTATCTTTTGTCTACCGAGGCAAAAATAAAAATCACAGAGCAAACATCGGAACTTTGGGGAAGAAGCCTCCAGATTGCTTAAATAAGTCAAGAAATATGCAAACTGTAGACCTCCTTCGAACACGAAAAACTCTTGGGGGGTGAGTTTTGTTTGCTTGGTAGATGAACTCCATCCGCTGGATGTGGATGCTATAGGGCAGTGGTTCTCAACCTTTCTAATGCTGCGACCCTTTAATACAGTTCCTCATGTTGTGGTGACCCCCAACCATAAAATTATTTTTGTTGCTACTTCATAACTGTAATTTTGCAACTGTTATGAATCGTATCTGTGTTTTCCAATGGTCTTAGGCGACCCCTGTGAAAGTGTTGTTCGACCCCCAAAGGGGTCGCGACCGACAGGTTGAGAACCGCTGCTATAGGGCATGATTATGGTTTGAAGGTCCAAGCTCTCTCTCCCCTGCCTCCCCTCTGTTACGGGATAAACATAAAAAATGCGTCTATTTGAGTACCCTTGAAATGTTGCATAATTTCCTTTATTAAGTATTTCATGTAAAGGCCCAAGTTTTCTGGTGTAAGCCCTAAGAAAACACTGGCCCTAAACATAACTGCATGTCATGTTCACCTCTTACATTACTGACCAGCGACAGTGTTAAGCAATTCACTTTTTAGAGAGTGGGAAGACAAAATTTCTCTTCTGAACCGTATTTTTTGTTATTTAAAGGAACGGAACTTACTTTTCTTGAGGACGTTCTTTTTATTTTAGTTTATTTTATTTTTTAATTTTTTATTTTTTTTAGTGTAGCAGTAGAGCATTAATTCTTTATTCTTCAACTTGAGAATTCATTTAATTTCTAATTCCACGAAGTCTGCCCTTGGCCCTTGACCTTATTCCTAACTGTTACACTTAGCTCCCTGTGATTGCTGTGCATGAGATGAGCTCCAGACAAAAATTGGGTGAAGGTGACATTTGCCATTGGCTCCTCCTCACCTTCTGCATTAGCATGATTCTCCCTCACCCTCACAAAGCCATTGGTGTTGCTTGGGGGCGCAATCTTATATAGACCTGACGTTGTCTGTTCTGCTCAGAAATCCACTTCTGTACTTCCCTGTGAGCACACTTATTTATTTATTTTATTTTTTAAAATATATTTTATTGATTTTTTACAGAGAGGAAGGGAGAGAGATAGAAAGTCAGAAACATCGATGAGAGACATCGATCAGCCAACTCCTGCACACCCCATTGTGGAGATGTGCCCGCAAGCAAGGTACACGCCCCCAGCCAGAATCGAACCTGGGACCCTTCAGTCCGCAAGCCGACACTCTATCCACTGAGCCAAACCGGTCTTGGCCACACTTATTTATTTTGTTAGCTTGAAAACCTGTGATTGTTGAACATATATCATGTGCTAGCCTGTTTGTTAGGGTACACAAGCAAATGCCATGCGAAACATGGGTTCCTGTTTTCAGAGAGTTCACAGTCCAGGAAGGAAGTAGATGCACACAAATGTATATCTGGACAAAAGCAAGAACAAGCAGCTATTAAACTAATACTTAGACAAGCCTAAACTGGTTTGGCTCAGTGGATAGAGCGTTGGCCTGCAGACTGAAGGGTCCCGGGTTCGATTCCGGGCAAGGGCATGTACCTTGGTTGCGGACACATCCCCAGTAGGGGGCGTGCAGGAGGCAGCTGATCGATGTTTCTCTCTCATCCATGTTTCTCTCTATCCCTCTCCCTTCCTCTCAGTAACAGATCAATAAAATATATTAAAAAATAATAATACTTAGACAAGTAGGAGAACTGTGACATGATGGAAATTGATGGCAGCCCTTGGGAATTTGGAGAGCCGGGGCTGGGAGGGAGGGAAGATTGGGGAAGGGTTCAGGTCATCCCAATAAAATCCATTCCAGAAAGAGTGTGAGACTGTGCAAATTTTCAGATTGAGGGAATCTATATTTCGTGACTTTAAATGGGAAAAATAGAATGTATTCTTGGACACAGAGGTGAACCACAGGCCAGGATCCAAGGATGACAATTGAAAAACATCAGGTTGACTCTGGAAATCTGCAGCCATATTTAGTTCTGATAGCCGTATTTTTAAAAGAGATTATGGGATTGGATCATAATCTAAAATGTAAACTCTTGAGCGTTCCTTTGTGGAAAAACAGCGTGCAATGAGATGAATATCTATTTTGAAGATAAAACTGGATAAAACTGGAATTCGGATGAACCATGCTGTCATATTTATTGATCTGCTTTGGCTTAGCAGTTCGTCCTTTGCAATATAGGTTTTCATAAAGAAGAATAGTAATATTATAGGTTTCTTCAAAAGTCTATTATGAAAGTAGAAAATGACATTTTTTTCCTGGGTAGATTTATTCTAATCCCACCAAATCCGTCAGGATGTTGAACCGTACACTGTGTTCATTGAACAGAGTCATGAGATAGATGGCCATTATTGCTGTTAGGAGGGCAGTGGGGGTGGAGTGAGCTTAGAGAACCACCAGAAATCAAAGCAGTCAACATTCACCTTTGAAATTCACAAGCGACTGGCTGTTAAGTACCTCTTGGGCTGTACACAGAGAATAAGGGGATAATTGGAGGTCTCTGCACCTCATAACCGGGCCTTAAAAAATCGAGGAAATCAAGGTCTTCCTACTCACAGCCAGGAGAAAGGATGCCAAATCTGTCAAGACCCAGACAAATAAGGAGGATGCGAAGTGTAAAATCCGTTACTTTTACTAGTATTCCTTGGTTATCACAAAGAGAAGGCCGAGAAACTGAAGCACAGTCCCTGCCCCCAGATTTGGCAGTGAAGGAGCCGAGATGAACCAGACACTCTGATCGGTATTAAAATATTAAAAACTCTCCATTAAGGCTCTCCCTGTGCCCTGACCTGGAAGGGGATCCAACCATTTTCCCCTTCCAGTCTGCTGGGGGCCCAGCAGGCATCTAAGCTAGGCTGGTTACTGGGGGCTTGAACTTATCTGGGTGTATCTAATGGTTTGAGAACCATCGAGCCCAAAGGAAGCTTTTCCAGACTGTTTCTGTGTGATGGGAGTGGGGGTGGGGGAAGGCACAAATAGTATTCTTTAATGCCCAGATGATGCAGCCTGGCACACAGAGTTCCTCCTGCAGGGAAACCAGAATGGTTCTGGTGCACTGAGGACCCCAGGAGGTGCACAGAGGTATCATGGCAGATATCTCTGACCACTCCTGGAGGCAGGACAGTCTTGGCGAGGTATCCTCCAATGGCTTACCAGGTTGCAGGTACCAGGAAGGGGCAGGGCATGGGGAGAAGGCTGAGGCAGACCAGGGGAGGTTCGCAAACACCATGTGTTACTAGTAGCTGAAGACTTCCTTAAGAATGTATTTGGGGCCAAGACCAGTTTGGCTCAGTGGATAGAGCGTCGGTCTGCGGACGGAAGGGTCCCAGGTTCGATTCCGGTCAGGGGCATGTACCTTGGTTGCGGGCAAGTCCCCAGTGGGGGGCATGCAAAAGGCAGCTGATAGATTCTCTCTCATCAATGTTTCTGGCTCTCTATCCCTCTCCCTTCCTCTCTATAAAAAAAATCAATAAAATATATATATGTATATAAAAAGAATGTATTTGGGATAACCCTTCTGATTCCCAAAAGGAACAGGGTGAGGCTTTGGGGCTTCGAGGAGGCCTGACAGTCTATGTATCAGTGTGAGCCAGGCCTGCTGAGAACATACACAAAGGCTGGTCAGGCAGGAAGAAAGCAGGTCGCCTTATAGTTTGTTATACCAAGTGAATATATTCACAGTGGTGGTGTTCAACAAGGGGCAATTTTTGGACCCCCAGGGGGCATTTGGCAATGGTTGGGGACTTGACCTCTGGTTCATGGAGGCCAGGGTACACTGCTAAACAGGTACAGTGCTTCGGGCAGCTCCGGTAACTAAGGATTATTTGGACCAAAATGTCACTAGTGCTCAAGTTGAGAAACTCTGAATTGCATTTCAAAGATGGATTTACAAAACAAACAAACAAACAAACAAACAGACCCCAAACAGTATTTCCTATCAACTCTATAGCCACCATTAGTGATATTTAGAGACTTACAATAGAGGGTTAAACTAGCAAAGTGGGTACCCATTTAACTGGCAACAGAGTTGACTATAGCATCATTTCAAATTGGCTGGTTTTGTTTTTTTTCTAGTTCATTTGTAGATATTGAAGTTAAACTGGTCTTTCTTGAATAGCCACTCTTGAATGGCCTTTACAAATAATGGGCACCGTGCTTGTCCTGTTTCCTCATTTTTTTCAGGTATTTCTCTTCTGCTTTGTCAAGTCTGGAAAATAATGACATGACTCAGCAGTTTATGCCAATTCCTGCCAAGTGCTGAGAACTGTTATCAGGGCCCCACTACTCGGAACACTTCCGCTTTATCTCGGGCTCCCCTCTAGGCTAGAGGAGGGGAGGGACTGATTACCCATCACACACTTGTACCCAGCACTTGCTTTTCAAATCTGATTAATTCTGAGCTTACACATACAAGTTCCACATATAAAAACTACATTTTTTTGAATAACCAGTTTTAGGCTGTTATTCCTGCATCAGTGGGCCACATTGAGAATTCTCAGAGTAAAGGAGAAATGTGATTCTTAGGAAGTCAAATTTCTGGTCAGTGGATTGAAGACAGTTTGTAGGAAGGGCTATTGACCTCAGCAAAAATCAACCGAGAGATACATAAAAGTACAACTCAGATTGATTTTGTTTATTTTATGGACAGAGGAATATAAAGTTTAAGGAAGAAGCATGCTGTGATGCATGTAAAAGAGCAATGGATTTTAGATCAAACGGACTTGGTCTGAGTCCTGGCTCTGTGGCATGCTAGCTGTGGAACTATGGGCGTGATTTTTACTTTTGGTTAAAAAAAGTATAATGCTATTTGCCTCATAGCAATGTCAGCTATTGCTCTGCGACAAAAGCCACAAAATCTCAGTGGCATAAAGCAATAAGTCTTTCTTTAGGTCATGCATCTGTGAGGTGCTGGCATCAACTGAGTGTGGTCTCATCCAAGTTGGAGTGGTTTTGTTCTCAGAGAGCCTCCTCCTCCTCCTGGGATCAGAGGACTCCCAGAGAATGTTTCCCCCTGTATTTCAAGTCTCTGCTTGTATCACATTTTGCTAACGCTCTATTGGCCAATGCTTGTCACATGACTGAAAAGCTAAGGGGAGGGGAGGTAGACCCTGCTCAATTTAAGCCAAAGCTAGTCATTGGAGCAAACCCAACATCACCGGAGCAGGAAGTATCCACTTCTCAAGAAAATGAGGGAGAGGGAATGAATATTTCTGAACAACAATCGAATCCGCCATAGGCTATTAAAATGATTAAACGAATTATGTCTGCAAAGCACCTTGCATTATGTCTGGCCCTAATGTGTTTAATTCCCTTCTCCTCCTCCAAAATCTGATTTTACAAAGAGGAATGTGGAACATAAACTAACTTCAGAGATGCAATCACTAGTTTAAAGTAAACTTGAATTCTGTATTATGATTAGTTATGGTAGAAGGAATAAAAGGAAAGAGAAGATTTTTTTTTTTTAGGAGAAGAGATTTTTGAGAAAACTAATAAAATAAAAGAATAAAGGGAGAAAGAAAAAGTACCTTCTCAAATGTTGAGGTGGTAAGGAAAGGGGGGAAATAATATATTTATAAATGAAAAAAATAGGTAAATAGATATATAGCCACACAACAGAGGGCTAATAAAAGGAAGAAGAAGAAAATGACTTAACAAGAGATTCATCATGATATCACAAGTTTTTCTCTTCCCTGTCTTCAAAATTCTGAACTTCACATTTTTTCTTGGAATAGGCTAGGAAAAGGAGAGGCATGTTTATAGTTTTATCACCTCTTGTCCAGGTTTTATGAAAGACTAATCAGTGTTTTAACCACACTTTACAAGGTCACTAAACTCTTTATCGTTGTTACTTCCGAAGCTCTAATCTTAATGTGGCTATTATTTCAACCTACCAAATGAGCAATCATTTTCTGGGAATGTGGTAATATCATAGGGAACAATGAAATTAACTTGGGTTTTTCCACTATTATAACTTGGTGCATACAGAGAAAAAAATATTCCCAGCATAAGCCATTTGATCATTCATTCTTTCACATGACCAGCTTGCTCAGTATTCTATGATTAGAAACATTGTGGAGAAATTACTGTCTAAAAGAAAGTGGAGTCTTCAATGTAATACTCTGCCCATAAGTATCTTTGAGAATAAGGGAAGAAATGCTTCGATGAAATTTGACTTGGGTAACAAGAAACAAATAGAGCCCCTAATAAGATGAACAGTATTAATACTGAACCAGGTTCTCCTTGTAAAGAGCAATGGTAACTTGTCTTTTGACATCACGTGCTTAGAGAAGCAAAGATAAAAATTCAGTCTTCTTTATTTTTTTTTATATTGAAACTCTTGTTTGCTTCTTGCCTGAGCCATCTTGTTTTTCAGTCACACTGCCAGTCGCTAACACACAGGAGATACTCACAAATTGGGGCAAGGTCAGGAAATGGCCATATGGAGGAGCAATTCCCTCCAAATTCACATTCCGTAAAAAACAAAAACAAAAACAACAGAACAAAACAAAACAGTTTGTACTGCTTTGGAGAAATGAGAGGTGTGTTTTCTTGTTTTTTTTTTTCTCTAAAAATATCTATCTGGGGTTTTCAAAAAGATAGGCCTGGAATATAAAGATTTTTTTTAAAGGTATCTCTTAAATAATGCTGTAAAACTGGTTATCTCGAGGTAAGGAATGAATAAAAAATAATCAACTGATTTTAATATATTTATGTTTATTGTTTAAAGCATTACAGATGTCCTCCCTTTTTTTCCCCACTGACCCCACTCCTTCCCACTCCATTCCGCTCCCCAGACCTTTACCCCACTATTGTCTGTGTCCATGAGTTAGGAATATAAGCATATAAGTTCTTTAGTTGATCTCTTCCCTCGCTCCACCCTCTTCCCTCTGAGGATTCTCAGGCGATTGATGCTTTCATGACTCTGGATCTATTTTGTGTGTCAGTTTATTTTGTTCATTGGATTCCACATGTAAGTGAGATCATGTGATACTTCTGTTTTCCTGACTGGCTTATTTCACTTAGCATAATACTTTCTAGGTTCCTCCATGCTGCCTCAAAGGGTAAGAGATCCGTCTTTTTTATAGCTGCATAGTATTCCACTCATCTACTGATGGGCATTTGTGCTATTTCCAGATCTTAGCTATTATAAATAGTGCTGCTGTGAACATAGGGGTGCATATGTTCTTACGGGTTCTTGTTTCAGTTTTTCCTAGGATATATTCCTAGTTCCACTTTTAATTTTTTGAGGAAACACCACACTGTTTTCCATAGTGGCTGTACCAGTCTACATTCCCACCAGCAGTGTATTAGAGTTTCTTTTTCTCCACATCCTCACCAGCACTTGTTGTTTGTTGATTGATTGATGGTAGCCATTCTGACAGGTGTGAGATGATACCTTATTATCATTTTAATTTGCATCTCTGATGATTAGTGACATTGAGCAATTTTCCATATGTCTCTTGGCCATTTGTATGTCTGCTTTGGAGAAGTGTCTATAGAGGTCTTCTGCCCATTTTTTAAAAAAATATATATTTTATTGATTTTTTACAAAGAGGAAGTGGGAAAGATAGAGTCAGAAACATCGATGAGAGAGAAACACTGATCAGCCGCCTCCTGCACAACCCGCAATGGGAATGTGCCCACAACCAAGATACATTCCCTTGACCGGAATGGAACCTGGGACCTTTCAGTTCGCAGGCCGACGCTCTATCCACTAAGCTAAACTGGTTTCTGCTTCTGCTCATTTTTTTATTGGGTTATTTGTTTTTCTTTTGTTGGTTTGTTATGAGTACTTTCTATATTTTGGATATTAACCCCTTATCAGATGTATCATTGACAAATATGTTCTTCCATACAGTGGGTTCCCTTTTCATTTTTTAAAAATTTCATATTTTATTGATTTCAGAGAGGAAGGGAGAGGGAGAAAGAGAGAGAGAGAGAGATAAAAACATCAATGATGAGAGAGAATCATTGATCAGCTGCCTCCTGCACACCTCTTACTAGGGTCAAGCCTACAACCTGGGCATGTGCCCTTGACCAGAATCGAACCAGGTAGCCTTCAGCCTGCAGGCTGATGATCTATCTACTGAGCCAAACCAGCTGAGGCCCTTTTCATTTTGATGTGGATTTCTTTGGCTATGCAAACGCTTTTTAGTTTCATTTGTTTATTTTTCCCTGGTTTGTCTTGCTTTAAGCATTGGCTATGTGAGATATCTGATATTTTGCTGCCTATGTTTTCTTCAAGGAATTTTATGGTTTCACGACTTACATTTAAATCTTTTATCCATTTTGAGTTTATTCTTGTGTATAATGTAAGTTGGTGGTCTAGTATCATTTTTCCACATGTAGCTGTCCAATTTTCCCAACATCATTTATTGAAGAGACTGTCTGGACGCCATTGCATGCTCTTGCCTCTTTTATCCAAGATTAATTGAGAATAATGGTTTGGGTCGATTTCTGGGTTGATCTATATGCCTGTTCTTGTGCCAGTACCACGTTGTTTTGATTACAGTGGCTTTGTAGTATAGCTTGATATCTAGTATTGTGATGCCTCCAACTTTGTTCTTCCTGAAGACTGCTGCGGCTTAACAAACTGATTTTTAACTGAAAGGCTTATCATCTCCTTGGACCCTAGAAAAAAGAAGACCAGAGTGCAAGATTTCTCTGGTATTTTTTTTTTTTTTTTTTTGTGTGTGTCTACTACTCTCCATTCACTCCTGGCCAATTTGTTCTTCCTCAAGCATATGGAGCTCATTCCTACAGTCAGGCCTTGCCACTCACCTTGCCTGCAGCCTGGTACACATTTCCCCGCCTGGAAATGTGCATGCTCACTTCCTCACTTCATTCATTTAGGGCTGTTTCAGTATCGTTCCCTCATAAAGGCTTCTCCTACCCATCTTGTCTATAATTGCTCCCAATTTCCCTCTGTCCCCTAATATGGCATTGATTTTCTTCCTATTTCCCACTATCTGACTTAGAGTATACATTTATTTTGCTCATTTGTTTATTGTTCTTCCTAGAACAGAAACTCCATGAGGGCAGGATCTTTGTTTTGATCACTGCTGTATCCTCAGAGTCCAATGCAGTGCCTATGCCTGGCACACAGAAGCTATTTCAGCAAATTTTGTTAAAGAAATGAATGTCTTTAGGAAAGAAAGGACAGCATTTTTAAAAAATATATTTTATTGATTTTTTTACAGCGAGGAAGGGAGGGATAGAGAGTTAGAAACATCAATGAGAGACATCGATCAGCCGCCTCCTGCACGCCCCCTACTGAGAATGTGCCCGCAACCAAGATATATGCCCTTGACCGGAATCGAACCTGGGGCCTTTCAGTCCGTAGGCCGACACTCTATCCACTGAGCCAAACCAGTTTTGGCTGGACAGCATTTTTGACCATTCTTTACAGTTGTAAAAATGAAAAGAAGATGTGAAGAAGAGCAATCTTTTAGTTACCACAACCTTATGAAAAGTTCACTTGAATATATGCATCCATTCTTTTAATAGCTGTTTGGGCCTACTGGGCATGGAGTACTGTGCTAGGTGCTATATGCAGAACTGAAGGGAATAAGAAAGGACTCCTTCCCTCAAGGAAAGATAATTCAGAGGTGGAGAAGAGTCTCTCCATCTGGGCCCTGGGGGTGCCATTCACATGAATCGTGTTTTCTTCAAGCTACGAAGTGCACAACCTGTCCAAATGTTCAGAACAACGCTGGGAGACATTTCTTCTCCCTTCAGCTAACTGGAACTGCCTAACAATCCAGAGGCCACAGGGCTTGCATCGGTTCCTTCATTCAGCTAACATTTATTGAGCATTTACTACATATCCTCTAAGTGCCAGGAGCTGGGATACAAGGGTGATCCCAACAATGTCCGTGACTGAAGGTTGCTTACAGTGGGGAGACCAACAGGCAAATTCAGCACGGAGGTTAAGTACACAGGTGGACTTCCATGAGAGGACACCGAGGGCCTTCCTATCCTGTCTTGGGAGTTGGAGGGAATTCGAGCAAGTTTTCGAAGCAGCGTCGCTTTGTGTCTCTATAATTTCAGGGGGCTAGGTCGTAGATGGATTGGCTTTGCTTCTCAGCCGTGGGTTGAGTGGAAGTGTTGCAGGCATCAAAAGGAAAGGGGGTGGGGGCAGGGAGAGCCGCAAGGGCTAAACCTGGAGGCAGGAAACTACCAGGGGTGGAGTTCAGTCTGGCCGCAGCATGGCCCAGTCATGCAGGCTTCTCCGAGGAGTAAACCCTGAGGATAATCAGACTGGAATGTATAAGAGCCCTGGAGCAAAGGTGGACATTGAACTGGACGGGAGGCCTAGGAAGCTTGCTCAGTGACCTGAGGGGAAAGAGACATCACAGGCAAGAAGGTAATTTGCTGGTTTCTGGCTGGACCCCGGTCACATGTCTGCATCAGGTACTGAGGTAAGACAAACAAGGGGAAGTGCAGGATGGGGTGAGGGTGGGTGAGCTGGTGAGGAGCACCATCCTGCTGACTCTGGAAGGCGGTTCAGATCTTCCTGGGTGTCATATTTTAGTGGTTGCCATCTTTCCTCCTCCTCCTCCTCCTCCTTTTCCTCCTCTTCCTCCTCCTCCTCCTCCTGCTCCTCCTTCTTCTTCTTCTTCAATATATTTTATTGATTTTTTACAGAGAGGAAGGGAGAGGGATAGAAAGATAGAAACTTTGATGAGATAGACACATCGATCAGCTGCCTCCCGCACACCTCCTACTGGAGATGTGCCCGCAACTAAGGTGCATGCCCTTGACCGGAATCGAACCTGGGACCTTTCAGTCCACAGGCCGACACTCTCTATCCATTGAGCCAAACTGGTCTCAGCAATCTTCTCTTCTTTCTTTCATCCCAACATACACGTGCCCTATAGCGCTGTGCCGAGCCCTACTGGAGTCTGAGGCAAAAGGCAAAGGATCCTGGCTTTATTTTGATCATCACAGATTTTGCATATTCATTCTGATATAAAAAATATTGCACTCAAATATTATTTCTTGATTACTGAGATGGTTGGTTAATTTTATGTGTCATCTTGACTGGGCCAGAGATTGGGGCAGACATTATTCTGGGTGGGTCTGTAAGGATCTCGGGACTCTCAGCCTCCATAATAAAGTGAGCCAATTTCATATCTCTCCATGTATCTTACTTGGTCTGTCTCTCTGGAGACAGCTGACTAATACAATGAGTTTGGTGCCCCAGGCAAGTGCTTCACCACTTGCCTCACCCTAATCCCAGTTCTGTCTCTTTCTCCTCACACCTCCACACCCTCCCCACCCAGCCTCCCCCCAACATCTGTAAGCTTGTTGAGGACTTGGACTGAGCCTAATTGTTTTATATGATCCATAGCACTTACCCTAATATCTGGCACACTTGAAGTTCATAGTAACTCTTTCTTGAATTCATGTAAATTAGTAACTGTAGAACAAAACACTCATTTGTTCTGCGAATCAGCCGGGCATTGTTCCAGGATCAAGACGACGGAGTTTAATACGTGTTAATCTGTTGAGAAGCTCAAAGACTGGCAGAGGGGGCTTGGGGACAGCAGCATGAGAGGAGCATGGCAATAGAGGGGTACGTAGGGACTGGCGAAGTCCAAGAAATGGGGGTTCATCATTCCCTCGGGGTCGCAGAGGAAGCGTGGCTTACCTGAGGAAGGATGGCTCTGTAGAGTTTAGAAAGAGAGGTAGGGTTTCCTTGGTGAATGGCAAAGAAGAACATTCCAGGTGAGGAAACAGTTTGAATGAGGTGGGAAGGGATGGCAATGCTCGCCTTTCCAGGGACATGCAGCATGTTTAGGAGGTTACAGCAGGCCACATGGCCACAACCCTGGGGAATGGTGGTCTTTGGCTCTGTCCAGGGCGGGAGGAGGGAATGTTCATTGAGAGCATGAGGGGCCAGGAAGCAGCTGCCCTGGCTGGGGGACCCACCCAGAATAATGTCTGCCCCAATCTCTGGGCATCCTGTGGCCCAGTCAAGATGACACATAAAATTAACCAACCATCTCAGTAATCAAGAAATAATATTTGAGTGCAATATTTTTTATATTGCTCTCCTGGGAGGAGAGCAGCTGTGATTGGGGGTGGAGAGGTGAGGAAACAAGTAGAGGGACAGAACAGCAGACAGTGGGAGTTGGAGTAGTAGGGGTGTGGCCTAGGGATGAATATGAGGAAGTCTGTGCGACATTTTGTGGTTTAGGGTGAATAGGAACAAAGCAATAAGAAAGCTATTTCTCTGCCCAGCTGGTGTGGCTCAGTGACCGGAGATTAGGGTTTGATTCCCAGTCAGGGCACATGCCTGCGTTGTGTGTGTTTGATCTCCAGTGGGGGGCCTGCAGGAGGCAGGCAATCAATGATTCTCTCTCATTATTGATGTTTCTATCTCTCCCTCTCACTTCCTCTCTGAAATCAATAAAATATATTTAAAAAACAGAGAGCTATTTCTCTATTGCGATAAGCTATACATAAATAAATCCCTCTAATGATTTCTAGAGTTATGCTAACAATATCCTAGTGTCAATAGAATTCAAAACATAGGAAAAAATGTTCATCCAGGTTTTAACCATCCCAACACAGGAGTATTTTCTTTTCTGTATCTTTCCGGGCCTTGCAGCAAAGATTCTGAGCTGTTTCTACCTCCATAATCAGAGTATTGATACGATTTTATGGTCCGGGACTCTTGGGTTCAAGGCCTTAGTTGTCACCTCTGAGTTCAGTCAATGTTATGTGATAAACACCTGTACTTCTCTTCCGCAACGCCTTCAGCAAATGCATGCTGACTTTTAAAACAGGACCCTGGTGAGGCAGCCTACAGGGAGATGGGGAAGTGAGTGTGGAAGCAAGCATAGGTGTGTGCCAGCACCTCATCAGCTCTGAAGAATTATGGCAAAAAACGTGCCTGTGGTGGAAATAAAGGAAAAGAGAGGGAATTAAGTGGAAGTGGTTGCCATCTTCTTTCAGGAAGGGTTCTTGCTTATTTGGTCAATCCAGTCTTCCTTCCTTATTTTCTGGAGTTGGAAAAAAGGAACAGACAAAACAGAGAAACAAAAACAACAAAAAAATTTCCATCTACATAATGAATAAAACTGTATTATAAATCTACGTTATAAATGACTGAGGTAAAGGAAGGGTTGTGGACACCAGGAAATGGAATGTTTACTTCACAGACAACATCATAGTGACTTGAAGATCACATAGTGCTGGCAAATGTTTAAGACAGGCTTTCTGATAAAAAACAAAATAAAATAAATTCTGTGTGGGTGTGTATGTGTGTGTATGCTCTCACATACATACATAATTTTATTATAGACTAGAGGACCAGTGCATGAAATTCTGTACTGGGGGAGGTGGGATTCCCTCAGCCCAGCCTGCACCCTCTCACAGTCTGGGAGCCCTCGGGGGATGTCTGACTGCTGACTTAGGCCCACTTTGCTGACAGTTGGACATCCTTAGTGCTGCCATGGAGGCGGGAGAGGCTCCTGCCACTGCTGCTGTGCTCACCTGCTGTGAGCCCAGCTTCTGGCTGAGTGGCCCTCCCCCTGTGGGAGCACACTGACCACCAGGGGGCAGCTCCTGCATTGAGCATCTGCCCCCTGGTGGTCAGTGCACATCATAGCAACCAGTTGTTCTGCCATTGGGTAAATTTGCATATTAGCCTTTTATTATATAGGATTTTATTGTGTAGCACACAATTTAAAAGTGATAATAAAAATTCTATATAAAGAATTGGTTCTCACAGAATGCTTTCACTGACTTTTGCAGAACTCTTGCATTCATGGCAATTGACAAATGAATATAGTTCTGACATAAGCGCCGGTTAATATTTTCATTTATGTTAACAAGCTAGACATAAGGAAGTGAAACAAGAAAGAATATGTTTAACTTTATACATTCATCAAATATGTGACTTCTTTGCTGAACCAGACAATAGCCTTTGAATACTGAAAGAGTATTTTCTAAATTCTTGATACTATTCACAGTGTAATGGCTATAAGCACAACCCAATTTAAAGTTTAATCTGTATCATGAGCATTTTTTCCTTGACTTTCTTAAATCTAGGACACCAACAAAACAAAGAACCAAGCCCTGGTTTATAGTGCTGGCTGATTTTCATGGTGTGAACACTCCCACCATGGCCAATTTCAAGCTACCAACTGGGATTGGGGAGAGATTCCATGAAGCACCAGTATGTAGTATTTGCAAGGTAAACAGCTTACAAAGATGTAAGAAACCTCAAGAGTATAAATAGGAGTGAAATAATTAGAAAGTTATGGATTTTGAGTGTTTGACAGCTTCATTGAGGTAGAATTGGCATACAATAAACTGAACATACTTGAATTGTATAATTTGATCAATTTCACCATAAGTATATACCTGTGAAACCATCCACCACAATCAAGATACTGAGCATATCTTACCCAACACTCCCCAACATGTCTCCACACCCCTTTGTAATCTCTCTCTTCCACTGCTTCTTACCCTCTCCCTCAGACAACTACCGACCTGCTTCTTATAATTATACATGAGTTTCCTATAGTAAATGTAGTGTATACTCTTCTTTTGTCTGGCTTCAGCATAATGATTCTGAGATTCATTCATGTTGATTCATGTCTATTCCTTTTTCCCTCTGAGTATTGTATATTTATCACTTTTGTTTATAATTTGCTTTTTTTGGCTCTTTTAAGGTGGTTGCAGGCTGGCTCGGGCATACCTCTGGTGGGCTGTGCATGTGTGTATGTGTGAGTGTGAGTGTGAACGTGTCTGTGTGTGTGTGTGTGTGTGTGTGTGTGTGTGTGCATGTGTGTGCGTGTGCCTGTGTCTAGCTTTGGAGAGAAGGCTGAGAGATTTTGTGGCAGCTGCAGTGGTTGAGAATAATTGAAAATGAGCGAAAGGCAAGAGAGAATTTCTAACAGTTCTGTGTTCTCTCTTTGGTGTTCTTTGAGAGAAACTGTAGTAAAATGCTAATTACAAGTTACATTTGGGATGCCGGCTCATTGTTTTAATTAATGTGTGACTGGCCTATGATACAGCCGGGGTTATTATTGAGCGTTTCATGAGAATACTCCAAAAGCCAGAGTCAACTTGCATATGGTTCAAGGGGGCCAATAGACAGAGGGATTTGGATCTGAGGATCGGGCACAAGAATGCTGGGACTTGGCCACTTATCTGCCAGAGAGTCATGCTCACTCGTTAACCTCTCCTACAGTGCATTGGACAAACATGTGTGTGGGAGAAGGCTCGGGCTACATTTGTGTCACTTGGAGATTGCCATTAGGAAGATATAATCTGGGATGCAGTGTTCACTGTGTACTGGCCTTGATTTAATCAGAGCAACCCTGACGTGAGTAAGAGTATTATACCTATTTTACAGGAAAGTTACGTTCTTTGCCAGAAATCACACCACAAAGTGGGAGAGCCAATATTTGAACTCAGGTCTGTCTGATTCCTCTGTCTTACCCCATACATTGTACAGCCTTCTGGCCTGCCAAACGTGGGACACTCAGAGAACATGGCCTTCCCCCAACTCAATGACAGTATCCCTAGCTGCCTGGAGAGTGTGTCTGGGATGACACTAAAGCCAATCATTTTTAAACTTCTTTTTGAGAGAATATTCTTTCTGGGAGGCAGTAGAGATACCATTGATAGATTTTAGTGCGGAGGATAGGGCTGAACCTTGCATTAGAGAAAAATAGGTTGGAGGGTGGTTTTATGTTAGGAGGTAGAGGTACCTGTGCCATTTCCTTTGGACAAATCATTGTAACGATTATCCTGCAGGTCAGGTTCGGAGAAGTTAAGTACCTTGCCCAAGGTCACACTGCTCCCTAGAAACTATGCCAGGACTTAAGGCTATACTTAATGCCGTGGAGGAAGATACCACGTCCTTTGAAATCCTAGGAAGAGCAAAGGATGACTGAAAGTGGAAGGAGTGGGAATGGATATGGCGAGGAAGGCTGTGGTAACAAAACATTTACAACTATTGTGGCTTAAGTAAATAAAAGTTTATATCCCAAGAAACAGTCTAGAATGAGCTATCTGAGGCTGGTAGGGGGCTCTGCTCTCTAGAGACATCCAGAGAGACTGGTGCCTTTCATCTTCTTACTCTGTAATCTCCTTGAATGTCCTCTTGACTGATCCTGGCTCATGTCCACATTGGTGTCTAGCCTGGAGCAAGGGAAAAAGTGTGTCCCATGTTTGTCCACCCCCCCATTGGTCTAAAGTAAGTCACATGGCCACACTTAGTGACAAGGGAAGCTGGGAAATGTAGTTTCTTCTGGGGTGATTATATACCTAGCTAAATAATATTCAGGGGCTCTATTATGGAAAAGAAGGGGAACATGGATTCAGTATGATCTTTCGAAGTCTTTTGTTAGAATTGCTCCTAGGGACATCATGAGGCAAAACAGGCTGCCCACATAATAGACATTACAGCAAAACAACTAATGAAAAACTGCAACAGTTTTTAAAATGTGTCCTGTGGCAAATAGTATTTCTAATAGACTTACAGAATACACTCAGTGTACTTATATCTGTATTCTCTGCGGCTCTCCTAGTATGTATTTTAGCATCTTTTGAAGATAGTGGCAGTATCTCTCATAGCCAGGGCCTTTTGCAGATCAGTCAGCAATTGGTCATAATCTTCTGCCAGTGCTCATGAGAGGTGGGGACTAATAGAGTTTCAAGATAACAGGAAATGAGTGATGCTGGCTGGTGGGGACAGTCAAGGCTGGAAAAAATGTGCTCTGGGCCACTATTCCTCAGCATTAGCCATTGATTTCCATGAGGGAATTTGTCCAGGGTTTCTACGAATTGCAATAATCTAATTTTTAAATGTTGGCTCAAATATTTTAATGCCTCTCTGTGGGTTCAAAAGAACACCCCCGTGAGCTAGGTCTCTGGTCTTTGACTTGATCTCTCAGAACCTTATTTCTTCACTTGGAAAGCAAGAGTGATAATCACCAAAAAGGGTTGTAGGAAGAATGGAAGAAAACAGTGTATGTTCAGGGCAGATAATCATTATCAGACTGACTTTTTTTTTCATGAATCTGCCTTAGAATTAGGAAAGTCTCAGATCCCATTCTAAAAAGTAGAAAGTTCAGGATAGACATTCCAAAGAACACTAAGAAGACAGAATCTACAATGGGCTATTCTGATGCAGGTCTTCAAAGCTGTCCTAATTTAAAATTTCTAACATTTTCTTTTGGAGGTGTGATCAAGAATTTGGGTCTAGCCGAAACCGGTTTGGCTCAGTGGATAGAGCGTCCGCCTGTGGACTGAAGGGTCCCGGGTTCGATTCTGGTCAAGGCCATATATTTTGGTTGTAGGCACATCCCCAGTAGGGGGCATGCAGGAGGCGGCTGATCGATGTCTCTCTCATCGATGTTTCTAACTCTCTATTTCTCTCCCTTTCTCTCTGTAAAAAATCAATAAAGTATATTTAAAAAAAATTTTTGGGTCTAGCTAGTTTGAGCAACAAGCTTGGATCAGAGAGAAAGATAATTAAATTTGTCCTTACTCATCCTCTTGTTAGTTGTGTGACTTCAGCTCAGTCACTTACCATCCCTAAACATTAATATTCTTATTTTAAGAATGGGAATAATAATAACTTATCTCATAAAATAGTTGTCAGGATCAACACTTAATGTAAATTACCTGGCATATATAATAAGTATTCCATAAACATTACTTGTAATTAACTATTATGTCTTACCCAGGTGAGAGATATATACAGAATAGATTTTTTATTGTCTTGATTTTTGGTAAAACTTGTCTTTTCAGGCAAATCACCTTATGTAGTCACATTATGAGTTGTTCTTTTCTCTGGAAGAATTGTTATAAGGTAATAGAGAAAATCTTAGAAATACTGCTTAAATTATCCTGTGTGCAAGTCCCTTCAGTAAAAGGATAGTGTTGGTTGTGAAGTGTTCTAAAAACAACAAAGTGACCTTTAAAAAAAAACTATTTATTCATAAAGTAAATTACCAGAGAAAAGGTCTTCTCGACTATTGCTAGTGTCATGTCTTTGGGCTCGTGCATGATTTTGCATTGCTTGTGCGCTGTGTATGAAGAATTTCTTATGTCAGAGTTAATGGGTCCTGTGAAAAAGGAATATTGAAATTTACTTCAGTAAAAGATATATAGCTTGTTCTACAGAAAGCCCCACAGGCAAAACCAACTGATACAATATGCAAATAGGGGATGCGCACTTCCAAAAAGGTGTCAACCAGCAATTAAGCTCCTTTTCAAAAACAGATAAATTTTCACAGTATGGTTGGGCCTATTGATTAGCCTTATCTTTATTACTATTTATTTCTAGTAGTAGCAATAATAATAATTATTGATGTTTACTGGGCTTTTCCCTGGGACCATTCATTGAGTAAACTGCATTACATGCTTCATCTCACTGAATTCTCTCAACAATGCTGAGTTCGGGGCTATTATTAAAAGTTTTCCCCTCTCCCCATCCTCTCCCCCACCCCCCCCCACCGCCCCCGGCTATCCAAAAGGGAGCATTCTTATGAAACCTTTCCTAAGTCAGAATGGTGCAAAGTGAAGAAACAGTGACCTGAGGACCCATCTTGCTAACCAATGCACAAAATAAACTCAGATAAAGCACACATTTCTAAGATATGGAGCTTGATGCTAAGAGGCTGATTGTCGTTCTCAGAGAAGGAACCTAACAGGGCCACTTGCTGCACAGGATGTACGCTGTCTCTAACAACATGCCGCAAAGCAGGGCACGACACAGTATTTTCACTTTTCGCCTCTTTTCATAAAAGTGAAAATCCTCTTCAGATTTCTTTCCGTTACCGAAAACAGGTACTAATGTAGGTGTTTCACCAAAAAAAAAAAAAAAAAAAAAAAAAAAGTGAAGTGGCATACAGTGAACTTTTGGAAAGTGTGGGGAGCTTAATATTGTTTAGGGCTTTTAATGTCTGTATTCCCGTTTTTCAGATGAGGACATTGATGCTT